>CAMZMU010000027.1:30457722-31657722 GCA_947311845.1 Poa pratensis
TTGCAGGTCGCGCTTAGGTGGTGACCAATTTTTGAAGCAGGAGCCCTTAGTGGCTAGGATGATACTCAGCTATAGGCAGTTGGAAAAGATGAGCTTAGCTCTGATTAGCTTTTTTATGTGTAGTAAGGTCGCAGTTGCGCGACGTTCCAAGGGCGAGGCGCTTCTAGACGATCCTCGAAATCATGGCGATCACTGCTTTCTTCCTCACATCCAGCAGATAGTATGATCCATTGTTTAGGTTTTTACTGATGATGTAGGATCCTTCCCATGGAGAGGATAGCTTGTGCATTCCCTGTGGTCTTGCTTGAGTCGCAGCACTAGGTCTCCTTCTTGAAAGGTGCGGGTTCTGATGCGTCTGGCATGATAGCGTCGCAAGTCTTGCTGATAACCGCTGACCTTGATGCTGCCAAATCTCTGACCTCTTCTAATGTGTCCACAAATCCTGCCGAGCTGCTTCATTATCTGCTTCGACATAGGCCGCAACTCTTGGTGAATCATGTATGATATCGCTGGGCATAACCGCTTCTGCTCCATAGACCATAAAATATGGTGTAAATCTGTGGATATGTTAGGGGTTGTTCTTAAGCTCCATAGCACGGCTGCAGTTCCTCCACCCAACATCCTAGAGATGCTTCAACCTTTTCAATAAGCGCGGCTTAATTCCATGGAGGATTTCTTGGTTAGCTCGCTCAGCTTGTCCGTTGCTCTTGGATGTGATACTGACGTGAGGTCCAGCCTTATCCCATTGTTTGCACAAAAATTTGTGTAGCTTTAGAGGTGTTGCTCCCGTTGTCTGTAATGATACTATGGGGATATCCGAAGCGGAATATGACCTTCTTCAAGAACTTGACTGCTGTTTCAGCTTCACAATCTCCCACGGGTTCTGCTTCTATCCACTTTGTGAATTTGTCCACCACGACCAGGAGGTGAGTTTTTCCCGTTGGGGACCGTCTGAAGGCCCTACCATGTCAAAACCCCATATGGCAAAGGCCATGTGATGGGTATTGTACGAAGTGCTTGAGCTGGCATATGATCTTGCCTGGCGTATCTTTGGAATCCATCGCACAGTCTGACAATCTGCTCGCGTCTGCTAGCGCGTTAACCAGAAGAAACCATGTCTGAACGCCTTTGCCACCAAAGATCTTGACGAAGCATGATGGCCACAATCGCCTGCATGAATTTCGTGCAAGATTTTTCGTCCTTCTTCTGGTGATACGCATCTTTGGAATGTCCCCGCAACGCTGCGCTTGTATAGCTCATTGTTTATTATTGTGTAGGCCTTGGATCGCCGTGTTATTTTGCGCGCCTCTACTCATCCTCTGGTAGCACTCCGCGACTTAAATATGCCATGTATGGCTCTGTCCATGCTGGCTGTTCATGCAGGGCTGCGACTAAAGTTGAATCGTCATCTGGCTCTGCGATGTCAATCTTGCTGGAGGCTTAACTGATGGGTTATACAACTCGTCCAAGAAAACATTGGGCGGGACTGATTGTCTATTGGATCCAAGCCGAGACAAGGCATCTGCTGCTTCATTTTGTCGTCGATCGATATGTTCAACTTGGAAGCCAGTGAAGTGTCCAGCAATTCTGTCCACCTCTTTCTGTATGCAGCCATGTTTGCATCCTTACTGTCCCATGTTCCAGAAACTTGTTGAGCTACCAAATCTGAGTCTCCAAAGCAACGTATGCGACTGACATTCATCTCCTTTGCTATACGGAGTCCGTGAAGCAATGCCTCATATTCTGCCACATTGTTTGTGCAATTGAAGTGTATTTGGAGCACGTATCTTAGCTTGTCTCCTTTGGGGGAAGTTAGTACAACTCCAGCCCCGAGCCTTGTAGCTGTCTCGACCCATCGAAGTGCATGGTCCAGTATTTGTTTCTGCCATGCTGGGAGCGACTTGAATTTCTGTCCAATCATTGATGAAATCTGCGAGAGCTCGCGACTTAATTGATGTGCGCGGCTCGTAACTTATATGGTGTGGACCCAACTCGATCGCCCACTTGGCTACTCATCCTGTTGCTTCTCGATTGCGGATGATGTCTGCCAGCGGTGCCGAGCTGACCACAGTTATTGGGTGTTCCTAGAAGTAGTGCTTCAGTTTGCGACTCGCCATGAACACTCCAAACACTAGCTTCTGCCACTGAGGGTAACGCTGCTTGGAAGCCTGAGCACTTCACTTACGTAGTATACTGGCCTTTGGACTGGGTACTCCTTTCCTGGCTCTTGTCTCTCTACACCATCACGGCGCTTAAGCACGAGAGTTTGCAGCTATGTATAACAGCATGGGCTCTTTATCCTTTGGAGCCGCCAGAACTGGAGCATTTGTCAACTGACTCTTCAGGGTGTTAAAGCTTCGTCGACTTCGAGTCCCAAACGAAGGTTCTGACTTTTTCAGCAATCTGTATAAAGGCAGGGCTTTTTCTCCCAGTCTTGATATAAAGCGACTTAGCGCCGCGACGCAACCGGTGAGTCGCTGTACATCCTTGATCTTTTTTGGTTTTTGGAGGTCCATAGCCTTTATCTTGTCAGGGTTGGCTTCAATGCCTCTTTCTGACACTATGAACCCAATAGCTTCCCGCTGGTACTCCAAAGACGCACTTCGTCGGGTTGAGCTTCATGTTGTATCTTCTGAGATTTGTGAAAGTCTCTTCCAAGTCACTGATGAGATCCTGGCTTACTTGTGATTTAATCACAATGTCGTCCACATAGGCGTGAACGTTGCGACCTATTGCTCATACAAGCAACTTTGAATGCACCTCTGGTAAGTCGCACCTGCGTTCTTCAATCCAAAGGGCATGCTTACATAGCAAAAGGCCCCAAAGGGTGTGATGAAGGATGTCTTTTCCTGGTCCTCCTTCTTCATCTTGATTTGATGGTAGCCTGAATAGGCGTCTAGAAAGCATAACAACTCACATCGGCCGTTGAATCAATCACTTGGTCAATCCTTGGCAAGGCAAATGGGACCTTCGGACAGGCTTTGTTGAGACTGGTATAGTTAATGCACATTCGCCATGTGCCATTCTTTTTCATAACTAGGACTGGGTTTGCCACCCACTCCGGATGATACACTTCTGTGATGAATCCTGCGACCAATAGGCGAGCTATTTCTTCCCTATCGCTTTTCTCCTGTCATCGTGGAAACGCGCAGTGGTTGCTTTACTGGCTTGGATGGGGTTCACGTTAAGGCTGTGTTCTACCAATTCCCTCGGTACCCTGGCATATCTGATGGTTTCCATGCGAAGATGTCCTTGTTTTCCTGAAGGAAAGCGATGAGGGCCGCTCTGTTCTTTTTCCATGTGCGCGCCGATGCTCGCCTGCTTGGATGAGTCGCCAGGAACAAGGTCTATCTGCTGGGTGTCTTGGGCCGCTTTGAATTTCATTGGTGGTTTGGTAGATGGCGTGGTAACTACGCTCATATCATTGGGATCCACCTGCGACTTATAAATCTTTAGCTCTTCAGTGGCATAGGCTGATTCTGCGAAGGCCGCATCTCCTTCCTCGCACTCTATTACTTTTCCTCTATCGCCATGCACCGTGATGACCCCTTTTGGTCCTGGTATCTTCAACTGTAGGTAAACGTAGCAGGGCCTAGCCATAAACTTGGCAAAAGCTGTTCGTCCGAACAGGGCGTGATACGGGCTCTGGAATTTTACCACTTCGAAACATATGAACTAGCTTCTGAAGTTTTCTTCCGTCCCAAAGGTTACTCCCAGGGTTATCTTTCCCACTGGCTGTGCTGACTTTCCTGGGACGATGCCGTGAATACGGTCATCGTGTGTTGCAGGCTGGAGTCCATGAGCCCCAATCGCTTGAACGTGTCGTAGTACATGATATTTATGCTGCTTCCTCCATCCATAAGCACTTTGGTGAGCTTGTATCCTGCTACGTAGGGTGCCACAACTAGCGCCAGCTTCCCTGGTTCTCGCACTTGCGGCAGGTGATAATCGCGACTCCAAGTTACTGCATGTTCTGACCACTTTAGCCAATTGGGGGTTGCTGGTATCACAGCGTTTACTTGCTGGCTTCTGCGGCTAATTTCTCCTCCCTCTTGGAGGTGTTGATAACTATTGTATGGTACTGCCCCACCTATTGGTTTTCCCTTTGTCGCCTGGTTGAACTTGAAGTCGCAACCTGCGGCGACTCGGCTCGGATGCTTCTTTCCGCCGTTACTCTACTGTTGTAGGGGGTGGCATGCAGCCGTCCCCCATGTTCAGACATGTTTGCCTGTTGTACTACTGCTGTGCTCAGCATCTCAATGGCGCGCTGCGCCTCCCTGTCCATCGGTGTGTTTCCTGCCGGTGTCAACCTGGCTAAGATGTTGGTAGCCGCATAGAGATTCTCCACTGGGCTAATATAGTGTCCTTGCGGTGTATGGAACGTTTGAGGCTGCGGTGCCGGCTGCTGCACAAAAGTTGGTTGCGGCGACGGAGGTGGCATGATAGCCCTGTTGTTAGCTTGCACCAGGGCTCTTGACCCTGGTGCATCCGCCGCTCTTGGTGCCGCAAAAGATGGAACTACATGCGCGAATGATGGTGATGCGATCTTCCGCACTGCAGGCGCGACTAAAGGCTCCGCGGGTCGCGTAGCCGCGACAGGTAGTGCCATGTATGAGGGTGCTGCGACTGATGGTGATGCGGCTTCTGACCATGCGACTGGACGCACTGCGTTATTTGCGACTGATGGGATCGCGTGGGGTGGCACCGTGGCTGCTGGTGTATCAACTGCAGGGACCACGGCTGTAGGTCCAGAGGTGGGTGATTGGAATAACTCCGTGGGATTTACTGTTCCTGGCTGCAGGCGACTGATATGGCGTCGGTGCGGCAAGGTGCTTGGCCCTCCTTGTAAGATGATGGTGTCTTCGGCGAGTCGCCGTTGTTCTTGTTGGAGGCGCTGGTCCTCGCGTGCGAGCTGGCTCCTTTCATCCACAATCCTTTGGACTTCATCATACATCCCAATCCTGGTAGCTTCCAGCTCCGCAACTCTAGCGGTAGCGTTAACCGCAGATATAGGCGTAAACAGCGGGCTGCTCTAGGGCATCACAACCGCCGTGTTGGGGTTTATTCTTGGCCCTCCTTCCGTAGGTACAACTCCGGACGGGGTTTCTCTGTTCGCGACTCCTGAGGCCGCGACTCCTGGGGTGGTTGCAGCGGGTGCCAAATGACTTGAACCGAGCTCTGCGACTCTGATCCTTCTGGTGTGACTTGTTCCACTGCTTCCGGCGCCGTGGGGGCTAAGCTGCCCTGTGGCATGCCCAGCCCTTCCTCTGCTTCCACGGTCCTGTAGATCCCTTCCATGCACTGATCTCCTACGGAGGGCGAGCTGCCACCCCTAGGGTTTCCACGTAGCCTTTCCTCGAGTACATACTCGATGGATTGGCTTCTTCGTCTTCGAGTGTTAGTGGCTCGTTGTTGGTAGATTCTTCTTCTTCATCCACCGTTACGGCGACTCCTTCTTCTGAGTCGCCCGGCCGTGATGGGTCTTCTGACTCGCCGCCGATGAAGCCGATGAAAATGTGAATAGATCCAAACGGGATGATGCGACCGGTCTCCAGGTAATCTGCTTCTGGTCCCCAGCTTGAATCGTCAATGAGAGGCATGCCATCGACCATGATGATGTGGCCAATGGCGAGATCTTCAGCTCCTTTCATCGATCCTGCGCGGAACGTGACGCTCTTGACCGCAGGCCCCACGGTGGGCGCCAACTGTCGTGGGTTGTCACGTCAGGTGTCATGGATGACTTCGTAGGTGTGGGATTTGCGCGAGTCAATCGTCTCTGAGCTTGGGATCGCAGGAACAAGGATGAACACAGATTTACCAGGTTCGGCCCTCAATGTGAGGTAAAGACCTACTTCCTGCCTACCCTAGATTGGTATTGATATGATATATGTGGTGTTACAATGGAGGCGATCCGATCTGGGTACTTGTCGTAAGAACTAGGGTTTTAGGGCTTGATAGCTTGACCCGTCTAAGTCCTGCGAGTCCTCTTTATATACACAGAGGCTCGCTAGGTTACAAGAGTTCTACACGAAGCTGATTGTCTTCTTGTCTTCCAAGGCAAGTTTTACCACTGACCTTCTAGAGCTTTCCTTTGGCAGGCTGCGATCCTTGATCGGCCCATCTTTACATGGCCCAATAATAGCATAATCATGAAGATGAAGTCGCCGTTTTGGCTTTGAATAAGTCGCGGGTTAATTATTCCCCGACACCGCGTCAACTCATGGCGATCGCACCCGCATCTCCATCGACTGCATTGGCACCGACCGTGGCATCGGCCGCACCTCCATCGACGACCGCGACCGCGTCGGCTACACCTTCATCGAGTACGCCATCGTCAATCGCGCCTTCATCACCCGTGTCCCCGTCAACTGCAAAATCCATACCTTTTTCATTTGAGGAAGGCACGGCTTCATCGACTGCTTCACCAAGCTCTGCATTAGCACCCCTCGACTCATCCGGCGAAGCTGAGGACGAGGTTAGTCCGCTTACAAGTACGACAGCGACGAGCCACGTGTGTTGTTCGACGACTACATCGACTCTGACACCTCCACCGACAACTGCAGTTGTGGCAACCGAGGCAAAATCTTGCACGCCATCTCCTTCTAGGCCTGCATGGCTCTCGAAACCAACGGGACAGATCCCAGAACATCCGAGGCTGCGGGTCTCCACGACGCACCAGCCTACCCCCTAACGGTAACCATGCCGGACGGGAGGACGACACTCGTCATCACGAAGGAGATGGCGGCAAAAGCAAATAAGGCCATCGAGGAGTGCACCATGATGCCCGAGGACTCGACTCGTGAGGAACTTGCAACACACTAGTACCTCATCTGGCAAGAGAACCTTCGGCTAAAGAACTACAGAGCAGCACTCGATGAACGCAGGAGGCAGGCCAGCCGTGTCGAGCGCATGACGAGCGGCACTGTCTATCCAATCCACAGGACAGATGGACCCGAGACGTTGGTCGAGGCATCGACATATCTCAGAAAGAGACCGAGCGGCCCTAACCCACAACTTGGACCTTTCGTTCATGACGCACGACGAAGATGGGATCCATTTCCCAAAACAGCCACGGGAGCCCTGCTCTCGGTGGCCACATATCTCAGGACAACACAACCCCCCGCGAACGACCCCAACGTGGCCCTACATCGGCAGCAGATCAAATCTCTCAATCTGGCTGCCGCAGCTATAGTACCAGAAGCTAAGATCGCAGAGGGAAACCTATCACGTGGAGGAAACAGAACCCGTCGTGCGAAAACCCCACGGCGAGAATTGCGGACTCGCGACGATCGCGACCGCGCCGTAACCATCCACGAAGATAGAGACCGCAGACGTCGCGATGACGACAGGCGGAGTTGAGGACAACCAGCCACTCGCCATCTCCAGGAAGGTGAGGATTTGCGAAACGTCATAACCCAGCGCAAAGTCAACAAAAGCGGTCCAGAAGGTCCTTGATACGTCTCAAACGTATCTATAATTTCTGATGTTCCATGTTGATATTATACCAATTGTTACATGTTTTATATACACTTCATACATTTTTATGCATTTTCTGGGACTAACCTATTAACAAGATGCCACAGTGCCAGTTCCTGTTTTCTGCTGTTTTTGTATTCAGAAAAGCTAGTCTGGAAATATTCTCGGAATTGGACGAAACTTGGACAAACCTCCTATTTTTCCAACACGAAGACGGAGTCCAGAGGAGAGACGGAGGAGGCCACGTGGCACCCACACCATGGGGCCGCGCGGGCCCCCCTACCGCGCCGTGGGGTGGTGTGGGGCCCTCGTGGCTCCGCAGCCGCCGCCCTTTCGCCTATTTATTCTCCCGACGCGAAAACCCTAAACCCGAGCCATTATCCACGAAAAGTTCCAGAGACGCCGCCGCCGTCAACCCTAGCTCGGGAGGGTTCAGAAGCTCTTCCCGGCACCCTGCCGGAGGGGAATCATCACCGGAGGGCTCTACATCACCATGCCTGCCTCCGGAGTGATGCGTGAGTAGTTCATCCTTGGACTACGGGTCCATGGCAGTAGCTAGATGGTTGTCTCTCCACTTTATGCTATCATGTTTAGATCTTGTGAGCTGCCTATCATGATCAAGATCATCTTATTGTAATGCTACATGTTGTGTTTGCTGGATCCGATGAATATTGAATACTATGTCAAGTTGATTATCAATCTATCTTATATGTTATTTATGATCTTGCATGCTTTCCGTTACTAGTAGATGCTTTGGCCAAGTAGATGCTTGTAACTCCAAGAGTGAGTATTTATGCTAGATAGTGGGTTCATGCCTCCGGTAATCTGGGAGAGTGACAATAACTTCTAAGATTGTGGATGTGCTGTTGCCACTAGGGATAAAATAACCGATGCTTAGCTTAAGGGTACGCCGTTAGGTCTAATGCATTTGTTTACATTACGCACACTTAATGCAATTATCCGTTGCTTGCAACTTAATACCAACGGGGAACTCGGATGACAACCTGGCGGTGGATTATTAGTCATAGACGCTGTTGGATAACGGTCTATGTATTTTGTCGTAATGCCCACATGAATATCATAGTAATCATCATGTCATATATATGCATTGTCATGCGCTCAATATTTTGTCAATTGCCCAGCTGTAATTTGTTCACCCAGCATGTTAGTTATTTTTATGGAGAGACACCACTAGTGAACTGTGGACCCCGGTCCATTCTTTTACACTGATAATACAACCAACTGCAAACACTGTTCCTTTTCATTCTCTGCAATTTACTACTGTTTTCCACACCATACGTTTAATCCTTTGTTTTCAGCAAGCCGGTGAGATTGACAACCTCACTGTTTCGTTGGGGCAAAGTAGTTTGATTGTGTTGTGTGCAGATTCCACGTTGGTGATCGAGTAACGCGCCACCAACAACCTTCAGAAGTGATTTCTTGCTCCTACTGGTTCGATTAAACCTTGGTTTCATACTGAGGGAAACTGCTGCTACACTGCTTCATACCTTCCTCTTGGGGTCTCCCAGCGAACGTGTGATCCACGCAATCAAGCTCTTTTCTGGCGCCGTTGCCGGGGAGAAGAAATATTTCTGAGAGCTCCTCTAACTCCCTGCAACAGCTCTTTTTCTGGCGCCGTTGCCGGGGAGCAAGAGGATTTCTGCAAGGGGAGTTTCACGCTTCCAATCTCTTTACTTTGTTATTGTCTTGCTTAGTTTATTTTTATTTAGTCTTGTTTGCTTTATTTATCAAAAACACAAAAAAATTAGTTACTTTTATTTTTCGAATTGTTATTTTTCAGTCTTGTTATCATGTCTAGCCCTGTTCCTGTCATCATGTCACCTGAGGAAGAGATCTTCACTTTCAAGCAAGGGAGTGAGGAGAGTTTTAAAGATGCTTGGTCTAGAATTTTTGAGTCTTATGCTAAAACTGAACCTAAAATGACTTTAAGCCTGCTTCTTAGTAGCTTTTATTTTGGTCTTGTTCTTTGCTACAGATATGCTTTAGATGCTGTGGTAGGAGGAGATTTCCTTCGTTATGATGGGGATCAAGCTTTTAATGCTATAAAAAATGATTACAATTTCTAGCCCTCCAATCAGTAAAATTGATTTGGCTTTGACAAGCATAAGTGATAGACTTAACACTCTTGAAACAAACATATCTGGTCTAAAAGAAGGGTATAATCAAATTTGTGAACACTATGATAATGTGCCAGTAAATTTTGAACCATCGGGATGGGTTCCCTCAGTAAAAGTTGTTATCAATGGTGAAACTTTTCATGCTCGCTGTGATATTATGTCTGAATTCTGTTTAATGCCCAAGGATTTTTTGATTCCTTAAATCTTTGGGAGCTTTCCAAATGCGAAGATTGTATAATTTTGGGTGATAATACTATTAAATTACCAAGAGGAGTAGCCGAAGGAGTATTTACAAAACTCCTGGGGATAACAATATCTATTGATTATCTTGTCATTGAATGTGCAGGAGTAGGACAAATTACGCTTGGAAGATCTCTGTTGAAACGCTTTGGAGCAATAATAGATGTGGGCCAAGGCACTATGAATTTCGCCTCTTCACCTATGTGTAACCAAGTATTTCCTAAAGATAAGGGTAAGGTAAGAGAGCTAAGCGTAAGATTGTTGATGCTTCATCACTTGGAAACACTTGATTCACTTTCTGCGCCTAGCTGAAAGGCGTTAAAGAAAAGCGCTTATGGGAGACAACCCATTATTTTATTTCTGCAATTTTTTTTTGAGTCAAGGAGTTGTTTACTTCTGTAACAATTCCTTTGTATCTTTATTTTATCGCATTGTTGTGCCAAGTATTGCCTCTAATAGGAAGATGATGCTAGATTTGGATTTCTGCGCAGGAACAGATTTCTGCTGTTCACCGTTTTAATTCTGTAAAATCACAGAAAAATTATTTAAATCTGCAATTTTTGTGCGTGATCCTCAGATATGTACGCATCTTTCGTTAGTTTAAAGTTTTTCGATCTGAGCAACGTAAGTGCCTCGAAAAAATTCGTCTTTGCGGACTGTTCTGTTTAGACAGATTCTGTCTTTTATTTTTCGCATTCTCTCTTTTACTAGTGTTGAGTGGAATTCTTTTTTAGGGTGAAGAGCTTCACATAACATCAGTGGCAGTAGCTAATGTTAAAAGTAACGGTCATGTTTGTGTCCTTATAGAACATGTGAGTTTTTGATTGTGCACTAACCCTCTAATGAGAATTACTTTGAGTTTGGTGTGGCGGAAGTTTTCAAGGGTCAAGAGAGAAGGATGATATAATGTGATCAAGAAGAGTGAAGAGCTTAAGCTTGGGGATGCTCCCATGGATCACCCCAGCATATTTCAAGAAGACTCAAGCGTCTAAGCTTGGGGATGCCCAAGGCATCCCCTTCTTCATCAGCAACTTATCAGGTCATCTCTAGTGAAACTATATTTTAATTCTTTCACATCATATGTGCTTTACTTGGAGCGTCTGTGTGCTTTTATTTTCAGTATTTTATTTTTCTTATGGTCAACTTGATTGGACCCCAGCATTCTTGATTGGGAGAGAGACACGCTCCGCTTTTTCATATGAATACTCCTATTCTTCACTTATACTTGTTGAGTATTCTTATCTAGCTATTGCTATGCTTTTAGCTCCTGTTTTGCATGCATCTCTTATTCAGAGCTGTTAGTTCTTTTAAAGAAAGTACTCTCTTGCTTCACTTATAATTGTTTGGAGAGTTTATGTTGAAATAAATTGATTGGTGTTTGGTTGGAACAGAAAATGTTGCATGTGGTAGATGGTATAATGGAAAAAGCTTACATATTCTTGTAGATCATTGTATTGGATAATTTGATACTTGTCAATTGTTTTGAGTTATCAAGTAGTTCATGTTTAAGCTTTTGTATCATGTAGTTAAAACCTATTAATGAAGAACTACCGTAAAGCTCGTTGAAATTTGGTTTGCATGATTGGTATCTCTAAGGTCTAGATATTTTCTAGTAAAAGGGTTTGGTTAACAAGGAAGACAGTGTAGAGTCTTATAATGCTTGCAATATGTTTTCATATAAGCCTTGCTGTGTCGGTTGATATCCTGTGTTTGCTTCAAATAACCTTGCTAGCCTAAACTCTGTACTGAGAGGGAATGCTTCTCGTGCATCCAAAACCTTGAGCCAAAATCCATGCCATCTGTGTCCACCATAACTACCTATATGTGGTATTTCCTTGCCATTCCAAGTAAATTTTTCATGTGCTACCTTTAAACTATTCAAATTATTACTCCTATTTTGTGTCAATGTTTACCAAGCTCATGAGGACGGGGTGGATGTCTTTATGTCAACTGTCAAACAGACTTTACCACCGGACTAGCGGCATATACATCCGCTTATCCATTAATTTTGCAAAAAGAGCTGGCAAATGGGGTGCCCAGTCCCAATTAATTACAACTTTAACCGCTTAATTCTCTTCACATTTTTGCCCTGATTTATCAGTCAAGCAATGACAAACAGTGAAATATCTGCATGTGTAAACAAAAGAGAAAGAGGGATGATCTGCCTTGCTGGTAGAAATAACGTCCTTCATGGGAGCCGCTCTTAAAAGTCTGGTTGGCAGGGGTCATATTGTACTTTCCATTTTCTGATTCGTTGACAATTAACAAACACCTCTCAAAACTTATTTTTACTCTCTATATGATTTCAAAAACTTAAAAAGCTCTAGCACATGATTTAATCCCTGCTTCCCTCTGCGAAGGGCCTTTCTTTTACTTTTATGTTGAGTCAGTTTTCCTACTTCTTTCTATCTTAGAAGCAAACACTAGTGTCAACTTTGGTGCAACAATTTTTATATGCTCGTATATTGCACTTATTATATGCTTTGTGTTGACAAATATCCATGAGATATATATGTTGAAAGTTGAAAGCAATTGCTGAAACTTAAATCTTCCTTTGTGTTGGTTAAATACCTTTTACTTAGAATCTATTGCTTTATGAGTTAACTCTTATGCAAAACTCTTTGATGCTTGTCTCGAAAGTACTATTCATGAAAAGTTTTTGCTTATATGATTCAGTTGTTTGCTCATTATCTACTTGCTAGCAAACTATAGACCATTGACCTGGATCACTTCATTCATAACATGTGCTTTACAATATTATTTGATCAAGATTATGATTGTAGCATGTCACCTCAGAAATTATTTTGTTTTTATCGTTTTACCTACTCGAGGACGAGTAGAACTAAGCTTGGGGATGCTTGATACGTCTCAAACGTATCTATAATTTCTGATGTTCCATGTTGATATTATACCAATTGTTACATGTTTTATATACACTTCATAGCATTTTTCTGGGACTAACCTATTAACAAGATGCCACAGTGCCAGTTCCTGTTTTCTGCTGTTTTTGTATTCCAGAAAAGCTAGTCTGGAAATATTCTCGGAATTGGACGAAACTTGGACAGAACCTCCTATTTTTCCAACACGAAGACGGAGTCCAGAGGAGAGACGGAGGAGGGCCACGTGGCACCCACACCATGGGGCCGCGCGGGCCCCCCTGCCGCGCCGTGGGGTGGTGTGGGGCCCTCGTGGCTCCGCAGCCGCCGCCCTTTCGCCTATTTATTCTTCCCGACGCGAAAACCCTAAATACCCGAGCCATTATCCACGAAAAGTTCCAGAGACGCCGCCGCCGTCAACCCTAGCTCGGGAGGGTTCAGAAGCTCTTCCCGGCACCCTGCCGGAGAGGGGAATCATCACCGGAGGGCTCTACATCACCATGCCTGCCTCCGGAGTGATGCGTGAGTAGTTCATCCTTGGACTACGGGTCCATGGCAGTAGCTAGATGGTTGTCTCTCCACTTTATGCTATCATGTTTAGATCTTGTGAGCTGCCTATCATGATCAAGATCATCTTATTGTAATGCTACATGTTGTGTTTGCTGGGATCCGATGAATATTGAATACTATGTCAAGTTGATTATCAATCTATCTTATATGTTATTTATGATCTTGCATGCTTTCCGTTACTAGTAGATGCTTTGGCCAAGTAGATGCTTGTAACTCCAAGAGTGAGTATTTATGCTAGATAGTGGGTTCATGCCTCCGGTAATCTGGGAGAGTGACAATAACTTCTAAGATTGTGGATGTGCTGTTGCCACTAGGGATAAAATAACCGATGCTTAGCTTAAGGGTACGCCGTTAGGTCTAATGCATTTGTTTACATTACGCACATTACTTAATGCAATTATCCGTTGCTTGCAACTTAATACCAACGGGGAACTCGGATGACAACCTGGCGGTGGATTATTAGTCATAGACGCTGTTGGATAACGGTCTATGTATTTTGTCGTAATGCCCACATGAATATCATAGTAATCATCATGTCATATATATGCATTGTCATGCGCTCAATATTTTGTCAATTGCCCAGCTGTAATTTGTTCACCCAGCATGTTAGTTATCTTTTATGGAGAGACACCACTAGTGAACTGTGGACCCCGGTCCATTCTTTTACACTGATAATACAACCAACTGCAAACACTGTTCCTTTTCATTCTCTGCAATTTACTACTGTTTTCCACACCATACGTTTAATCCTTTGTTTTCAGCAAGCCGGTGAGATTGACAACCTCACTGTTTCGTTGGGGCAAAGTAGTTTGATTGTGTTGTGTGCAGATTCCACGTTGGTGTGAGTAACGCGCCACCAACAACCTTCAGAAGTGATTTCTTGCTCCTACTGGTTCGATTAAATCTTGGTGTCATACTGAGGGAAACTGCTGCTACACTGCTTCATACCTTCCTCTTGGGGTCTCCTAGCGAACGTGTGATCCACGCAATCAGTCCTCTGGCTCCTCTAGCAGCGATTCACACTCTGATGACGAGTTCGAGCCCTGCGGGTCTCTGTGCTTCAGCCGACGCATCCGCGAGTCTAGGATGGCCAAAGGGTTCAGGCTAACATCTAAAACACCCAAGTTCGACGGCCGCCAAGAACCATCATCCTGGCTCAAGGACTACAAGATAGCAGTCTCCTGTCAATGAGGCAGAACAACAACAGCAATGCAATACATCCAGTTGATGCTCGTAGGCTCAGCTCGCGACTTGCTCAAAAGCTTACCCCACAGCTCATGCAACTCCTGGGAGGACTTCAGTGAGGACTTCGTCAAAAACTTCACCACAACATGCGATCAGCCCGCGACATTCAAAGAGTTGCGAGCTTGCAAACCGCGATCGGACGAGTCGATGCGATCATACATCCGACGTTGGACCACTATACGCAATTCCGTGGGCACGGTATCAGAGGACAGAGCAATTGATGCTTTCACTCGAGGCCTCGCCAGGCGAGACTTCCAAGAAGCACTCGGGCGCGAGAAGCCTAGCTCCATCGCCCAGCTCATGAAGGTCGCCAACGAGTGGGCAGACGGAGAAGATTAAGTGCGAAACGAGAACCACGAGTCACCGCACTGCGACAACGACACAGGAATTAGAGTCACAAAGATAGCCACGGCAACGATCGGAGACGGAAGCGCAAATCTCGTCATTACGATGATGCAGATGGCACCGAACTGGTGGCGGATGGCTACGTCGACACTTGCGACAAACGCGGCCGCAACGGAAGCCATCAAGATGACCGCAGCGGAAGCCGTCACGACGACCGCAGCGGAAGCTGGCACGACGACCGCAGCCGCGACCATGGACAGCGCATCGATGGGTACCGCAAGAGGGAGAGGCGGAAACCCCATGATGACCCGCAAGACCAGCGCACAACCGCAGAAGAGATAGAGGAGGAGTGCAGATTCCACATGTTGAAGGGTGAGGATGGAAAACTTCACTCAAGACACCTGTTGAAGGACTACAGAAAATTCACAAGACTGGCGAGTGAGTATGTTTGACACTATCACCCAGCTCCCATTGTAGCCGCAAATGGCACCCCTCCGACGGCAACACCAGCAGCCGGGAACATGGCGGGTGCGATCCATCACCAGCCACGCATAGAAGCCCCCGGAGCGGCAGCAGATCAATATCCCGAGCCTCGCGGCCAGATGAACATGATACAAAAAGGACGTCCCTCCAACAGGGAGCAAAAGCTGATCACTCGCCAGGTGAATCTAGCTACCATGGCACCTCCCGCTGTGCCCGAGTACCTGAAGGGGTCAGAAACTAGCATCACATTCTCTAGCGAGGATCACCCGCCTGCCGTGGTTCGTCCAGGGCACGCCGCTTTGGTACTCGACGCACAAATCGGTGGCTTTGCCATGTCCAAGGTCTTCATGGATGGAGGGAGTGGAGTCAACATCTTGTTTGCTGACACTCTACGCAAAATGAACCATTGAACCGAAAATCTGGCAAAATCAGATAATACCTTCCACGGCATCGTCCCGGGCAAAGCGGTCTACCCACTCGGCACAGTACAATTTCCAGTCATCTAAGGTGAGCCGGGAAACTTCAGGACAGAGAAGATTGATTTCGAGGTCGTCGACTGGAACTCACAATACCACGCCATCCTAGGGCACCCGACATTTGCTCGGTTCATGGCGGTCCCGCACTACGCCTACCTCAAGCTGAAGATGCCGGGGCCCAATGGCATTATCACGGTGAGCGGAAACTTCCAGTGCTCGGATAGCTGTGACAGGGAGTTCAGCAAGATCTCTGAGATGTTCGGCATGCAGGAGCAACTCCAAGAGCTCTCCCTAAGTAATGACCGCATGCTCTTTCCTGAAGCCAAAAAATCGGCACCCGATAGTGCCTTCAACGCAACAAATGACACGAGATCACATCAGGTGCACCCGACGGACCCATCCAAGACGGTCAACGTGTCATCAACCTTAACTTCCACATAGGAAGGCGCGCTCGTCAATTTCCTCCATGAGAACTGGGAAATCTTTGTCTGGTGTCCAGCCGACATGCCAGGTATTTCCAGGGAATTTTCCGAGCACTCCCTTCAATTATTTCCAGACACTAGACCCGTGAAGCAAACGATGCGTCGATTCTCTGAGCCGAACCGCGAAGCCATCGGACAGGAAGTCGACAGGTTACTCGTAGCCAAGTTCATCCACGAGATCAAAAAATCTGACTAGGTGGCCAATCCTGTCCTTGGACCAAAAAAGCATACAAACATACTTCGCATGTGTGTCGACTTCACATCTCTGAATAAGTGTTGTCCCAAAGACCACTTCCCGCTGCCACGCATCGACCAGATAGTCGTTTCGACAGCGGGCTGTGCACGCTTGTCTTTTCTGGATGCTTACTCAGGCTATAACCAGATAAGGCTGAAGGTTGAAGACGAGGACAAAACGGCCTTCATCACGCCATACGGTGTTTACTGCTACACAACCATGCCCTTCGGGCTAAAAAACACGGGTGCCACGTACCAGCGCATGATGCAGAACTGCCACATGGAACAGATCGGACGCAACGTCCAAGTCTATGTCGACGACATCGTCATCAAAACAAAGGAGGAGGACACGCTCCTCGATGATCTACGCGAGACATTCGCCAACCTCAACCGATACACTATCAAGCTTAACCCCAAGAAGTGTGTCTTTGGCGTGCCAGCCGGACAACTTCTAGGGTACCTTGTCTCGGCTCGAGGCATTGAGGCGGACCCGGAGAAGATACAAGCTATCCTAACCATGGGGCAGCCGACCAAACTTCGAGAGGTACAGAGGCTAACAGGACGGGTGGCTGCGCTCAGTCGTTTCATCAGCAAGCTCGGCGAAAAAGCGCTCCCATTTTATCAGCCGATGAAGAAATCAGACAAATTTGAGTGGACGCCAAAAGCCCAAGCAGTCTTCGTCGACCTCAAGCGCGCACTGACATCCACCAACCGGGTGGTCAGTACCGTGCTTGTCATCGAGCGCATGGAGGAAGGACATGCTCATGGCGTGCAACGACCCGTATATTAACTCAGTGAGGTCCTTTCCATATCAAAACAGCGGTACCCGCAGTATCAGAAACTGGCCTACGCCGTGTTCATGTCATCAAGAAAGGTCGCCCACTACTTTGCTGAGCACCCGATAGTTGTCGTCAGCTCGGCAGCACTCGGGGACATACTAACCAATCCTGACGCAACCGGAAGAGTCGCCAAGTGGGTCATCGAGTTGGGACCTCGAGATATCAAGTACGAGCACCCGAAGGCAATCAAGGCGTAAGTACTTCCTGATTTCACCACCGAGTGGATTGAAGCCCAGCTACCAGGAGTCCCCGATGTGTCCAACTCATGGACCATGTACTTTGACGGGTCGAAGAAGCATGAAGGCGTAGGCGCAGGCGTCGTACTCATGTCACCAAAAGGGGACAAGCTCCGTTACGTCCTGCAGATGGACTTCCCCACACCCTCCAACAACGAGGCAGAGTACGAGGCCTTATTACACGGCATGCGGATGGCCAAGGCTTGCAGATGCACTCGACTCATGATCTACAGCGACTCAAATCTTGTGGTACAGCAAACAATGAAGACTTGCGACGCCACAGCAGACAATATGATCGCATATCGCGAGCTGTACAATCTCATGGAGGGCAGTTTCGACGGTTGCGAACTGCATCACATTAGGCGTGAAAGCAACGAGGAGACATATATGTTAGCCAACCTGGGCTCCACAAAGGCACCAGTTCCACCTGGCATTTTCCTCGAGCGCATCGAGCACATATCTATCAAGGTCAAGCACACGGCAGCACCCTTGGCATCGCCCGCTGCAGCCAAGGACACCCCTCCACCTAGCACAGAGGATCCTCCAGTCAAAGTTCTCCTCATCGAACCGACTTGGACGCACCCTTTCCTTGCCTACATGTTGCGCAATGAGCTGCCAGAAGACGCAGCAGAATCACAGCGTATCACTCGACGTGCCAAGGCATACACAATCATCAAGGGCGAACTGTACAAATGCAGCATATCAAGGATCCTCCAGAGGTGCATCGCATTCGAGGACGGCAAGGCCATCCTTCGAGACATCCATGCAGGAACCTGTGGACACCATGCAAGCAGTCGAGCGCTCATCGCCAAGGCCTTCAGAGCATGGTTCTACTGGTCGACGGCACTCCGGGACGCATAGGACATAGTAAAGAAGTGCCTCGGCTGCCAGAAGTTCACCACCAAGCCGCATGCACCTGCGTCAGAGCTGAAAACCATACCACTGGCCCTTTGCCCAATGGGGACTCGACATGGTTGGTCCACTCAGGAAATCCTCACGTGGAGGACACACCCACCTCCTAGTGGCAATCGACAATTTTACCAAATGGATCGAAGCGGTCCCTATCACAAATTTAACCACCACAACAGCGGTGAACTTCATCAGGTCAATTATATACCGCTTTGGGCTCCCTCATAGCATCATAACTGATAACGGTACAATCTTCACGGCTGAAGAGTTCCATGACTTCTGCAAAATCAAGGCGTGAAGCTCAACTACACATCAGTAGCGCACCCGCAGTCGAACGGGCAGGTGGAAAAGGCCAATGAACTTGTATGCAGCGGAATCAAGAAGCGGCTACTAGTGCCACTCAAACGAGCTGCGGGTGCCAGGGTGGAGGAGCTACCGGCCGTTCTTTGGAGCCTGCGAACTACTCCAAATAGGTCAACACAATACACACCATTCTTCATGGTGTACGGCGCAGAAGCAGTCCTACCCTTTGACGTACAGTTCGACGCACCTAGGGTCGTCACATACAAAGAGGAGGAAGCAGAGAAAGCACTCGAAGATAGCGTCAACACGCTAGATGAAGCACGCGACATCGCGCTTGCTCGCACAACTGTCTACCAGCAGAACCTCCGCAACTATCATGGTCGTTGACTGCGCACCAGGTCCTTCATGGTCAGCGATCTGGTTCTTCGCCTAAAGCAGAAGAAGGTGCAAAAGCTTGCCTCACTATGGGAGGGACCCTTCATCATCACGGAAGCCATCGACGGTGGCACATACCGTCTGAAGCACACGAAGACAGGAGAGCTCTCACACAACCCTTGGAACGTCGCGCACCTGTGCTGTCTCTATGCTTAGACTGCTCAGTCATTGATGTAATAGGCGACATGTCGGATAGCTGCCGGTTTCAGATGCGCTCTTTTCCTTACCAGGGTACCTATGGGGACTTGAAGGTTTTTAATGAGGCGGACTGCAGCTTAACTTACAAAAAGTGGAATACAATCAATGTTCCTCTATCTTCTTTATTACATCGACTCGTACAACACACCTTGGCCACAACCGAACACTCGGGGGCTGCGTCGTACAGGTTAAACAAAAACACACACCTTGGCCGCACCCGAACACTCGGGGGCTGTGCCGTACAGGTTAAACAAAAACACACACCTTGGCCGCACCCGAACACTCGGGGGCTGCGCCGTATAGATAAACAAAAACACACACCTTGGCCGCACCCGAGCACTCGGGGGCTGTGTCGTGGGTTTGTCACGTCAGATGTCATGGATGACTTCGTAGGTGTGGGATTGCGCGAGTCAATCGTCTCCGAGCTTAGAATCATAGGACACGAAGAAGACAATGTTTACCCAGGTTTTGCCCCTCGATGCGAGGTAAAGACCTACTTCCTGCCTATCCTAGATTGGAATTGATATGTGTATATGGTGTTACAATGGAGCGATCCGATCTCGGTACTCGCCTTGAGTTCTAGGGTTTGAGACTTGACCCCTTTCTACATCCTGCGAGTCCTCCTTATATACACGGAGGCTCACTAGGTTACAAGAGTTCGGCTTGGAGACTAATTGTTTTACTTGTCTTCCACGCCAAGTTATCTCCAATCTTTTTGATCCTTCCTTTGACAGGTCGTGGTCTTGGGTCGGCCCATTTTCGTGTAAGCCCATTAATGACGTAGCCGCGAACCATGATGAGCCACATTTCTCCTAGCAAGTCACAGGTTAAGTATTTCCCCGACATTAGACCCCAAGTATAGCCTGAGTTTCATCGAATAAGGGACTACGCCTTCCTGACCTTGTAAGGTTGAATATTTTGGCTAGACTTCGCTTCTTGGCATATGACCTGACTTTCACCATGGTTCTTTTCCTTGGTCGGCTCAAGATCACGTTGGATTGGTCTTTTTTATAGTAATAAGCTTTTCTTCTTTTATGCTTGGAGTTGCTTGGAGGCTGCATCTTCAGATTAACTCCAATGGCTTCTTGTTCGTCCAAAGACAACTTTATAGCTTCAACTTTTGATGATGAGCTTCAATTTTTGATGATGACATAATTGTAGCCCCCAAGGATTGAGTTGATTCTGCTTGACAATCATCTCAATACTTGTTTTGAAGGTTCCGAGAATCATCACCTGTGTCTTGTCAGCATAGATAAAAAAATTTAAGTTATAAATAACTTCAAAGATAACTCTGTACTCTTGGCAGCACATCAATTGACCTGTAAGTAGGTCTTTCTGAATATTCATATATCCTTGAAGTGGGCTCTTGCGCGATTCAGTATTTCCTAGGAAAATGAGTGTTCAGGGTCGAGAAAGTCCATGACAGGCATTCAGACTCGATTAACGCTACACCCCAGTACTTTGGTCGCATAGTGCAAGTCGTATCCGACTTAAGGCTGATTATAAATGCCAGTAGTTTGGCTATTTCAAGGTAACAAGCTTAGTTCACAGAACATAAAGCCCCCAAGAAACAAATAATTAAGAGATAGAAGACTCAGCAACTCAATAATATGAGGCGAAACGACCACTTTCTGTAAACCAGAAGGGTCGGATTTTATTTCATAATCATTGATAACATGATATAGTCAGCTCTAAGTAGCTTTAAAGATGATGCTCAGCTCTAGTTAGCTGTGAAGATGATATTCAACTCTAGTTAGCTGTGAAGATGATATTCAGCTCTAGTTTGTTTTAAAGGTGATACTCAGCTCTGATTAGCTTTTAAGTGTAATATGGTCGCAACTGGGCGACGTTCCATGGTCGGGGCATCTCGAGAACGATCCTCAAAATCTGGGAGACTGCTATGTTCCTCCCTTATATCCAGTAGGTAATATGACCCATTGTGCAGTTTTTTGCTGATGATAAAGGACCCTTCCCATGGGGAGGATAACTTATGCATCCCCTTGTGATCTTGCTTGAGTCGCAGCACCAGGTCTCCCTCTTGAAAGGTGCGGGTTTTGATGCCTCTAACATGATATCAACGCAAATCTTGCTGGTACACCGCGGACCTTGATGCAACCAAATCTCTGGTTACTTCTAACGTGTCCACCGAGTCTTGTCGAGCCGCCTCATTATCAGCCTTGATGAATGCTGCGACTCTGGGTGAATCATGTATGATATCGCTTGGCATGACTGCTTCTGCCCCATAAACCATGAAATATGGCGTGAAGCCTGTAGATCTGTTAGGGGTTGTTCTTAAGCTCCATAACACGGCTACCAACTCTTCCACCCAACATCCTGGAGACGCTTCAACCGTTTCAATGAGTCGCGGCTTAATTCTATGGAGAATCTCCTGGTTAGCACGCTCAGCTTGTCCATTACTTTGCGGATGTGCCACTGATGTAAGGTCTAGTCTTATTCCATTATTGGCACAGAATATCTGTGTAGCTCCTTCGGAAGTGTTGCTCCCATTGTCTGTAATGATACTGTGGGGATATCCAAAGCGGAATATGATCTTCTTTAAGAACTTGACCGCCGTCTCAGCTTCACAATCTCCGACAGGCTCTGCCTCGATCCACTTGGTGAATTTATCCACTGCGACTAGGAGATGAGTTTTTCCATTGGAGGATCGCTTAAAAGGTCCGACCATGTCGAAACCCTAGACGGCAAATGGCCATGTGATAGGTATTGTGCGTAGTGCTTGAGCCGGCATATGATCTTGCCGGGCGTATCGTTGGCATCCATCGCATATCTTGACAATCTGCTTGGCATCTGCTAACGCCGTAAGCCAGAAGAAACAATGTCTGAACGCCTTTGCCACCAAAGATTTTGACGAAGCATGATGGCCACAATCGCCTGAATGAATTTCATGCAAGATTTTTCGTCCTTCTTCTGGTGACACACACCTCTGGAATGTCCCTGAGATGCTTCGTTTGTATAGCTCATTGTTGATTATTGTGTAGGCCTTTGATCGCCGTGTTTTTTTGTGTGCCTCTACTTCATCCTCTGGTAGCTCCCCTCGGCTTAAGTATGCCATGTATGGTGCTGTCCATTCTGGCTGTTCATGCAGGGCCGCGACTAGGGCTAATTCGGCTTCTGGTTCGGCAATGTCTATTTCAGCCGAGGGTTTGACTGATGGATTATGCATCTCATCTAGGAAGACATTCGGTGGGACTGGCTGTCTGTTGGATCCCAGCCGGGACAAGGCATCTGCCGCCTCATTCTGTCTCCGATCAATGTGTTCCACTTGGAATCCAATGAAATGTCCTGCAATTCTATCCATCTCTTTTCTGTACGCAGCCATGTTTGCATCCTTGCTATCCCATGTACCAGATACCTGCTGAGCAACTAAGTCTGAATCTCCAAAACACCGTATGCGAGTTATATTCATCTCCTTCGCGATGCGGAGTCCATGAAGTAGCGTCTCGTACTCTGCTACGTTGTTCGTGTAGTTGAAGTATATTTGGATCACGTATCTTAGCTTATCTTCTTTTGGGGATGTTAACAAGACTCCAGCCCCCGAGCCTTGTAGCTGTCTTGATCCATCGAAGTGCATGGTCCAATATTTTGTTTCTGCCATGCTGGGAGCGATCTGAATTTCTGTCCAATCATTGATAAAATCTGCCAAGGCTTGCGACTTAATGGCTGTCCGCGACTCATAACTGATGTGATGTGACCCCAGTTCGATGGCCCACTTGGCTATTCTTCCCGTGGATTCACGATTGCGGATGATATCTGGCAATGGTGCTGAACTAACCACCGTTATTGGATGCTCTTGGAAGTAATGCTTCAGTTTGAGACTTGCCATGAATACGCCAAATACTAGCTTTTGCCATTGAGGATATCGCTGCTTGGAGCCTGTAAGCACTTCGTTTTACGTGATATACTAGCATTTGGACTGGGTATTCCTTTCCTGACTCTTGTCTCTCCACAACCATCCCCGCACTCACTGCGCGCGAGTTTGCAGTGACATACAACAGCATGAGCTCCTTATCTTTTGGAGCTGCTAAGACTGGTGCATTTGTCAATTGGTTCTTCAGAGCTGTCAAGGCCTCGTCGGCCTCGGCGTCCCAAATGAAGGTATATAATTTCTTCAATAATCTGTACAGGAGCAGAGCCTTTTCTCCCAATCTTGATATGAAGCGACGTAAAGCTGCGCCGCATCCTGTGAGTCGCTGCACATCCTTAATTCTCTCTGGCTTCTGAAGGTCCATTAAGGCCTTTATCTTTTCGGGGTTGGCTTCTATGCCTCTTTCTGATACTATGAACCCCAATAGCTTTCCTGCAGGTACTTCGAAGACACACTTTGTTGGTTAAGCTTCATGTTATATTTTCTCAAGTTGGTGAAGGTCTCTTTGAGGTCACTGATAAGGTCTTGTCCCACCTGCGACTTGACTACAATGTCGTCCACGTAAGCGTGTACATTGTGACCTATCTGCTCATGCAGGCAATTCTGTATGCACCTTTGATAAGTCGCGCCCGCGTTCTTCAGTCCGAAGGGCATGCTGACATAACAGAAGGCCCCAAATGGGGTAATGAAGGATGTTTTCTCTTGATCCTCCTTTTTCATCTTGATCTGATGATAACCTGAGTAGGCATCCAGGAAGCACAGCAACTCACACCTGGCCGTCGAGTCAATCACCTGATCGATCTGTGGTAAGGCGAACGGGTCTTTTGGGCAAGCTTTGTTGAGGCTGGTGTAGTCTATACACATACGCCATGTGCCGTTCTTCTTCATGACCAGGACCGGGTTTGCCACCCACTCAAGATGGAATACTTCTGTGATAAATCCTGCCGCTAATAGGCGAGCTATTTCTTCTCCTATCGCTTTCCTCCTGTCATCGTGAAAGCGCCACAGAGGTTGCTTTACTGGCTTAGCTACTGGGCTCACATTAAGACTGTGTTCTGCCAGCTCTCTCTACACCCTGGCATATCTGATGGCTTCCACGCAAAGATGTCTTTATTTTCTTGAAGGAAAGCAATCAGGGCCCGTTCCTGTTCCCCCTCCATGTGGGCTCCAAGGCTTGCCTGCTTGGATGCGTCCCCAGGAACAAGATCTATTTGCTGGGTGTCTTGCGCCGCTTTAAACTTAATGTGCAGATCAACGGAGGGTGTTATGACCACACTCATGTCATTTGGGTCTACTTACGACTTGTAATTTCTGAGTTCCTCGGCAGCGCAGGCTGATTCAACAAAAGTTGCGTCCCCCTCTTCGCACTCAATTGCCTTCTCCCTATCACCGTGCACCGTGATGACCCCTTTGGGTCCTGGTATTTTTAACTGCAAGTACACGTAACAAGGTCTGGTCATAAACTTGGCGAATGATGTTTGTCCAAAAAGGGCATGATATGGGCTTTGGAACTTCACCACCTCAAAGCATATGAACTCACTCCTGAAGTTTTCCTCTGTCCCAAAGGTTACCTCCAAGGTTATCTTCCCTACTGGCTGCGCTGATTTCCCTGGGACGATTCCATGAAATATGGTTGTCGTGCGTTGCAAGCTAGAATCCGCGAGCCCCAAACGCTTGAATGTGTTGTAGTACATGATGTTTATACTGCTTCCTCCGTCCATGAGCACCTTGGTTAGCTTGTATCCGGCTACATAGGGAGCCACGACTAACGCTAGCTTTCCAGGCTCTCAGACCTGTGGTGGGTGATCGTCGCGACTCCATGTTACCGAGTGTTCAGACCATCTTAGCCATTGAGGAGTCGCTGGTATCACGGCGTTCACTTGCTGGCTTCTGCGGCTTACTGCGGTGACCCAGCACACCACTGTATATTGTAGTGTACAAGTCGTTGACATAACACCCACGGAAGGACTAATCCGTAAATATTACATCACTCAGAGTAGTACAACAGAAACATTGGGGGTCCACTTTATTACACACTGCTAAACATTACAAGCCAGAAATGCATAAAAACATCGACGTCTTCCTCTGACATGGGAGGAATGTCTATTATTGCGATGTTGACAGGAGTCAACCTACAAGCGATAGAAAATAGCAAACTAAGAACCATCTTGGCTCAGTCGCTAAGTAGTACTAGTCTAGTCTGACTCGGCCAGGTTTCTACTATGATAACTTTAAGTCTCCACCTCCTCCTCGTCGGCGTCGTCGGCTCCGTAGGCAATGATGTAGTCGACGCCTTCTACTCCTCCAGACAGATCAGGTGCTTCAAAGTACACCTCGTCAGCATGGTATGCTCCAAAGTCGTCTTCAGCGATCTCATCAGAGTCTAAGCAGAGATCAACGGAGGAAAGGGTGAGCAACACTAGCGTTACCCAGCAAGTTCAAATAATAGATGATAAAGTGTATGATGCACTATCTACCATCCTGACCAAAAAGTCATGGATGAATATGCAAGTTTTGTAAAACATTTTTAGGAAAAGGTCCATTTTATTTTAGAAAACTATGCCCCCAGTCTCCACGGGTCTTTAGTCATCACTTGGGATACCTTTCCCGCGGCGTTCTGTAGTTCCCTCCTGGAATAAGGATGTGACAGTCACAATTTCTTTGTTTAACTCTGCAGAGCTGCACCACTTTACCCAACAGCAGCCTGGCTCCTTTTGCTCTCTCAGCACACCATGTGTGCTATAGCCAGAACTCAGGGCAACAAGTCATATGGAGTCGCTTCCCTGCACAACGCATATCCGCCCATTTCTGACGCGGCTGGTAACTAAGACCACTAGCCCGCCACCCCTCCCGAGCTTCTATCCCAGTCACCCCGTCAGGTGGAAACGTCACGCGCTTCCACGCAGTTGGCCGCCGCAACGGACGCAACCAGGTAATAGCCTGCCGAGGATATGCGAACGAGGGAAGAAACTTATGACGAGCCCATCCATAGTGAATCTGTTGGCTGATGCTTCAATACGGCGCAAGGATCACTGGGCCATGGGTTATTAATCCTAGGTATATACTTTCCCGTACAATGGAACCTCCACCATAACATCATTTCATGGTTCCATTGCCAGCCAACAAAATATAGATAGCATTTCACATCATTCGAAAATAGGTTTTTCTTTTTCATGCAATGATAAACCATAGTACTTCGTAATTACTTTGATAAAAATAATCAATCAAGGACATGCAAGTTGGAACTTGCCTTGAGACTGACAGGTAATGCAGTCTAAAGCTTCCGACGAATTGGGACCCTCGCGTTCTGAAAATCAATATTATTGTCTGTATGAGACAATGTTGAAAAACCAAATACATGCCAATATGCATAGAATGAGATGATTTTTATTCTTTCCCAAAATTCCCCAGAGTTTTGTTAAGGATTTCTTTTTTTAAAGATTTCTTTGATTTGAATTTTAGTTAGGATGAGTAACATGACAGTCATAATATAGTTCAAATTATACTTTGAACTTGATACATAATTTTCCCATTTTATTTTCTTTTGAAAATAATTTGAAATATTTCAAAGTCATTTCCACTTAAGGATCCTTTGAATTTTTGGTACAAGAAATAGTTTTCAATAAATCAAGTAGATATTTTATTTGGATTACTTATTTTCTTCTGATATTTGTAGATATTTTTAAATTATTTTTAGGATTTTATTTGAATTTATAACAAGTTTTGAAATTTTGGAGGAATTTGTAAATTCAAAATTTTACAATTAAGTCCCTGGTCATCTCTGGTTCAACCGAACCAGTCCACTCCCTCTCTCTCTCTCACTTCCCACTCGCACGAGCCCGTGCTCGAGCTACTCTAGCTCCCATGTCGCCTGCGGTGGCGCCGTCCCACTCCGGCCAGCTCCGGCCACCTCCGTCGCCGTGCGCTGGGGCAAAACGATCCCCACGCTCCGCTCTTCCTTCCTACCTAGGCGATTTGAGCCTCGCCTCCCCTAGCGGTCGTACGCAACCCAACCCTAGGGTTAGGGTTACGGTGCTGCCGCCACTCGCCTGCCTTCGATTCCTTTTTTCCGGCGTGCCCACCATGGCTCGGCGCAGAGCTTCAAGCTCTGTGCCGCCGTGGTGCGGTGGTGCTGTACCCCGACCTCCATATGTCCCCTCCAATGGTAGCGCGAGCCCTGCCTCACCGCCGTGGAGCTACGGCCATGGACGCACGGTAAGCTTCTTTTTCTCCCTCTCTTCTCCTTCTCCTACTGCCTCTACTCGATCTAGATGCTTCTGGACTTCGGATTAATTATATGTTCCTTTGTTGGTTAGGTTCTTGATGATCAGATGATGATTCTTGATGATTTACTCCTTTATGTGCACTGTCTACCTGTTGTGCACCAAGAATGAGGTGAATGGTGTAGATCTAGCATGTTTAGATCCATCCATTACCTCTGGATGTAATGTTGGGAGCATTTCTTGCTCACAGAAGATGAAATTTTCTTTAGAAAAATTATTCTGAGCTAGAACTTGTACCAAATGATCTAGCTGTGATGAATAAGTGTTATAAAAATGATTTAGGCAAGTTTTGCTTGCTGTGATGCCTCCTTGTAGAGTTACACAGCAGCTTTCTTGTTTAGAGATGATTTTTTTATGCTTTCCTGTGCTTCTTCCAAGTGTAAGGATGTGTATAGCTCAGTTAATCCAGCTCTGCTGGTTCACTGGCTTGTGTGCTTTGATAAAAAACAGAATAAGAACAGATACTACACTGAAAATGACTCCCTTGCTTTTGTAGATGCTCAATCAAATGCTAAAACACTCAACCGCACTCCCTTTCATCTCTCTGTCCTATTTCTTGCACATAACAGATGTACTCTACTTGCAAATCATCTTCTATAGCACCACACCTTGCTGAGCAAGGTTCTGTTAAGAACATATGCTAAATCAGCACTCAAGCATGGTTCTGTCATTTACAGAATCTGCTAAATCACTCTCTAGCACATATGTTTAACAACCTTGGGTGTAGAGCAGATAAAGCTACGGAAGAATTGATCTTGCTCCAAGGTTCAACCGTCTCTTCTGGACTGCACCTTGTGGTTCTACCTTCTCCTCTTTGTTGCCTGACTTCTCCTAAGTTTTAATGGCTTGTGGTGGATAGTTTAGGTAATCTCCATGATTGGCTTGTGATTTGTGGTTGTTCTTGGTGAAGAATAGATGGAAATGGTGCTGCTAGATGTTCTAGTGCTCGTGAAGAAATGTGGTTTGTGATGGCTGTGACTTGTGTGTGCTAATGGCTGCAGCTTGGGTCTATATTTATACAAATTTGAGCACTCCTGTGCTTGTGACACCAGGATAATTGGGCTGTGGTGACTAACCTGTTTACAGTGGCCCTCTTTGCCTCGAGCTACTATATTTGACTCATTCTTGCACACCTTTTCACCTAGGAGATCAGCTCACTGCTGCTGCAGCGCAGTTCATCTCCCCCTGGTGATAGCTATGAGTCATTCTTGACTCACTGATCCTATCTGGTCCAGATTTCTATGTGGCAATGCTTGGCTGAAATTTGAAATGCTTAAGATAGTCGGTTTGAGATGATTAATTTCAAATGTGTGGTCAATTAATCAGATGGCTAGCTTAGTGAGGGATTTAGGGTCCATTTGCCTAATTAATAGGCAAATGTGATACCATAATTGTGGGCTCAAGTTTAATTTGCTTCCTGGTTTGAATTTTGGGGAAAGCATTTTATCTGTTGCTTTGTCTTTTGAAAGATCGAGATCATTAGCTCAATACAGCACATGTTTGCCTCTGCTCTTGGTTGCCTAAGATGTTTCTGTCAGTGTTGTACAAAAGCCTTTGCCCCTACTTGTTGCCTTTGAAATAAAAGAGCATGATCCAATTGATCAGACCCTTCTGTTGCCTTCGATGATTTGCTTTATTCCCCAATTTAGCCTAATTGAACCACAATTTTAATTAGGCTAAAACCAGGTTTCAATACAACAACATGCCAACACCAAATGGTGTGGGCAACATTTTAATCATAACCCAAAAATTCTACTTGTGTGTGTTGTTTATTTTTGCAGGTTAAATGATGATGAAGACTTGAAGACTTTAGTTTAGGGTTTTAGTACTATTTTTGTATTCTTTCAAATGTTGTAAAAATATTTGTAATGACATCTTGTAAATTATTTGTGTTGATCATTTGTATTATTTGTATCCAAATGTTTCCCAAACATTTGAATTAAATCCCTGAAATTCTTGTATATATATTCATTTTTGAAGATTCTTTTGGAAATATTTGTGTATGGAATTGTGATGTGGATGAAATATAGTGACTTTATTTTTTGAAATGATGTCCTCACAATTCTTGTGATTTATATCTTGTTATATTTGTGATATGTGTGTATAGAAAGATTTAGGAAAGATTGGAATTGTTTTAAACTTAAGATTATTTCAAATTTTCTTTTGAAATCAAATGAAATCAGATGAAATCAAATGATTGTGTTGGAGAAGTACTAACAAAGGTTTTGAAAATATGCCGTAGGGTTTATCGACTCCTCTCGACTATCTGTCAATATCTGACTCCCAGAACATCGACACTCGTCTGGAATCAATCCTCGAGTCATTTTAACACTAAAGCGCGAAAATTTTCCAGATTTCACCAAAAGATGCATGAATGCACAAATGCAGTTCCTATTTCTACCCTCTCGAGTCCTATAACTGCGGGGTATTACACTTACTTTCTCCTCCCGCTTGGAGGTATTGATAACTATGGTGTGATATTGTCCCACTTGCCTGGGATTGCTCGCGTTATTCTGCCCAGCGCCTAGATTTTGAGTTGCGTTGTCGGGATTATTTCCATTGTGGTTCCCTCTACTGCGCTGGCTTTCCTCTTTCCATCTTTTATAGTAGTTGCATTGTGCCTTGGTGTGATCTGCTGGACGTCCATCGCTCCCTATGTGGAGATCACATGGTCGGCTGAAGACCTCTTCTAGGTTTATCGGACGGGAGCCATTGCCTCGAGCCCTTCCTCGATGACTCTTGAATCTGCCGTTTGTGTTAGCAACAAGCCCAGAGCCTGCCTCTCCATTTTTCCTTTTGTTGCCATTGCCTTCACCGGCGCTATTTTGATGTTGTGCTCTGCCTCCGTCCTTCTTGCTCTTCACTACATTGTTTTCAGGCTCTCCATCAGAGGTATCCTTAGTCTTATCTGAACCGGCGTACCTATTGGCCGCGTCCATCAGTTCTCCCATGTTCTTCACTTTATCCTTCATGCGTCCTAGCTTATGGATGAGCGGCTGAAATCTGCAGTTTTCTCTAGCACCTGCACCGCGAAACTTGCTGGTATGCTATCCGATGAGTGTATTATCTCCACGACTCGCCTCATCCAATGGCGACTTGATTCTCCTTCTCTTTGGGTACATCTCTCTAGGTCTTCAATGGTGCAGAGTTGCTTGCATGTTCCCTGGAAATTTTTAATGAAGGCCTCCTTCATCTCTTCCCATGTATTTATGGAGTTGGGAGGCAAATTCTGCAACCTGATATGAGCCACACCCTCTAACATCATATTGAGGTATCTAGCGCATATTTCTTCTGAGGCGTTTAAGATGGTCATCCCCATCTCGTAGTTATTCAGCCACGTGGTGGGGTCCATGCTTGTATTGTAGTTTGACACCTTGCGCGGCCCTTTGAAGTCTTTCGGAAAAGGCTCCGATCTCATTTTTTCGGTAAAACACGCTGGCCCCTTAAGTCGTGAAGACAGGGCCATAGACGTGTTTGCTGGGGTAGTTATTCCTGCGGGCCGCGCCTGCTCTGTTGGCGTGGTGGCTTGTGCTCCTGTGACTTGTACCCTGATTGGGGCATTAGTTTGCACCTGTTGTCTTTGCGCAGTATTTGAGCTATTTTCCGGCGGCTTGCTTTGGACGCTTCTTTCTGCTATTACCTTGTTATTGATCGGGACAGAGTGTAGCTGCCCTCCAGCATCCGTCATATTGGCCTGTTGCAGGACGGCTGTGCTCAACATCTATATAGCATGCCGTGCCTTGGTATTGACCGGGTCGTCACCGGCTGGTATTATTTGAGCCAAGATGTTGGTTGCTGCGTACACGTTGTCTACAGGGCTGGAGTAGTGTCCCTGCGGGGTATGTAATCTCCTAGGTTGCTGCATTAACGGTGGCCTAGCTTCCTCATTGGCCATTGGACCCGAGGCCCTTGTGGCCGGGGCGACTTCTACTTGCGCCAGCGGACCAACGACATGTATGGGTGGAAATTCCACCATAGGATGAGTCGCGCGAGCTTGCTCCTGCGGGTTGACCTCTTCTTGAGTCACGGCAAGCGTGGTGTCGCTGGTCATTCTTCGACGCTCCTCCTGGATCCTTTGCTTCTCCCGGACAAGTCGATTACGCTCATCTTCCATCCTCTGGAATTCATACAGGAGTTCGGCCCTGGCAGCCTCAATCTCCGTTGCACGCACGGCGGCGTTTTCGGCAGATATAGGAACGAGCAGCGGGTTATTGGGTGGTGCTGGTCTTTCGACTTCTCCTGCGGTTCCTGACGCACTTGCTCCTCCGGTCATATATACCCTAGTTGGCATTGCCTCTTGATCCGACGCGGAGGTGATCTCGGGGGTGCAGCTTGTGTAGTTTCTTTTAAAAGTGGGGATGATGGATCCAAACCCTTGTGGACCCATGCTCTCCACCGATTCTTCCAGCTGCATGTTCACCTTGTCCAGCGCCGCTAGCAAAAAGGTCTCCCACTCTGTGGCCGGTGATGGCCTCGACTGTAACTCGGCCAACGCACCCCTTGTCTCCTTCAGCCCTTCCTCCACCCCCGCAAGCTTCGCCTTAAGGTAATTGATGAGCTTTTCATCATTCTTGCTTCAAGAACTCGCCTTAGGGGCAGCACCTCCGGTAGAAGAGTCAGCAGACGTGTTGGGTGCTCCAGACTACACAAAAGCAAGTTCAGTTATAAGCACTTGGCAAAATCAATTGTGTACCCCGATCAGTAGACTCGGGGGCTGCAATCTCAAAGAGTGCACTCCAAACGCAGAAGTGATAGCAAAAGCATTACATTTGTTTAAACAGCAAAATAGAGTCACGACTCCTTACAGGCAAAAGAAGCAAAAGGAGCCAGTCCTGTCGTCTACGACATCGACTCTGACCTAGACCTAGAGGTGCGGGCAGCACGTTCGGAAAGAGTGGCGGCACGTTTCTCCATCATAGCAACCATCTTCCTCGACATCATTCTTGCCTGCTACTTCATCGCGCCTGTCACAGCAGTCTTCCCGTCGGGTTTCTTGGGGAAGCCAGCTACGGTTTTCTCGAAGTCGCCTGCAATACCGGGGCCAAGTAGCAGAAGGAAGGTGGTCTCAGAGCCACCTACCATTTGGTCGCGGGCGTAGTTGGCCAGGGTGGACGTCCCAGGCCCGAACACATCGGCTAGACCTTCTACGGTCACGGGTGGCGTGCCTTTCGGAAAGACGGTCTGGTGAATAGTCGTCAGGGCACCCGCGGACTTGTTGAGAGCCTCCCTGGCCCGGGCACATATCTTGTCAAAGGCACCCGCCATATCCTCGAGAGACCCCTCATCCGCAGCAGGCGCAGCACCAACAGCCTCTGTCATGCCAAGAAAAATCAGAACCAGCCAACAATCCATCCACTCAAAAAACTGCATACAGATGGTTGAGATATTACCTCCCATCACATGAGATAGCGAGCGGAGTCGCTTTGCCTCAAGCGCCGCACGGGCCTCCACCTCTTTGAGCTTTTCCTCCAGCTTTTGCACACGAGTCAGAGCCGCCGCTTGGTCACCTGCAGGCAAGGAAGAGTGAAACCCGACGATAATTTCTCAGGCGAAAAAGAGTGCAAACTGCAAAAATTCCTTACGGTCTGACTATTCCACTTTGGCCTGTAGCTGGTCGCGTTCCAGCTCCATCTGCACATATGTCTCACCCGACGCCAACAAAGTGCAGAAGAACAGCTACAAAGAAGGCAAAAAACTCAGGAAATCAGACACAAAGCAAAGGCACTTGAGCCTATGCCCAACTACAATTAGTTACACATAGCCTTGGGGGCTACTCCCATCGGGAGCGCTGTCACGCACCCGATAAAAAACTTAAAGGGTCAAAGGACACTTACGTGATCATAGTGTGCTGGTAGCGCAGCACCTGAAGAAGAAGGCACGTCTTCCTGTGGCTTAGGTGGCGTACTCTCTGCGGTAGCCTGCTGCGTCTCCGTTCGAGTAGCGACTCCTAGAGACGATGTAGACGATAGTGGAACATCACCCTTCAGCAGAGCGTCCTTGTCTGGGCTGAACAGCAACAATCAGACAAAGAAGACAGAAGCAGGAAAAACATAGGACCTGAGCAAATAAGCGAGTGCTTACCTTGCATGATCATCATCAGAACTCAGAAGGCATGTGTAGTTCAACTGCGCGATGAACTCCGGTGCACCATCGGGTGAAACCGCGTGCAGTGGAGTCACAGCCCAGGGCTCTTTCGAGTCAGGTGACGAGGAACCCGAGTCTTTGCCATGATCGGCTAGCGGAGGTGAGCTGGCCGCCGTCGACGTCGTTTCGTCTACGCGGTGTCGCTTAGGCGGTAGCTCGTCCTCTTCCTCCTGCTCGGACTCCTCCACCTCATCAGTTGGCATGCGTGCGGTGGCGAGAGAAATATCGTCGAGGTCCGGCTCGGCCAATAACATCTCTACCTCCGCAATCTCCCCATCTTCGGGGAGTGGAGGCAAGAGCCTGGAAGAAGTGTGACCCTGCACATAATAAATCAGAAAGATTCAGTCGAAAAACACATATCTTCCGTAAACGGAAAAGCATAAGACAAGACATACCTCCGGCAGCGGGTGCTCGCTGTCGAACGCGTCAATCGGGTAGTCGAGAGTGCAGGGGTCATTCGCTGTCAGCTTGGTGATCGCCCGAACCAGAATTTACACCTCCCTCTTTGACGGTAGAGGCTCCTCTCCTGCCAGCCGCGTTGGGTCATGCACGCCCTGGAACTCCCACATCGGGTGCGCCCGCACTCGCAAAGGCTGCACACCCCTTTTGATGAATAGCGAAATCAGATGAAGGCCGCTCACTTCGCGGCCGACAGTCTTCATGAGCCCAGCAATTTTCGCCATCAAAGGCTTCACCTCTGCTTCTTCAGCGGTGGATGTCTAGTGCAACCAAGCTCGAGTCTTGACTAGAGGCGTGTGGGCATCAAACTCCGGCAGCCCTTCCTGCTGGGTGCTAAAGTAGAACCATTTCTTCCTCCAGCCCTGCGCGGACTCGACTTGCTGCAGATCGAAGTACTCGACCTCCTTGCGAGCCTGGATGTTGAAGCCGCCAACAGCATGCACGCCGTCCGAGCCGGCGTTCCTCTTCACATTGAAGATCTTCTTCCAAAGACCCCAATGCGGATGCACCCCCAAAAAGCACTCGCAAAGCATGAAAAAAGGCGATGTGCAGCATGGAGTTGGGGGTGAAATCATGCAGCTGCACCTTGTACGCGTACATTAAAGCACGCACGAAATCGTGAATAGGGAAAGAAAATCCCCTATTCACGAAATCGTGAAAGCAAACGCGCTCGCCCTCCCTGGGTTGAGGGCTTACCTCGTCGCCGGGAACGCGAGTTGGCAGCAGCATGTCAGAGGGAAGCCGCCCATCCCGCCGGTACCCGTCAAGCTTCGAGGCCTTCAAGTTGGACCTCATCCAGTCACCGGCCCTCTTCTTCATCGGGGCCGCGTCGCTTGTGGTCGTGGTAGGGACGGCCACGGCAGTAACGGCGGCAGAAGCGGCGGCCACGATAGCTCTCTTCTTTGATGCCCTCGTCATGGCGACAGTGACTATGGGGGCGGAGAGCAAAGGAAGAAGAAGAAGCAAAGGCAGCGGCGGCAGGGAGAATATGGCAAGTGAAAATAATTCACCCCACTGTCCCCTTACTTATTCAAACAGGCCACCGATCTCCACCGTCGATGGGATATCATGCGCCGCAACGCGCATCCAGCCATACACGTGGCAGCGTCGGAGAGCAACCGTCGCCGGCCACTCCGCCCACTACGCACGGGAAACGAGGAGGCCATCATCACGTCGCCGTGAAAACCGCGCCAGAGCGGTCAAATACAGTCCAAACGGCACCGTCCTAGGTCAACACTGCCATGTGGGACCCACGCGTCATGTCCCATCTATTGCATCACAAGCACGCAACCGCTTGTCAGATGACGCAGTCGCCAAACGCGTCATCCCTGACGTCATCACAAGCGCCACGCTAAAAAAAGCACTCGAGTCCCTAAGAGGGCCGACTCTGAGAAAAATATACGAACTAAGCCAACTAGGTCACTCGACCGATTCATAGACTGAAGCATATAACTCCCATCGGGAGCGAATTAAAATTTCATCGACTGCTGCAAAAGTTTCAAAGATTTGAGATTATCCTCAACTACAAGCAATTAAGCACAATCTCGGGGGCTACTCCCATCGGGAGCGATGTCGCGCACCCGATAAAAAACCACGATCAAAGACATTAAGTTGTCCAAAATGAGCAGTTGAAGCTTACTCGACTCAGATCGAAGCTTACCCGACTTGGTTGCTTAACCTTATGCAAATATCGACCATAATTCCCCAAGTTGCGTCCGTCGCATATACATTGGATGCTAAAGGTAAGACCCACCGATCCGTCGAGCTGGGCCGGGGCCCGCTCCTACAGCGTTTGTCCTGCAACTTTCCATGTCAACAGACATGAAGAAAATCCTGACGGACGCGTTAGGTCGCAAAGTAATGCTGCGGGCCGGCTCAGTAAGACCTCCGCGGCTTGCGTCGGACATGACCAGCTTGTTCCGGGTTCGAGTCCGGGGACTCGAACTTGAAGTAGGCTAGTAAGGTTTTGTCTAGAAGTGCAGTTAACTGGTCCCGACCCGTCGAGTGTACCAGGCCTACTATGTCCCTATCCCTAGGCAAAATAAGCGAAGCATTAGTCGACGTGTTTCCGACTCAGCATGCACAATCGAGACAATCTCGACTCGCATACACCTAGCGAACAAAGAACAAAAACAATGCATAATCAGCCTTTAAGGTACACTGGAAAGCAAGCAAATTACGACGTGCACTTACGAAGGAGTCTCTGCCCAATTCTTTGAGTCGACCAAGCACTCGGGGGCTACTGACGTGGGCCTACCCTTCGGGTGCCCACCATGAGGACACCTGGTGCACGTATAAGCTAAGACCCATGAACAGGCTTGCCAGCAATCAGCGATCAAGGCCCACGAAGGGGACCCAAGAAGATGGCGTACTCCCCAAGACAAGTAGAGCCTAAGTCGGTAGAAACCTACTTTACCTGTAAACCTAATGGGTTACGAATCCCGAGACCTAGTCTCCTATATAAATGCTGGGAGGGCCGCCGATATAGGGCACGCAATACTCATACCACCAAAGGTCTAGCGAGATCGCATCTCGCCAGGACGCCATTGTAGCTCCTGTGTACACCTCATACATCAATAACCAGACAAGCAGGAAGTAGGGTGTTACCCTCCGGGGGCCTGAACCTGGGTAAACCTTGCTTGTCAGCCGACGATACTACCAGCGCTACCACGTCTCTCATCCTTAATCTCAACCCTAGGTACCGAACCATGTGATTTGATGTGTTAACACCACGTCACACGGATTAGCTCCCGATTAACATGTAATCTACATTTATAGCTACCCAATTACGGAGTACGTTCGATAGACTAAGAAAGTCGATCCAAAACTTAGGTCCGTGCGAAGACATCAGGTCTAAGTCATAGAATACGTACACATTGTTCTTGCAAATATGAAATGACATCAGCTTGTTCCGTGTCAGAGTTGGTCAGCCCAACTTGGTGATCATTCCCGAGTCCATACTGTCGGGTCGGCATCACATGCCCATGAGTCGTGAAACATAGTCATCAATCAAATTGTACATTAGTCTAAGGATATGTGTCCTTGTAACATTATTGGTTAGCGATGATTATAACAATCACCGTATAATATATAGTCTCATAACCAAGTATGTACTGGATAATACATAATCACTCCGTTTGGAAAAGGATGTCTTCCATATATCCAAATTCAGATGTATGTGTACACTAAAACATGTCTACATACATCCGAATCTAGACAAATCTAAGACATCCTTTTCCGGACGGAGAGAGTATCATTAATGATGGTCAAGGACAATAATAATAACTCATGAATACATAGTGAAATGTCATCCTCACATGCATGGTTGTCTCAACAACATATTTCCAACAAATTTCTCATATGATATCTTGTCAACGGTTATAAAATCATAATTATACCAAAGTACTCTTGAATACAATCTGATGGTATATATTATGTGTAACATAGAATATATATTACTAAACTAATCTATTATATTATTAAAGTAACAAACAAAGGATGGCTCAGATTTAACGCAGATTGAACAACCACAAGGAACGGTTCAGATCTAATGAAAGAAACGCTTTGGAATATGCCACGAGCAGTTAAACCTGATTAGAACAAGGACACGTAAGAATCTGAGTCAAGAAGGAAAAAAGACCATAAAAAAAGGAAAAGGAGCCGTGGCGATTATGTACGCCATACATACATACGTTGTTTTGCAGCGTACGCCTCCTATAGATGAAAGGAAAATTCCACAGGGCTCCTTTTATATCTCGACAACAACTCTTATCTCTTTAACCAAGCTTATAATACCTGATTTGTATTGCTTTTGTCCAGATAGATCAGCCCTTGGCGGCAGTACCACGCAAGAGCCAACACAATTGCAAGGTTGTGCACGTCGTAGATCTCGATTGATCTGGCTTTGCCATCAGCGGCAGAAGCACATGTTGAACGCTACTATGGCCGTCGTGCATAAAATCTACCACGAGGCTGAGAAGACGACGGCAAGACCACAAGCCCGGCGGATCAACGGCACGTCGGCAATGCATACAGCACGTGCTCACGATCAAGCACGTCCGAGCGTCGATTGAGAGCTCGAACACATACAACGACGCCATGACGATCCCATCAACAGAAGCCCGGCGAATCGAGGGCACGGAAGCGATGCGTACAGCACGCGCTCATGATCAGGCACGATCCGAGCATCGATTGAGAGATCGAACACATGCGACGAGGCCATGGCGTTCCCATTCATACAGCACGCGCTCCCGCCGCATCAACCCCGACTAACGGATGTGTCGATTGCAACGCAGCCAATACGGACCAAAGACGATAGCACATCCAACGGATCGGAAGAAGATAACAGCAACTCTGTCTATAGGTAATATCCGGTCACTCACAAACTCCATGTCTGTTTTAGATGTAGAGATACAACTTTCTTACTTCTAAGGAACAACCTACAAAGATCTCCTTATCGTGCTCCCCAACAGCACTAGCTGAATCTTTATTTCCAAGTCCAGCACGTATATGCCAACACATATTTTGAATTGCATATGAAATTAGCAACATGATCTGAATTGGATGGAAGCACGTGCAGGCTAGATATTGCAGTAACAAAAATATGCCTGTAATATGAGCTATGATGAGTCCTATAAAATAATGTGGCACAATGTTTAATTATGCTTTACAGCCATGCACCCCGGGTAATTGGAAGCACAAAAGCGCCGCGTCAAGGACAATCCGGCGGATAAGCAGCACAACAGGGATGCTTACGGTATGCGCAGGCCGTTTGAACCCTCAGTCACCGATGAGTCAATACAAACTCACGATGAAGCATGTCGAATAGATCGAAAGAAAAATAAAAGAAACACCATCAACTATAGGTAATATCCTCGATCTCCCACTCCATATGTGTTTGGAAATACAGCCTACCAAAATTATTTGTTAAAATCTCTTGAAGGCAACAATAATATGGTGTCTAAGCAGAAGTTGAACGAGCTAACCACAAGAGAGGACACATATAGATTAATAAGTGAAAGTGATGTGAATAATATATTGGTTAAACCTGTAAGGATTTTCCTTGCATATCTAACAACAATTTTGTCTATTGTTTATACTACCGCAAATTTATTTTTCATTCAGATTTAAGTGTTATAAAATAAATGTTATTATCGGGAAGAATTGCGAGTATTATGTGCAAAAAAAATCTTAGGCAACATGTAACACCCCGAAAATTTAGACCAAATTTTAAATTTTTTTTTTTTGACGCCGGAATTTTTTTTCGGATTTCTAAACGATTTCTTCAAACCCGTTGGTCTTTGATTTGACCTTGGTTTCGATCTCTCAGAAAATTCCCAACCATCCTCAATCCCCGTCAACCTCCACCATAATTCCAAGATACGGTTTTGTCTGCTAAACATTGGTCCCATCTGGATATTGCAAAAACCCTTCCGCCTGTTCTACTAAAGCCTCCACCGCAGTCTTAGCTTGGAATAAATTCTACCAAGCTACCATATGGTTTCCCCACACTTATACATCACTCCCATGGAAAAATATTTCCTAGTCCCATGCAATATTCCCAAGATTATTCATATTTCCTTTTATGTCGGTTTCAATCCGAAAATTATCCAGACACCTTCCACTCATCCAAAAATTCTACAATTTTGGGGAGATGCATGAATCCACCTCCTGAACATTTCATTCCACTGTCCCAACCTCATTTGAGCAATATTTGAGGTACTTCCTTTGTAATGCTCATTTCCTGCCTATTTGCAACTTCCAAAGGAACCCCTATTTTTATGTCTCCAAAAATTCCACCAAAAATACCAGAGGACCCCATGTCCATATAAAGACCGTCCATGCAAAAATATTGCATACTCCAATGAAATATTTCCAAGTTAGCCAATATTTTCAAAACTGCCATTTCTAGTCCAGAAATGTTTTAACCAAGCTAGGAACCTCCAATAATTCTGATAAATTCAGGGAATGCATATTTTGGCATTTCCTTCATTTCATCTTTTGGAGACAAATCAATTTGAGCAATATTTAGACCACTTCCTTTGTAAGCCCAAATTAATGCCAATTCAAGTTTCTCAAACAAACCTAAACATAGAAAATTCAAATGACCATGATACTTGAACATGTTGACCAATTGGTCTTTAGACACACAAAGCCAGGAGATCACCCCAAGATGAAGCATGGAACCCCTCTTTTCCTTGATCATGCCATTTTGGCCATTTTAGGCCATCTTGTGGAAAACCAATTTCCCTTCATCCAAATGAGCTCAAACTCCATGAACACTCTCCTCTGACCACCACAAACCATGCCTATTTTTTTGGAATTTATTTGAGCAGTGCAAGGCCATGAACATTTCATCGAACACCTTCTGCATTTTTAGTTTTCTGAAAATCTTCCTCTGCAAAGTTTCGCAACATTGATTGATTCTTGTTTGTTTGCTTTGGTCTTGTTGTTGTGAGCCCAGTAGTGTAGGTCGTGTTCCATTTGGAGCATCCGTTTGTCGGGAACGCCACCATGCCGCTCACGGTGCGCTCTGGGCGCCCTGGACGCGCATGTCGGCATGCCCATGTCCTCTGCCCCTTGTCCACTGCCTCGCTGTCCTGCGGAGCGATGCCGCAGCCGAGCCCTCCCCCTCCCCTTGCGGCACCTGGCTCCGGCGAGCCAGCCCTGCCCAGGCCCCCCCTTGCCCTTGCTCGACACCTCGCCGCCGCCAAGCACTACACGCCGCACCGCCGCACTGTGCTCCATCAAGAGCAACCGACGCCAAGCTAGAGGACGCGCCGCCCACTCCAGGAACCCTCGTGCTCCCCTGTGCGTCCAGCGCGGCGAGCTTATCCCCTCCCCTCGCCTCTGTGGCCACCCGAGCCCCACGCGTCGCCATGGCGACCACCACGCCGTGCCCCTGCCCCCCGGCGCTCCCCGGCTATAAAAGGCCGCCCCGAGCACCCTCTAGCTCACACCACCCCCCCCTGGCCTCCTCCCTTCCCCAGCATCGCCACAGCCCAAGAAATCGAGGAGTGCATCCCCGTAGCTCCGAAACTCCACGAGCACGGCACCCGCCGTGGTAGCCCTCCTCCAGCCTCCCCCCCTGCCGCCCAATCCCTCCCCTGGGCGCGGTGGGCCGCAGCCAGCTCTTCTCCGCCGCCGGCCGGCCTCCCGGCGAGCTCCACGGCCGTCCCCGGCCGGTCACCGTTCGGTCCAGAGAGGGATCGGAAGGTTGAAGATGGCCTGGATCGATCCCTGTCCTGTTTCTCTCTTTTTTCCTCTCCTGAAACGTTTCCTGGCCCATCTGGCCAGCAGCAGGCCGCGGCCTGCCAGCGGCCCAGCAAGGCACAGCGCAGGCGCACGCAGTGCACAGCGCAGCCACGGCCCGTTTACGGCCCATGCAGTTTTTTTCGCGAGCAGTTTTCTTTTTCTCGCTGGACGGATTTTCAAACGCCAATATCTTTCAAACCGTAAGTCCGTTTTCGGTGATTCAAGTTCCTAAATTTTTGTTTCGACGAGCTCTAACCAGTGGCACTGGTTTCAACTTGTTCCAAGGTAGTCCTTAGGGTGCCCCTTTTGTGGGCACGTTCCGGAGTCCGGGGAAAGCAGCGATCAACCCCCAACGCCGCGAAAACCACCCCGACCCTTTCGAGACAAATGGATCCCCGCTTCCAGGCAAGCTAACCCCTTGCTGCGATCAGTCCCGCAATGTTTGTTTGTTTGCTTAATGTCATGCCGTGTGTTATGTCTGTCTACTGTTATATTTCATGTCTGTCTCCTGTTCGATTGCTATGTCTGTCTGCTATTATCGTTGCATGTCTATATGCTGTCTATGTTTTATATAAACCTTGTATTGCTGTATGTGTATCATGTTGCATTTTAATTATTGCACTACTGTATAACTGCTTATCTGTGCAACACTCACATTCCCGAGACAATGGCCAGGTCTCCCGCCTCAGTCAAAGGAATGGGGGAATTATTACAACTGTGTGTCTCGCTTGCGGGGCTTTGTTTGGTTCTTTTCCTCTTCGCCGAGGTGAGGAGCGGACGAATGTCGTCTTATGATCCTCGGGGTTGGGGGCATTTGCCAAAAGAGTTAGTTGCCTTGTCCCACCGTCAAATATGGGTGGCATAGACCACCCGGACTGCGACGCTTGGGAGCTGCCTTTCCATTTGGTTCTTATTGCCGAGATTGCTGACACCACGTCAGGGTAACCCTCGAGTGGAATGGATGCTCTCTTTCTTATGATTGCTTTTCGGTTCATTTTGGAGACTATATGCCCAAATCCCCACTTCCTGGTCAACGGTCGGACGGTAACGCCGCCAAAGACTTGCGCGTGGAGGAACGGAAGCGTAACAGACTCCGCAAACCAACTTTGTGATTGATTTATGGTGACACCGGCCGGGTTGCCCGCCACCGTCATCCGTTTGAAATATTATGCTATTATTCTGTGAACACTAACCCCCGAGTGACACCGGCCGGGTTGCCCGCCACAGTCACCCGGGTATTATTATTATCGTTATGTTGTTATCCATGCATGCAAGTATTATGTTGCTAATGCCTTGTTGTTGTTGATATGTGATATTGATGTCATGATTATTTTGCTGGACTAATCCCCTGTTGTTTGGACTTGTTGTGATGAAACTTGATTAAATGAAACACCCCTCCAAACATCGATAGGGTCAGTCCATAGTGCCACTAATCTGAACATCGAACGCACTGCCACTGTCGCTCACATGGGCGGGCCTTGACTTACGTAACCTATTGAGCCTCCTTTGATGCTACCATTTTGGCAAGACTAGTCGGTTACCTTTGTGGTCGGGGCTAGTTTTGTGAAGGTTCCGGAGCTAGGCGTCGCTCATAGGTTGGGGACGTGCCGGATTCACTTCTGCATAAGGCATAGAGTTATGTCGGTGGCTATACAGGGAGTGTCTTGGTAGCGTGAACGGTCATGTGAGTGTATCTTGCTGAGTTCGCCTTGAGGATGTTGTCCTAAAGTACCGGCTCAGTGTGGTGCACTTAGGTGGGTGGTATCTGCAACCTCTCGAGAGTGTCTAATCTAGATGTCTAGCCTTGTTCCAAGGATATGGAACAACAGTTCAGTGTCAGTCACACTGTGTGTCCTCGTCGAGTCCGGAGGCTAAATTTAAGTGTTGTTTGAAAGAAAGGTGAACAACCTGATTCACTAAATGAACAATAAGTTGATGCAGGGAATGTTACTTGAGATTATGATTGTGAACCAAGTTTAGGGATGGCGGTGTGATGCGTTGGGGAGCCTATAGTTAGGCCAGAGCCCACATCAACCGTGCATGCCCAGAGTGGTAAGATGAGGCCAGTGAGCCTAGCAGTAATCACAGGTGTTGTTGTATATTGTTTTGTACCAACTGTACACTCGTCTACTCGTCACAGGTAAGCTCGTTGCATGATTGCCGGTGCACGATCCAACCCCACCTGGCTTGGACTCTACACCGGTGATACCCAGTTGTTCGCTTATGCCATGTTTGCTTATGATGCCATGCTACCCTTTTGTTATGTCATTGATCTGCCTAGATTAGATACTTGCCATGCTGTAGGATTTTATGTCAAATGTGTATCTTGTTGCATGATTGTTGGATTGTTTGTAGTGAGGGGCAATACTTGCTGAGTGCATATTTAATGTACTCACGGGCCTCGTGTTTTGGCCAGATTTTGGCGAGGATTCATCTTCTACCTTAGCAAGGAGATGGAGCAAGAGCGTGCTAGGATCAGTAGCCCAGCCAGATGCCTGTGGAGTGGAGCCGCTCCAAGCCGCTGCCTTAGTCGTCTTCCGCTGCCAGTTAAACCCCGTCCTGAGCCATGCTTGGCATGATTTTCTATAATGCCTTGATGGCCTTGTAACCATTTGTAGCACTTTTGTGCCTGAATGTGTAATGATTTCCATTATGTTACACTGTCGTGACGTGCGGCCAGATATCCTGGGCTGGTGCACGGGACGACCGCCTCTCTGGTGATATGTGCCAGGGAGGGGTGTCACAGACAATGGTATCAGAGCGCCAGGCTGGCTGTAGACTACCCTAGCATGGAAAGCCCAGCCTTACTTTTGCCCGACAAGGAGCCCGATGGATTTGACCCATCTCCGCCTAGCCGGCATGGCTATTGTTGGTCAACAGTAGGGTGCAGTAGGACTTGTCCCAATCCCCGAGTGAGGCTCGCCGGTTTCTTCCAGGAGAAGGAATCGACACTACCCAGTAGATAAGTGACCCAGTCCAAGCTGCCCTATAACCCACCCTCGCCTGCTACCCTTGGCACCCAACTCTATTGAAGTAAGATTCCGCTAAGGTATCCCGTGTTCTTACCTTGCCCGCAGCTCTGAAGGTTTTGCACTAGTTGATATGGCAACCTGTGTTGGCCTTTCTGTTTTGAGGAAGCCATGGCCGAACTCGGCAGCGACTTCTGGTCAGTGGACTAATCCTCAAGGAAAAACCCTGTGACCCCAGCCCCAGGGAAGATGGCGGTGTTGACACCACTCTCCGTCTTAGCCTCGCTCTGCTTGATGCAAGTGGCCATTAAGCGGAGTAATCCCCTGTCTAGTTTAGCCTGAGTGGCGATTATAAGTTGTAGGTGAGAAGCCTGTGTGAGGTTGTTTGTTTTTCCGTGTTGGCTTGTAATGCAAGTTTCTTGTCTGTTTTCTGGTTGATGTCGAATCAGCCGTAATAAAATTTGGTGTTCTGATTTTCTTGTTAACCACTTGGTTGACATGTGACGGAATACCATGACCTTTTTCTTCAGTTGAAATGATTTTTAAGAAACAACAGATCACTTAAAACAGGGACAGTATATGTGAACCCAGATGCATATACCCACCTGTGAATTAACGCAAACTTGAATGGGATTATTTTCTAGTAGGTAAATTATTTTGTGTGTGTGTTGCACAAGTTTAACTATTAAGTGGAAGTATTTGATGAGACACGGTAACCCCGATGTCCCGCTCACTTAATGTTGGCTCGCGCATAGGTTTGGAAAAACTCCTACATGTAGTACCCCAAGGTTCCTCACCCAATATGAACCTTGTCTGGACGCATGTTAGAGAAAGGGGCCCGAGCTCTCCACGAGAAACTCCCTCCCAAGCCTTAAGATGCTTGTGGAGTGTCCATACTCGTGGAACACAGAAGGATTTTTGTAGAGTGTTTGGTTAGCTTGTTTGTAGACTTGCTTGTTTGCTTTTGCCATGGATGTGTTGTTATGTGTGCCCTGCCGTGTGAATGGTTGAGCAAAAACCCTAGTTTTAAATTCATAAACATGGTGGTAGCTCCTATTTGAATGATTGTGTGAGCCCCTGCCATGCCATCCCTAGAATGCATTAAGTGCGATAAAAATATCGAGCCTTGAAGATACCTGGTTTTAGGAAAACCCCGTTGAGTGTTGATCTTTCTATGCGCCTCCAACTATAGTCGTGGTAGTAAAAGTTTTGAAAAAGTTTTAAATATAGGGGTATATTAAACCATGCAAGAAATATCTTGTATAACCCCGGGAATCTCTATAAGTCACCGAATCTCGGGACGAGATTCTTTTTAAGGGGGGAAGGTTTGTAACACCCCGAAAATTTAGACCAAATTTTAAATTTTTTTTTTTTGACGCCGGAATTTTTTTTCGGATTTCTAAACGATTTCTTCAAACCCGTTGGTCTTTGATTTGACCTTGGTTTCGATCTCTCAGAAAATTCCCAACCATCCTCAATCCCCATCAACCTCCACCATAATTCCAAGATACGGTTTTGTCTGCTAAACATTGGTCCCATCTGGATATTGCAAAAACCCTTCCGCCTGTTCTACTAAAGCCTCCACCGCAGTCTTAGCTTGGAATAAATTCTACCAAGCTACCATATGGTTTCCCCACACTTATACATCACTCCCATGGAAAAATATTTCCTAGTCCCATGCAATATTCCCAAGATTATTCATATTTCCTTTTATGTCGGTTTCAATCCGAAAATTATCCAGACACCTTCCACTCATCCAAAAATTCTACAATTTTGGGGAGATGCATGAATCCACCTCCTGAACATTTCATTCCACTGTCCCAACCTCATTTGAGCAATATTTGAGGTACTTCCTTTGTAATGCTCATTTCCTGCCTATTTGCAACTTCCAAAGGAACCCCTATTTTTATGTCTCCAAAAATTCCACCAAAAATACCAGAGGACCACATGTCCATATAAAGACCGTCCATGCAAAAATATTGCATACTCCAATGCAATATTTCCAAGTTAGCCAATATTTTCAAAACTGCAATTTCTAGTCCAGAAATGTTTTAACCAAGCTAGGAACCTCCAATAATTCTGATAAATTCAGGGAATGCATATTTTGGCATTTCCTTCATTTCATCTTTTGGAGACAAATCTATTTGAGCAATATTTAGACCACTTCCTTTGTAAGCCCAAATTAATGCCAATTCAAGTTTCTCAAACAAACCTAAACCTAGAAAATTCAAATGACCATGATACTTGAACATGTTGACCAATTGGTCTTTAGACACACAAAGCCAGGATATCACCCCAAGATGAAGCATGGAACCCCTCTTTTCCTTGATCATGCCATTTTGGCCATTTTAGGCCATCTTGTGGAAAACCAATTTCCCTTCATCCAAATGAGCTCAAACTCCATGAACACTCTCCTCTGACCACCACAAACCATGCCTATTTTTTTGGAATTTATTTGAGCAGTGGAAGGCCATGAACATTTCATCGAACACCTTCTGCATTTTTAGTTTTCTGAAAATCTTCCTCTGCAAAGTTTCGCAACATTGATTGATTCTTGTTTGTTTGCTTTGGTCTTGTTGTTGTGAGCCCAGTAGTGTAGGTCGTGTTCCATTTGGAGCATCCGTTTGTCGGGAACGCCACCATGCCGCTCACGGCGCGCTCTGGGCGCCCTGGACGCGCATGTCGGCATGCCCATGTCCTCTGCCCCTTGTCCACTGCCTCGCTGTCCTGCGGAGCGATGCCGCAGCCGAGCCCTCCCCCTCCCCTTGCGGCACCTGGCTCCGGCGAGCCAGCCCTGCCCAGGCCCCCCTTGCCCTTGCTCGACACCTCGCCGCCGCCAAGCACTACACGCCGCACCGCCGCACTGTGCTCCATCAAGAGCAACCGACGCCAAGCTAGAGGACGCGCCGCCCACTCCAGGAACCCTCGTGCTCCCCTGTGCGTCCAGCGCGGCGAGCTTATCCCCTCCCCTCGCCTCTGTGGCCACCCGAGCCCCACGCGTCGCCATGGCGACCACCACGCCGTGCCCCTGCCCCCCGGCGCTCCCCGGCTATAAAAGGCCGCCCCCGAGCACCCTCTAGCTCACACCACCCCCCTCCTGGCCTCCTCCCTTCCCCAGCATCGCCACAGCCCAAGAAATCGAGGAGTGCATCCCCGTAGCTCCGAAACTCCACGAGCACGGCACCCGCCGTGGTAGCCCTCCTCCAGCCTCCCCCCCTGCCGCCCAATCCCTCCCCTGGGCGCGGTGGGCCGCAGCCAGCTCTTCTCCGCCGCCGGCCGGCCTCCGGCGAGCTCCACGGCCGTCCCCGGCCGGTCACCGTTCGGTCCAGAGAGGGATCGGAAGGTTGAAGATGGCCTGGATCGATCCCTGTCCTGTTTCTCTCTTTTTTCCTCTCCTGAAACGTTTCCTGGCCCATCTGGCCAGCAGCAGGCCGCGGCCTGCCAGCGGCCCAGCAAGGCACAGCGCAGGCGCGCGCAGTGCACAGCGCAGCCACGGCCCGTTTACGGCCCGTGCAGTTTTTTTCGCGAGCAGTTTTCTTTTTCTCGCTGGACGGATTTTCAAACGCCAATATCTTTCAAACCGTAAGTCCGTTTTCGGTGATTCAAGTTCCTAAATTTTTGTTTCGACGAGCTCTAACCAGTGGCACTGGTTTCAACTTGTTCCAAGGTAGTCCTTAGGGTGCCCCTTTTGTGGGCACGTTCCGGAGTCCGGGGAAAGCAGCGATCGACCCCCAACGCCGCGAAAACCACCCCGACCCTTTCGAGACAAATGGATCCCCGCTTCCAGGCAAGCTAACCCCTTGCTGCGATCAGTCCCGCAATGTTTGTTTGTTTGCTTAATGTCATGCCGTGTGTTATGTCTGTCTACTGTTATATTTCATGTCTGTCTCCTGTTCGATTGCTATGTCTGTCTGCTATTATCGTTGCATGTCTATATGCTGTCTATGTTTTATATAAACCTTGTATTGCTGTATGTGTATCATGTTGCATTTTAATTATTGCACTACTGTATAACTGCTTATCTGTGCAACACTCACATTCCCGAGACAATGGCCAGGTCTCCCGCCTCAGTCAAAGGAATGGGGGAATTATTACAACTGTGTGTCTCGCTTGCGGGGCTTTGTTTGGTTCTTTTCCTCTTCGCCGAGGTGAGGAGCGGACGAATGTCGTCTTATGATCCTCGGGGTTGGGGGCATTTGCCAAAAGAGTTAGTTGCCTTGTCCCACCGTCAAATATGGGTGGCATAGATCACCCGGACTGCGACGCTTGGGAGCTGCCTTTCCATTTGGTTCTTATTGCCGAGATTGCTGACACCACGTCAGGGTAACCCTCGAGTGGAATGGATGCTCTCTTTCTTATGATTGCTTTTCGGTTCATTTTGGAGACTATATGCCCAAATCCCCACTTCCTGGTCAACGGTCGGACGGTAACGCCGCCAAAGACTTGCGCGTGGAGGAACGGAAGCGTAACAGACTCCGCAAACCAACTTTGTGATTGATTTATGGTGACACCGGCCGGGTTGCCCGCCACCGTCATCCGTTTGAAATATTATGCTATTATTCTGTGAACACTAACCCCCGAGTGACACCGGCCGGGTTGCCCGCCACAGTCACCCGGGTATTATTATTATCGTTATGTTGTTATCCATGCATGCAAGTATTATGTTGCTAATGCCTTGTTGTTGTTGATATGTGATATTGATGTCATGATTATTTTGCTGGACTAATCCCCTGTTGTTTGGACTTGTTGTGATGAAACTTGATTAAATGAAACACCCCTCCAAACATCGATAGGGTCAGTCCATAGTGCCACTAATCTGAACATCGAACGCACTGCCACTGTCGCTCACATGGGCGGGCCTTGACTTACGTAACCTATTGAGCCTCCTTTGATGCTACCATTTTGGCAAGACTAGTCGGTTACCTTTGTGGTCGGGGCTAGTTTTGTGAAGGTTCCGGAGCTAGGCGTCGCTCATAGGTTGGGGACGTGCCGGATTCACTTCTGCATAAGGCATAGAGTTATGTCGGTGGCTATACAGGGAGTGTCTTGGTAGCGTGAACGGTCAGGTGAGTGTATCTTGCTGAGTTCGCCTTGAGGATGTTGTCCTAAAGTACCGGCTCAGTGTGGTGCACTTAGGTGGGTGGTATCTGCAACCTCTCGAGAGTGTCTAATCTAGATGTCTAGCCTTGTTCCAAGGATATGGAACAACAGTTCAGTGTCAGTCACACTGTGTGTCCTCGTCGAGTCCGGAGGCTAAATTTAAGTGTTGTTTGAAAGAAAGGTGAACAACCTGATTCACTAAATGAACAATAAGTTGATGCAGGGAATGTTACTTGAGATTATGATTGTGAACCAAGTTTAGGGATGGCGGTGTGATGCGTTGGGGAGCCTATAGTTAGGCCAGAGCCCACATCAACCGTGCATGCCCAGAGTGGTAAGATGAGGCCAGTGAGCCTAGCAGTAATCACAGGTGTTGTTGTATATTGTTTTGTACCAACTGTACACTCGTCTACTCGTCACAGGTAAGCTCGTTGCATGATTGCCGGTGCACGATCCAACCCCACCTGGCTTGGACTCTACACCGGTGATACCCAGTTGTTCGCTTATGCCATGTTTGCTTATGATGCCATGCTACCCTTTTGTTATGTCATTGATCTGCCTAGATTAGATACTTGCCATGCTGTAGGATTTTATGTCAAATGTGTATCTTGTTGCATGATTGTTGGATTGTTTGTAGTGAGGGGCAATACTTGCTGAGTGCATATTTAATGTACTCACGGGCCTCGTGTTTTGGCCAGATTTTGGCGAGGATTCATCTTCTACCTTAGCAAGGAGATGGAGCAAGAGCGTGCTAGGATCAGTAGCCCAGCCAGATGCCTGTGGAGTGGAGCCGCTCCAAGCCGCTGCCTTAGTCGTCTTCCGCTGCCAGTTAAACCCCGTCCTGAGCCATGCTTGGCATGATTTTCTATAATGCCTTGATGGCCTTGTAACCATTTGTAGCACTTTTGTGCCTGAATGTGTAATGATTTCCATTATGTTACACTGTCGTGACGTGCGGCCAGATATCCTGGGCTGGCGCACGGGACGACCGCCTCTCTGGTGATATGTGCCAGGGAGGGGTGTCACAGACAATGGTATCAGAGCGCCAGGCTGGCTGTAGACTACCCTAGCATGGAAAGCCCAGCCTTACTTTTGCCCGACAAGGAGCCCGATGGATTTGACCCATCTCCGCCTAGCCGGCATGGCTATTGTTGGTCAACAGTAGGGTGCAGTAGGACTTGTCCCAATCCCCGAGTGAGGCTCGCCGGTTTCTTCCAGGAGAAGGAATCGACACTACCCAGTAGATAAGTGACCCAGTCCAAGCTGCCCTATAACCCACCCTCGCCTGCTACCCTTGGCACCCAACTCTATTGAAGTAAGATTCCGCTAAGGTATCCCGCGTTCTTACCTTGCCCGCAGCTCTGAAGGTTTTGCACTAGTTGATATGGCAACCTGTGTTGGCCTTTCTGTTTTGAGGAAGCCATGGCCGAACTCGGCAGCGACTTCTGGTCAGTGGACTAATCCTCAAGGAAAAACCCTGTGACCCCAGCCCCAGGGAAGATGGCGGTGTTGACACCACTCTCCGTCTTAGCCTCGCTCTGCTTGATGCAAGTGGCCATTAAGCGGAGTAATCCCCTGTCTAGTTTAGCCTGAGTGGCGATTATAAGTTGTAGGTGAGAAGCCTGTGTGAGGTTGTTTGTTTTTCCGTGTTGGCTTGTAATGCAAGTTTCTTGTCTGTTTTCTGGTTGATGTCGAATCAGCCGTAATAAAATTTGGTGTTCTGATTTTCTTGTTAACCACTTGGTTGACATGTGACGGAATACCATGACCTTTTTCTTCAGTTGAAATGATTTTTAAGAAACAACAGATCACTTAAAACAGGGACAGTATATGTGAACCCAGATGCATATACCCACCTGTGAATTAACGCAAACTTGAATGGGATTATTTTCTAGTAGGTAAATTATTTTGTGTGTGTGTTGCACAAGTTTAACTATTAAGTGGAAGTATTTGATGAGACACGGTAACCCCGATGTCCCGCTCACTTAATGTTGGCTCGCGCATAGGTTTGGAAAAACTCCTACATGTAGTACCCCAAGGTTCCTCACCCAATATGAACCTTGTCTGGACGCATGTTAGAGAAAGGGGCCCGAGCTCTCCACGAGAAACTCCCTCCCAAGCCTTAAGATGCTTGTGGAGTGTCCATACTCGTGGAACACAGAAGGATTTTTGTAGAGTGTTTGGTTAGCTTGTTTGTAGACTTGCTTGTTTGCTTTTGCCATGGATGTGTTGTTATGTGTGCCCTGCCGTGTGAATGGTTGAGCAAAAACCCTAGTTTTAAATTCATAAACATGGTGGTAGCTCCTATTTGAATGATTGTGTGAGCCCCTGCCATGCCATCCCTAGAATGCATTAAGTGCGATAAAAATATCGAGCCTTGAAGATACCTGGTTTTAGGAAAACCCCGTTGAGTGTTGATCTTTCTATGCGCCTCCAACTATAGTCGTGGTAGTAAAAGTTTTGAAAAAGTTTTAAATATAGGGGTATATTAAACCATGCAAGAAATATCTTGTATAACCCCGGGAATCTCTATAAGTCTCCGAATCTCGGGACGAGATTCTTTTTAAGGGGGGAAGGTTTGTAACACCCCGAAAATTTAGACCAAATTTTAATTTTTTTTTTTGACGCCGGAATTTTTTTTCGGATTTCTAAACGATTTCTTCAAACCCGTTGGTCTTTGATTTGACCTTGGTTTCGATCTCTCAGAAAATTCCCAACCATCCTCAATCCCCGTCAACCTCCACCATAATTCCAAGATACGGTTTTGTCTGCTAAACATTGGTCCCATCTGGATATTGCAAAAACCCTTCCGCCTGTTCTACTAAAGCCTCCACCGCAGTCTTAGCTTGGAATAAATTCTACCAAGCTACCATATGGTTTCCCCACACTTATACATCACTCCCATGGAAAAATATTTCCTAGTCCCATGCAATATTCCCAAGATTATTCATATTTCCTTTTATGTCGGTTTCAATCCGAAAATTATCCAGACACCTTCCACTCATCCAAAAATTCTACAATTTTGGGGAGATGCATGAATCCACCTCCTGAACATTTCATTCCACTGTCCCAACCTCATTTGAGCAATATTTGAGGTACTTCCTTTGTAATGCTCATTTCCTGCCTATTTGCAACTTCCAAAGGAACCCCTATTTTTATGTCTCCAAAAATTCCACCAAAAATACCAGAGGACCCCATGTCCATATAAAGACCGTCCATGCAAAAATATTGCATACTCCAATGCAATATTTCCAAGTTAGCCAATATTTTCAAAACTGCCATTTCTAGTCCAGAAATGTTTTAACCAAGCTAGGAACCTCCAATAATTCTGATAAATTCAGGGAATGCATATTTTGGCATTTCCTTCATTTCATCTTTTGGAGACAAATCTATTTGAGCAATATTTAGACCACTTCCTTTGTAAGCCCAAATTAATGCCAATTCAAGTTTCTCAAACAAACCTAAACCTAGAAAATTCAAATGACCATGATACTTGAACATGTTGACCAATTGGTCTTTAGACACACAAAGCCAGGAGATCACCCCAAGATGAAGCATGGAACCCCTCTTTTCCTTGATCATGCCATTTTGGCCATTTTAGGCCATCTTGTGGAAAACCAATTTCCCTTCATCCAAATGAGCTCAAACTCCATGAACACTCTCCTCTGACCACCACAAACCATGCCTATTTTTTTGGAATTTATTTGAGCAGTGCAAGGCCATGAACATTTCATCGAACACCTTCTGCATTTTTAGTTTTCTGAAAATCTTCCTCTGCAAAGTTTCGCAACATTGATTGATTCTTGTTTGTTTGCTTTGGTCTTGTTGTTGTGAGCCCAGTAGTGTAGGTCGTGTTCCATTTGGAGCATCTGTTTGTCGGGAACGCCACCATGCCGCTCACGGCGCGCTCTGGGCGCCCTGGACGCGCATGTCGGCATGCCCATGTCCTCTGCCCCTTGTCCACTGCCTCGCTGTCCTGCGGAGCGATGCCGCAGCCGAGCCCTCCCCCTCCCCTTGCGGCACCTGGCTCCGGCGAGCCAGCCCTGCCCAGGCCCCCCCTTGCCCTTGCTCGACACCTCGCCGCCGCCAAGCACTACACGCCGCACCGCCGCACTGTGCTCCATCAAGAGCAACCGACGCCAAGCTAGAGGACGCGCCGCCCACTCCAGGAACCCTCGTGCTCCCCTGTGCGTCCAGCGCGGCGAGCTTATCCCCTCCCCTCGCCTCTGTGGCCACCCGAGCCCCACGCGTCGCCATGGCGACCACCACGCCGTGCCCCTGCCCCCCGGCGCTCCCCGGCTATAAAAGGCCGCCCCCGAGCACCCTCTAGCTCACACCACCCCCCTCCTGGCCTCCTCCCTTCCCCAGCATCGCCACAGCCCAAGAAATCGAGGAGTGCATCCCCGTAGCTCCGAAACTCCACGAGCACGGCACCCGCCGTGGTAGCCCTCCTCCAGCCTCCCCCCCTGCCGCCCAATCCCTCCCCTGGGCGCGGTGGGCCGCAGCCAGCTCTTCTCCGCCGCCGGCCGGCCTCCCGGCGAGCTCCACGGCCGTCCCCGGCCGGTCACCGTTCGGTCCAGAGAGGGATCGGAAGGTTGAAGATGGCCTGGATCGATCCCTGTCCTGTTTCTCTCTTTTTTCCTCTCCTGAAACGTTTCCTGGCCCATCTGGCCAGCAGCAGGCCGCGGCCTGCCAGCGGCCCAGCAAGGCACAGCGCAGGCGCGCGCAGTGCACAGCGCAGCCACGGCCCGTTTACGGCCCGTGCAGTTTTTTTCGCGAGCAGTTTTTTTTTCTCGCTGGACGGATTTTCAAACGCCAATATCTTTCAAACCGTAAGTCCGTTTTCGGTGATTCAAGATCCTAAATTTTTGTTTCGACGAGCTCTAACCAGTGGCACTGGTTTCAACTTGTTCCAAGGTAGTCCTGAGGGTGCCCCTTTTGTGGGCACGTTCCGGAGTCCGGGGAAAGCAGCGATCGACCCCCAACGCCGCGAAAACCACCCCGACCCTTTCGAGACAAATGGATCCCCGCTTCCAGGCAAGCTAACCCCTTGCTGCGATCAGTCCCGCAATGTTTGTTTGTTTGCTTAATGTCATGTCGTGTGTTATGTCTGTCTACTGTTATATTTCATGTCTGTCTCCTGTTCGATTGCTATGTCTGTCTGCTATTATCGGTGCATGTCTATATGCTGTCTATGTTTTATATAAACCTTGTATTGTTGTATGTGTATCATGTTGCATTTTAATTATTGCACTACTGTATAACTGCTTATCTGTGCAACACTCACATTCCCGAGACAATGGCCGGGTCTCCCGCCTCAGTCAAAGGAATGGGGGAATTATTACAACTGTGCGTCTCGCTTGCGGGGCTTTGTTTGGTTCTTTTCCTCTTCGCCGAGGTGAGGAGCGGACGAATGTCGTCTTATGATCCTCGGGGTTGGGGGCATTTGCCAAAAGAGTTAGTTGCCTTGTCCCACCGTCAAATATGGGTGGCATAGACCACCCGGACTGCGACGCTTGGGAGCTGCCTTTCCATTTGGTTCTTATTGCCGAGATTGCTGACACCACGTCAGGGTAACCCTCGAGTGGAATGGATGCTCTCTTTCTTATGATTGCTTTTCGGTTCATTTTGGAGACTATATGCCCAAATCCCCACTTCCTGGTCAACGGTCGGACGGTAACGCCACCAAAGACTTGCGCGTGGAGGAACGGAAGCGTAACAGACTCCGCAAACCAACTTTGTGATTGATTTATGGTGACACCGGCCGGGTTGCCCGCCACCGTCATCCGTTTGAAATATTATGCTATTATTCTGTGAACACTAACCCCCGAGTGACACCGGCCGGGTTGCCCGCCACAGTCACCCGGGTATTATTATTATCGTTATGTTGTTATCCATGCATGCAAGTATTATGTTGCTAATGCCTTGTTGTTGTTGATATGTGATATTGATGTCATGATTATTTTGCTGGACTAATCCCCTGTTGTTTGGACTTGTTGTGATGAAACTTGATTAAATGAAACACCCCTCCAAACATCGATAGGGTCAGTCCATAGTGCCACTAATCTGAACATCGAACGCACTGCCACTGTCGCGCACATGGGCGGGCCTTGACTTACGTAACCTATTGGGCCTCCTTTGATGCTACCATTTTGGCAAGACTAGTCGGTTACCTTTGTGGTCGGGGCTAGTTTTGTGAAGGTTCCGGAGCTAGGCGTCGCTCATAGGTTGGGGACGTGCCGGATTCACTTCTGCATAAGGCATAGAGTTATGTCGGTGGCTATACAGGGAGTGTCTTGGTAGCGTGAACGGTCAGGTGAGTGTATCTTGCTGAGTTCGCCTTGAGGATGTTGTCCTAAAGTACCGGCTCAGTGTGGTGCACTTAGGTGGGTGGTATCTGCAACCTCTCGAGAGTGTCTAATCTAGATGTCTAGCCTTGTTCCAAGGATATGGAACAACAGTTCAGTGTCAGTCACACTGTGTGTCCTCGTCGAGTCCGGAGGCTAAATTTAAGTGTTGTTTGAAAGAAAGGTGAACAACCTGATTCACTAAATGAACAATAAGTTGATGCAGGGAATGTTACTTGAGATTATGATTGTGAACCAAGTTTAGGGATGGCGGTGTGATGCGTTGGGGAGCCTATAGTTAGGCCAGAGCCCACATCAACCGTGCATGCCCAGAGTGGTAAGATGAGGCCAGTGAGCCTAGCAGTAATCACAGGTGTTGTTGTATATTGTTTTGTACCAACTGTACACTCGTCTACTCGTCACAGGTAAGCTCGTTGCATGATTGCCGGTGCACGATCCAACCCCACCTGGCTTGGACTCTACACCGGTGATACCCAGTTGTTCGCTTATGCCATGTTTGCTTATGATGCCATGCTACCCTTTTGTTATGTCATTGATCTGCCTAGATTAGATACTTGCCATGCTGTAGGATTTTATGTCAAATGTGTATCTTGTTGCATGATTGTTGGATTGTTTGTAGTGAGGGGCAATACTTGCTGAGTGCATATTTAATGTACTCACGGGCCTCGTGTTTTGGCCAGATTTTGGCGAGGATTCATCTTCTACCTTAGCAAGGAGATGGAGCAAGAGCGTGCTAGGATCAGTAGCCCAGCCAGATGCCTGTGGAGTGGAGCCGCTCCAAGCCGCTGCCTTAGTCGTCTTCCGCTGCCAGTTAAACCCCGTCCTGAGCCATGCTTGGCATGATTTTCTATAATGCCTTGATGGCCTTGTAACCATTTGTAGCACTTTTGTGCCTGAATGTGTAATGATTTCCATTATGTTACACTATCGTGACGTGCGGCCAGATATCCTGGGCTGGCGCACGGGACGACCGCCTCTCTGGTGATATGTGCCAGGGAGGGGTGTCACACAACAATATCTATAATCTTCAAATTCTACTAAGCATTATAGAGAAGATAAAGACACATTTGCCATGCTGACATGCATATTAAAGTGGTCATTTTTTATACAAGATATATGAACACGAGTGAATTACATGGTAGATATAGCGGGGTAAATAAGCACGCCAAGTGCTCTTTTCAACTACATATAGATGTTAAATTAATATATTCCAAATTACTAACGAGACATTATGACATTTAACCATGTTTTTCGAAGCATGTCCCTTTAAAATGTAAATATATTTAGCAAGAATTCAAAGTGGGAAAGAAATAGAAATTTGTAAATGGTTTCTTTTACACAGGTGAATATTGAAAAAAATAATCTAGCAGCGCAAATGCAGTTTGCCCCGCTCGGCCAAAGGTATCAGCCACGCCCACGATATGGGGCCGTTCAGCTACGCAGTGGTGACTGAAAGGGCCTCTCCTACAATCCCAAATAATCTATGACTACATGCTTTAGAGAGTGGCCATAAACGCCTTCGTCAAGAATCGACTGCAAGAGAATGGACTGGAAAGCTATTAAGATGGACGGGCAACCAAATATATTGGGACTTTGGGGAGAGTCATACTCAGTGGTGCAGAGCAGAAAGGGGATTTTACTTGGGACTTTGGGGAGAGTCACACTCGGTGGTACAGAATAGAAAGGGGATTCGACTACATTTTAACCAGGTGGACCAAGAACATGTATACTAAATAAAGAAGTGAGAGAAAATCATTGAATAAAATATTATGTATGATGTAATCTAAGAAAATTGGGTATACATCTATGTGAATGATATATATAAATATAAGATACCGCTTAAAAAAAATTAAAACACATGGCGGTGTAGAATGTCTAGCCGTGCAAATGCGCGGGCCACCCTGCTAGTTGTTCCTTAAAGTATGCATTTGGATAGTCAAAATAGGCTATATATTTTGAACGAGTATAGTACTAGTTTTACAGGGGGAAAAGGATCTACACCATTTTAGTAGAACTAGATTGTAATTATCTATTATATAATTAAAACACCAGACAAACGACGGCTTAGATTAATCAAACATATAACGTGAAAAAACGAACGACTCAGATTCATATAAAACGATTCGCTTGGACAAAGATCAAAACGACCGAAGGCTACGTATACAAATCAACACCTGCCATAATTGACCACGTCTGCCAATATGGGGAAGGATCCTGTTTGCCTACGGCGGAAATAAAAATTCAAGTGCGCAGAGAGGACTCACCGTCGGACTGAAATATGAATTAAAAATTCTCCCAAACCTCAAGTACGATCAATCTAGCATCTAGCACAATTGGATGGCCTTCTCATTCTGATGTCGCCGTATACGCCGCCATCATGGGTCGAGCTAAGCACCATCCAGAGCTATATAATGATCCACACTATCGCAGATCAAAGTCTCTATACAATGATCCACACTATCGCAGATCAAAGTCTCCAACATCAACAATTCAACACATCCAGACATGTCGACGGTCAGGCGCCAGTCGTCTGTCGAATCGGAGTCACGACATCAGCGAACCAAAAAGTCTCAATTCGGTCGGCAAATCGGACGCACTGAATCAGCGAGCCAAATACAACATCGAAACAAGAGGACGCACGACAATTAAGACGCGCGACATACATGCATCTATACACGCCAGGGACGCTCGGCGGCGTCCGGCGAATCGTAGTCAGATCAAGTATCCAGTACAGGCCTGAGATGATTCATACACACCGACAGCCGACGTCCGGCGGACTGCAGTCTCGACGACATACACCACATAGATACACGGCGTGCAATGGAGAATCAAGATTATGGAGAGAGAAGCTTTTCTCGGAGCAGTCGCAGCGAGACTCAAGTATCACCTTCCGGACGTGGAGTTGCGCAAGCCACAACGCAATCGTTGCCATTGGTGTGCACTTTCACAGGCCAGACAAATCACGGTCTGTGTGCGCATGCACGTGAGGTACGTGATCATATGGCATGCACAATGCATAACGGTACATACGTATTTCGATCATCTAAGACTACGTCGCCCGGAGCGCAATGAGTTTGCAGCTACCTTTGCATCTAAATTTTGCAAATCCTCGCCGGAAAGTACTCGGCCAGAGCATATCGACCATCAGCTATCTCAGGGAACAGATCAACTAGGTTCCCCTAATCCTGTACGTGCATCTCGGCGACTACATGAGTCTCGCAAATCATTCTTGATGTATTGTCTCGGCGAAACCAGCTGCCCTTCCGATCTATTGACCTGAATTGATTCGCTTAACTGCTTCCAATGTGCTGCGATGGATACATGGTGATTTCAGATAGCAACGGCGGACGCTAGATTCAACTTATTCTTCACCTCCTATATAAAGGAACATCAGGACCTAAAGGCTCCTTTCAGTCGCAGATGGGCAGAGCACAGAGCTGGCGGTAGCTTACACGAGGATTGCGAAAATTAAATTCTTGCTTTGATTTGGATGATGCAGGTAATATGAAAGTTCAGTCTAAGGTCATGTTAAATCGAGCATAATTTTTGAAATATGTTAGCACAGTACAGATAGAAGATACAAGTAAAAAGTATATGTGTGTAGAGTATTGTATTAATCGGATTCACAGATTTCATACGCATGTCATGCCTCTTATCTATTACTGAATGTACCTGACTGAAATTGAGCTTTTGTTCGACAGTGTCAGATGGAATCAAGCTTCATTGCGAAATCTTGGAGAGTATCATCATCAATTCTTGTATGTTTAGAACTTTTTTGCAAATCAGACCAGTGGCCAGGTAAATGGTTCAGTTTCATCTTTCTAGGACAGACCTCCAGCCTCATCATATTGTTTATAGCTTTTATTGACCAATCTTAACCATAGAGTGGCCGAAAAATTGTTAGTTTTCTAAACTAGGGATTACTATTCGTTACTTGCCAGCGACAGCCAGTTATTACTAAAAACATCCCAATGAAGTAGTTTTATACAGAGAGCAATCGATTAGAGGTTACCGCGAAAATATTGAATACTACAGTATATTTTATCAATCAGATTTGGTAGACCTATATATAGAGAGAAAATATGAGAAATTTTCATACTTCATTGCAGGTTTAGAAGGTAAATTTGACTCTAAAACTTTCTAAGAGAGAAGAGCTTAATTACACATATTTGCTTTCGTGTACTGTACAAAAAATAAAAACCTGGGAGATTAAAAAAAACTGTGTATATTGTTCGCCATCCAGATCAACCCATTTTTCTTTTTTGTGCAGCCCAAATTAACACGATATTGGATTTGAAAATTTGAGATCTCGATAATATCTATAACCAGGAATTTTCTCATGATTTTCGAAACTTAAAAATGTTGTTTTTCCGAATTAAAAAAAAAACAGGGCACCATGTAGCCCGGGATCCATATATAGACTGTATCAAGCTCGATGTGAAGTTTCAATAGAGTTAACACGCTCCCACAACAAGAAGCTTTGGCCGGAAGTGATCGAGACTAGAAAACAAAAATATGAGTAAGCATGTATTGTCTTTGAGCCCACAGGACAATACTTATTTTTTACTTTGCTGTTATGCTGATTACTTTGACCCGAATTCGATAACCAATTGTACTTGATTAAACAACTATTTTGCGATCTTCTCTATGTTGTTCGTTTGACGATTAACCAACATCTATTTCTCTAAAGTTTTAGCGAGAGGCATGTTAGTTATCGTATTCAGTCTTTCCATGAATTAAACATTTTCTATTACAAGTTCAGTTTGTACCGGAGATGGGCTCTACAGTTTATATTACACATTTGTTTATGAAGACTGTCAATATAGTCGTGTGTGCATGCAGTCCGGTTGCTCCCGCGGGCAGCTGCTTCGTATGCTCCTCGAAGTCACACATAGTGTATTTTTCAGGAAATATCTGGAAATATGGGCACACTGGTTGCATATCCATCAATTTGAATGAAACATCACGTTGCCAGAAAAAGTTCAGGTCAAACAAACTTAATGAGGCATAACATATTTACTCTATATGGCAGAAATGTAATAGAGAGTCTAGCCGCGCAATTGCGCGGGCCACCCCGCTAGTTTAGATTTATTGTAAAGGTAAAATTAAGATATACCCCATTATAGTCATCATGGCATATATTTTTTCCATAGTGAAACCATATTATAAAGCATACTGATGGGGGAATAATAACCCAGTAGGCCCATGAAGAGGGAAGCGTGACCCGCCAGACAGAAGGCCCGGCCAGGACAGCTAACCATCAGCATGGGCCGGATTACGTCGATGGGCCAGCAAGCTTGTCGGTGACCCGGCTTGTGCAGGGAGATTCTACAAGACCCGGAGGCGGTACGCGTTATGGAAGACAAGACTTGGAGAACACGAAGATTAGAGGATGTAGAGTAGGACTCCGAGTCTGGGTAGAACCCGGGCTTACCATGTAAAGAACCAGGAGACCCGACCGTCAATATAAGCGGGATCCTAGGTCATTTACGATCCAAGTTTCCCGAGGAGAGAACCAGAGAGATCATCGCTCCCAAGCGCACCCTGTAACCTAGATCGAGATCCGGCTCTGTTGTCGTAGCCGGGTTATCGAGATCTAGATCAATAATAGCATAGTAGGAAGTAGGTCTTTATCTCCCATGGAGAGGCCGAACCTGGGTAAATCCTTTGTCCTCGCAGAGCTAAACAAACTCCCAGACACTAGTTTCGCCTGGCCCAACCACTCAAGTTACCCCATGGTAACATCTGCCGTGACAACCCCACGACAGTTGGCGCCCACCGTGGGGCCTGCGTCCAAAGGTGTCATCATCATGGGAGAAGCTATGCAAGGAATCAAGAACTTTGTTTTTGGCGAGGTCACCATCAACTCGCACGGAGAACCCATCGTCGACGATTCTGGCTGGGGGCTGGAATCGGATCTGCTAGAATCAGGTGATATTATTCCAATTGGCAAGATCAATGTTTTCGTTGGTATGGTACATGCAATTAGATCTGCTAGTGATGAGGATTGTGAATCTGTGTCAGGAGCCGCCACGCTCGTTCAATCTGACGGGGAGGAGTCAGTAGGCATGGCAGAGGACGGGTCACCATTGGTCACGCACGAGGAACGGTCGGGAAAGCCGGCATGGATCCCGGGTGATGCAATGGAGCATGAGGAGGATGCTGAATCGATCTTGCCCTTGTTTGAGACCCGGTATGGATACGAGGCTGAAGAGGAAGATGAGGAGGAGTTGGAATCCTTCCCAAGTTCAATCAGGAGGGTAGCTGTTTACACAGCTCCCTCGATCAACGCAGGAGCGTCCCCATCAGCCGTGGTTCCACCAGTCCCAAACCCGGATCAGCAGCAGCAACAGCTACCACCGATACTGGAGCAGGCGGGTCAGAAGATGGATGGAGAACCGGCTTCGGTGACGGATGAGAGTGACGACACGGCTCGTTACAGAAACAGCTTCGGTTTCCTCCATAACCGGGCTCAGGTCGAAGAAATAGACAACACGGCTAGTGCACCTGCTCTGTTTAACAATGGCCTGATCCTGGACCCAACAGCGCTACGAGATTGGTTACCCCAGAGAACGCAGCAGTGCGGGCTACGGAGTTAGACACAACACGTCGGGCTTTGGAGGCAGAAAAGTAGCAGATAGCAGCCAAGCAAAAGCAAATTGAAGAGCAAGAGAATCGCCTCAATGAAATGACTCTGGTTCATCAGAGAAGGCACCAGAGCCGTTTGGCTTCAGGAGAAGATACCATAAACCCAGCAGTGTGATTTAGGACTCCAGTGAATCAGCCCATTGGTGTACCTCAAGCAGCTCCAATTGTCAGAACAAGTGTAGAACCAAGCAGAGGGATCGCAGGAGCCGGTGGGACACCGGGTTTGCTCGCTGGAGGAGCCGGGGGAAATCCGGGTCTGCCACCACGAACACCGAGATTCCACACGCCGGCGGGTCATTATTCCAATCCAGCGGATAACGTGTACACCGCAACTTTAGCGCTCGACCGTATTCCCCTTGGAGACTCGCCCGCAGAGATTGAAGCCCGGCGTGCCATCGACATGTTACGTACCGCTGTGGTTCAGCAAGTTCAGTATTCAAAGGATAAAAGTGCACTTCATTCAACAACGTATCGTAGTAAGCGTACCAAGAGCCGCCACGGCGAAACCCCGCCGCAAGCCGGGTTAGCCGCGGCGCCGCAGCAGCAGAACCAGAATAACCAGCAACCTCAACCCCCCAGCAGTATCGGTGGCCCAGCAATAGTTAACGGATCGCGAGCGAGAAGAGCGGCCAGCGCGAACCCGGCGGCACCTGCCGCAGCAGGCCGCAAGGAGGACCCGGCGTCGCAGCAGCAGTATCTGTAGGCTCACCAGGTAACAATAATTTTTTAGCAAGTTCTTCTAACCTAGCCGGGCCAAAGTGTCTTTCAGATGCCATTAGAGCGGAGCCTTTCCCTGAGAAGTTCAAGGAGCCCAACAAGATATCCAATTACGAGCCTAGCGTGGACCCGGCAAGTTGGTTGAGCAGTTATGAGATGGCTATGTGTATTCGCAACGCCACGGAGAACGTTTGCGCAAAGTACATGTATTTGATGATGAGTGATGGAGCAGCAAAATTGTGGTTCAAGAACTTACCAGAAAAATCAATCAATTCCTGGGACGAGCTAAAAGCAATCTTCATCAAGCACTTTCAAGGTACCTGCAAGCGTTTGTTTTCTATTGAAGACCTTGATCGTTGTGTACAGAGGAAGGGCGAGTCAGCGCGGCATTGGATGAGACGGGTCACGGAGATCCTTCATTCTTCGTCTGGTATTGAGCCCAAGGATGCGATTTCATCAATGGAAAAGACGTGCAAATTTGTTCCCCTGGTTCAGAAGCTTGGCCGTATGAAGGAGGTCACCGGGTCAAGCCAGTCACCATGGCTGAGTTGATGGATGCTTGCAACAGACACGCAGCCACGGACAAGACCCAGGATGATAATGAAGAAGAGAAAGGGAAAGGTCCAGCAAATAATGGAGGAAAGAGTAACAATGGCAACGGAAGGCAATAACAACAACAACCAGAATCAACACAAGCGTGGGCACAATGAGGGAAGTTCAGAGCTGGTGGCAAACACCAATGCCGGGTTTCAGAGGCAAAGGATGGAAGGAAATTTTCAGGACAATAGAGGGTATCAAGGAAATAATGGGAACTACAATGGTGGAAATAACTATCAATGTCACGCCCAAGCCCAACCAGCCTTGAAGAGGCTTTTAGGATGCCGTGTCCTCGCCATAGCAGGAACGGTAGACCCGCCAATCACTCGTTGGCTCAGTGCGTGGACTTGAACAGATGGAAAAACAATGAGATACAAAGGGCACTGCAAGGGCAGGCAGAGGTGGAGGACCCGGCCCGGGTGGTAACCCGGCTGCAGGTCTTTTGACTGGAGCAAATGCTGCCTACCAACAACGCAGGACCGGGTCAGAATACAGGAAATCAAGGCGGGTTCTCACAGCAGCCAAAGCAACTTGGCCAGTACCACATATATACCAGTGGTGCGACCAAGAGGGAGCGAAAGGTAGTTAAAAGGGCGGTTAATGCAGTTGCTGCAGGAGTTCCAAGATATTTGAGGTGGTCAGAGCACACGATCACGTGGAGTAGAGCGGATCACCCGGATGTTGTTGAGCACCCGGGTCTGCTAGCTTTAGTTGTGGCCCCCAAGTGGATGGCTTTGAGTTAAAGAAAGTTCTGATGGATGGTGGAAGTAGTATCAACATCTTGTATTGGGAGACGTTTTTGCGTATGGGTCTCAAAGTATCACAGTTACAGAAGACGTCGACAGTTTTTCATGGCATAGTTCCGGGGAAATCAGCCACACCAGAGGGAAAAATTTCGTTAGAAGTTGCTTTTGGCGAGTCCATTGACAACTTTAGATCGGAGTGGCTCACGTTTGAGTGGTGAAGTTCCAGAGCCCGTATCATGCATTATTTGGAAGGCCGGCTTATGCCAAGTTCATGGCAAGGCCGTGTTATGTGTACCTACAGTTGAAAATACCGGGTCCTAAGGGGATCATCACAGTTCATGGCAACAAAGAGATAGCAGCGCAGTGCGATGAAGGAGATGCGGCCTTGGCAGAGCAAGTTTGTGCGAAAGAGGAGTTGAAAGCTTACAGGTCTAATCTTGACCCGGCAGATAACACAGCACTAAAGAAGCCAACAACAGAAGATGACAGGGCAAAGTTCAAGGCCGCCCAAGATACAAAGATGGTGGATTTTGTGCCTGGAGATTCCTCCAAGCAGTTCGCCATAGGGTCCAATCTTACTGATAAATAGGAAAGCGCGCTCATCGAGTTCATCCGTGAGAATCGGGATGTTTTTGCATGGACACCTAGTGACATGCCTGGCATTCCGACTGAACTCGCTGAGCACCGCTTACATGTTGATCCCAAGGCAAGGCCGGTAAAACAAGGTTTGAGGAAAATGAATGCAGAGAGAAGAAAGGCTATAGGAGAGGAGATAGCCCGGCTCCTAGCAGCTGGCTTTATCATGGAAGTTTTTCACCCGGAGTGGTTGGCTAACCCGGTTCTAGTTCTGAAGAAGAATAACGAGTGGAGGATGTGCATAGATTTTACAAGTTTGAATAAGCATTGTCCCAAGGACCCGTTTGCACTGCCGCGCATTGATCAAATCATTGACGCAGTTGCGGGCAGCGAGCTCTTGTGTTTTTTGGATGCGTACTCAGGATATCATCAGATCAAGCTTAATAGACAGGATTGGGAAAAGACAGCGTTCATAACCCCGTTTGGTGCTTTTTGTTACAAGACCATGACGTTTGGGTTGAAAAACGCAGGTGCCACGTATCAAAGGTGTATTCAGAAGTGTTTTCATGATCAGATTGGACGCAATGTGCATGCTTATGTGGATGATGTGGTGATCAAGACAGAGAAAGCCGGGTCATTCATTAATGACCTAAGAGAGACGTTTGTAACTTGCGAAGTACAAGATGAAGCTCAATCCTACAAAGTGTGTATTTGGTGTTCCAGCTGGGAAGCTCCTGGGTTTCATCGTATCAGAGAGAGGAATTGAGGCAAACCCGGAAAAATCAAGGCTATTCAAAGTTTGAAGAAACCTGAGGAATTAGCAGATGTTCAGAAGTTGACGGGGTGCGTAGCTGCGCTAAGCCGGTTTATATCCCGGCTTGGAGAGAAGGCCATCCCTTTGTACAAATTGCTGAAGAAAACGGACAACTTCGTGTGGAATCAAGAGGCAGATGAGGCATTTGAAGCTCTCAAGAAGCAGCTGTCAGAGGCGCCAATACTTGCGGCGCCGGGTCCCAAAGAGCCCATGTTATTATACGTCGCCGCCGGGCCTCAGGCTGTTAGCGCTGTGGTGGTGGTCGAGCGTAAGGAGGTAGGCAAAGAAAACCCGGTCCAGAGGCCGGTCTATTACGTCAGTGAGGTATTATCAGAGGCAAAGCAGCGCTATCCACATTGGCAGAAATTAGTGTTTGGTGTTTTCATGGCGAGTAGAAAGTTGAAGCCGTATTTTCAGGAACATCCAATCACAGTGGTTAGTTCAATTCCATTGGCAGATATTATCAGAAACTCAGAAGCTACAGGAAGAGTTGCCAAGTGGGCAATAGAGATGGGGCCGTACCATATCAACTATGAGCCTCGTACAGCCATCAAGTCTCAAGCGTTGGCTGATTTTCTTAATGATTGGACGCAGTTAAGTGCACCACCCCTTACACCAAGTATCAAATCCTGGGTTATGCATTTTGACGGGTCTAAGCAAGAGCAAGGTTCAGGAGCCGGAGTTGTGTTAACTCTCCAAAAGGTGACAAGTTGAGTTATGTGTTGCAAATTCACTTTGATTGTTCCAATAATGTGGCAGAGTATGAGGCCTTGCTGCATGGTTTGCGCATGGCAAAGGAGATGAATATCAAGCGTATCAAGTGCTATGGAGATTCAGACCTTGTGGCACAGCAAGTTTCAGGAACATGGGATAGAAAGGATGCAACAATGGCGGCTTACAGAAGAGAGGTGGATAGGGTAGCCGGGTTCTTCTCAGGCTATCAGGTGGATCACATTGATCGCAGGAAAAATGATGCTGCAGACGCTTTATCAAGACTCGGCTCACGCAGAGAGCCGGTTCCACCTAATGTTTTCTTAGATGAATTGTGGACTCCGTCAGTCAAGCTTCAAGATGAGGAAGAACTTGCATGTCAAGATGACCCGGATTCACAGTTGGTAGCAGCAACCCGGGAAATTCCAGAGTGGACAGAACCTTACTTAGCGTATCTTCTGCGAGGGGAGTTGCCACCACAGGAAGTTGTGTCCCGGCAAATCCAGCCGGGCTAAGGCTTACGTGGTCATTGATGGTGAATTGTACAAAAGGAGCGTGTCAGGAGTATTTCAGCGATGCGTATCTGGAAAGGAAGGCCGGCAAATTTTGAAAGAAATCCATGAGGGAGATTGTGGTCATCATGCATCAACAAGATCTCTAGTGGCGAAAGCATTTAGACACGGGTTTTTCTGGCTCACAGCCCAGGCAGATGCAGAACGCTTGGTGAGCAGATGTGATGGGTGTCAAGATATGCAAGGCAAGTTCATGTGCCGGCTCAGGAATTGCGAACAATACCTTTGACCTGGCCTTTTGCAGTCTGGGGGCTTGATATGGTGGGTCCCTTTCATATGTCCCCTTGCAAGAAAACCCACCTCTTAGTTGCCATTGATAAGTTTACAAAGTGGGTTGAGGTGATGCCAGTTACAAACTGTGAAGCAGCTACAGCAGTTAAGTTTGTGAAGAAAATCATACACAGGTTTGGGTATCCTCATAGCATCATCACAGATAATGGAACCAACATGTCACTTGGAGAGATGGCAAAGTTTTGCGGAAACAATGGTATACGTTTGGATGTGGCTCAGTTGCTCATCCACAGGCCAATGGGCAAGTAGAAAGAGCAAATCAAGAGTTACTGCGAGGTTTAAAACCACGCCTCCGGGTCCCGTGCATCAGAGCCGCCGGAGCGTGGGTTGAGGAGTTACCATCCGTGGTTTGGGGAATCAATACAACGCCAAATAGATCCACAAAGATGACGCCCTTCTTCATGGTGTATGGGGCAGAGGCAGTACTCCCAAGTGACATTATACATGACTCGCCTAGAGTGGCGGCTTACGTTGAAGCTGAGAATGAGCAAACCCGGCAAGATTCTTTGGACTTGCTCGAGGAGAATAGAGAACAAGCATTGGCAAGATCTGCAATTTATCAGCAAGATTTGAGGCGGTATCACAGTCGCCGGGTTAGAACTCGTACTTTCCAGGAGGGTGACTTAGTGCTGCGGTGGACGCAATCCAAGGAAGGGATGCACAAGTTATCTCCTCCGTGGGAGGGCCCTTTATCATAAGCAAGAATCTGCACAATGGTTCGTATTATTTGGTGGATGCTAGAGAGAAATCTGAGTATGTGAACGACACAACACATTCCACTTCTTCATTAGAGGAGCGCGAGCGGCCATGGAACATTGCCCAGCTGCGCCCATATTATACTTAGCATGAGATTGAGATATCAGATGTAACACACGATGTAACAGGCAGCAGGTTTCAGACGCGCTCTTTTCCTTACCAGGGTACCTAAGGGGACTGGAAGGTTTTTAATGAGGCGGCTTGCTGACCTAACCTTTTCTATCAATAAAGTGAAGGTTGAACAGAAATTTGTGTTCTCAGTTTACTTTTCAGTTTTTGTTATGAAAGCCGGCAGTTCTCTGAAAAATTTGAGTTGAAAAGATGTGCCAGGTCTTGGGGGCTTGTCATTAAGGTGACATAGTTTGTTCATCCAAGACCCGGCTTTGAGATTGCCCGGGTCACATAATTTAGTTTCAGTTGTTACTTTAGTATTTTTTTTTTAGTATGCATGTTTAGTTTTACAGCTTTTATCCATCTTTTTGATATAGTTAGTGTATTATAGTTGTTAAGTTATTTTTATCATGATAGATGCCCATTGAGTGCGTCACACTAGTATATGGATCAATGGGGTAATGTGCATAGTTGAAGCCTTTACTTTATAAACATTGATCCGGGTCTTGGGGGCTCTCACTTGAATAGTTTGTAGCTGCAATCCCAAGACCCGGCTTTTATGCCACCAGTTTATTCTTGGTTTCTTGCTGTTGAGTTTGATGTGACTCGCAAATATATGGCCTGATTGCTCACCTGAAAATTCAATCAACCATGATGCCCAATGGGACTTGGTTTGACCCTGTTTTTATCAGAGAAGTTGCGACAGAGAATCCATGCGAAAGCCAACTCACAGTTAAAGAAATCAAAAGGGTCATCAAAACCAAAGAGACAGATATCATAAAGCAAAAGTTTCAAGTGATTCAAGCAAGGTTTCAAAGGTGTACTACTACACCACTGCAAGCAAGGGATAAAAGTGCTAAGTTATTACAATAAACTGCCCAAAGGGCCGAATGAGATTGTTTTTTGCAGAGATAAAGCATCTGCATGAGTTTTTCAAGCCTCGGCTTCAGGAGCCGGGTCACGGGGTGGCGAGCTGGCTGGGTGCTCCTCAGTGGTTTTCGCCGGGTCATCTTCCTTGGCGGCCGCCGGGTCATCTGCTCAGCTTCTGTCTCCTTTGTTGCCTTGGTCTTGGTCTTGCGCCGGGTGACTTGTTGAAGTGATTGGAAGTAGCTTTCATCATCGTCTTCAACGGCGGCTCGTGATGGAGGAGGAACTTGGAGTAGAAGAGCTTGGCACATGGAGGTACTGGGAACAACCTTTGCTGGATCAATGGAATCCTTGTAGCTTTGAAGGAGGTCGATGCGTTGTGGTTCATCGTCCATGATCTCCTCATCATCTTTGGTGTATCCATATTGCAGCGTGGTGAGCTTCATCTTACTTGCAATGACAGTGGCAACGTGCCGGGTTTGCTTCACAACCCGGGAGTAGCTCTTCTTGTCAAACTCCGTGCCATCAGTGTTGTACTGAGGAAAGCCATTCTTCAGAGGAGCCGGGTTTAGCTGGGGATGGTAGGCCTTTGCCAAAGCAAGACCTCGCATCACCCCGGCCCTGCAAGCAGATCTCTTCAACAGATGGATCCATTGGGGCATTGTTGACAGATGCCCAAGGACCTCAGTATATGCACTTGGCGGGTTCTCCCAGTTCCTTGCTGCTTTGATGACTTCGCAGCTGCCAAAGTACAGCTGGCGTGTCAGCGTGTACATGCACTTGATCTTCTCCGCAGCAGTCTTGCGAAGGTTTCCATCGCGAGGGCCTGGGTAAGATAAGTATAAAGTGAGAATTGAAATCCGGGTCTATTTGCTTAATACAGTTTGAATTCAAAGAATGATGCTTACCCACTAAGGAGGCCACCATGGAGGTGACCATGTTCTTCAGCCGGGTTAGCTCATTGGTGACTGAATCTAGCTGCTTCTGGAGATTGGCGCGTTGTTCTTTCCAGTGCTCTTCATGTTCCTCCAGCTCTTTCTTGAGGTCAGAATTCTCCTGGGTCAGCTCCGTGACATTTTTCTCCAAAGCTTGCAGCTGTTCAGCATGGGTGAGCCGGGCTTCAGATTCAGTTTAGCAACGCTTTGAGCCGGGTAATTTCTGCCTCGGCTTTGGCGTGGTCTTCCTGTTGCAATACAAGTTTATGTTAGTCCCAGTTACCGCAGGCAAGTTAACCCGGAACTTGGGGGCTACAAGTTTGAAGTTTTTTAAGCAGTACATAGCAGCAATATAGACATATGGTAGTCCCAGGTTACTAAAGGAAAGATAACCCGGAACTTGGGGGCTACAGTGCAAAACTTTAAAATTTTCTATGTTCTAGTCCCAGGCTGCTGCAGGCAGGCAACCCGGCACTTGGGGCTATAGTGTTTAAATTTTGCTATGAAGGGTGACAAGTTTTAAATAGATGGAAGTTTTTTAGTCCCAGGTTGCTGTGAACAGACAACCCGGCACTTGGGGGCTATAGGATTGAAGTTTTCTATCAGATGTATTTGTATTATAAGCACCAAGCTCATCAACAAGTGATGAACTTAGAGCTTGGGGGCTACTAGGGTGTAGTTATGCAAGAAAATGTAAAGGCAAGAGGCAAAATGTGTACCTGGTATCATTTCTGAATCAGGGCAACCAGTTCAGTCTCCAGATTCTTGTGTTGAACAAGGCGAGAGAAGTACTCTTCGCAAAGGGCTAGGACGGACATGGAGTCCAGAGCCGGCAAGTCTGACGAAGGAGCCGGGTTTTTTCCTTTGACGGGAGACGTTGGCCTAGCATCGGGAGTTGGCACTTTAGCCAGAGCTTCAGGGCACTTTGTACAGGAACGTGCCTGGTGCCAGTAACTTGCACTTCATCCTCTTTGGTGCCAGATCCTAACCCGGGTGAGTGAGCAGCTAGGGATGGCTCTGGCACAGGAGCAACTGGGTTTTTTGAGAAGCAACGGGGGTTATATGCTCCATTGGCTCATCTCTGTCCATCGGCTCCTCAATATGTGCCTCCATAGGAGAAGGCTCTGTTGTTGCTGGAGGAGGAGACGCCGCTGGAGGAGTGTCCGGGTCTTCATCCGCAAAGGCCCTGGCACTGAAACAAAGAATAGTGATTTAGTCAAAAAGGGCAGAAAAATATAGGGGTGTGGAAAAAGTATGTAAAGCATTTCTAACCCGGTGTTGATCTAGAAGTCCTCGGGAGTGCTGACGCTGTCTGAGGATGAAGCTGACAAAGAATATGATTTAGCGGCCCGGATTTTGCCAGCTAAAGGGTGTGTCTTCTGGATGGATTTGGCCCAACTGGCTAAGGAGCATGGAGGGATACCTGTGTTCATGGAACCCGGGTTTGCAGCAGACCGGGTTCGGGGTTTCTTCTTGGCTGCAGTTTCCTTCTCAAGCTCCTTTGCGTGTGTGTGTGCTTGGGGTTGAGATGTGTTCATTGCATAATTTGAAAGACGAGAATAAGGCACCCTTGCAACAGTAGCTCGAGTTCTCTTGAGAGTGGGAGGTTCAGCAGTTTGAGGACCCGGCGTTTCATCAGCAGCCAGGTCAGAGGGTCCTGGAACAATAAATGCCGGGTTATCAGTTGATTGGTCCTTAGCAGGGGCTTCGCTGTTAATTAGGTCGAGGAAGAGCCGGCCAGCTGAGTCTAGCTCACCTTCTTCTTCTTCTTCTTCTTCTTCATCACTTGCATCTGTGTCCTCATCAACAGGAGGAGATACAGGGGCGTAATCAGCTTTCCACCACTCTGGGTCCTGAAATGAAGACAGGTGAACATATAAGTGTATCATGCGAGAAAAGCCGGGTTAGCAAGATGGAAAGCAAAAGAGTATCATACAGTGGGTGGTTTGTTCTTGGCACTGAATGGGGCAAGCCCGGTCAGTGCGATGTCATGCTTGGTTTCGCCAAGCAGTTTCTTGGCATTCTTCACTATTTGATCATCAGTGAGCGTTATCTCGGAGTAACGCATGATGTCCGTTGTTTCTTCAGTGTACTCGTGGATCAGCCGGGTCCTGATGCTAAGGGGCTGGATGAACCAACCGATCCAGCACTTGACTAAATCCGTGCCGCGGAGGCCGTGAGCGAGTAGTGATCTGGCTCGGACGCGGACAGCTTCAACTATGACCCGGTTTTCGTCACTGGCATAGCTATTCATTTTGGGATCATAGACCAATGGAGAGTTTCTGAAGGCCGGGAAGCGGGCCTCGTCCGATGCAGGGGAGGTGTCCTTGCAGTAGAAGTAAGAGTTTTGCCACCCCTTAGGGTGGCTGGCAAGAATGAGAGCCGGGAAATAGCATTCCCTCCGGCGTTGGATGGAAACACCTCCGTAAGGGCCAAGAGGCTTGTTCTTGTGAGAGGGGTTGCAGTAGAAGATTTCCAAAAATAGTTCGAGGCTGGGAGCCATCAGGAGATAATCCTCACAGAAAACTACGAAATTACTGATGTTGAGAATAGAGTTGGGAGCAACATCCATGGTAGTAAGGCCGTAGTACTTGAAAACTTGGCGGAAAAATAGAGAGCCCGGAGGGCGAAGGCCACGGGAAACATGGTCGAGCAGAACAACTATTTCACCTTCTTTAGGTTTGGGGCGCATTTCTTCCCCAGGAGTGCGCCAGTGGATCTCGTCCTTTGGCAGAAGTTCGCCTCGGTTCACGTACATATGCAGCGTCGTGTCCGTAGCGCTGGATCTAGTCCAGTTCACCGGAGCGGCAGCCACGGCGGCGCTGGAGCTCGCTCCTTTCTTCGCGCCCTTCTTGGTGGCTTTGGGACCTCCAGACTTCACCTTCTCCTTCCCCATTGACGCAGAGCTATGGTGGTGCCCAATGTCGGTGTGTAGGATGAACTAACCCTAGCCGTGGAGATGGATGTGGGGAGAGGAAGATTTGGAGCGGTTCCGGATACGATTGAGCGCGGAATCGAGGGCGCAGCACGGCTGGATGAATTGGTTGTGGTTGCGAAGCTTTCTATCGGGATTTGGGAGCTCGATTGGAGATGTGTTGTGGCGGCTGTGCGAGGAAGAAGATGAGCGGGCCAAGGAGGAGAATGGGGAAAGTAACAGTGTGTTTTACCCTAACCCTATTCTTATAGGCGCAGAAAAAAGCCCTAGGGGTGTTGTGGTAAAAAGGCGAAGAGATAAAGATCTTTGACCAGAAGTCAACGACAAACATAATGAGACAATTACGGGATATTAATTGATAAGATCACGATTGAGATAGACTGGGGATGGATTTACAGTTGGGTGGCAGTTTTCGCTAAGTGTTGAGCGTGAAATCCGGAGGCGTATGAACCCGGTATGACCAAGCCGGGTTACAATATGGACCTCCGAGGAGAGCTGGCCTAAGTGACCCGGCATTTAAGTTATTATGTGTTTGTTCTTATTTTTCAGGGGGTTAACTCGAACATCGAGAATGGCGGCTTCACTCGAGAAATAAAAGATCGAAGCTAAAGAGAAGCACGCCAAACCCGGCGTCCAAGTTAACCTGGGAGCTACTAATGGGGGAATAATAACCCGGTAGGCCCATGAAGAGGGAAGCGTGACCCGCCAGGCAGAAGGCCCGGACAGGACAGCTAACCATCAGCATGGGCCGGATTACGTCGATGGGCCAGCAAGCTTGTCGGTGACCCGGCTTGTGCAGGGAAGATTCTAGAAGACCCGGAGGCGGTACGCGTTATGGAAGACAAGACTTGGAGAACACGAAGATTAGAGGAGGTAGAGTAGGACTCCGAGTCTGGGTAGAACCCGGGCTTACCATGTAAAGAACCAGGAGACCCGGCCGTCAATATAAGCGGGCTCCTAGGTCATAGTTAGGGTTAAGCCTTAACGGTCCAAGTTTCCCGAGGAGAGAACTAGAGAGATCATCGCTACCAAGCGCACCCTGTAACCTAGATCGAGATCCGGCTCTGTTGTCGTAGCCGGGTTATCGAGATCCAGATCGATAATAGCATAGCAGGAAGTAGGTCTTTATCTCCCATGGAGAGGCCGAATCTGGGTAAATCCTTTGTCCTCGCAGAGCTAAACAAACTCCCAGACACTAGTTTCGCCTGGCCCAACAACTCAAGTTACCCCATGGTAACATCTGCCGTGACAACCCCACGACACATACGTAAGAAAGATACCAGCAAGTTAATTTGATAGCCCCGGGCCTTCGCGGTGAGATTTTCCAAATGGAACATGGCCATGCATAAAGAAGAGTTAGTCAAACTTGTCAAATTGTTCTTTGCATATGCCAAATGGTGTCAATGATATTGCAATTATGTTGGTACCAAAGAATAAGGACCTAATCCACCTCAAAGACTTTCGCCCATTAGCATAAGGTCATTTCCAAGACATTAATATCCCAACTCAGAGTTCATTTTTGTCGGGGAGGATAATCGCCGATAGTTCCTTTACCGTGTACAGTGTGTGGCAACACTTCGTTCCGATGGGCAGGTTGTTCTTCAGAGCCTTAGTTCCACAAGGTCTTCCTTGCCGGATGGTATTCATGTGGAAGGTAACATCCATCAGATTGATTCACTAGAGGTTGATGACAAGACCTTAGTCACTTGTCCTAAGACTTATCAGCGGGTATTCGATGACTTTGAGATCGGTGAGGGTTCAAAACCATCTACAACTCAGTTCCCGCTTCCTCGAGTGCATACTGTAAATAGACCGTCGGAAGTGCCACCCGCGGGCGTCAACAATTATGGAGCGTGGATGCCCTTGGAAATTGCAGATGCGGCATATTTGAGTCCATGTTTTCGACGGATAAATGATGGGTGGTTGGCTCCATCAGCAATCTTTGGTATCATCTACATGTCTTTAGATCATCCTTCTCTTATTTGTGGATTTAGGCCTTTTTTTTATGCTCGCGAATGTGAATTTGTGTAGTGATTATTTTGGTTTGCAATGTAATATACTGTTCAGTTTTTAAATTAAAAAGCATGTACTAAACCATAGGGATTGGGTAGCACTTCGAAAATCCAAAAAAAAATCTTTTTCAAACAAGGGGTATTCTGGATAACAATTAGATACTTGAACGTTTATTTAACATTGAAGAAAAAAAAAATTTGTTACGCTGTTATTGACATCCATAATCCCGTGCAGGCCATGTGCAGGCTACCGTTTGTGTGGAGATATGTTGTAGTGCTGCTAGTGATTCTTCTGACAATGGAAGAAATAGGCTTTCGCCTCGCTATATAAATATAGCAACCACACGATACAACTTTGAGTCCACTGCTGGGGCAAAACAGTACAGTCACGCCCAAAAGAAAAGAAAGAGAAAAAAGAAGAGAAAATAAGGCCGACATCGGCGGATCAACGAAAACGAAAACGACTCGCAACCGCTACGTTCTCTCCGGAGAATTCCCACCACGATCTAGCACTCTGAATCGCCGCGTACCAAGCAACACCTTCAAGAAGGACGGTGACGACGACGACGCTGCTGCCCGGACTGGTCCTAGGGTTTCCCCCGGTACGCTCTAAGGTGTGGGGAAGAGGTACACCCGACGCCTTCCAGGAAGGAAGGGTGACACTCTCGAGCGTCACCCCGTCGGTGCCAAACGGCAGGGATTTCTCCCGACCCCCAAAAAAACCACATCCCAGACAATCTGTAGCGCTCCACCAAACTTGCCATCCACCAGCACACGCCACCACGGTCTTGAAGTCACCATCGTCGTCTCACCATGGCAAACGTTGCAAGGCCGGCCAACCCGAGATGAAGCAGCCATAGACAAGGTCCGACAGTAGCACAACCACGCGAGAGGGAACAGCCTCCACCGCCGTAGACGGTAGCCAACCGGACGCAACAACAAGAGCACACCGGGCCATTGAAACCGGATGGCGGCAACAACACAGCCATCTGGAGGACATCCTCCACCGCCATCAGCGGGTGCCGACCGGACACGGCAGCAAGGACACACCAGGCCGGGCAGGACCGGCCGAGCCCCGGGGGCTCGTAAAGTCCCCGCCGCCATGCTGCTGCACATAAGCCGTTACCGCCACTACCCTCTTGATCGGCCCATAAGCTCGGCCGAACCCAAACAGGTCCGTGAAGTTCCCGCCGCCACGCTGCAGACAGACGCGGCGTCACCACTGCCATCTTCGTCACAAGCCGCTCAGCAGGCCAACCGGAGGCAGCAGGGCAGAGCCCGCCCTGACCTAGATTGGGCCCGAAGGGCCCAGATCTGGGCCTGCAGGGCCGCAACTCCACCACCGCCGCCACGGCCACCAACGACGGCGCCCTCACTACCTTTGCCACCAGCGCAGCACCGGGAGCCCCGCCGCCGCGCCGAACCATCGCCGCCGAGCTGCACCTCCCAGGCCATGGCTGCCCCGCGCCACCCTAGCCCAGGAGGGAAGAAACCGAGGGTCCGCCGCCACCGTCGCCGCCCGGCGAGGTGCCGGAGCAGCCACCGGCGACGGCGGGAGGGAAGATAAGAGAGAGGGCCTGGGGCAGGAGGGCGGCGGCGCGGCCCGGCCGCCGCGGGGGCGGCGCGGGTCGCGAGAGGGAAGGGAGCCGCGCCCGGCCGCCCGCGGGGGCAGCGCGGACGCGCGAGGAGGCGGGGGAGAGGAGGTGGGGAGGCGGCGGCGCAGACGCGCGATCTAGGGTTGCGGGAGAGCGCGTCGAGCGTCACCCTGTGCGGGAGCGGGCACACTTCTGACAATAATTCTGAACTATCCGTTTCCACACATGTGTGCCAACTATTGTGCCATTACATGGTTGCGGGTGCTAGATTAGGACGCCTTAATGTTTGCTGAAATGGCAAAAAAAAAAAAAAAAATCGGTTGCCAGTTAGATGTGATGGTACGATCGAATCGTATATGGCTTCGAGATGAAGGATCTGACATTCTGACTCAAGTCTCCCCTATGTCTCACGTAGTTCAGCGTGATGGAGTGCTTGGGGCACTCGAGCTGTACTTTAGTCTTTTCTCACGACATCATGCAGTAGTACCAACCAGTAGCTGCCGCGTACTCCCTGGAGGAAAGCCATAATCCTCGGAGAGAAAAAACGAAAGAGGGAAACAAAGGAGAGCAAAGCATTAACCTTTTTTTTAAACAAGGAAAGGGTTCCGAACCTAGAAACTGTATTAAACCATAACGGTGAGAGTACAAATTACAATGAGGACCTCGGAAAAAAAGAAAATACACTACAGTGCTTAGATTTTACAAAAAAGGACCCCGTTTTGAATATGGAAACACAGTTGGGTCCTTCTCCACTAAATTTGTAGATCTCCGCCACCGTCGTGGAGGACGTCACCACGTGGAGCGGAGCAGATGATTAAGTCCATGTTGAGAGGACGAAAGGCCCTGATTTCGCGCGCGGCACCGAGAAGTTCCAGACAACATAATATCCAAAGACACTACGGCTACAACAACTACTACTCCCTCTGTCCAGACTCCCAGTTTAAAGGGTTTAATTGGCAAATCTCTGGCCCAAGCTGCTAGCTGATTGAGGCTGAAATCTTGCTTGCATTGGCGGAGAGAGGCAACATGCCACTAATTGGAGAGAATTAAATGCGAATACGCCTAGGAGGTGGTAGAGTTTTGAAACAGCATGATTTTCACATTATGTCCTTTAAACTAGGAAACTAGGATGAAGGGAGTATAAAGAGTTGGTTGCCGACCTCCTCTCCCCCTTCCTCTCCCATCGGTGAGGCCGCCGAAGGAGAGAGGGAGAGGAGGTAGGGCGGAGCTGGCGACTCTCAAAAGGGGAGGAAGGGAGAGAAAAGTTTTTGCAAGTCTAGAGAGTACGTTTCGTTGAGAAAACGAAAACAGAGAAAATACTCGCGACCAATCCCAAAAGATATTTATGGATATCATCGCGCTACTGCTAGCTACCACTGTTAGTGGAAGGCAGGAAGCTGCAATTACAAAGTAAAATTCTCAATTGTGGACTAGTACTTGTAGCAGATACTCTCTCCGTTTGGAAAATGATGTCTTATATATATCTAAATTCGGATGTATGTGTATACTAAACATATCTACTCCCTCCGTTTACAATTAGTTTGCGTTCTGGGTTTAGTCAAAGTCAAACTTTGTGAAGTTTGACCAAATATATAGGAAAAAATATAAACATTTACAACAAATTTTTAACATTAATAGAATCTTTATAAGATATATTTTTGTATTATATATATTTAATATTATAGACGTTGATATTTTTTCGTGTATACTTGGTCAAACTTTTAAAAGTTTGACTTTGAAAAAACCCAAAACGCGAACTAAATAAAAATGGAGGAGTACATACATCCGAATCTAGACAAATCTAAGATATCCTTTTCCGGACAGAGGGAGTACATCAGATGATATTTTTTTTCGCCGACAAAGAGTTGCTTGTTTGCTCCGCACCAAAATAAAAAAGGAACTCGAAGTAGTAGGACCCTCCTTCTGGCCACTGCCTCGCGGGCCATCTCGTTCTCACGGGACACTACAGCCCGGCCGGCGGCGTCCACCGCAAATGAGCGCCATTCACGGGACGGTCGGCGAGCTTACCTTGTCGCCTCGTCGTTCGTTCATAGGATCTGGAAACTGTCCGCGTCACCGTGATCTCCCCCCATTTCTTTCAGGACCACAGAGTGCTTCTGAATCCCAGACACTAGTCACACAGACGGCCACACACCTTGTAATACACAGTTACACACACTACTAGCGTCTCGTCTCGTAACAGGGATACCAAGGAAAGCCACATCATGCTGCCGGCCGGGCTCCCACAGCCACATTAACTGCATTCAGAAATCGAGATTCAGAAAGTACACACACTCACAGCTTCATGTCTCCTATATTGATTCCTAGGCAAAACAAAACAAAAGAACGGCACAGTATCGACAGTCAACCACACTTTGCAAAATGTTAGTAGTAGTAGTACTCCATCGTATCAGCAGCTACAGCCAGCACTAAACAGACCACTAGTCACACTACAGTGAGCAAGTTAGTAAGTACTCTGTTTCAGTAAATTTTTTTTTTTTGAGATTTAACACAAGCGTACATTCAAACAAAGAGAAAAACAGAGCAGCACCCGAACGCACGCTTACAAGGCCCAAGCAAGAACCCAGCAACAAAGGAAAAGAAACAACCACGCGAACCTCCGACCTCCACCGCGAGCAAGCCGCCGGAGAAGACGAAAGCAGACCGCGAACCAAGCTGGGAGAAGAAGCACTTCACGCCTTTAAACAGTTGTAGGAGCCGGCCGTCAGAAGACACCGGAACATGAAACGATGAACGAGCAACGGCAACAGCGCAACCACCCGCAGCTACGACGCCGACCGCCAGAGGCGAGCACGCCGCACCCAACCTTCCACCACCCACTCTCCTCCTCTGCTCCCGGTCCGAGCCCGAGGCCGAACCCCCAAGCCTGCACCTTACACCTCCGAAGCAGCCCCTGGAGGAGACGGAGCCACGACGACGACGGAGCGAAGGAAGCAAAACCCTACCATGGACCAACGACGGCGCCGCCCCGCCGTCCGCCCGAGGGAAGCAAAATCTCCACCGAACAAGCAGCCGGGGAGCCTCAAAACCACCAGGACCGCAGTCCGGTGGGACGAGAACAGCCCCACTCGCCGTCGCCGGCGAGGAAGAGGAAGGGGACCGGAGTTATTTGCTCCTATCGCCGCCGATTTCCTCCCAAAATCCGCAGCGAGGAGACCTACAACTACTCTATCTACACGCCAAGAGACCCGGGACGAGACCCCCACCACCCTCCGCCGCCGCAGCGGCGAGAGGCGGCAAGGATCCGCCCCGACTCCGGCGGGAGGAAGAGGAGAAAACTGCTTTGCCCTGGTCGCCTCTCCCGGCTACTGTAGAGGGAGGGGAAAGCTTATCCGAACACCTTAACCTAGAACATCTTTACTTGATGGACAGTATTGGGGATGCAGCTTGGACAGGAGGCATTTCAAAACTTGAAGCTACAAGTTGATTGGTGATCACTGTCGTAACCAGTCAGATGCCGCGCATAGAAGTGAAGCAATAATCACTGGCATGGCATGCGCATACAGCGACGTCACCCTGTATCAGGAGCCGACCGCGCAGGTTCAACAGCCGCATTCAGATTACAGTGGCCACAAGCCGCCATTATTGACCTTGGATTCCCTGTGAAAAGAACTAATCAACAGCAATGGACATAGTAACAAACATCAATAAGAATAACTTCAGGTTTTATAATCTAAAATGAATAGTATCGGCGGAGACAGTTGGTACAAAATTGCTCAATAAGCAAGCAGTGCACAGACACATCCAGCAGTGCCAAGAAACAAATAAGGATTTATCATTTCAGCCGAATACAAAACCATGTGCTTATCAGCTCCCAGCTCATATCAGTCCTCCTCCGCCTAATTAACCTAGCTACATACTACTCCCGAGAAGACCCCTAATCCGCTACCGCTAATACTCTAGAGTACAACAGAGGAGAAACCGGCTAAGTATCTACAGTTCCCAAAATCAATCCAAAACAGAGCTCTCCGCCGTCGCCGCGCGCCGCAGCTGCCGAAGCTGCCAGATCACGCGCAGGAGGCCTGCCGGCGCGGCACGAGCGCGAAGAGGGCCTCGAGGTCGGGCGGCTGGAAGTAGCCGTTCTTGGGCGGGCCGCGGGGCTTGCCGAAGTCCGCCGCCGCCTTCCTGGGCGCCGCGGGGCAGGGCAGTGTCGCCGGGATGCGGCACTCCTCCCGCTTCGGCGTCTCCCACCCGCCGCAGCCGTACCCGCCCACCGCCATCCCCGCCGCCTCCGCGCCGCGGCCGCTCTCCATCGGATGCTCTGTTTTTTTCGTGGGGAGAAGAGAAGAGAAGATTTGGCTTTCCTTGTTTTGAACGGGAGATTTGGGAGGGAAGCGTGGTGGGCTGGGGGGCGCTTATAATGGGCGCGGCCTGGCGGGAATGATCCCGCCTTCCAACGGACGGCGCCGCGCGGCTCCGTGCAGGGCAAGGTGGGTTGAAATGGGTGACGTGGAGGATTCCTCGCCCTCGGATTCTTGGCGGGAATTTTAAGCGGGAAAAAGGCGCGCCCCGCGGGCCGGAAACTCAAGCCACTGTTGGATTTAAAACTCTTGCTACGGGGCACCTGGGCTTTCTCATTTCGCGTGAAAGCCCTCGGTGGACAGCAAGGTGAAGCGCTAGATGCGAATAGTGTTTAGCATAGGGGGTATTGATGAAAATTTGTGGGGATGCGCCGCACATTGGATTCCACTGCGTTACGGGGAGCGGGCGTAGGGTTGCCAGGTGTACGGGAAGTGATGGGTTCGCGAACGTGGTGGGCCCGTGATCACGCCGGGTGCCCATGACTCTGTCTCGTGACATGGTCGTGGTCTTCGGTGCGCCGCGCGCGGCGGCACAACTCGTTTGGCGGTGTCTGGGCAGTGGTCCATGAGGTCGTGGACCAGGTGCGGGTACGGGATGGGATTTTCCGACTGTTGGAATGATCCCTTCCGCCTCGGATCGCCGGGGTACGTGGGCCCCGCACCGGAAGGAGCTTGGACGGTCTCGTGTGAAACGGCAGCTCCGCGCGTTGACTGTTGGCGATAGGTTTCGCCTAGGTGGTCACTGTACTGCCCACGGGCTTTGTCTGTTGTGGCCCATTTCCCATTGGTTCTCGTTTGATATTGCCCCAGGAGCGGCCCAGCACTATTTGTGCAGTGAAGGCTGCCGTCGTTAAGGGGAGATTTATACATCGCCCTTTGCGAGCGTTAGCGCCGTCTCCCTTGCAGCGGTCACACATCACGGGCCAGCCCATTCCGTGTCCGAAATTTTTTTTTTGACTTCTCCTGCTTCTCAGGTTTGATTCTGTTTTTTTTTCGTTCCACTTTTCCAAAAAAAATCTTGTTTATTCTTTTTGTTTTTAGGTTTTCCTTTTTTGTTTTCTTTTGTGCCATTATTATTTTCTATTTTTGTGCTACTTTTAAATTCTTTTTCATTTTCTTCATTTAACATTTTCTAGTCTTTTGGTAATAGAAGATTTTTTTAGAACCGTTGGTATATATTTTTTGAACCCATCGATCTACTTTTTTGGTTCACTATTATTTCCGATTCACCCGAATTTTAGTTACTTTATGTTTCACTATTTATTTTTGGTTCACTTTTTTCAGTTCACTCGAAATTTTGGTTAAGTATTAAATTTGGTTCACCCGTCTTTTCGGTTCACTAGTATTTATTGTTCACCGATATTGTTAGTTCATTATTATTTTCGGTTCACCGGATTTTTTTGGTATACTATTATTTTTCGTTTCATATGCATTTTTCTTCTTTATTTGTCTGTTTATTTTCCATTTTTAATTTTGTTCACAACATTTGAAAAAATATTCTTGTGGTTCAAAATAAATTCCCCCAAGTTTAAAAAATGTTCACGGGTTAAAAAAAATCACGTAGTCCAACAATAACAAATGGATTTTTCAAATTTGTGAAAAAATTTAATTCATGATTTTTTCAAAAAATCATGGATTTTTAAAATCTGAAATCATTTTTTCAATTTCATGAATACTTTTAAAATTCGTGAGTATTTTTTAAAATCCATGAACAATTTTTCATTACACAAAAATTAACAAAAAGGTCTGAATTTTTTCCTCGCGCACGAACTAGTTTTTTTAGGAGAACGCACAAACTAGTGTGATCTAACAAGTAACGATCAAGTTAATAGGAAAAGCCAGATACGTTCGGAAACGAGAGCAGGGGAGCTGCCCGTGCGGGCGAGTCGAACCTTCCACCTCGCAAGGAGCGATACATAAAAGCTCCTGGAGATCCTATTTACCGCCCTTTGCGGCGAAATATTGTCTAACCGCATACACTTAGCTCTAACGGGATCGGTGACTTGGCGACGTAGGTTTCAGGTGACTGTTCATTAGTCGCCAATTTTGTTCTCCTCTGGTACTTTGCTGCTTTTAGGAAAGTTCAGCTTGGTTGGGATCCTCCCGTTTCCTGCTCTGGTTTTGTTTGTTGGTTTTATATCACGTGGTCTTTTTCCTATTTTATTATATGGTCTAAACTTTATTTTTTCATTTTATCTTTATGCTTTTGCTTTGTTTATGTTCTGTTTTATATATTTATGTGTATTTTGTGTGGAGTTTTTTGTATTATCCATTTATCATTTTCTTTTTCATCAACATTACCATAATTTAAAAAATGGTTTATTTTCTGTTAAATGTAACATGAACATTTTTTTTGTATCATTCATATTTTCTTAGTCCATTAACATTTTTCTGAATATATGAATATTTTCTGTACCGTGCATATTATTTGAACACATGAACATTTTTCCGAAATGAATATCTTTTTTGTACCATGCATACTTTTTGAAGCTATGAACATTTTTCGACTACATAAACATATTTTGCTTTCAAAACAACTAATATTTTTTAATCCATGAACATATTATTTTGAACCCATAAATAATATTTTGAACCGTGTGAACCTTTTTTTAATGGGTGTTTATTTAGAATGTATGAACACTTTTTAATTGTATGAAATTAACCCTTGAACATTTTTCCAAATATATGAACATGTTTTGTACCATGGATATTATTTAAACCGATGTACATTTTTCTGAATACATGAACAATGTTTTTGTACCATCATATTTTTGAACCCTTGAACATTTTTCGAATATATGAATATATTTTCTTTCAAAACACTGAATATTTTTTAACCCTGTAATTTTTTTTGAATTCATGAGCGTATTATTTTGAACCCGTGAATATTTTTTGAATTACGTGAACCCGTGAATACATTGTTTTATTCCGTGATTCTATTTTTTAAATCCATGATTTTTTTTAACTCGTGAATAGTTTTTAAAAGCATGAAAAACGATGTGAAAATTTTAATATTAAAAACATTTACTTCAAATGCATGAATAGTTTTTTGATTCCGTATCGAAAAGACCTTGCTAATAGCAATTCAACATTTTGCAATGGTTTCAATTCTCTGTTTTTGATTGGCGTTCGTGGGATGTTGAACCTGTATACATAGATGATGTGACTCCATGATACGTAAATGATTTCAACCATAATATATATAATTAATCATTGCATTCTGACGGTCAGCATTACATCACAGAAACTGAATGTGTGCGCTAGAAGTTTAATTCATATCACTATTATTACTACATATATTCCATTATCATTATGTTTAAGTTGTACTTACCGAGCTAAGCCTTCATTCCATCTTTTATGTATGTTAAGATCTATGGCCTATTTATAAATTGAAAAGGATTTCCTAATTTTATTAACTACATTTGTTTTGCTATAAATCTTTGCAGCAACGTGCGGGGTGTTATCTACTTACCAGTATTTTATTTTTGAAGGGAGTTCGAGATCCTCAGGATTACAACACAAACGCACACTCGAACAGAGGCGAGGAAGAACTCACACCCCAGTGACGCCGGGAACCACCACACAGCAAACCTGATCCACGCACCAGCAGCACGCCGCCGGGGAGGAAGAAGGAAAGCACGCCGCGCTCCGACGCCAGCAGCCCGAACAACCATGTTGAGCAGCCGCAAGATCCATCCAGCGCAAGCACCGGAATCTTGACGATGAACGAGCTTCGGCTTCGGGCCACCGCCATCACGCCCTCGCCGTCTCCCGCCGGAGACGAGAACGAGGGCACCACCCTTCTTCCACAGAACCCACCCAGCTCGCCGACGGAGAAGAACCACCCGCCAGTTACCGCATACTAATTGTACTTGCAGGCACTTGCATTTGTGGCGCCATCCATGTGTGATCGATCATACATTGATTTTTTTTCGTTTGGTTTTTCATAATTAATTGGACAGTTTTCTTCTTATTAATCAGTAGAACGGGCAAATCTTTTATGTCACGTTTCTTAATAATCTACTACTAAGTACGATGCACATATCTGGCAGTGGTAGGTCGTACGTAGTAAGGCCAAAAAATCATTTAAGTATCCGGACCCTATGAACTTAATACAATGCCGATGTACTACCTGCTGCCGCCAAAACGTGGGCTACCGTGGCGGCGATCCACCTCGTCGAGAAGCCATAGGAGCAGCACGGTGCTGTCGCGCCTTAAAATGGGTGAGTCCGTGAGGTGACCCAAGCCGGCCTACATGTCGCGCTCATCGGCTGACCATTTCAACTACCGAGTTGGAGGGGTCGGCGACGAAGCAAACCATGAATTCTTCGATGTGCCATGCCATGAAGCTGACTTGCCGCGATGATTAAGTTCCGTTGCAGTGCAAGTGATTACTGTCTTCCCGCTGGGTGAGCTGAGCTCGATCTCGGCCAGGAGCCGAACGAGCGAATATCTCCGGCCTGTGTGGATAACCACGGCTGGCCGCCATTAAACCGACGACAGGCCAGAGCTGTCTCGATGGACGTACCGCTCCGGAGATGGCCGCCGGTGCCGGAAGAGATGCAATGAATCCGCGAGAACATTGCGGTCGATCTTGACTGCTGCTACTGAGTACTTGTCCCCGTACGGGTAATTGATCGTGCCTCATGTGTGATATTAAAGCATCTTCTCACCAAGTAGGATGCAAAGGCTCCTTTAATTCGGTGGGTCTTAATAATTTAATCTGCAGGTCATCGACAGGAGAGACGGGGACAACCCGTAGCAATTCATCTCTCGAGAATGGAAATGATCATATTCCCATAACGAATCTTTCCCTTCGGAAACCTTGCTGTTGTTAGAATATAAGTAACTTAATTTGCAGATTATGCTAACTTGTAAAAACATATTTACCGCCTAACATGACATACCAACAAAAAAACTCCAGTGAATTAAAGCATTACTTTTGTGATGATCCGTATCTCTATTGACATGGACTAGGCCGTATGATAAGGAAGCACGTTCCTAACCGCGAGATGGAAGCCATCCTACGGGCTTGTGTCTCGATAGCCAATGTGGAGGGCATCACGCTGGAGATCCGACCACCGCTTCTACTTGCCCACCTTATTTAGGGATGCACATAGGTATGTTAAAATGGCGATGTTTGTAAGGCAAGAGATTCCCATAAAGTATAGTTCAATAATAGAACCATTTCGCGTGTTGGGAATGCATTATCTTGGATCATTTCCCATGGAATGAATACCCATATTATTGTGGCTATATATTATGTTACAAAATAGGTGGGAAAAAATTCCATTGACCATGCAGATGCGGTCATCTCGATAAAGATGATCAAGAACATCATATTCCTTAGGTCCAGAGTTTCTAGATTTTTGATTACTGATGGTGTATCTCATTTTTTCCAAGGCACTTTTAGAAAGATCCTCATTAAGCATAGGGTGACACACCGAGCGAATTTACCGTATCATCCTCAAACCAGTGGACATGAACTTTCCAACCGGGAAATTAATTTGATCCTGCAAAAAAATGGTGAGTAGGTGAAGAAAGGATTGGCCAACAGATGAACCAAGATTAACCATCAGCAGATGATTCAACATTCTCAACATACGACTTGACAATAGGAGGACTAGAACTTCTAGCATCATGATAGTCTCATCGATTTCTTCTAAAACTTCTTTAAAATATTTATAGTCTCATTAGGAGACCTTTGAGGTTGAATATTTTTCTTTATGGAAATAATCTCTTTAGATAAGTGTTTCACGCTTTCAAACTTAACATAAGGATTTTCAAACTTATCAATAAAGTCTTTGTTGAGTTATTTTTTAGTGGATATGACTAATATAATTTTACTTCTGAAATCATAGGAAACATTATTACCATTACATAATTATTGGAGCTTAGCATGGTATAGAATAAACATTATCGAAGTTGTTCTTGTAAGGATTGTTGCATAAATATTTCTAATGAAGTTAACATCAACAATTAACCATTGGTTTCAACAAGCTCATTTAATGGAATACAATAAACATTAAGGTTCGAAGCATAGAAATTAAGACAACTTTTGGTGTTAGAAAGTCAAACTCCTCAACTGAATTAACCTTCTATAATGAAGTAGATGCTCTCTCATTAGGCCACTGGTCATGGTTTACCAACATATTTTTAAAGATAGCCTTATCTTCCGGAACTATTTTTTGTCATAAAGGCACCACCTGCAGATGAAGCAAGCATGCTACTCCCTCCGTCCTGGTTTAAAGGACACAAATAGCAAATCTCTGGGACCTAGGTAAATTTTGATTGGGGCTAAAAATGAGCTGCATGTCCGAAATTAAAGGAGGTAGTTAATTAGGATGTCAATTAGTCTCACCCACACACAGCGCATGCATGGCTCCCATTGGCGAAATTAAAGTAGAGAATGAGCCAAGAGAAGAAAAAAAGCATGTTCACACACACATGCATAGATGGGAGAGGAGCGAATGCATAATTAAATGAGAAAATTAATGAAATCACGCCTTAATCGTTTGGGACTGCATGAAATCCGAAATGTGTCCTTTAAACCAGGACAGAGGGAGTACATAACACATAATTTTAGAAGTCAGTAAAATCACTCACGATGAGAAGGAAATCTTCTAAGAATCACCTTATTTCATTCCCAAGCAGACGCATTTTTTCTTTTTAATAATGGTTGTTATTTCTATTTTACAATATTTTAACATGGAGGTAATATATATTTTAATGAAATCTTCTTTTTGTCTCAGCAATTTATACTTACATTTGATAAAGATAAGAACCACTCCTTTGCTTTTACAGTGCAAAAAGAAAACAACTTAAGCTTGATAATATTAAAAAATGCATATCACATATTTCAGAGAAGTCTTGCAAATGCATAGATGCATCCACATGAAAAGTATCTTCAAACCGCTCCTTACCAATCAAGTCAAGCAAACTTGGGCGTATTTCAAAAGATTCAATGGTAATTTTAGGAGAGGCAATTGATTTGGCAAAAAATTAGCATTTGACACATTAGTAAACACACACAACTTAGTTGTATCAGCATGTTCACCCATAATTACAAGATAAAGTAATACATTTTTTTGTAATTTTTGAATTTATGCAATACACCAAAAAAATCAAGACAACTAAAGAAAGTAAAACAAAATCAAACAGCGTAGACAACACTAAAAATACCTCCCTGGTATCAGGGGTCAGAAAATTTTGCATGATGGCAATGGCTCCCACCAGAAAGGGGTTGTTGTTGGCGTGAACGAAGCCTACCAATTCGTTGGACTCTAAGATAGAGTGTTGCAGAAATTGGTCTTTCCTCACAAATATGTGACTCGGGTTTATATCGAACATGAGAAGGTGATGTAGGCGTTCTTCTTCATCAAGAAATCTATAAGATTTCTAAGAGATGCCTTGTTGTCTCCAACTTCACTGAAGTAGTTTTAAGAACAACAACGGTGAAAGAAAATTAATTGGGTTGCTATAAATAATATGAGAAGTGTTTTTGTATTTTTAGAATAATTAATTGTAGATTTTTGATCAAATAAGAAACATATGCAACCATTTTTTCTCATATGAGAATATGGACCATGGTTAATATGGGTTCACTTGATCGCCCTCTAAAAAACATGGTAGCACCAAAGGCGTGAAAGGGGTGGGGGAGAGAGGTGTCGACCTCGATCTGGTGGTTGCGCAGTATCTAGGAGTGGAACCCTAATCTTCGCCACCTTTAAAAAAAATGGAAGATGAACCCCCACCCCTGCATCAGAATGATGCACACAACCTTTTTTAGTATTAAAAAGCTGGAAACCACTGATGCGGCTTACAACAGCCCGTTAGAATCCCAAGAGGAAGGTGTGAAGCAGCGTAGTAGCAAGTTTCCCTTAGTTATAAAACCAAGGTTTATCGAACCAGTAGGACTTGGAGAAGTCTTCAACACGGTGCCAGAAAAGAGCTTTCGGCGTGGACATGCACACAAACACAAACAAACTACTTTGCCCCCAACGAATTCAGAAAGGTTGTCAATCTTCCTGTCTTGCTGAAAAAAAGGGATTAAACGTATGGTGTGGAAAACAAATATAAATGCAAAAAGGAACATCAAGCAAATAATGATTGGAAGTAATTGAAAGGATCGGTATGGCCACCTAGGGGGGGGGTGGGTGGGTGAATAGGTGCTACTCAATTTTTAGCTCTTTTTCGAATTTAGGCTTGACACAAAGGTAAATTCTCTAGATATGCAATTATAGTGAATTTACCTATATGACAAGTTAACACAAGACTAAGCACGATACAAGTAAGAACTAGCGAGTAAGGAGTAACCGAACGGGAAACACGCGGAGACAAGGATGTATTCCCGAGTTCCTCCTTTTTAGGGGAGTACGTCTCGTTGGAGGGGTGTGAGTTTCAAACTCAAACGCCATAAATGGACTCACCCTATTCTCCGATGAACCTTGCCCAAAAGCTCGGTTCACCTTCCACTATCGGAATCCTTCAAGGCAGAATCCAGAGCCCTTACAACAAACTTGAGGCTCAACCCACAAAAGGATTGGGGACTCCCAAGCATTACAACACCTGCTACACAAAAGTAACAAGCAAGTAAGTACAACAACATGACTAGGTTTTCCTAGTGGAAACCCTAGGCTCAAATCCCTCAGGTGAGTGAGGGGGAAATGAAGAACACTTTGGTGAAGTAGTAGATCCGGGCCTTCTCCTTCAATCCTCCAAAGATCAACGATTCTTGAGCTTGCAACAATGGTGGACTTGAATGCAGGGCGAGCTGGCTGGCTGGAGGTTGGTGGAGGGGTATTTATACCCCTCCCAAAATTGTAGCTGTTGCAGTCCACTTACACCGGAGACTCCGGTGCAGGAGGGCCGGAGATTCCGGTCAGGGCGGAGACTCCAGCCTCAGGCAGAGACTCCGGGGTTCCTCCGGACCGACTCCAGACCCATAACAGAGAGCGCCGTCTTGTGGAGCTCTTCGCTCCAAAACTTGATGGGCCGGAGACTCTGGGACCTGAGCACCCCTGAGGGCGGATACTCCGGCCTGGACAGACATGTTGCATTCTCCTTTTTCCTTGACAAGTGTTTCGATGCAAAGTATAAATATTTCTTTTAATTCCTGCACCACTTAACATCATAGATATTTCCTAGTGTTGTTGCCTAACACACAAAACACATAGGGGATATAAAATATGTCCTTTCAGTAATGGAAACGGTGTTTTAAACAATGTAAAAGAATGGACCGGGGTCCATAGTTCACTAGTGATGTCTCTCCATAAAACAGATAAACATACACGCTAGGTAAACCAATTACAACTAGACAATTGACAAATCATAAGGGCATGACAATGCTATCATGACAAGCTATAGTTCACTGTACTATTTAATTGTGCATTACAACAAAATATATAGACCGCTATCCAGCTGTATCTATGACTAATAATCCACCCTGGGAATCGCTATCCAGCTTGTCAACCGAAAGTATTAAGTTGCAAGCAACAGATTATCGCAGTAAGCAAAGTGCATAATGTAAGCAATGCATATAACATGTAGAAATAAACACCAATGTTTACCCCTAGTAGCAACAACACATCCAAAGTCTTAGTCGTTTCTGTCAACTCGAGAACAGACAATTGGAGACATGAACCTACTATCTAGCATAAATACTCCCTCTTGAAGATACAAGCAACTACTTGGCCTAAGCAACCACTTGGATCCGAGAGCATGCAAGATCATAAATAAAACATAGATATATTGATGAACAAACTTGATCATAACTTCACAATTCATCGGATCTCGGCAAACACAACATGTAGCATTACATAAACATGATCTTGATCATGTAGGCAACTCACAAGATCTAAACATGGAGCTACAAGGAGAATAGACAACCATCTAGCTACTGCTATGGACCCGTAGTCTAAGGATAAACTACTCACGCATCACTCCGGAGGCAGGCATGGTGGTGTAGAACCCTCCGGTGATGATCTCCCCCTCCGGCAGGGTGCCGGGAAGAGCTTCAGAACCCTCCCGAACTAGGGTTTGCGACAGCGGCGGCCTTGGATATCTTTCTGGAATATGTTCAGGTCTTTTAGGGCTTTGGGGTTAGAGGAAATTTATAGGCGAAGAGGCGGCAAGAGGCGATGGAGGAAGCCTCCAGAAGGGGCTTGAGCGCGGCCCCACCTCTGGCCACGCCCAAGGGTCTTCTCGAGGCCGTGGGGTCCTCCTGGGTCTGGTCTTCGAGCACAGTCTTTGTTTCAATGAATAATAAATCTCCGTAAATTTTCGGGGAGTTCCGAGAATAGTTCTTTACTAGCTTTTCTAAAACAAAAAAGACAGCAAAAACATGAACTGACACTGGGCATCTTGTTAATACGTTAGTCTAAGAAAATGCACTAAAATGATATAAAACTATAAATAAAACATGTAGCATTGATATAAAACAAGCATGGAACAATAAAAAATTATAGATACGTTTGAGACATATCAACCACCAAAACCTTACAAAGAAATATATCGATAAGCCGGAAGCCACTGTCCCGACGATAACTCGCTACACCTACAAGCTAGATCGGGGGGGGGGGGTGAACCTGATCAGAGACATGTTCCCAGACCTCACACACCTACACACATCATCAAAGTCCAGAAGCCTCACTAGACCGCGCAATGGTTAGCCGGGAGCATATACCGTGTTGTTGATATGCCCTAGTGGCAATAATAATGGTTATTATTAATATATGTTTCATAATTAATGTTTATGTTCTGTGCTATAACTACTATGATTTTTGAAGGAGGTTTCACAAGGATAACCAATAGGCATGTGTAGAATAATAAACACCATATAAGGTTGGCCTCTAAGCGCTAACTCATTGGTTGTATGATGACCATGTCTTCCTGGTCATCGGTATGAGTTATACCAACAACAATGGGAGCACATTTTTGGAGGAACAAAGCTGGCTGGACAGACCCACAAGATGATATACTACGAGATCTTATCATTACTGGATTGATTAGTATTATCACGGAATAGGTTAACATGTTTATATCCTTTGACCATGAGGGTGTTAGGATCATACATGCTCAAAAGGTTACTTTGGTTATGTCTAATGTCACACCGTGACAGGGACAGGGTGATCATAACGGTAGCTTCTACGTAATCCGAAGAGTATGTATTTATCTTAATGACGAGTCAAGATTGGTAATTGCTCCTCTAACGATAGAGAAAACAACATGGGCCCACTCGGTATGAAGGTATCAATTATCGTATGCGCATACAAGGCATGATGTAAATCATGGTATACCGAAATACGGGAACGAGAGAATGGAATCATATCATTAAATGAGGACAACAAAAATAGTGTGAAGTGTTGCTTCACATGATATCGGGAACGTCTCGCCTCGGGTATTGATAAGTATCACGAAGCAATAGGAACTATACATGGGAACTTACAGGTTCACTCGAACTCATTCGTATAACAATGGGCATCAATATGACCGTCCACGACGTACTTCACTATTGGTTACTGACAAGAAGGTGTTCCAGTTCATGTCCACTCGTTATCGAACCTTTAGTGTCACATGCTTAAGTCTTGTGTTGTGTATGTCGAAGGATTGGAACAAGAGAAAGAGTCACCAGATCGAATAGTTTTTGAGTGATCAAAATTAATTTCCGAGAGATTTAAGAAGTGTTCCCAGAATTAAATAAGCGGGCATAAGATGTCCCAGAGTCATAGAAATAGTTTATAATACTATCTAAATATTTGGAGAGGAAACTAGAAGGTCCCGACGAACCCTATATGGCAATGGAAGGTCATGGAAGCTCTAGAATATTCCCGGGGGGGGGGGGGGGTGGTTGGGGGTCTCATGGGCTTCCCACTTACTTCAACCCAAGTTGTGGCAGCCACATGGGCCAAGAAGCCCATTAGGGGAGGCGCCCCGACTTTATTTGGGGGGCAAGCAAGGCAGACGACTAGGGTTTGGAGGGCTTGCGCCTCCACCCTTGGCCGGCCGGCCCTACGGGTGAGATCCACAAGGGGCTGTGGCTAGTGAGGGTTCCCTCCCCAAGCCTCCCCACCTACACCCTCCCTCCTATATAAAGAGGGGAGCTCCCTCCCCTCTCAATACACAAGTTGGATCTCTTGGGTTTTGAGGTGTCCTCTCCTATTATATCTAATCTCTCTCAATCCCTTTTGTTGGATTTCCACCTTGCATATGCCAGTAGATACTTAGTCTTGAATGACGTGGTTCTGCTGGACTAGAGGAGATGTACGCATGCGAACTCTCAGAGAGATCATACTACTGATCGTATTCGAGTTTGACATTGATATCGGAGTCCTGCACGGCAGGATGCTGACGGGCTGGAGCGGGGAATCGACGACATACTCACCGCTGGGGTTAGCCGTGAGGATCTTCATCAGGCCTCATCAACATTTACTTCCGCTACAGATCTAGATCTTTCTTACTTTGGCTTGTACCTTCAATGATAGGTCTTAGTTGTTACGTGTATGGCCTTTTGTTTTGTTTTCCATATGCGTAACCCAACAAACCGGTCCAGTGGACACTCGGCGCGCACCACATGCGCACGGTGATAAACCGCCGCCGTCTTCGGTTAATCCATCTTCAGGAGTGATCAACACAATGTCTTTGTATAGCCTGCACGCCGTCGACGCAACCATGACGCCAGACAACGTCACCATCCAACTCGCGTCCATCAATACGTGACCGTCGTCGAGACCGCGTTGCACCATGTGAGATTACAAGGATGCCGACTAGAGGGCGGGGGGGGGGGGGTGAATAGGCGGTTTAAAAAATTACGGTTTAGCCTTGAATAAATGCGGAATGAAATTAGCGTTTAATTGATCAAGCACAAAACCTAACAATCTAGGTTCACCTATGTGCACCAACACCTCGTGCTAAACAAGTTAAGCCACTAAGTGATAGCAAGATAGATAACTTCAAGCACAATGGCTACCACAAAGGTAAATGCATAAGTAAAGGATTCAGGTATAGAAATAACCGAGGCACTTGGAGAATATGATTTATCCCGATGTTCACTTCCCAATAGAAGCTAATCTCCGTTGGAGAGGTGTGGAAGAATAATTCTTCCAATAGCCACAATGGCTCACCTTATTAACTTGTGCCCTCGCACAATGCAAGGTGTCATGAATCCACTATGAGGAGGTCTTGAGGGTGACCACCAAACCCGTACAAATTGCCCGGGTTGATCTCCACAACTAAATTGGAGGCTCCCGAAGCTTTGACCAAAGCTTCACACCAAGTTGAGATCCACGGCACCACCAACCGTCTAGGGTATGCAATGCACCCCAAAGGAACAAGCTTTTGAGCACACAATGCACCCAAGAGTAATAAGCTACTCAAACTTCACTGCCACGTATCACCGTGGAGAACTCAAAACGATGCAACTAATGGAATGGCAAGAACACACAAAGTGGTCAAAGTCCCCACTCTCAAATCCCACCAAAGTAACTAATGCTATGGAGAGAGATGGAAGGAAGAACAAGAAAATCGACAAAAAAATCTAAAGATCTAGATCCAAAGACTTCCCCTCAGTAAGAGGAGATATTGATTGGTGGAATAGTAGATCAAGATCTCCTTTCTCTTTTCCCTCAAGAATGAGCAAGAGTCATTGGAGGGATTGATAGATAGCAAGCTCAAAGAGGGTCAACAATGGAGGAGAAACACGAGCTCAAGAGTTGGAGACCTCTGGGGGAAGAAGACCCCTTAAATACCCCCCCCCATCCCCGAAATCTGACGGTTATGTGCAGTTTTCGTGCCCAGCGGTACTACCGTTGCACGCAGCGGTACTACCGCTCGCTGGTATTCCAGCGGCGCTCGGAGGCATTCCGCAGCCCAGGTCCAACGGTACAACCGATGATCCCAGGCGCGATACTACCCATACATGGCCCAGTACAACCGCTGAGCCCATCTTGAATTAATCGATATAATATAGGAGGTAGTACTAGGTCAGTACCGCCTGGGTACTGTGAGGAATGCAGTGGCGATTTTCCTCCGCCGCGTACCTGTTGCGGTAGTACCAGTGGTTGTACCGCTCCCTGGAAGAAGAGGTATCTCGGCGGTACTACATACTGTGACACGGGACAGACCTGGTGTGCAGCAGCAGTACAACTCCTGGGAGGAGCGATATTATCGCTGCACAACCCGGTGCTACCGCTACATAGGAAAATAGCAGGAATCAAAACTGCAACAACTTTTGCAAGGAAACTCCAAAAGAGATTAGGCCAACTTTGTTTGAAATATTAAGGGGTAACAATAGAGTGAGGATGACACACATGGGAAGGTGTGGACCCTTTCTCAAAGATAAACTGGTAATATTTCCAACACCGTAAACGCAACAAGTTTTCATACGAAATCCGTTTTCGAAAAACTTGGGGTTGTCATGAAGATCACGACAAGCACCAAAACTCCACATAGAGAAAAGCGAAATAAAAACCAAGAAAAATGATGCCAAGTATGCAAAGGTATGAGCTCTCTATGACGAAACGACCAAGTTAATCATTCGAGAGCCCCTCTTGACAGTATGGTATCCATCCTATAACCCGATCTCCCACTAATACCATGAGACCGAAAAAACAGAAACCTCTCCATCAAGATCATACCATTTCCTTGCGCATTCAACTTGAGCTAGATGATGACAATCTTGACCGCCTCAAGGTGGAGCACCTTTCTTGATTGCACTCCGCTCGGTGAAGACTCGCAAATTGCTCCTCCATACATAATATGGGAGATTCTCTTTTAGGCACATCTTCACTTGACCATTATCTTGATGACGCCCACCACTTCACGTCATCCTCCATGGGTTATATGAAATCTTCCTTTTGATGAAAGCCCATGGAAAGATATCTAACCCCCACAAAGATACTCCACACCTACATGTACCATGGGTTAGTTCACAAAACTATGTAGACAATTGCTTATCATACCATTGCATCATGTGGGATCCACATGATACATCATATAGCTTTTAGTGTCTTTTTTCCTTCCTCTTCATAAAAATGATGTCTTGAAGGTAAACCTAAATATTCACGCCATCTTATTCTTCAAGTCATACTTGCAATACGCTCAACTCTATATATGACCACTATTCATATAAACCCTTAAATAGAATCTTGGTCACCATATAATCTTCTTGAATCCAACATATGGATTCCAAGCTTTTCCTATGGAAACATCTATAAGAATATCTCAATGCAAACTTAGTCCATAAGGGTTGTCATCAATTATCAAAACCACACATGGGGCAACCATGCTCTTTCACCATGTCACCGGGACCCACCATCGTCGACGCGGTAGATGCAACACTGCTCAACCTCCGGTCCCCTCCAGCCAATACCTGCTCCAAAACGATGCCCTCAGGAGGTAGAACGGTGCGAAGCATCGCCATCAGCCGATCCAAGAGACCTAGATCTAGGGTTCACCGGAGCAGCCCGAGAGAGGAGACGATAACTACACTGACGATGCCTTTGACAAGGAAACGACGCACAAGATGCTGCCATCATCCGCCATGACCAAGGTCGACTCAGTTTTTACCGGCAGTCGCGCCTCCCAGTCTTGCCACCGACAGGTTCCGACGGACCAGCGAGGTCCGTCCATGATGCGAACCCGCAAGCGACTTGATCTTCCATGAGAAGGAAAATGGGACCGCCACCCCCAGACCATCTCGACGCACCGGCGCCGAAGCCCTAGGTGGCGCCGTCGAACTCCAAAGGGCTCCCAAGGTGCTGCGAGGCAGGACAAGACGTGGCAGCCCGTGGACACGAAGCATGATGGCCATGGAGTTGACGTTAAGCCGCAAAGCGGGAACCTCCCCACTAGATCTTCTCGTCACCGCCGGGTGAGGGGCCGAAAGCGCTAGGAAGAGATGGCCCGTCACCGCCGTGGGCTGCAGGGCTTTGCCAGGTGGCGTGCTCTGGCAACGGCGAGGAACGAGGCACGGATGGCGGGGGCCTAGGGTTCCCCTGTTTCCCCTAGGAGAGACCATGCGGGGGTCGGTTGCGTTGGGACGAACTCTTGCAAAATGTTAATCTTAGCCACCTCTGTCATGTGTTTGTTGTAAAAAAAACTCTCGAATAATGTGTGTGGCATGTGGCAAGTTAGAACAGTGTGCTACCTGACCTATATGCACAAAGATAGACAAAACCATTTGTGTCCATTGCGTCTCCAAGGGACACACCCGATAACTAAACACCGTCACCGACGTGACGTGACCTCATATCGTCAACGGAGACCAGTAGAATTTCATTACCGATGAGAGGCACGTTAGAAACAATAGAGCCTCCATTAGACTATCATAGTGGGAGTAACACAAATAGTAACATAGATGCCACATAGCCAACAACAAAGATGATGTGTCATGCAATTAAGGAAGAGAGAGGCAAATATAGTAACATACTCTTTCCGTTTAAAATTACTTTGCGTGGTGGGTTTAGTCGAAGTCAAACTTTGTGAAGTTTGATCAGATATATAGAAAAAATATAAACATTTACAACAAAATTTTAATATTATTAGAATCTTCATAAGATATATTTTAATATGATATATATTTAATATTATAGATGTTGATATTTTTTCGTATATACTTGGTTAAACTTTGGAAATTTTGACTTTGAAAAAACCAGAACGTGAAGTAAATAAAAATGGAGGGAGTAGGTAGTTACCGTAAGTCCGTAACATCACATATCCCAATATAACATGAGTCTACAATCCAATAAAGTCACACTTGCATGGCACCATAATTATGTTACTACCCGCTATAGACTAATAACATATGCATGTTAAATTGTAGTGGACCAGTGGTGACATATCCTTTTATATGCACACACGTGTGCTTTTGTCGTTTGTTTTAATGCTTGTAAGCTGCTTTCTCAGTACCATGCACTTCTTTGGGCTGCCTGTTGTTTATACTCTCTCCGTTCCAAATTACTTGACTTTCATATATCCACATATAGATCTATGTACACACTAAAAGATGTCTACATATATCCGTATGTAAACAAATGAAAGTCATCTATTTTGAACGGAGGGAGTATTAATTTAAAGCCAGACATAATACATTTCGTCTAAGAAAACTTGCTCTCTCTGTTGCCGCAGTAGAACCCAAGGGTCAACCGACCCACAAGCGATCATCCGGTGGCTGCTGAAAAGTCTTCATCAGCGGGGTTGTCTTTTCAGTTGAAATTCGATGCCAAGTTCATTCCATCCACATAGACTCCATGTGACCATGTCTATATATAAAAGCCTTTTGAGCCGCGGGCTACATATGGTTAATCCCTTCACAGGCGTGGGCTCCTTACTATCCGCTAACAAGAGATGGAAGATACGCTGAGGGCTCGGGCCGTCGCAGCTGAGGACGAGGTTGGCGTCTGGCCGGGCGAGGTCGACGAGCAGCTCATAAGCGAGCTCCTTACCGACGACAGCCTCCTTGGCGCCCTGCAGGTCACGGCCGACGACGACTCTCGCGACACGGGAGGCGCAGCCGCTGCCCCGTGCAACAGCGGCGGCGGCAGCACAGCAGCCGAGCACGAGCGGTTGCCGCCGGCGTCGGTGTCTAGCAAGGCGCCGTGTTCGGTGTACTCCGGCCCTACGATCAGGGATATCCAGAAGGCGCTATGGTCTCGTCCGTACCCATCCAGCCGCCGCTACAGCTCGCTCTATTTGTAGGTGCACGCACTGTCGATCCGTGAATATTTTGCCACTGATCGCTGTTGATCAAACGAGACGAGTAATCTGTGTATGGTTTTGGTTGAGAAGCCGCAGGTACGGAGCGGCGAGTACGGCGCCGGAGAGCAAGCACACGGCCAAGGTGAGGAGCTGCGGCGGCAAGACGCCGGCGGACGGGTACAAGTGGAGGAAGTACGGGCAGAAGTCCATCAAGAACAACCCCCATCCCAGGTGCACGCAGTTGATCGATACATCTAGCTAGCTTGCTTGAACTTCTGAAGTTGTACTTTGATCATCGTTTTCTGCTCTTCATGCATGCATGCATGCACCGGCCAGGGCCTAGTTCAGTTGTGCTTTGAGTAGTTCAGATCGCGCTCAACTAATTTGCAAAAGGATGACTATCTATCTAAGGAGTACGAGCTAGGGTGAGCTACATGGTCAACTCTCTGCCATTCAACGATGCCGAGTGGTATTGTAAGTCTGCAAATGGATTGGCATGCATGTATCTAAATAAGAAGGAAACAAGGATTTGGTGTTGGTCGGTCCCATTCTTCGTAGTACCAAGCAGCTGGGCTGGGGTGGTTAGCAGCTGGAGAGCGACGTCGCTGCGCTGACAGTCCATGTGTCCACGGCTGCGCGCCAAGCCGCGCGGTTGTCGGCCATGATGTTACGTGAGCGTGCTAGCTTTAGCCTTCGGGGCTTTCTTAGAGCTTTCTAAGATAAGTGCAACTTGGCAGCCTAAGTATAGCCAACTAAACTAATTATGCAAATCCACAGTAAGCCTTTAATTAATTAACGATAGCTGAGCCTAACTGTATATATAATTAGTCTTTGATATACTTAGTAATAAGCAGCAGTTAACTAACTGATAAATACACCGGGGTCCAGTGCATAGTAACCGAAGATAACAGCTTAGCTAGCGGCATCAATCGTCGATAGCGATAGCACAGAGTGCATCCTGCTCATTGTCAATCTTTTTCTCATGAGACTCAATCTCTCTTCCTCGCACTTACCCAGCTGATCATACATGCATGCACTACCCGGCAGCTGGCTCAATCACCCACCGTGTGCGGCTCCCACCACCTGAGCATTCAATCAAAATACTAAACAAACTCGGGAAACTGATTGATAAATTAATTACCTCCATGATGGGCTGAACTTTCGGTTGAGAAGCGTGGAGACCTTCAATTTCGGGACAACCACGCGCAATAGATCGAGTTTTATACTCCTGCTTACTGCTTACTGCTTACTGCTTACTGCTGCTGCTAGTTGCTGAGACAACACTCGATCTCAGACACATCGCCCACGAACTCGAGGGTCAGTCGATCATTTTCTTTGAAAGATAACCAGAGATTTCTGCCTTTTTTTTAGAAAATACGGGTTGCCCCCGGTTCCGTTCATCTCGAATGAAACAGCCAAAGCGCCATAATTAGTTTTACATACCATCTGAGCTCCAGCAGAGTACACGAGCTAGGTTTCTGTTTTATTTTCCGACTTTCCTTTTATTACAACTCATGTTTTGAGCTACTTGGAGAGACACATTTAGGGGCGACACTGCCCAGTTGGTGTGGATTGCGAGATCGCGGTGTCGCTCGGCGTCGGTCAGTGAAGACGAGAGGAGCTTTGGGTCCAGGAGATTTCTAGCTTTTCGATTAAGATGGTAGCATATTTACAGTGTGTTTGCCCAAAGGGGGCTAAGGATAAAATATAAAGAAATTGAGCGAAAGCGAAAACGAGACATGCTCTCTAGAGGCGCACCAATAGGACATGCCTGAGAGTGCCGTTACGATGGATGTGGCGTTGATCAGCAGCTACTCCCTCCGTTTCTAACTGTAAGATGTTTTAGTTTTTTTTGAGTTGTCACCACCTTCTCTTTCTCATCCATTAGTTAACTCGGGCGGCGTGGACAAAGGATCCTCCAAGTGCACTTCATGGACTTTCGTTTGCATATCTGCAGGAGCTACTACAAGTGCACGAGCTCCCACTGCAGCGCCAAGAAGCACGTCGAGAAGTGCACCGACGACCCGGAGATGCTCATCGTCACGTACGAGGGGTCACCCTCCACGGCCCGCAGCCGCTGCTCCGGCGCCTCCTGCTGCCCCCGGCCGACACGACGGCCCTACCCGGCGCGGCAGGCCACATTGTTTCCGAGGCCTTGGCGAAGAAGAAGACCCGCAGCCCCTCGCCGCCGGCGTCCGAAGGCTACCGCAGGGCCGGCGACGGCGGGTTCGGCAGCATACGGTCATCATCAAACGGAACGTTCGACGAAGAGGTCCGAGGAGGCAACAAGCTGCATGGGCGTCAAAAGGGACGCGCCCATGACGCCGTGCAGCGTGTGGTCGCGGATTCGTGCAACGTCTCGGCGGCTTCTGCAGTGCCAGGTGCTGCTGATACCGCCACCGTGTTTTCTTCACCTGACTCGCCGCCAGCCAACTGGTCTGGCCTGGACTTCCCGTGGTCCCTGGAAGCTTTACTTCCAGTACAGAGGAACTGATCGACTACATAACAAGGTGGCAAGGTGTAGTGTAATATACAGCGTTCAAAATATCTGATCCTGGTGTCGACGAAAAAAAAAGAACACCCGAGGTAACCAAGCACGTTAGCGGGCCTTGGGCAACACCGGTGAATTACTCAATTGCCTAGGTTGCATGGCGATAGAACAGTTTCCTTCGCTGGGATTATACAGTTGTTTTCTTATGGAGGGACTTATAAAGTGTACACTACCTACAACAAGCGTATAAATATTTATTTCATGCTCACCTGCAGGCGCCGAGACTCTCATGGCATGGAACTTTTGATCTTCTTCGTCACCGTGGATTATTTCCGCCGACGTTTAGGAATGGGTTGCCGCCTTATTTTCTAACTCCACTTCGAGAGTGGTGCTCAACGGCCCCCCTAAAGCATGGGCGAGGTCTTAGGAAAGAAAACCCACTCTTGACGTTGCTCTTCGACATCGCCATGCTGCTCTATTCCGCACTTCTATGTATGCCGACATCGTTGCCATCTTCGTCGCCCGAGTTAAAGAAGAGGATGTCTCTCTTTCGCCTATTCTAACATATTTCGGGCTCGCCATCGACCTTGTCATCAACTTCCATAAAAGCCTCATCGCTCTTATCCATCGTAACGGTCTTACTTTGGATGATATTTTGCATAACATGGCATCAGTGTGTCCTCCTTCCCAATGAAATACATGGGTCTAGCTATCTCGATCAGTAAGCTTAGAAGAATTCACTTCAAAGGCTTGAGTCAGCCGACAAGCTCAAGCCTTGGTATGGGAAGCATATCAACATGGCCGGTTGACGGCTGTTGGTGCAATCTGTGATCACCTATGAGGAAATCTGCCACCTCCTCTTCTCTTTGGACGTCCCTATGGAGGAGAATAAGAGTTTCAGCAAGTTGACAAGAGCCTTCTATGGGGGCTAGCAACAAACAATTGGAGAAAAATGCAAAGTAAATTTGGAAGCTTGTACGTCGTCCGACCTTCTTGGGTGTCCTCCACTTGGATAAATTTGCATGTGCGTTCGTTGCATATGGTCGTGGTCTGAGTGTGTCGCTCCGGACCTTTTCACGCGGCTATGGTGGTTGTGGTTGTTGATGGCGTGACAACTTCCTTCTGAGAGTCCTCTTGGCAAATGTCGCAATTTGAGCAGCGCGATTATGTCAAATACATCAATATGAGATACTCCCTCCGTACCAAAATATAAGGCGTCCTTAAATTTCGCTGACCAACCAGGTACAATTTTGACCATGATTTGTACTTACAATATGTCCATAAAATTAGTATAACGACATATGAAATAAAATAATTTTGCAAGACAAATCGAGCGATACCATTTACCCGTTCTCACTATAATTTAGAATGTATTAGTGATCAAATTCGAACATCAAAGACCAGTACAAAAATAGTGTGCCATATATTTTGGGACAAAGGTAGTATAATTTTAAATAGCTGGCAATGAGGAACAACAGTGAAAGCACATTATAATTTGGATGCTCCTATGAAAACATATTTCTCTTCGGATGTACAAGAAAAGTGCAAAAAGAGTGTGACGGGTGGCACTTGGGAAGGTACGAGTTGGATGGAAGAGTCACTCGGAACATGCATTCTTCTTGTCACGTGGGACTCTGCGAGGAACTCAAAGGTCACCTCTTTGAAGAAGATGCACTTATTCCTACAAAACTAAAAAGTGAACTGAGCCTATACCTCCGCTAGTTAGGTTCACTATGATGGAATATGTCCATCTGGGTTCAAGTTCTAGATTTGAAATGGGAGTTTGCATTTTTTTTCTTCTGAATTTATTCCACGCCCTACCTTTGATGTGTTTTCAGTGATAGACGACGTGCTCGTTGACTACATGACGCCCATGGTGAATTGGTCAATCACAAGATTTTTTCGGTTTAGTCATTCGAATGTGTTCATAGAGAGACTGTGCGTGGGTTCATTGTGAGTGTGCGTAGAACGTTTGTGTTTGCACAATATCTGGTTGGTAACTAATTGATTATAAATAAATGTAGCCCGTTTGATAAGTACTTGAACGATGGAGACATTTCTAATCAAATCAAAAGCAGCGCACGAATAATCGATCTCTTAATGCTAACTACATTTTTGCCTTAATTTCTCAAGAGTTTCCATTGGGCAATGAGCAGACTTGACCCTCTTTTAATAAGAATACACCAGATGTTGTTATGGAGTGGGGACTAAAGGTAACACGTGAGACAGCTCAAGGAAGAGTGGTTGCCGAGTGGGATGTTAGCGATCGACCTGCGAGTCATTTTTCGAGAGAGATCTGGGAGTAGTTTGGAGCTGCTAACCATCAGTTCACCAATTTGTCTTCTTCAATATCAGTCGACTTTTCCTTACCGGGTGACAACACTGACATTTCCATCTCCCCGGTGCTCCGGGACGACATCACTGTGGGGAACATTTTTTCACGAGAACTTGACAGGTGACAATGTATCCATGAACTTGACAGTTTTTTCTTTCTTTTTGACAAAACAGGGACCTTTCGAACTTGACAGTATCAGTTTTGAGTGGGCCGTTGTGGTATTGTAGGCTCTGATTTTGGGGCAAAATCCAGGTTCGCGGCCCTGCTAGAGCTCTCTGCGTTGGGCCGATGGGCTGACCACTAATTAATCCACTTGAATCCAAACGGAAAACCCGTGTTACGCTCGAGACAGTGGCCAAACACCGCCACGTGTCACCTAACCCCGAATGCCCGATCATAAACACGACGCTGTGTCGCCGTCCGCCGGCGCAAATCAAACCACCAGTTCGCCTTCCTCCTCACACGAAACGGAACCGCGCCGGCCAGAGTGGAAAAACAGAGACGAAAAGGAGAATCTTTTGCACCAAGTACAGTTCGCTCGATCGGCGCGGAGAAAACCCTAGCCGGCGGGTCCCTCCCCATGCCCTCGCCGTCGCCGCCATGAGCCTCTCCACCCTCTCCCGTGCCCTCGCCCGCTCCTCCCGCTCGCGCCAGGTGAGTCCCTCCGGCCCCGCGTCCTCCTCTCCTTATCTCCGCCTCCGCGGCTCCAGGTGCATCGTGTCACGGCGTGCAATGTTCGGTTCCTCTAGGGTTATCTGCTCGGGGGCCATGGCGTGCTCCGCGCGCCGCCGCTGCCCGGCGTCGAGGGCGGCGGGTTGGGGTGTGCGCGTCGCTACTTGACGTCCGCGCTTGTGAGCCGGGCCGTGGCGGCCAATGGGGCGGGGAAGGCCGCGGACTGGAGGCGCCTTCTGACCAACTCGCAGTTCCGGCGGCTGCTCAGCGACCAGCCGAAAAAGAGTAAGCTTTCTCTGCGGGTTTTTGGTAGGTCATTTATTAATCCGCGTATTATTGGCTCTGTTGATGATGACGTGGCCCTTAATGGCTCAGATTGCCCCAAGGAGAAGAAGGAGGTGCCGAAAGTGGATGGGAGCAACAAGTCTAAATCCAAGCGTAAGTTCTGATTTTGCATTTGCGTTGCTCAGTAGTTTGTAGTTGGGAAAATCATGTGCTTGTCTTCGAACTTGTTTCATTTCACAAACATCCCCAACAGTGTTGAAGTTGGCTATGATTTTCAGCCATAATTTGGTACTAGAATTAGGATATATATACATCTTATGAAGTAAAGCTGCATTTTTTCTGTCTCTTGTACATATCCATTTAGTTCTTACCGCCTTTTGCTTCTAGTGGAATGGCAATGCTTTTGTCTTGCGTTGAAATAAAGTGGGGGAATATTACTAACGAATCCAATGCAATTATTTTTCATGGTTATAATATGTATACTGTCACATATACTAGTGGTCGAAGTTTTAAAAGGTTGTCTCCCTGGATCCCATGACCGGACAGTTTTGGAAGATGGGATATATATACAGCTTTAGCTGATCTTTTACTGTTAATATCACATTTTCTGGCAGTTTACCTCCAAAGGAGAGTGTACTGGCACAAACATGTACAAATACAACAACAACAACAAAGCCTTTTTTTTTTCCCAAACAAGTTGGGGTAGGCTAGAGTTGAAACCCATAAGATCTCGAAACCAGGTCATGGTTCTGGCACATGGATAGCTAACTTCCACGCAGCCCTATCCATGGCTAGTTCTTTGGTGATATTCCAATCCTTCAGATCTCTCTTAACAGACTCCTCCCATGTCAAGTTTGGCCTACCACGACCCCTCTTAACATTCTCATCCCGCTTTATCCGTCCGGTATGCAATGGCGCTTCCGGAGGCCTACGTTCTATATGACCAAACCATCTTAGACGGTGTTGGACAACCTTCTCTTCAATTGGTGCTACCCCAACTCTCTCACGTATATCATCATTCCTAACCCGGTCCTTTCTTGTGTGGCCACATATCCATCTCAACATGCGCATCTCCGCTACACCTAACTGTTGGATATGTCGTCTCTTGGTCGGCCAACATTCTGCGCCATACAACATCGCAGGTCGAATCGCCGTCCTATAGAACTTGCCTTTTAGCTTTTGTGGCACTTTCCTATCACAGAGGACGCCAGAAGCTTGGCGCCACTTCATCCAACCAGCTTTGATTCGATGACTCACATCTTCATCGATATCACCATCCTTCTGGAGCATAGACCCCAAATATCGGAAGGTGTCTTTCTCAGGTACCACCTGTCCATCAAGCCTAACCTCTTCCTCCTCGTGCCTAGTAGTACTGAAACTGCACCTCATGTACTCAGTTTTGGTTCTACTAAGCCTAAAACCTTTCGATTCTAGAGTCCGCCTCCACAGCTCTAACTTTCTATTAACCCCCGCCCGACTATCGTCAATTAGCACCACATCATCCGCAAAGAGCATACACCATGGGATATCTCCTTGTATATCCCCTGTGACCTCATCCATCACCAAAGTAAAGAGATAAGGGCTCAAAGCTGACCCCTGGTGCAGTCCTATTTTAATTGGAAAGTCATCGGTGTCGCCATCACTTGTTCGAACACTTGTCACAACATTATCATACATATCCTTAATGAGGGTAATGTACTTTGTTGGGACTTTGTGTTTCTCCAAGGCCCACCACATGACATTCCGTGGTATCTTATCATACGCCTTCTCCAAGTCAATGAACACCATATGAAGATCCTTCTTCTTCTCCCTGTATCTCTCCATAAGTTGTCGTACCAAGAAGATGGCTTCCATGGTAGACCTCCCAGGCATGAAACCAAATTGATTTTTGGTCACGCTTGTCAATCTTCTTAAACGGTGCTCAATGACTCTCTCCCATAGCTTCATTGTATGGCTCATCAACTTGATTCCACGGTAATTAGTGCAACTTTGAACATCCCCCTTGTTCTTGAAGATTGGCACTAATGTACTCCGCCTCCATTCTTCGGGCATCTTGTTTGACCGAAAAATGAGGTTGAAAAGTTTAGTTAGCCATACTATCGCTATGTCTCCAAGGCCTCTCCACACCTCGATGGGGATACCATCAGGGCCCATTGCCTTGCCTCCTTTCATCCTCTTCAAAGTCTCCCTAACCTCAGCCTCCTGGATACGCCGCACAAAGCGTCGGCTGGTATCATCGGAGGAATCGTCTAGCTCAATGGTAGAGCTCTCATTCTCTCCATTGAACAGGTCGTCGAAGTACTCTCGCCATCTACGCTTGATCTCTTCGTCCTTCACGAGGAGTTGATCCGCTCCGTCCTTTATGCATTTGACTTGGTTGACATCCCTCGTCTTCCTTTCTCTCGTCTTCGCCATCTTATAGATGTCTCTTTCGCCTTCCTTCGTGTTTAGACGCTGGTAGAGGTCCTCATACGCCCGACCCCTTGCCTCGCTCACCGCTCGCTTTGCGGCCTTCTTTGCCCCCTTGTATATCTCCATGTTGGTTGCGCTCCTGTCCAGGTATAGGCGTCTGAAACAGTCCTTCTTCTCCTTAATAGCCTTCTGGACCTCAACGTTCCACCACCAGGTATCCTTAGCATCCCTTCTACTTCCCCTGGTCACCCCAAACTCCTCTGATGCAATCTTCCGAATGCAAGTCGCCATCCTCATCCACATACTGTTTGCATCGCCTCCTTCCTCCCAAGGGCCCTCCTTAAAAACCCTCTCCTTAAAAGCTTGAGCTGCCTCTCCCTTTAACTTCCACCACTTTGTTCTAGCAACTTTTGGGCGCTTATCCCGCTGGACACGAATCCAAAAACGGAAGTCAGCCACCACCAGCTTATGTTGATGGACAACACTCTCTCCAGGTATCGCCTTACAATCAAGGCAAGCGCGTCTATCTTCTCTTCGAGAGAGGACAAAATCAATCTGGCTAGAGTGTTGGCCACTACTGAAAGTCACTAGGTGGGATTCTCTCTTTCTAAAGAGGGTGTTAGCTACGACCATGTCGTAGGCTAGGGCGAAGCTTAAGACATCCTCCCCTTCTTGGTTCCTGATGCCATAGCCAAAGCCCCCATGCACCCCTTCAAAACCTGTGTTAGATGTACCCACATGGCCATTGAGGTCTCCTCCTATGAAGAGCTTCTCACCAGTAGGTACTCTCCTAACCAAGTCCTCGAGACCTTCCCAGAACTCTCTCTTGGTGCTCTCGTTGTGGCCTACTTGCGGGGCATACGCGCTGATAACATTGAGAACTAAGTCCCCAACAACCAGCTTGACTAGGATAATCCGGTCTCCTTGCCTCTTGACGTCCACTACTCCATCCTTGAGGCTCTTGTTGATCAAGATGCCTACCCCATTTTTGTTTGAGGTTGTCCCCGTGTACCACAGCTTAAAGCCGGTATCCTCCACCTCCTTCGCCTTCTGTCCCTTCCATTTGGTCTCTTGGACGCATAGGACATCAACACGCCTCCTTATCGCCGTATCAACTAACTCCCGTAACTTGCCCGTCAGGGACCCTACGTTCCAGCTACCTAAGCGGATCCTCCTAGGCTCGGCTAACTTCCTTACCCTCCGCACTCGTCGAGTCAAATGCGAAGACCCTTGCTCATTTTTCACTACACCCGGGCGTCGATGCAGCGCGCCACTAAGGATGCGACGACCCGATCCTTGCTCACTTATCACCGTATCCAGATCAAGATACGGCGCGCCACCAAGGGGGTGGCGGCCCGGCCCTTGCCCATTTGACACCACACCCGGGTTCCGATATGGCGCGTCGCTAAGAGGGTTACGCCCCAACGAGGTTCTTTTGGGTTTCATCTCCATAAGAGTGGCTGGGTTTTTTCCGTTGGCTTGCCAAGCCTATCACAACCCTCCTCCTTTATCCGGGCTTGGGACCGGCTATGTTGAGACAATTCATACGGTTGAGTGTGTTTGGTCCTTTTATCTTGGCATGCTTGGACATGCACTAATATGCTCACTTCCTCTGTGCACTATGCAGAAGAATCCAATTCAGGTTCTCAGTCCAATGCCCAGGAGAAAGTTGTGAAGCTATTCAAGGACGTGCTTGGTCCTATACTCCTTCTGGGCATATTGCTATCAACCATGTCCTTCAGTTCATCGGAGCATGAGGTACTGTGCTTACAATAACAATAGTCATCACTGTTTTTCTTACTCGTGTTCTTCTGCATAGGAGATCTGTCTCTTAGACATCTTCAAAGAGTTATTCCACTTAAGCGTGGTGTTTAAATTATTTGCCTTTGGTAATTGCTTCAGCATCCAGTTTGAGTGGTGCCAGTTAGTTGTATAAATGATTACACTTCCAGGAAAAATAATATTTGGTGGTGTGATCTACTCCTAAGTGGCAGAGAAAAAAAACTGTGCTTCTCCTTTAGATGTTCTTAGTTTATAGTATTTATAACGATAGACATTTATTAATTATCATTACTAATGCTGCTGATAAGAGGTAATTCCATAGTTACACTCAAAGATTTGATTTGCTGCTACAAATACATTCCAGTAGTTCACAACTGATGTCATATCTTACTATCCTAGTTAATACATTTATCTAGGGCATTGCTACCACGTGCTTTATATTATTTTTTATAATCTCTATGGTATATCCTATTGTACCTCCTGCTAATGCTTGATATGATAGACCTATGTCAGTCAACAGTTTAATATCTGTTCATTTTTCGACATACAGGATGTAGTTTCTTTTACGTGTCCGTTTTACTAACTCGGAAGGTTCATGCGCTCTAACTGTTGCAGATAAGCTTCCAAGAATTTAGGAACAAGTTACTGGAACCTGGGTTAGTTGGCCGCATTGTTGTTTTAAACAAGTCGGTTGCAAAAGTTTATGTCAGGAGTTCATCCTTAACCATGAAAAATGAGGACAGAGATACAAGTATTACTACCAGTCATCTTCCTGGGAAAGAGACTCCTAGCAGTTACAAGTATTACTTTAACATTGGAAGTGTTGATTCTTTTGAAGAGAAGTTGGAAGAGGCCCAGCAAGCATTGGGAATAGATGGACATGACTATGTGCCAGTCACTTACGCTGATAAAGTAAGTTGGTTCAAGGAAATCCTGAAGTATGCCGCGGCACTTCTGTTTGTTGGATTGCTATATGTGGCGGCGAAGAGGACGCGGATTAGTATCGGTGGTGGTCCTGGGAGTAGTATTTTCAATATTGGAAAAGTTCAAGTGACAAAGATGGATAAAAATTCCAAAAACAAGGTTTGTTTTTTTTCTTCCATTTCATTCTATCACTATTTCAAAAGCAATGCTTAAAATGCTTATGTTATCAGATTATTTCTTAGTAGCTTCCATTTGTATAATAGTTAAGGAGCTTTGGCTTGGTTCATCATTGCCAAAGAACAGGAAAGCTGAACACAATAAGATAAAAGATTCGACTCAAGTAATCCTTATCTTGTCATATGCTGCAGGTTTTCTTTAAGGATGTAGCTGGCTGTGATGAAGCCAAACAAGAAATTATGGAGCTTGTTCATTTCCTTAAAAATCCCAAGAAATATGAAGAACTGGGAGCTAAAATACCGAAGGGTGCTCTTCTTTGTGGCCCTCCTGGCACAGGAAAGACTCTCCTTGCGAAAGCTACTGCTGGAGAGTCTGGCGTACCCTTCTTGTCTATTTCTGGTTCAGACTTCGTGGAAATGTTTGTTGGTGTTGGACCATCCAGGGTGAGAAACTTATTTCAAGAAGCTCGGGCATGTGAACCAAGTATTGTATTTATTGATGAAATTGATGCAATTGGTCGTGCACGAGGCGGTGGAGGGTTTTCCGGCGGAGATAGTGAGCGTGAAAGTACATTGAATCAGTTGCTTGTAGAGATGGATGGGTTTGGAACAACAGCCGGAGTAGTTATACTTGCTGGCACGAATAGACCTGACATCCTGGATAAGGCTTTGCTAAGACCAGGAAGATTTGATCGTCAGATAAGTATTGATAAGCCAGACATAAATGGCCGTGAACAAATATTTCACATCTACCTTGCAAAGCTTAAACTGGATAATGAGCCATCATTTTATTCACAAAGATTAGCTGCTTTGACACCTGGATTTGCTGGAGCAGATATTGCGAATGTTTGTAACGAGGCTGCTTTGATTACAGCAAGAGGTGATGAGAAACTGATAACAATGCATCATTTTGAATCTGCAATTGATAGGGTAATTGGGGGCTTGGAGAAGAAAAATAAGGTAACATTCCATTTAGCCCCTGTCCAGTAGTTAAGTTAATCTCATTGTGTATCCAGTGCCGGTAATATAAATTGAACACAGCTAGTTGAAGACATACCTTTCTTGATCTGTTGTGGTTGATTGAACTATAGACAAATGGACATATGATACTGACATTCATATTTCTTGACTATGTTGATATGTCTGCAGGTCATTAGCAAACTGGAGCGTCGAACTGTTGCTTACCATGAATCCGGTCATGCTGTTGCTGGATGGTTTTTGGAGCATGCAGAGCCACTCCTTAAAGTTACAATTGTACCTCGTGGAACGGCTACTTTAGGCTTTGCTCAGTATGTACCAAATGAGAATCTTTTGATGACAAAAGAACAGCTTTTTGACATGACATGCATGGCCCTGGGTGGCCGAGCCGCTGAGGAGGTACACAACATCTCGTAGATCCTTTGCTTGTATAACTGAGTTTTTTCTTGAGGGCAACATAACAAGTGACATGGTTGTTCTTTCCTCAGGTTTTGATAGGGAAGATCTCGACTGGTGCTCAGAATGATCTGGAGAAAGTTACTAAAATGACTTACGAGCAGGTTGCAGTATATGGCTTCAGTGAAAAGGTTGGGCTTCTTTCTTTCCCTCAAAGGAATGATGGTTTTGTAAGGCCATTTAGCGGAGAGACAGCATCCATCATTGACACCGAGGTGAGGGAATGGGTTGCCAAGGCCTACAAAAACACAGTTGAGCTGATAAGGAAGCACAAGGACCAAGTTGCCCAAATTGCAGAGCTGTTGCTTGAGAAAGAGGTCCTCCATCAGGATGATCTAGTCCGGGTTCTAGGGGAACGCCCATTTAAGACAGTGGAGCCAACAAATTATGATCGCTTCAAACAAGGTTTCATGGATTCAGATAACAGTAAGAGTGCAGAAGTCGGCCCATCATCACCCGTTCACTACAGGAATGGCCACCTGTGCCGACGGCCGAAGCCCGTCGGCAAAGGTCCAAAAGCCGTCGGCAAAGGTCCAAAAGCCGTCGGCACACCCCTATGCTGACGGCCCCCGTCGGCACAGGGTGGTCGGCATAGGGCCTTGTAGGCACAAGCCACCTGGCCGTCGGCACAGGTATAAACCGTCGGCACAGCTTTTGCCGACGGCCAGAAACGCACCGTCGGCACCTTGTTGTCGGCACAGCGGCGCGTGGGTCCCACACTGGCCGGGCCAGGGGTAGGGGTCTGTGCCGACGGCCAAACCGTCGGCACAGACCTGCCACGTGGAGGCAACTGGGCGCTCCTGGGATGATGCTGTGCCGACGGCCTCCTGTGTCCCGACGGTGGCCGTCGGGAAAGAATGTCTGTGCCGACGGCCGTTTCTGTGCCGACGGACTTGTCGACGGCTGGTCCTGGTTCGCCCCTGTGCCGACGGCCCCGATAAATAGCCGTCGGCACAGATAATGGCCGTCGGCACAGTTCGCCATTCCTGTAGTGGTTGGCGATGCCGTTCCAACATAACTTGGACAAGACCATAGCTGCGTTGCATGTACAGATCCAGCTCTTTCCTTGGCATGTCAAACTGCACAAATGAATGCCTTGGCCCAGTCGTAGCACTTAATTTTATGGTAATTGAAACATCGTCCACTCTCCTTAGGTGACCCTGTTGTCGTTATCATTTTGCTACCTGTCCTTGCAATTGCCAGCAGGAAATGCTGAGATTTCCTTGAATTTTGTTACTCGGCTCTAGCATTGAAAATCTGGTGTTTTGGTGGGCACTGTAAGCCAGCCAGAGTGCTTTCCCCTGTTTGTTGTCCTCTGTAGTTTAGCATGTTGCATGACAATGGCATTTTGTTCGAGAAATAAACTAAGTATGTTAACCAAATGTTTCTTTCTTGAACAGCAATGAAATGATACACCTGTCTGCATGAAAATGTATGATCCTTATATATATTGCACCACAGTTGCAAAGACAACGCAGATTCATTACCAGAAATGCTCTGGAGGACAGCGCCAGATGGTGCGGTTAAAAACATATACCTGCCCATTTCCAAGAATGATTAACCTGCGTTTAGCGTTTGTATGTATGATGTATTCATTATAACGTATATATATGTAGAACGTCGACAAAAGTACGTAGCTTAAGTTGGAAGTAGGCCTTACAGCCAGCCATGAGTTGTAACCATTCAAAGTAAAGGGAAAGCGAGATGGAGATGAGGTTGGGTCAGCCATCCTTCTCTTCCTTGGAAGACTGGGAAAAGAAGATAGTGAACAGTTGAAGCACAAAGGCCTCGACCAAACAATCTACAGCAGAGGATCAACAGTTCAACACACGCACACACACCTGCCCACCTTCCAATTGACGAACCCCTAGGCCGTTTTTACACCACGTTAATTAATCGGACCACGCAAGGCCATTGGTGGCTGGTGGCCGATGGACGCGAACGTGTGGCAAATCAGCAACAGGCTAGTTCCATCTATCAGGTCGTTGTCCTCTCCAGTTCTAGTCCCTTGGCATGTAAGGAGGATACAGTAGGTGGGTGTCCATAGAAAAGTTGTGATCTGCAGCTGGTCCACCTGGTCTCCCTTCTGACCTTTAGTTCCAAAAGCAAGGATTCAACTACTTGTGATTTAACGCATTTTCTGACAGGTTGGTGGAAGCAATCCAACAGGATTGGGAGCCATCTTATTTCGTTACTCAAGAATTCGTATTATAAACTTATATTATATGGTTGGCTCGACATGTCTTCTGAAGAATAATGAAAAAGCAGTAACTATAAAGCGTAGCATCACTAGCTGTTGAAGGAAACGTTAACCATCATCAGTATTCAGTAGCCGAAAGTGAAATGTGGTGTTTCTTAAGTAACCCAGATGCTGTGGTTTCAACGTTGCACGTAGGCACAAGTACTTCTGAAGATACAGTTCTCCCGGCAAGCGGTGGTGAGTGGTGACATAAGATGGTATACGTGGACTCCTTGCCTTGTGTTTCAATTTTTTGTTGTGGTGTTCTTCACTCTCTCCTTGAACAAAATATCAGGTGCTAAGTAGTAATTAAGTACCACCATCACCTACAACTACAAATCACCTGAAGTACGTTTCTGCAATCCGTACGACAATTCCATAGGTTCACATTGAGATTGAGTAAATCACACTTCATATTGTTCAACATAGCGTAAAATGGGTAAGCACGGCTTTTCTCATTCTGAAGCAAAGATCACTAAATTAATCTGTGCGCTCTTTGGGATAAGGAATCCTCGAATAATAAGTCAATATTACATAATTACTTAAGATCCATTCGATCTGTGCTAGTACTACTATATACATTTGCATAGCAGCACCGTAGCACTACGAGTTAATATATATTAAGCCATGGCAAGAGCCAAGGGTGGTCAAGATCGACTTGGTTCGATTGCTCAACATGACATCTAAACCGAAGAGTGGTTGACTTTATGCGCACTCCGAAGCTACAGCCATGTATGCATGGGCCCAGCCCACAGTGTTTGCCTTACGGCGGCTAAGCGACCAAGAACCAACCATGCACCAACTAAAGCTAGTTCACTGATCTCGGGTGAACTACGTCTTGACAAAAATGCCTTGTGTCCTGCATGCTCCTCCTTTTCTAGTATATATATAGCCATACCTAGGATCTCAAATACATAAACATTAGCCACTATCGATCAAGAGCTCTGGCATAGAAAATGGCGGCTACCTTCTACTTTCTCCTCGGCGCCGCCGTGCTCGTGGCCTTGTCCACGAACGTGGCCGAGGCCACCACCGTGGAGTACCAGTTCGATGTAAGTTCATTAGTTCGTTTGTGAATCTCAAGCCAATTGGAGTTGCAACTGATAATGTATGAGTAATGCAGGTGGCCACCATGAACGTGACACGGCTGTGCAGCAGCAAGAGCATCGTGACGGTGAACGGGCAGTTCCCGGGCCCCACGGTGTTCGCCAGGGAAGGAGACCTCGTCGTGGTCCGGGTCGTCAACAACGCCCAGTACAACATGAGCATCCACTGGCACGGCATCCGGCAGCTGCGGAGCGGGTGGGCAGACGGCCCGGCGTACATCACGCAGTGCCCTATCCAGCCGGGGCAGAGCTATGTCTACAAGTTCACCATCTCCGGCCAGCGCGGCACACTGTGGTGGCACGCCCACATCTCATGGCTCCGCGCCACCGTCTACGGCCCCATCGTCATCCTCCCCAAGCTCGGCGTCCCCTACCCGTTCCCGGCTCCATACAAGGAGCTTCCCGTCATCTTTGGTACGTTTACGTGCTGGTGCAATGCATGGTGCTTAAGTGACTGTGCATGGGCGATTAAGTTTTACGTACTCGTCGATCAGGTGAATGGTGGAAGGCAGACACGGAGGCGGTGATCAGCCAGGCACTGCAGACCGGAGGAGGCCCCAACGTCTCTGACGCCTTCACCATCAACGGCCTCCCAGGGCCGCTCTACAACTGCTCTGCCAAAGGTTAATTAATTAATTGTGTACTTAACTTGCATGCATGTCTTGTGTACATAGTATGTACTTAACTTGCATACGATACGTATGCAGACACGTTCAAGCTGAAGGTGAAGCCGGGGAAGACGTACATGCTCCGCATCATCAACGCTGCACTCAACGACGAGCTCTTCTTCTCCATCGCCGGGCACACGCTCACCATCGTCGATGTCGACGCCGTCTATATCAAGCCCATCACCGTCGACACCCTCCTCATCACCCCGGGCCAGACTACCAACGTGCTCCTCACCGCCAAGCCGTCCTACCCCGGAGCCACCTACTACATGATGGCGGCGCCCTACTCCACCGCGGCGTCCGGAACCTTCGACAACACCACCGTCGACGGCATCCTCGAGTACGAGGACCCCAGCTCCGGCTCCACCGCGGCCTTCAACAAGAACCTTCCCCTGTTCAGGCCCACCCTGCCCAAGATCAACGACACGAGCTTCGTGTCCAACTACACCGCCAAGCTCCGGAGCCTCGCGAGCGAGGAGTACCCGGCGCAGGTGCCGCAGGAGGTGGACCGGCGGTTCTTCTTCACGGTGGGGCTGGGCACCCAACCTTGCGCCGTCAACGGGACGTGCCAGGGGCCCAACAACAACAGCCGGTTCGCGGCCGCCGTCAACAACGTCTCCTTCATGCTCCCCAAGACGGCGCTCCTGCAGTCGCACTTCACGGGCATGTCCAACGGGGTGTACTCGCCCAACTTCCCTGTCGTGCCCGCGTCGCCGTTCAACTACACGGGCACGCCGCCCAACAACACCAACGTCTCCAACGGGACCAGGCTGGTCGTGCTGCCCTACGGCGCCTCCGTGGAGCTGGTGATGCAGGGCACCAGCATCCTCACCGCCGAGAGCCACCCGTTCCACCTGCACGGCTTCAACCTCTTCGTCGTCGGCCAGGGGTTCGGCAACTTCGACCCTGCCAAGGACTCGGCCAAGTACAACCTCGTCGACCCCGTCGAGCGGAACACCGTCGGCGTGCCGGCCGCCGGGTGGGTGGCCATTCGCTTCCGTGCTAACAATCCAGGTGCGAATCTATCTCTCTACTCACTCCGTTCCAAATTATATGACTTGCTATGCACCAAATGTGGATGTATCTATACATGTTGCATGTGTAAATACATATGGCATATGTGGTGGATAGTAAGTCATATAATTTACAACGAATGGAGTAGGACCGAACATCTTAATTTAGCTAAAGAACCTGGCCGGCCGGGCTCTGAATAAGAAAACCGATCTGTTTCTGATGTGCATGCCTGATGTGTGCAGGGGTGTGGTTCATGCATTGCCACTTGGAGGTTCACGTCAGCTGGGGCTTGAAAATGGCGTGGCTGGTGCAAGATGGGAGCCTTCCCAACCAGAAGCTCCTCCCTCCGCCGTCGGATCTTCCCAAATGCTAGGAACATTCGTCCGCTTTTGCTGCAGTGCGCGCGTACACAATTAATCAATTGCTTGCTTCTGTGTCGCGTGTGTGCGCGGTTGGTGCTACACAGTGCTTTCCTACCGGTGTGCAATTTTTTTCATCTTAAGTCGTCATCTGATTAACTGTTGTGAGAGTCATGAGCAGGTTTCTTGAGCAAAGCAAGATAAGTAGGACTTTGATTTTGGACTGCTTGTTAGTTGCATTCTTTTGGAACATGTACGGGCGTTGGGTCATATGCCCACGTGTCTGACGAATAATTTGTACCAACATTTGATTCATGGCAAAGAATTTGTTCTTATTCCATTTGCAGATTCCCATCATAGGATACATCAAGTGCAAATTAGTTTTTTAAGGGAGAATTCAGTTGTGTTCAAGTACTATTCCGCAAATTCTGTGGTCACTGACTCACTGGATGATATTTAGATGGCTATTAGGGAGAAACATATTACCACCAAATGTTCCTCCGGAACGCAAAATCACAAGTAGTGTACTGGTACCTTGACGTTACTTTGAGAGGACGTGAAAATTCAGGAATCTGAGGGACGGCATGGAAGGTTCAGAGGCAATGGCCGTGGACCAGTGAGCGCCATAGGAATGGATAGCTCTCTTTGGGACACGCAGCCACCTAAACACTCCTTTCACTATCTTCCCCATCTTCTGGACCGCTCAAAACCACACCTCCCCTGCAATTCCACCTCAACCCTCGCCTTCCTTTTTTTTTTTTTTTGAAACGGGGCAAAAGCTTTGCCTTTTCAGACATCAATCCATCTTCCTTACCGCGCAATGTATGGTTTTTGGGTCCAGTTCCCCTATTAACTGGACCAATTCTTTCTTCTAATAATGCAATGGCAGAGCTCCTGCCGGTTACGGTAAAAAAAAATCCTTCTTCCTCACCCAACTGACAACCTACCGGAGCAACCGAACTGCAGCATGTCCGCAGTGATGAAAACTCTTGCTGCTACCTCACCGGTCTCAGCGCCGCCACAGCCCCGTTGAAGCCTCGCAGGTTTTGTTCGTTCATTCTCACTGAAGCTGCATTTCCATTTCTTCCTCATAGTGGTTTGGGAGAGTTCAGAATTGACTATGGTGCCTTTATATGCCGTTCTGTCGCACCATGTTTGTTATGGATGTCATTTCGGTAGGAATAAGCATGAGAAGGGCATGATAAGTTGGTTTATTTTTATGTATTTTTAACTGCAGTAGCGATAGGCCATATCTTACTCGGCCGGGTCGTTCTCTGTCCGCCTATCTAGTGTTTTGCCTGGTTCAGACCTCAGAAAGTTCAGGCAAACACTGCATATCTGAAATAAATCCGTATACTGAATATTTCCTTCTCAAGCAAGGTGATTCTTCCACATATTCAGTGAAGAGTATAGCGTGCACTAGCTATTCATGCCATGTTTGTGATATCCTAGTATCTGTTTTTGCGTCCCAAATCAACATTTCAAAATGCAATTTCTGCTCATGAGCCATGATCGAGTCATGAGCTTAAGCCATTCTGAATTTCACATTCAGTACCTGACACCACGCATTTACAGGTTCATCAGGTGCCCCATGCCAAAGCCTGCACTCCTCCTTCAGCGGCATCTCCCTGCGTTGCCGCCCGTCGAAACCTGTCCACTCGAGACCATGCAGCTCCCGTTCACCGGTGGCGGTGAAGCCGGCGATCCAGTTCATCCAGGGAACGGACGAGCAGACGATCCCCGACGTGCGGCTGACCAAGTCCCGCGACGGCACGAACGGGACGGCCGTCTTCGAGTTCGACCAACCGTCGGTGTTCGACTCGTCGGCGGAGCTCGGGGACATCACGGGGTTCTACATGATCGACGAGGAGGGCGTGCTGCAGACGGTGGACGTGAGCGCCAAGTTCGTCAACGGGAAGCCGGCGAGGGTGGAGGCCAAGTACGTGATGCGCACCGCCAGGGACTGGGACAGGTTCATGAGGTTCATGGAGAGGTACTCCCAAGCCAACGGCCTCCAGTTCGTCAAGAACTAAGCGTGCCCATCTCTTCTTCTCCTCAGTCCCTGTGCCTTTGTATTTGCCGCCGTGTCCTGTTCGGTGTAACTGCTGTGTTCTTGTCATGATCGAGCTGATAATTATAGTTAAACCTTGGTACTGAGCTGTCATGTGTAACTTAGAAAATTTGTAAACACGAAAGCACACAATTTTTATATGTTATGAATGTTATTTTATTGTGATCTAAATTAATATAAAGATAAAGCCTAACTTCTGATGAGCGGGGCGAGACTCGTCGCCGGAGGTTTGGGCCGAGTGGACCCAACCAACGTGGCATATCTGTTGACCAAAGCTGACGCATGTCAGTTCTAAATTCCATTGGGATGATGCTTGGGAGAAGAGTTTTTGTTATCTCAAGGAGCAATTGGCCGGGTAAGCGTTTTGCAGTTGTCGACGATATATGGGGCCAACCCGTATAACTACATTATACGGACGGCTACCCCCATCCTGCCCTCGTATATCAAGACCCCTGAGCCCATAACGGAGCTGTATCGACCTGCTTGGTGTACGGCGCGTGAACTCCTAGTTGTACTCTACAAGGAAGGAGATCTGTAAGACTTGGAAGGGAAGGCAAGAAACCTCCTCCAATCCCCTATATAAAGAAGACCCAAGACTCCAAGGACATCTAATGGAAGATCCACATAAGCATTACTACACGACCTCCATTAGCATACATGTACAAGACCGATTTAGGGTTCCTTATGCCTGAGGTCATCCATCATAATCTCATCGGGACCATCATATAAATCCCACCGAGCTCTCCCACATATACATTATAATCCTCTTCATATGTTCATCACATAATATAAGAGAAAGCAGGAGGAGGACTTTTACCCATCATCAGGGGGTCCGAACCTGGGTACATCAATGTTCGCGTACGATCTTCATCGCTTTGATCCTAACCTATTGGCATGATCCCTCATCGAACAAATATACTCCTCTCTGATCGCCGGAGATGAGATTGTCGTGGGATCGTGAATCACTATGATTTGACAACAGTATATTCAGATGCATCCCAACATGGACTTGGTTGTGTGCTCATGCTGGATGACAAGGTCATTGCCTATGCATCTCGGCAACTGAAGCCTCATGAGCAGAGCTATCCAACCCATGATCTAGAATTGTCTGCAATCGTTCATGCTCTAAAAATATGGAGACATCATCTCTATGGCGAGGCGTGTGATATGTATACTAATCACAGAAGTCTCAAATAAATCTTCACTCAAAAAGAGTTGAATCTTAGGCAGAGAAGGTGGATGGAACTGATCAAGGATTACGATCTCACCGTCCACTACAAACCCGGTCGAGTCAATGTGGTCACCGATGCTTTGAGCCGCAAGGTAGTAGCTCCTACTTTGGCGACCATTCCATCCGAGTTGGAGAGGATGGATATTTCCTTCTGTTATGCGGGCACCGCTCAAGCGGAAATCCAAATGACCCTTGGGTCTGATATTGTGGAGCGCATTAGGAAAGCACAAGAGCAAGATCGTTTACTGATGCAAGCAACTAGATGTGTCCGTGAAGGAAGGGTAGGACCATTCACTATTGATGGAACTGGAGCTATGTGATTTCAAGGTCGCCTTTGCATTCCGCAAAAGGCTCAAGTGAAAGATGATATCCTCAAATAAGCCCATCACACTCCTTACACAGTTCATCTTGGCGAGACCAAGATGTATCATGATCTAAAGTAAAACTTCTGGTGGAAGCAGATGAAATTCGATGTGGCTAAGTATGTGGCTTCATGTGGCGTTTGTCAATGAGTCAAAGTCGAACATGTATGAAAGCCCTGCTGGGAAACTGCAATCTCGGTCCTGAAATGGCCATGGGAAGATATCACCATGGACTTTGTCATTGGCCTACCTCGCACCCCACGAGAAAAGGATGCCATTTGGGTCATCGTGGATCGCCTCAGCAAGTCATCACACTTCATTCCAATTCGTACCACAAATTCAGCTAGTGATTTATCTCCAATTTACACCCATCAGATTATTCGTCTCCATGGTGTGCCGGGAACAGTCATCTCTGATCGTGATGCAATGTTCACCTAAATTCTGGGAGAGCTTGCAGAATGCCTTGGGTACCGAGATCCGGTTTAGCACAACTTTTTACCCTCAAACTAATGGTCAGTATGTGCGTTCCATTCAAACTTTTGAAGTCTTGCTTCGCACATGTGCCCTATCATGGCTGGGTAACTGGGAAGATCATTTTACCCTTGTGGAGTTACCTACAACAAAAGTTATCTTGCAAGTATTAAGAATACATACTTTGAAGTCCTTCATGGCCAAAGGTGTACGTCACCTCTTTGGTGTGCTTCGGTATGCGAGCGGGCATTTCTTTGACCGGATTGGGTTCAACAAATCATTGATCATGTCACCGTTAGAGCATGCTTACCGCACAAAGCAGACATAAGAGTTATGCTGATGTCAAACGACGAGCACTCTAGAATTTCAAGTGGGTGACCAAGTGCCTTGGCGCAGTGGTAAAAGCTGTTGCCTTGTGACCATGAGGTCACGGGTAGAAGTCCTGGAAACAACCTCTTGCAAAAAAATGCAGGGAAAGCCTGCATACTAAAGACCCAAAGTGGTCGGACCCTTCCCCGGACCGTGAGCAAGCAGGAGTTACTGCATCGGGCTGCCCTTTTTGACCAAGTGCTTCTTAAAGTGTCGCCCACTAAAGGAATTGTCAGATTTGGCACCAAGGGAAATCTTAGTCCTCAGTATGTCAGGTCATTTACTATGGTTAGTCGACTTGTAAAGTTTTCCTACCACCTAGTTTTTCCACAATCAGTGTGTGGATTACAGAATGTTTTCCATCCTCTGAAGTATCTTGAAGATTTTCAATGTCTCACTCTTTATGAACAATCATTATTGAGCAAGATCTTACACTTGAGTCATGTTTTCTTTCAAGTTTCTTGATGATTTTGAGCATGCCTTGAGGCACCAAAAACTCAAATATGGGAAAATTGTTTGACCAATCAAAACAAGCGAGAAGCGACTTGTGAACTTGAGTCCCAAATGCTCGAAAAGTACCCAGAAATGTTCTCTGATGGTACATTCTAACTTTTAAAAAGTCATTCTTGTTTTGTACTAATTGTTGCATTACGCATCCTTAGTAGTTGAAGGATAGAAGAACTCGGCGGCGAGTTCCAATTAAGGTGGTGAGACTGTACACCCTTGTTTTTTTCAATCAACTTTCCGATAAAACATGTCTTTTAGCTCTCTTAATCCATTCTTCAAAGTTCATTGAAGCATAAATCCGACTCCATAGTTGTGTAGCGGACCTGCACTTAAAAATATTAGCAAGATCCCTGTGTATAGTGCAAACCCTTGGATCGATTACTTTGCACACACAGTCTAAGATGAATATCATAACAAAGTATCAATTATTACACGTGAAGTGGATCCAGTACTTAGGAAAAATATCCATTACAACTTTCATAGCTCGAAGCTAGCTTTAAAAGAGTAAAGCAGCGGAACTAAAAGTAGCAGTGAGTCTCCATCATCTTCATGTGCCACAGGCGAAACATGTTGGTTGTAGACTCGAAACCTTATATGAAACCTCACTCATCGTCTGAACATCTTGCAATAAGAAAAATGTTGCAACAAGGTGGGTCAGAACCATATAAAATGGAACTGGCAAGTGACACTCTGTAGACTCATAGTTGAATAACTCTAATAACCTATATGTATATTTAGGCCGGTGGAGTTCAAGGCTATTTTGCAGAAAGCCAACTTTTTCCTATCTTTTTTGAAAACTCTTTCCATCTAGTCGAGACAAGTATGGCATGAAAACCATAGTCTCATCTACCCTTGTTCACCCATCAAAATTTTACTTGAGAAGTTGGAATGTTGGGATCCTCCGTTGACGTCCTTGATCAGCTGCTCAGAATTGTCCGTAACCAGGGACACGGCTAAGTACTTAGTTTTGACACTCTCGAGAGGTTGTGCACGTTCACCATTAGACCCAATCAGCCCAAACTATCCTCTACACTCCATTAGTGATAAGGAAAAGGAGAAGATTGAGACGAGATTTTTCAGAAGCATTTTCCCACCCCATACTGGCTTGACCCGTTCCACCTACATCCCTCTACATCTGCTTGTCAAGCCGGGATGAGTCCACTTAACTTAATCCATCAAGACAGAGCCCATATGACCAATGGTTGCACTGGAAGCAATCTTCACTTGGAGTAACTTCGAATTTCTTTGTTCCTGGGTGGCTTTCCTCAAGTGTGCTCCATCCTCCCAAGTTGAGGAACCACGTATGATCCATACTCCCAAAATGGGAGACCACCCTCTTCTAGCAATTCATCCTCCCATTAAATGAGGAATTACTTTATTCTAACCACCCACCCAGGTAGTACTTTAAGTTAGTTGTTTTTCCAATTATTTACCAAAACATTTTATCCTTTGCATACTAAGCAATTCTACCAAGTTAATATAACACCTGTCATGCTTTACTAAGATAAACACTAACATTCATATAGTCAAAATAATGGGTAATTCATGTTGGTGTGTCACTTGGCTTTGAAAGTTGTTGTTGCTCACAAACTCTTTTCAACGTAACTCGGAGCTCTCCGTTCAATCTAAACAATAAACAAACAACAATACAACAATCAACATAAAGCACAACATCAAACATGGACAAAAACATAACATTTGGGTTTCGTTTAGAAGGGCTTAACACATTTTAAAACCAAGTTTTGCAAATCAAAACATTTTAAAATACTTTTAGCACGAACTTAAATATATAAAATAACTTAACAAAGATGGTTTTTGTGTCTCTGGACATAAACAAGTATTTAGTTTATTTTTCTATAAAGAAAACAGATTAAAAAGATTTATAGAATTTAAACGATATAAAAAAATACTCAAATTAAGCCTCTGATTTTCAAATAATTGTAAAATTGCTCAAAAATATTTTATAACAGAGGAATAAAATTACACATATCCTAAGGTTTCTAAAACTATTTATATGACAAATTTTGGACTTATAGAGTTAAAGATATGTCAAATTACTCAAATAACTCATTGAAATTTGAATAATTTAAAGTAAGGCAAAACAGAAAACTAACAGTTTCATAAAATTCTACAGACACAGAGGATTCCAAAAGTATAAAGTTTGTTAAAATTGGCCAAACCAATAAAAAGTTCTAATAGATCTAAGATACAGGGGCTTTTCTGCAAAACTGCCAATTAAAACTAAATAGGAAAATTCGTAGAAATTCCTGAGCCACGTGGCGTGCTATGATTGGCTGGATCTGGGACTCATAGGGGCCGTGGATTTAAAGTGGATTGGACGCACCAGATTGAAAGATACCCCTTCGATCTGGATCTAATCGTGGCCGTTGATGGGAGATCGGACGGCTCTGGGGCTAGGGTTATACCGTGGCGGCGCTGGGCTGCCGGAGATGGAGGTCGCGGTGGTCGGCGGCTCACGTACTCGTGCGCGGAGGTGCTCCGGTGATACTCCGGGCAAGGGAAGATGAGGACGAGGTGAAGCACGTCGCGGGGAAGGCGATTAAGGTCATGGCGTCGCCTCTTGCGTCCTGGGACGGCGTGTGGATGCGAACGGAGGCGCGGCAGCTCCGGTGACCTTCAGGTGCACATGCTCCGCTCGATTTCCTGCACGTAAAAAATAAAGGAAGGCCTCAGAAGGTGCGCACGCGCGAGGGAAACGAAGAGGAGTCAGAGAGAGGTGGCGTGGATCCTTGGTGCCACCGGAGTTGAAGAAAGATGACAGCGGCAGTGGCGTACGCCGGCGAGCGATTTCGGCGGCCTGGAGGCACAAATCGAAGGGGAGATAGAGGGTAAAAGGAGAGGAGGGAGAGGGGATTTATAGGGCAAGGTTGGGGCGTCAATTCCTCCTCTTAAGCGCGAGTAATGGGCAGGATTGAATTCGGCCGTTATTGGAAACTCGGGCGTGATTCCAGCGCGAGGTTGAAGGAGATGCCCCACACGTCAGTGAGTGAAAAAGAAAAGAAAAGAGAGAGGGAGGTGCGGGCTACTGTTGGGCAGAAGTTGGGCTGCTGCTCGGGCCAGGGAGATGGGCTTCGGCCCAGTTTGGCTTGTCCTCCCTTTTTTTTGTTCTTCTCTTTTTCTTTTACTGTTTTATTATTCGAACTTCAATTCTTGATTCAAATTGAATTCAAACCGTTTGTAAAAAGTTGTAAATAACATAATAGTCATTTTAAATACCTTGGGACCTTTTCCAAATTATTTCAAATCTTGAAATATTCAAATAATACATAAAGGCTTATTTGACACCTTTATGTCATTTTATAAAATATGGTTTTATAATTTTCTTTTTTAATTTAAATAAAATCCAGAAAAATGTATGAGTAATATCACTCAATATGACAATCCAATAAATTAATTTGGTACAAAACATTTTATTTAAATAGAGTTTGATAAATCATTTAAATACAAATACCCATTTATATCATGGGTTTTATAAATATCCAAATAAATTACAACAAATATCTATTTTGGAAATAACTTATTTTAAACTTATGTTTCAGATAAATATAATTGAATCAAAACCAATTTTTAAAATAGAACAAACTTTAAATAATTTAAAACACTTTAGAAATATTGTTTTAGGGTTTAGCAAACTCCTAATTTTAAATCATATAGTTTAACGAAAATCATTTTAGAAATAGGCATTGCTGATGTGAAGCACACGTTCATTGGGAGACCCCAAGAGGAAGGTATGATGCAATCTAGCAGCAAGTTTTCCCTCAGTATGAAACCAAGGTTTAATCGAACCATTAGGAATAGCAGCGCTTCTGAAGGTTGTCAACGGCGAATTATGATGCGGCGCAACACCAGGGAATCCGGCGCTGACGTGGAACCTGCACACAACAAAATCAAACTACTTTGCCCCAATGAAACAGTGAGATTGTCAATCTCATCGGCTTGCTGAAAACAAAGGATTAAACGTATGGTGTGGAAAACATTAATAAATTGCAGAGAATGAAAAGGAACAATGTTTGCAGTTTATGGTTTAATCAGTGTAAAAGAATGGACCGGGGTCCACAGTTCACTAGAGGTATCTCTCCATAAAAGATGCCTAACATGCTGGGTGAACAAATTACAGCTGGGCAATTGACAAATATTGAGCGCATGACAATGCATATATATGACAAGATGACTACTATGATATTTAATTGGGCATTACGCCAAATAAATAGACCATTATCCAACAACATCTATGACTAATAATCCACCGCCGGGTTGTCATCCGAGTTCCCCATTGGTATTAAGTTGCAAGCAACGGATAATTGCATTAAGTAAAGTGCGTAATGTAAACAAATACATATGACCGTGGACATAGAATTGTTAGGTTTCCCCTAGTGGCAACAGCACATCCACAATCTTAGAAGTTGCTGTCACTCTCCCAGATTACTGGAGGCATGAACCCACTATCTAGCATAAATACTCTCTCTTGGAGTTACAAGCATATAATTGGCCAAAGCATCTACTAGTAACGGAAAGCATGCAAGATCATAAATAACATATAAGATAGATTGATAATCAACTTGACATAGTATTCAATATTCATCGGATCCCAGCAAACACAACATGTAGCATTACAATAAGATGATCTTGATCATGATAGGCAGCTCACAAGATCTAAACATGATAGCATAAACTGGAGAGAAAACCATCTAGCTACTGCCATGGACCCGTAGTCCAAGGATGAACTAGTCACGCATCACTCCGGAGGCAGGCATGGTGATGTAGAGCCCTCCGGTGATGATTCCACTCTCCGGCAGGGTGCCGGGAAGAGCTTCTGAACCCTCCCGAGCTAGGGTTGACAGCGGCGGCGTCTCTGGAACTTTTCGTGGATAATGGCTTAGGTATTTAGGGTTTTTGCATCGGGGGGAATAAGTAGGCGAAAGGGCGGCGGCTGACGACCCCCGTGGGGCCCACACCACCCTAGGGCGCGCCAGGGGGTGGCCCGCGCCCTGGGTGCGTGTGGGGCCCACGTGGCTCCTCTTCGTTGCTCCTTTGGACTTCCTGGTGTGTTCTGATAAAATAGGTCCATCCGTGAAGTTTCGTCCAATTCCGAGAATATTTCCTGACTAGCTTTTCTGGAATACAAAAACAGCAGAAAAAACAGGAACGGGCACTTCAGCATCTTGTTAATAGGTTAGTCCCGAAAAATGTATAAAAGTGACATAAAGTGGATGCAAAACATGTAACAATTGGTATAATATCAGCATGGAACATCAAAAATTATAGATACGTTTGAGACGTATCAGGCATACTTTAAATGACTTTAGCAATTTTCAAACATGGTTTTAAGGTTTTATAAAAAGTCAAAAGTTAAGTATTTAAAATCAAATAATTGGAAACCAGCATTTTATGAGATGAAGGTTTCTTTGAAATACCTTGGATAAAATGAATTTAAACTAAACTCAATTTTTGAAATTAAAAGATTACTTGGATATTTAAACTATTAAACTTTTTTTTGCAGATGCCAAAGGTCTTCTAATATTTGGTTTCTATTATAATTTTAGTGTTTTCCTTTATTCAAAAACAAAATTTTCAATTTTTAGTAATTTTCAAACATTCCAAAATATTGGGATGTTACAAGTTGTGTCGGCCTCGTCGGGACGGTCGAAAAGCACTACTCGTTTGCCCAAATCGGAGTCCGAATGCATCTTAAATGGTCTATCTCAATTCAAAGGTTAGGGTTGTTTTACAATTTGGAAATACCTTCATTTAAATAAATAAAAAGATGGCCTTATCCCCTCACAGTCGTGAGGCCTTCATCCTCAATCCAAAACCAGGCCACTTCTCCCTCACCTCTCACTTGATGACTCCATCTCCATTCATGGTGCCTCCTCCCTTCCTCTTCCCTTCCTCTCTCCTTCTCCCCTGAATTCTCCCATCATTACCACGTCCTTCCCTACCTCCCAGGACGGCGTTGGACCTGTTGGCCTTGAGGAAGAAGAAGGAATAAGAAGATCAAGAAGAGGAGAAGGAAGAGAAGAGGAGAAGGAAGAGAAGAGAAGAAGAGGAGAAGAACCTCACCTCCCCCTGCCTGATTTCCTTTGCTCAAGCTTCAAGGGTTGCAACACCAATCCGCCAAAGGTTGCCTCGAACCACCTCCCTCACAACGGTTGAGGCGAGTACACCGGGCTACAATTGACATATTGCCATTTCCACTTCGTACTCGTGTTCATGTGGTTCCTCTACATTCAAGCAATAGTAGACATGTCATTCCGTGTATATTTTAATACACCATAAGACTAGTATGCTATAGGGATTGGATTTTCATGGATCTTGATAAAGAAATTAATAACGGGGCATCTTCCCAGTTTAAGGAGCGATCCTCGCTTTTTGTGGGTGTATGGTCCTTCGGGTCCATCCTCATGTTATGGTCCTCTCACCTTGTGTGGGTTGAAGGGTTCGGGTGAGACGTCGTCCACCTAGCTTTGCCGACAGTAGCTTGAAGAGTAGTGCAGTGTTTCCTTCGGTTACATGATTTCTCCATGCATCCTCATGGCGCAAAGCATGGTTCATTATTCCAGTTCTATTTCCATGTTCCATGAACATGTACTTACTTTCAAGTATATCATGTGCCTATGTTGTGTACTTGCTGAGTCTTTTGACTCACCCCTTTAATGGGCTTTGTTTCAGGTACTTCACCGTGAAGCTTTGCAAGTAGATGGACGGGCGTAGCTCCCATGGATGTTCACTCACGAATTTTCACTACCCTTTGATTCACCTAGTTTGATCATCATAACGTTATACTTAAGTTCTTGATTCTTGATAGCTAGGACCTGCTTGATGTGTTTATACAATGCTTTGGTTTGTTGTCTTGTTCATATCCACGTGTGTTTGGAACCTATGGTTCTTGAAATCGTGTAGCATAAAGGTTTGTGGCTTCACCACCTAGCTCTATATGTGGAGTATGAGCTGTTTGTATGCTTTCGTTGGGGTTTCATATATTTATACCCTGTTACAGAAATTGCCTGCCGTGGATGTCCGTCGGTACAAGGGAGGTGCTGCCGGATTTCCAATTAGCATGTCACTAGTGGGTTGTTTGAAAATGGTAACATTCCTTCTTGTAAGGAGGGGTGTTATACGTAGATAGTTTACCCCTAAGCAGTTTATTGGTACAATTGGATCACGAGACTCGTAGCACACACCAGTTATTTACTCTAAATATGAGTGCAAATGCCCTATTCTTTGTGGTTAACATACAGTATACCTAGGTCGTTTCATATGTTTATATAGATTCCCTATTGTTCGCGCTTTTGTTGCAGATGTTCAGTGTGTAAATATTTTTTAAATATTTATACTAAACTTTTTAACTTTTGTTGCAATTACAATACATTCTCTCTACTTATGGTATTATGCTCTAACATTTTTATTAATTCATTTTGATGTAATTTTATCTTCGAGCGTGGAAGTTTCACTTCCTCAAAATGTGAAACATATTTCACAGCCGAAGTTATGTTAGCTATTTTGAGACATTACTTTTTGGTTAAATTGTGTCTTTCTTGAGCACATGAAAAAAAATCTCATGTCTTGGTACGTAAGTTCTCTCCACTCAGATGAACCTCAAATATTATAGTTTCCTTAAATATCATGAGCAACCTCTAAAGCTGAAAGAGGTTTTAAAATACACATGATTGTTTATTTTGGGTGTAAGTAAATAGAATAGATAATAATCACTATATTAAATAGAAAATTCTGGAATATACAAAATATCTATGAGGGGGTTTTCATCTTATTGTCAAATTTCATTCTTATTGGATGGAGGCTAAGCTAGGTGTATTACATGCGCAATTACACCCCTTATGATTGGTCTCAAGGCCACAAACATGCACAATCAATGGATTTATTAAGGCATAATGTCCAACCATATCTTAAAATTCCATGGTTCCCAATCAAGGATTGGGACACGGTTTTCGTCATCTCCGACCATCTCTCCTATATCTAACTCTTGAGTGCAGCCTATGAACCCATAAGGTGAAGTAGCATACAATCAACGTTCGTATATTACCATCATGGAAGCACAAATAAATTATGAACTTGACTAAACACTTAAAGCATGGTACATGAAAATCATGGCTAATTCATCACGTGGCCTCGGAAACATTGGAAACTACTAATAACAACAAAACATGTTAATTAATGATCACTGGCACATGAAATACAACACAATCTATAAATATATCTTCAACAACAAAGAATAACACATAATGTCGAATACAATCATGCAAACAACATCAGGCAGCCATTCAGGGTGATATCGATCATGGGGATGGTGTTGGTGATGGCTATGGAGATGGTTGATACGTCTCAAACATATCTATAATTTTTGATGTTCCATTCTTGTTTTATATCAAATGCTACATGTTTTATTTATAGTTTATATCATTTTGATGCATTTTCTGGAACTAACCTATTAATAAGATGCCACAGTGCCAGTTCCTATTTTCTGTTGTCTTTTTGTTTCAGAAATCCTAGTAAGGAAATATTCTCCGAAAGACCTGAAAATTTACGGAGATCGGTTTTATGAAGAAACAAAGATGCAGTCCAAAGGGCAGCCGGAGGGGGTCCCACACCCCCAGAGGCCACCTAGGCGCGGGCAGGGGGTGGGGCCGCGCCCCTACCATCTAGCCCACCTGTGTGCCCTCCAGCACCGCCTCTTTGCCTATATATTCTCCGTCTCCCGAAAACCCTAGGAACCCGATCAATTTTCCAGAAAGATGTCTGTGGCCGCTGCCGTCGTGAACCCTAGTTTGATAGGGTTCTGGAGTTCTTCCCGGCACTCTGCCGGAGGAGAGATCATCACCGGAGTAGCTAGATGGTTGTCTCTCCTATTTGTGCCACCATGTTTAGATCTTGTGAGCTGTGTAACATGGCCAAGATCATCTTTATGTAATGCTACATGTTGTGTTTGCTGGGATCCGATGTATTGTGAAGTTATAATCAAGTTTGTTCATCTATTTATCTATATGTTTTATTTATGATCTTGCATGCTCTCTGATGCTTGTGGTTGCTTTGGGCAAGTAGTTGCTTGTGTCTCCAAGAGGGAGTATTTATGCTAGATAGTGGGTTCATGCCTCCTTAGTCTGTGCTCGAGATGACAGAAATGAACGTGATGGCGATGTGCTGTTGCTACTAGGTGTGAAACAACAGTGTTTATTTCTACATATTATATTCATTGCTCACATTACACACTTTGCTTATTGCAATTATATGTTGCTTGCAACTCAATACTTTCGAGTGACATGCTGGATAGTGATCCTAGGGTGGATTATTAGTCATAGATGAAAGTGCATGTGTTGCCCCATGCGTGGTTTTGGTAATTAATGACAATCCTTATGGACTAATGTTTGCATTGAGATATACTTGTAGATCTTGTCCATAGGAAAAGATTGGAGTTCATGTGTTGGACTTTAGAAGATTACATGTTGATCAATGCTCTATTCAAGGGTTTATATGAAGAATGGTCATATGTAGAGAAGATGAAGTGCAAGTTCAAGAAAAGCATCTCGAAGAAATCATATGCTTGAAGCTTGCCACCCATTTGGAGATAATGGTCAAGTGAAGATGTTCCTAAGAGTGGCACTCCCATCTTGGTGTATGGGGAGCGATATGTGAGTCTTCATCAAGCATGTGCTAGCAAGCGCAATCAAGAAAGGTGGTCCACTTGAAGAGATCAAGATCGTCATCATCTAGCTCAAGTGGAATGCGCAAGGCAAAGGTATGATCTTGATAGGGCTTCTATTTTACCGGTCTCGTGGTGTTAGTGGGAGACCGGGTTTAGGATAGACGGCGTACTATCAAGAGGGGCTCTCAAGTGAGTAACTTGATCGCATCTTTGTGGAGAGCTCAAACCTTTGCATACTTGGCATTATCATCTTTCTTGGTTCTTATTTAGCTTTTATCCATGTGAGAATTTAGAGCTTGTGTTCATCTCCATACCAAGCTCTAGTTCATCAAAAACGGATTTCATTTGAATATCTAGTGATGTTTTTGGTGTTGGAGGTTTAACATGTTCGTCTTTTGTAGAGAGGTCAAACTCTCCTCTTGTGTTCTCCTTCTCACATGATGGACTATGATGTTTCCTTGTATGATCTTGTAAACCTCTTCATTGCGTTTCCGACAAACCCAAGATCATCGAAATCGGAGTCCGGATGGAAAACTTGTTGCGTTTTCGGTGTTGGAAATATTACCGGTCCACCTTTGAGATAGGGTCCACACCTTCCCATGTGTGGTATCCCCTCTATATTTGTGACCCTTAATATTTCCAACCTCTATGGTTTCATCTTTTGTAGGGAAGCTTTGGTCTATATCTTTCCAACCTCGTTGGTTTCATCTCGTTTGGAGCTTCCTTGCAAAAGTTATCGCAGTTCAGGACTCAGGCTGAAATTCTGCCAGCGGTAGTAACGCCGGAACGGGAGGTATTACCGCTGGCCCTGGGCTGGGAAGCCACATCGGCAGTACCGCTCCCAGTACCACCGAAACATGTCTTCGGACGCAATGTGCGGTACTGGCAGCGGCACTGCCAGCGGTAGTACCGCCCTGGGTTTCCTGCGCTGCCCGAAGCGGCGGTAGTGCCGCCCGCACTACCGTTCCAGACATGCCTCAAAGGCTTTGTGCGGTACTGATGGGGCGCAGTCAGCGCCTGGTTGACCGCGGCACAGAAGGCGCCAGCGGTAGTACCGCCCGTCGCAGCGGTACTACCGCTGGTTCAGGAAAAAGGCTCCAACGGTCAGATTTTTGGAGGGCTTTTTATTGCCTCCACCTACCTCCAGCTTGGTAGCTCTGCCCAGCATGATTTGCTTTCTCTCTCCTCCATTGTTGCAAGCTCATATCTTCATTATCTCCCAATCCCTCCACCCAAACTCGTTGATCTTTGGAGGATTGAAGGAGAAGACCTAGATCTACATTTCCACCAATCAATATCTCCTCTAAGTGAGGGGAACCTAGTGGATCTAGTTCTTGAAGTTCCATTTGTTGAGTTCTTGTTTGTTCTTCCTCTCTTCTCCCCCCATAAGCATTTGTTGCTTGTGGTGGGATTCGAGAGTGAAGGATTTGAGCCTTGTGCTCTTGCCATTGCTTTGTGCATCGGTTTGTGCTCTCCACGAGGATTCGTGGAAGTTGAAAGCTTGTGAACTTGTTACTCTTGGGTCTTTGGACCCTAGATGCCCGTGTGGTGGTTGAGACCCTTGTGTAGTCACTTGTAGCTGTTCGGGAGCCCCCAATCCCGTTGTGGGTTGTGCCCCGGATCATTGTTGAAAGGCTCCGGATTTCCGCCTCGAAGGATTCCGATAGTGGAAGGTGAACCAAACCTTTGTGGTGCGGTTCATCGGAGAATAGGGTGAGCCTTTGTGGCGTTGAGATCGACCTTTGTGGTGCCTCACACCTCTCCAACGAGACGTACTCCCCTAAGAAGGAGGAACTCGGGAATACATCATCGTCTCCGCGTGCCTCGGTAATTCCTATATCCGAGCTCTTTACTTATGCACTTTACATCGTGATAGACTTCGTGCTTGAAGTATTATATCTTGCTATCACCTTGTTGCTTGTCTTGCTTAGCATAAGTTGTTGGTGCACATAGGTGAGCCTAGTTTATTTAAGTTGTTGGCTTGTTAATTTAAACACCTAATTTTATTCCGCAATTAGCAAGCCTAAACCGGAAAAGTCTTAATCGCCTATTCACCCCCCTCTAGGCGACATCCTTGTCCTTTCAATAGATGCAGCTAGCAAGCGGTCTTTGTATTTTTATGTAATGCCCAATTAAATACTACGGTGAACTATACCATGTCATAATAACATTGTCATGCCCTCACAATTCGTCAATTCCCTAACTATAATTTGTTTACCCATCATGTATGTTTATCTGTTTTATGGAAAGACACCTCTAGTGAACTGTGAACCCCGGTCCATTCTTTTACATTAATTAAGACACCGTTTCCATTACTTTCCATCATCATTTGCTCGATGTTCATTTTTTGCTTTGATAATTGTTTTCCACACCATACGTTTAATCCTTTGTATTCAGCAAGCCAAGGAGATTGACAACCTTCCTGTTTCGTTGGGGGCAAAGTAGTTTGGTTGTGTTGTAAGCAGGTCCACGTTAATCTAAAAGCGCTAGAGTAGATTGATACTGTGTTGAAGTCTCTCAAGTCCTACTGGTTTGATAACCTTGGTTTTGAAATTAAGGGAAAACTTCTGGTACACTGCATCATACCTTCCTCTTGGGGTTTCCCAACGGGCGTGTGATTCACACCATCAATGGTGATGGTGAAGGTCCTCCCTACTCTGAGGAGGTGTTGGTGTCTACGATAGCGGCGATTTCCCCTTGGTGGCCGAAGCGGGACAATAGAATCTTCCCTCTCCCGGAGAATGAGAAGTCTTTCGGCTCCACCGCCGCCTCAGTCAAATTGGGAAGTATATATTGTAGTTTAAGTCCCAAGGTGAGCCACGGGGCGCCTGGACAATAGTGCAACACGTCATTCCTGGGAAGGCACGTAAGAGGGGTTTATCTTGGCCCCATTGCCTCCTCTCGTGGGACTCTAAAGTTGGAAGCCACGGCGCTCTACCCCTCCCAGGATGAATTGACGAACACGGCGACCTCCGCCGTCGCACCCTCTCCCTCCTCGCCCACTCTCGCCTGCCGGGAGGTCGCGAGCTCGCCGGAATCGCCGCCGCCGCGCTCGGTTCCCTCCACCGCGTCCGTGCGCCGCCAGCGCCGCTCCGGCGACCTAGGCGCGGCGGCGCCGCCACGTACGTCCACCCCGCGTCGAGACGCGTCCGCCGCGCTCACTCGCGTGTCCCAGAACGCACGGGTTCGCCGCCGGCGTGCTCGCCGCCGCCGCGGGAGCTCCGCCTGACGGTGACGTCACCGTGGGCCTAGGCTGGGGAGGCAGGCCGGTTCATGGGCTAGGCCGCCTGCTGCGCGCCTGGCTCAGCCTTTTCTTTTTTTTCATGTTTTCTTTTTCTATTTTCAAAACCTTTTGTAATTTATAAACACAAATTCAAATCAGTTCAAAATAATTTCTACAAATTTTTAATAAATCAAAAACAACATTTCAGAAACTTTGAGACCCTTCAAAAAAAAACGAATCTTGAGAATCTCAAATATTACATAAGGCCTCATTAATAGATTAAAAAAATCACCATAATTAAAAACTTTCAAACTATTAATTACAAAAATGCAAAGACATACATGTAAAATGGACACAAAAAAATACTTTTTTTTGTAAGTTTGCAAACATAATTCAACAATTCACAAAATTAAAAGCCCTAATATATTTTAAATTTCTTTCTAAGTTCTAACATAGACTTCAAAATTCCACAACAACTAAAACCTTTTAATTTACTAATTAAAATATTACAAATCATACATACAAAATGCACAAAAAAAACCCCAAATAATTCTTCCTCCCAAAAAAAAATATTCACAAATTTCAATTACTTTCAAAATAAATTCCAAACAAGATTTTTTATATTTTCTAACATCAGATACCCCCCCCCCCCCCCCCCATAAAATATTGTTGCAAGTTTTTTCCCAAATAATTAAAAAAAACTAATAGAACTTCCTATACGAATTATGGAGCTTATGATTTTTTTATATAAACTATGGAGCTTACGAAAAAACATTTCAAACTGCTGAATATTCATGCATACTCAAAACAACAAATTCTAATCCACTACAGATATATTCTATCAGCTTTTTCTGAATATATTATTCGAGTCGTTGCCAAATATATTTTACATTGAACCTGTAAAATGAAATTTCGATTTAAAACTTAATGAAAACAACTATTTCTCACAATGACACGAGAGTAATTTATAACAACAAACTCATCTGCCTAAAAAAACAAATATGTAGAGTACTATTTAAGCAAAAGAAAAAGATAAAAGAAATGTGAAATGTGAACTATAACAATAACTTCAAGTCTATCCGTTGGAAAAAATATAGCAAATATATCAACATGAACACAAAAATAAACATCAACTATTTATAGCATATAATCAACTTCCAAATTCCAATATTTTAAAATTTCAAGTGCATTTCAAATCTGAGCATTTAATAGACAAAAAAAATCGAATATGACAACCATATCAACATGACCACAAGAAAAACGTTCGCTATTTATGTTATACGATCAAATCCCACATAAATTTGAATAAATTCCAAATTGCTCAGTTTCTAAAATCTACTTGAACATTTCAACTGAAAATTTGCATTTACATATTTCAAAATTTCAAGTACCTTCCAAATCTGATCACTTTGTACACATTACAAGAATACAAATATGAATACATTCCAATACAGAACCTTTTCGAAATCTCAACATTCCTCTGAGCACAAACTTTTCCAAATTCAAATAATATTCATACTCCAACAATTCTTTTACAAACATATTTGAAATTCATCAAACAAGTGCGGCATTGCCACGCTAATTTCCCTAGTAAAAATAAATAGATGATCCCAGATAACACAACATGTAGCATTACATAAAGATGATCTTGATCATATTAGGCAGCTCACAAGATCAAAACATGATAGCACAAGGAGAACAGATAACCATCTACCTACTGTTATGGACCCGTAGTCCAATGGTAGACTACAAACGCATCAATCCAGAGATAGGCATGGTGGTGTAGAGCCATCCGGTGATGATCTCCCACTCTGGCAAAGTTCCGGAGCAGCTTCAGAACCCTCCCAAACTAGGGTTGGCGACGGCAGTGTCCTCGGATATCTTTCTAGAATTTTGATCAGGTGCCTAGGGTTTTCTGGACGAGGAGAATTTATATGCGAAGAGGCGGCGCAGGGGGCACCTGGGGGGCCCAAGCGACCCCAGGCGCAGGCCCACCCTTGGTCATGCCCAGGTGGCATCTTGGGGCCCTAGGGCTCCTTCCCGGCTGCGCGTTGGACTCCGTCTTCATTTCGATGAATAATAAATCTCCGTAAATTTTGGTCCAATTCCGAGAATATTTCCCGACTAGCTTTTCTGAGACAAAAAGACAGCAGAAAACAGGAACTGACACCGTGACATCTTGTTAATAGGTTAGTCCCAGAAAATGTATAAAAATAATATAAACTATAAATTAAACATGTAGCATTTGATATAAAACAAACATGAAACATCAAAAATTATAGATACGTTTGAGACATATCACGCCCATGGGCTTGGTCCCAACCCCCCGCGGGCTACGGTGTTAGATCCATTTTCGAGTGTCGCTGTCTTGCTTCTCTCTGTTTTAGCGCCACTCCCCTCAAGGTTTGCGACACTCCCATCTCTCTCCTGCAAATGATCCAAACCCCACACAGTCCCAACAAATGGAGGGCAACAACGTTCTAGCAGCCATTGCCTTGGTTGGCTACCTATGCTGGTTGGGGTCTGCTCCCCTGCGCCAAAGGTCACATCAAGGACCTAGTGTTCCTACCGGCATGTGGGCTATCCACGGCGGCCGAGCCATGCTCATCTGGTCAAAGGTTTAGGATGGGCTCCTCCCCGCTGCTGATCCATGCCTAGTGTGTCCCAATCAGACAGCGCCCTAGTGCGCCTTGCGCTAATCCACACCCCTCGTCATGGAGCCATTTGGATCCACACCCCTCCTTTTGGAGCCATGTCCACGCCCCTCCTTTCAAAGCCCTTGCGTCCATCTCCCCCTCACCAAGATCCATGCATGCGCCCCTCACCCACGCAAGAAATCAACAATCAAGATTCCACCGCATGGGTCTTGGAAGAAGCGAAGCCTGGCAACAAGGTCGGGAAGGAGTGTCCCGACTCCCATTTCAGGTATCAGCCAGAGAGGCCCACACCCCAATCCGGAATACCTATTTACCTTGTGTTGATCTGCATCGCCGACACCAAGTAAGTAATTGTTACTCGTTAGGGAAGGAAGAAAATGCGTCAACATTTATTGAGTAACTAGCTCAGACACATCTAAGACAGTGCCCTAGATCCCTCGTGGCCTTAAGCCACACCTAATACTATATCCTAGGTCTTGTGAACCATTATGAAACTGCATTAGCAACATCAACATTAGCACAAGGACAAAACATTTTGAGGTCGAAACACCCTAAGTTATTGGTAAAAATATCGTGTGAAGCCATCAAAATCTCCACTCATTATTGTCAAATGTGGGTCACAACAAATTCTTCTCTAGTTATCACTAGAGGCTCTCATATATTGAAATGTCATCACATTTTGGACAAGACAGATCTAGGATAGAACAATCTCACGAGTAAATGGTGGAATCCAACTTGAAGAAGACGATGAGGTGGATGGAGAAGACAAGGATGTCCATTTGCTTGAATACAACTTTCTTTCCCCAATCGCGGTCTCTCTCTCTCTCTGTCTCTCTCTCATATCTTTCCTGATGGAGGCTATAGAAGACAACCCTGAAACTTTGGTCACTTTTTTTGGTGGCTATCGGATGGGAGTTAACAACTCCCTTCTCCATGTGCAAAATCTAAAATGTCCTTAAGTCATAACCATATTGGGTTTGTAGCCTCTTGCGCATATTAGGCTGTACAAAAAAATTCAAAATCATCTGTTCATAGCCTACATGAGGAGGATGTCCCAACTTATTGTCGTACACAAGTATAAATAGTCTACTCTCCAAACTAGTACTATCTCGATTCTCGAGCCACAACAAAGTGATGTTATGGTCAAAATTTTAAAACTTTGACCGGCATTTATGTATTGAGTGTCTAAAAATCATAACATAGTTTTGTCTAAAAAATTGAGATAATTATTTTTATAATTTATATTGGATTGTGGTAGAATTTAGTAGTCAAAGCTATGTTTTTTTAAAGGAAACCAAAGCTATGTTTTGAAGATTTTGTCAACAGCCAAACATAATTTTCTTGAGAAACTGGATGGAGTACTACACAACAGGGAGGACAAACATGAGTTCATCAGAACGCATGAATTGGAGGACACGCGTGCGTGTTGTCGAATTTGGACTACTATTCTTAAAAGGAATCGGTACAAAATAGAAGGGAAAATGTTTGCATCCTGGGGTTGGGTTGGGTCAAGCATCCTTCTCTCCATTGGGAACAGTACAAGGGAAGAACTCAAGAAGGCACGCTAAAGGTACCAACTGTGTAGCTGGTTGCACCTACTGGATATGGATGTCTCGGTATCCATGTCAAGCGATCATGCAATGTTGTTCAACATACAATATTAGAGTACTGTAACAGACTGGGTCTGCGTTCTACTGTATATGTGAAAGAAAGATGGCGAGGATCACGAACTGACGTTTACTGCCTAGCGATCTTGGAACTTTAGACGAAGCTAAGCTAGCTACTTTGTAGGTTGGTGACGGTGACTAACAATATTATTTGCCTATCAATCGTTGGATCCGCTTTTCCTTTTTGAACAAGCACATCGCTTTGCTTTCCGAAATGATCTCATCTTCTAGTGTATACTATTTTGACAGGCCAATTAAACGATCCAATCTCGATGCAACGGAGGAGTTCTCACTTGCAAAAGGAATTGTTGGGCGCGTGTGTCACACGAATGGAATTAATGATGTTTGGATTGAGCTGTCCAACCTAATTAGGATGTATCGTATGCGTGTACTCGATCAGTATCTGGAAAACTTTTATTTAAAATAGACGTCGACATTGTTTTGATGTAACGATGTGCTTGGTTATGCAATTGACAAATCAGCTCGTGTTGAATTTCTGTCCGTTGTCATGGATATATATGTATATATATGGAGTAAAACTGAATCAACTAGTCATGAAGGTATGCTCAATTATTGCTATTGCCAGTTGATGTTCGCACTTGGTCTTATATCACTCTCTAGAATTAGTGTCACTGTTAATAAATATATAACGTCTCTCAGAATCCATTTGAGGGAACTAAAATTGGCTAAGTAGGGACCATTCAATCATGTTCAAAATTATCGATTCGACAAGCAAAGTCTTCGAAGATCTTTTTTCTCATTTTTCTTTTGAAATGTGCGTGCCAAGGTTTTCGCCTGCATAATGTATGACCTTGATATCTCAGCCGTTTCTTCTCCTCAACCAATTTACCACGATAACGACTTTTAGCTAGCCTCTCGTCTACACTTTTTACCTTTCGCTTCCCGGCAACTCCTTTTTTGCATCTAAAATGTGACTACGCATGCAAATCAAACCAATCACGCACAGTCGATCGATCGAATGCATGCTAGGGAGCTACAAAACATGGTCAAACCAGATGCATGGTTGCCGCTGGCTTTAGCCGCACTCCAAAGGTAGAGCACCGCTAGTCCCAGCTCGATCGAGCTACGGCCTTGATAGTTCATCCACCGAATCACCAAACGAGAATTGCCATCTAAGCTGCATATCCCACCAATGGCCATTGCATGTACAGTCTTCACAAGGAAAGAATATATGGCGCGCGCGGTGGTAGGTTGAGGTTGGGGGTGTGCTGTGTGGAGGCTTAATTTTGGCGGGTACACCCTATATATACAAACTCGAGCGCGCTGTGCTCCAGCATCCATTCCATCCTCTATCGATCACCTGGTCATAGGCTCTCCTGATCAAGAGCTCAAGACCATCATACACATATAGAGCAGCTAGCTCAAAGCCTAGCCAACTAGCTAGCTATAGATAGATCCTAGATACCATACCATGGCCATGGCCATGGCCATCTCCTCCGGTGTACCTTGCTCCCTCCTCCTGGCAACCCTGACGCTGCTGCTCATCGTCCAGGCGCAAGGCATCACCAGGCACTACGATTTCAACGTATGTCTCCATGTCCAATAGCTAGCGAGCCACTGCATCCATGATCCATGCATGCATGTCGACCATCTGCATGTGGTGTCCGTGCTCGTGATCCATGAATGCTCGTGCCGAAAACTAACCTGCTTGTTGATGATCTGCATGCAGGTGCAAATGGCGAACGTGACTCGGCTGTGCGGCACGAAGAGCATCGTGACGGTGAACGGGCAGTTCCCGGGGCCGGAGCTGATCGCCAGGGAAGGTGATCGCGTCCACGTCCGCGTCACCAACCACGTCCCACACAACATGTCCATTCACTGGTACTTAATTAGCCTTTACCTTTACCTTTACCTTTACCTTTACATTTTAGTAGTACTCCGCGTAAGTTCCGCCGTCGCCGAGCTCGCAACTATTTCCGCACAAATTAAGCTGTCTCCATCGATAGCTCTTCCTTTTTGGCCAAGTTGTTCTTCCTTCCACTCTTCTGACGAGCGCACCATTGCTGTCACTCTCCACAGGCACGGCATCCGGCAGCTGCGGACGGGCTGGGCGGACGGGCCGGCGTACATCACGCAGTGCCCCATCCAGACGGGCCAGACGTACGTGTACAAGTTCACCGTCACCGGGCAGCGCGGCACGCTCTGGTGGCACGCGCACATCTCCTGGTTCCGCTCGACGGTGTACGGCCCCATCGTCATCCTCCCCAAGCTCGGCGTCCCCTACCCGTTCCCGGCGCCACACGACGAGGTCCCCGTCATCTTCGGTGAGTGGTGGGCGGTGGACACCGAGGACGTCATGAGCCAGGCGCTCAAGGTCGGCAGGGCGCCCAACATCTCCGACGCCTTCACCATTAACGGCCTTCCTGGGCCGCTATACAACTGCTCTGCCACAGGTACGTACTGACCATGTTGTGGTTAACGGAGAGTTTACATCTTTTCCTAGTTTTTGTAGTGACGCAATCATCGTCTGTGCTCCTGGATTGTCAATCATCAACCAAATCACCCGAAAGTGAATTCTTAAAAGATTCAGATTCTTCCTTGAAACGGAGACGGAATAGTGCGTAGTTAGTTGTTCGATCGAGTTATTCTAATGCTTATTTATCACCGGAACACGGTGATACCTGACCTAACATTTGGTGCGCCTTAGCAATTGATGTTTGTTGGGTCCGTCCGGTGCAACGTTAACAAAATCTTAGCTACGTTGCACCTAGCTAAGACTTCCTAGCTAGCTGTGTGGTAGACTGATAGCTAGCTTTCTAGTCATTCAAGTCGGCTGGCGTCTGAAGATTTGCTCTTACTGAATTACCGTTCATGCATGTATGACACGCAGACACGTTCAAGCTGAAGGTGACGCCCGGGAAAACGTACCTACTGCGCCTCATCAACGCTGCGCTCAACGACGAGCTCTTCTTCTCCGTCGCCAACCACACCCTAACCGTCGTCGAGGTGGACGCCGTCTACGTCAAGCCGTTCACCGTCAAGACCCTGGTCATCTCCCCGGGCCAGACCACCAACGTCCTCCTCACCGCCAAGCCGGTCTACCCCAACGCCAACTTCTACATGGCCGCCGCGCCCTACTCCGTCATCCGGCCAGGCACATACGACAACACCACCGTGGCCGGTATCCTCGAGTACCACAAGCCGGGATCGCCTTCCACCTCAAGCTTCGACAAGGCCTTGCCGCTCTTCAAGCCGACCCTGCCGTTCTTCAACGACACCAACTTCGTCACCAACTTCACGACCAGACTCCTCAGTCTCGCCACGCCGCAGTACCGGCGGCCGTGCCGCAGTCGGTGGACAGGCGGTTCTTCTTCACGATCGGGCTGGGCACGCTGCCGTGCCCTAAGAACATGACCTGCCAGGGGCCCAACGGCACGCAGTTCGCGGCCGCCGTGAACAACGTCTCCCTCGTGCTCCCGTCCAAGGCGCTGCTGCAGTCGCACTTCACGGGCTTCTCCAGGGGCGTCTTCTTGTCCAACTTCCCGACCATGCCACTCTCGCCGTTCAACTACACGGGGACGCCGCCGAACAACACGAACGTGGCCACGGGGACCAGGCTGCTCGCGCTGCCGTACAACACATCGGTCGAGCTGGTCATGCAGGACACCAGCGTCCTTGGCATCGAGAGCCACCCGCTTCACCTGCACGGCTTCAACTTCTTCGTCGTGGGCCAAGGCTTCGGCAACTATGACCCCACGAACGACCCGGCCAAGTTCAACCTCGTCGACCCTGTTGAGCGGAACACCGTCGGCGTGCCGGCCGGCGGTTGGGTCGCCATTCGCTTCCTTGCTGATAATCCAGGTGTATGGTTCATGCATTGCCATTTGGAGGTGCATACGACGTGGGGGCTTCGAATGGCATGGCTGGTGCAGGACGGGAGCAAGCCCAACGAGAAGCTGCTTCCCCCGCCGTCCGATATGCCCAAATGCTAGACGGAGCTGATCACACACGATGTTCAATCCTCCCCCTCGTTCTCGTTTTGATTTGTTCGCCAATTTGCGATTGATTTCTCCTGCAGGAGATTTTAGTGTGTGCATGTTAGTAGTCTGTTCATAGCTGACCTTACATTTTTTTATACTTTCATCTTTCATTTCTTTACCACTTTTGATAAAGATGTTTTGATACTTGTTGAATAAACAATGATGTGAATTGCACAAGAAGGATCCGGAGTTATTTGTGAGACTATCGTTTTTAGTCCACATGATATTGTTGTAGAAGCTGCCGGTTTAATTAAAGGTGTAAGGCCTCGCTTGGATAGCGGGTATTTGTACCGGAACTGGAGGGAATAATAATACGGACCTAGTAACGTGCGTAATTTACTACTGGCTCCCGTCGTTTTCCGCTGGCCGGAAAATTAACAGGCGAACCAAGCGGAGCCTAAACCTTCTAGAGTTGGTAAGGAAAAATTGTTTTGGGAATGCGAAGACGAGAGAAGGGTGATCATTTCACGGTTGTGCCTGAAGAAATGGATGAGATTGCTTCTGATAGTGATGAGGACGTTAATGTTTTGAACGCTAGTCCTACAAAAATAAATTCAAAATTGCAGGATAGAGCCAACAAGGAAAAGGAGTAGGCCCCCTAATGTTAAGTTGCATTTGGAATTGTATGGATCTTGGACACCCTGATAAATAAGAAATGGGTAGGCCCATAAACATAAATACTTTTATATGTTAGGTTGCGTTTAGAATTTTACGGGTTTGTGATGCCCTCATAAACAAATGTTACTTAGAGCGCAGATCCGGGTGATTGGCGTTAATTTCATTGGTTTAGGAGGGACCATGAAAAGTGATTACACCCTCAGCGGTTATTTCTAGTAACAAAAATTTCACTTGGCAGCAAATTATTCCATCAGGGAGATCTCCTTATCTTCTATCAAGAGTACATGGTGATACCAGTGATATGATTTAGTAAGAGTTAGGTGACCATTTTACCAAGATGTGATAAAAAAACCAAAATGCAGTGGCGTGTGAACGAAAGGAACATTTCAATGCTAAATTTCCACATTAAAGGTAAGGAACATTTCATTGCTAAATTTCCACAAGTGCGCAGTAAAATTACATGCACAGTAGTAATGGGAGGTGATTTAAATATCATCAGGAAAATCAATGAAACAACAAGCCTTGTATCTACCTAAGGGAAGTCATATCTTTAATTCCATTATTTATAAGAGGGCTCATCAATCGTGAATATTTATATAGAAGAGAGAGAAAATTGGAAATTCTGGCTAAGCTAGATACCCTACACTGGATATATAAAATAGTTTGCTCTTCTTTTTTCCAACTGACAGAGAATAGAAACTAAGTGTTGGTACTAGTTTGAGGAAGTTGTTAAGATATGAGAGTTGAAATAGAAACTAGGAGCAAAGGAAAAGGATCCTAAGAGGGAAATTGGAATACAAAGTATTTTTACATTGAATCTAGTGGGTAAGAAAAGTCGTGAATTGGTCGTATCTCAGTTGGTTAGGTTTATTGTGGTGGAACCTGCCCACCCAAATTCAACTCCTGGAGTTGGCAGGAATCCCCCTAAAAGTGAAAATATCCTTATGAATGATGCTTAATATTTTTTAAGAGGTTGGACAGAAAATAATCAATCCCATCCTTATGGACACAATGACTCAGTTGCTCAGTTATCGACATGTGCTCGTTCAAAGTTGATCTTGCAACTGATTTTTTGTGTGTTTGGCATGGTCTGGCTAGTTAGCTGGTGCTACGTCTGTGCGGGGGTGGGAGGGGATAGTACATTGTGCTATATGAAAAACAAGAAATGCAAGTTGCTTCATACTGTGCATCCCCAGTGACCATTGATCATCATCATTTTTATGCATTATTGATAGCCCTAAAACCCTTAAAACCTCACTGCAACAGCATTCAGTGAAGCATTTATCTGCATTTTACAGTGGTTTTTATCCATTTTGCAGTTCAGTGCGCAAAGGCACACAATTCTCCTGAAGATGCAATTTCAGATGTTCAGAAGTGACCCAGGCCATTACACAAGGGTGGCAGAGCTTTCTGCCTCTCGAAGGAGCCTCGCGAGGGCTGAGTGATGCCTCACAATGGAGGCGCAGACATGTATCTGCCAGGCGCAGACGTCGCGAAGCCTCATGAGGGAAGCGCAGAAGCCTCACGAGGGAAACACAGAGCCTCACGAGGGAGTTGCAGACGTGTGCCAGGACTTGTTATAATCTTGATGATAGAGGTCTCATGAGAGAAAGTCCTCTCGAGGGAAAGCCTCACGAGAGAAAGTCCTCTCGAGGGAATGGCCTCCTGAAGCTCATCAGTCCTTAGCAGAATTCTCAAGTGCTGAGCAGTTCAGCCTGTACCTGCCACTGGACTGACAACTCAAGTTCTCCAATTTCCAAAGATGCAATGCACATGTGTGGCAGCACGTGGTCCCATGAGAAGATAAGAAGCAATTCAAATGTGTTTGAACAAGAAGAGAGGGAAAGAATCAACTTGGAGGTCAAGAAACCCAAAAAGGCAAAAAGTGCAAAAGTGGGGAGACACCCCATGTGCAGGAAAGTAGAGGAAGCTCACCACCTCTCCACTTCGGGTCACACCTCCACCACAGTTGGAAAAGGTCCATAAAAGGCAGCCAACCACCACAGAACCACCCATCTCATCTCCCATTCCATTCCCATCCATCCACCTCACTCCATCCCATCCACAGCCACCACAACACCAACTTTTCCACCAAACCCCAAGAACACCAAGAACACCTCAAGAACAGCAAGAAGAAGAACAAGAAGAGCAAGATCAAGATGAACATGGAGATCAGGAGAAGAAGCACAAGGCCTTGGTGATCTGAAGCACAAGAACTGCTACTCTGCATCCACCCTTGTCTACTCCTCTGCTTCCCGTGCTTCGACTAGTGTTTTAGTGAGCTTAGCCAAGGATTTCTCTCCATTCCTCTGTGTAATCTTGTGTTGAACTGAGTAGATCATCCATTTGTAAGTAGGGCTTGTGATATTTGGCAATTGCAGTTATTTGAGTGACACAATTCTCTGTCTTTACTGAATATTTGCATGATCTACTTGTTGTGTGTCTTGATCTGGGTGTGTAAGGCAAGTCCCTGCATACTTTGTGTTGTGATTCCATCCCTAGCCTCCCTTTGCTTGTTAACTCACTTGGATCTGGCCTGACAACCCAGAAAAGAGTGATATTTGTGTTGATTTTCCCTTCCTGCCTAAACCTGCTAAAACCCCTTGCTTGCATGACTAGTCTCTACAAGTGTTGAGTGAATCATTCTTGTTCCCTGTCTAAACCTTGCTTGGATCCTTGCTAGGCTCTGGATTGACAACCCAGAGGCTACAAGTTAAATTCTGAACTAGTTTTAGTTTTACTTTCTTGCAAAACCTTTACTTTTCTGTTTAAAACTTGAAAACCTGAAAATTGATTTAGTCTAGCTTCTGCCAACACTTAGAACCAGCATAAAACTTGTTGATCCCTGTGGAGACGATAACAAACACCCCCTATAATCACAGCTTATCAAAATTGGCGCCGTTGCCGGGGATTGGCTTATGTTTGGAACTTTGCAGTGCAGTAGACTAGGCTGTGTGTGAAATTGATGAACTTTATGCATGATCTGCATGTTTGAGATGCTTTATGTCCTGTGATCTGTGACTAGAATTGTTATTAGGGGATTTAGTTCACTAACCGTTTGTTGGGGATATACCTAATAGGGGTATCACCAGCATGGATCAATCCGGCTAGTCCAGGGTGGCCCGCAGTGGTGGTGAAGGCTTTGCCTACCGGGCGGCCCAGATAGCTGACGACCAAGGAAGGCGGATGCCGGCAAGGAGGAGGCCCAAGACTGAAGCCCATGAAGCCACCAAGACCAAGACGGAAGACGGCATACTTGCCGGCTAGGTTTAGGACTCCGTATACTTGCTGGATACGTATTCACCTTGTAACCCTAGGTCCAGCCGCCTATATAAGCTGGACCTCGGGGCGCCTTTAGGGCAACTCTTTGATAGACAACCAGCTCATTGTAACCTGTTCACGGCGATATTGCCTTATAGTGAGTTATAGCAGCACGTAGGGCACCGCCACCGCCGTGGTGCCTGAAGCTGGGTAAACCGCCGTGTACAATCCCGACCTTGACGACGTCCACCTTCTTGCCCTACGTTCACCCTCGGCTAGCAGGACCCCGTCTCCTATCCAAAATGCCGATACGACGACAGTTGGCGCCCACCGTGGGGCTTAAGGCGTCAGGCGTCACGTTCCAGGCGGGAACTCTTGGCGGCATCGGCGAAACAATCGCCGTCGGTCGCGCTGTTCGCTACGGCGACAGTCACTACATCAGCTGCGACGAGTCCTACATCCCCGCAGACGACTACATTGTCGGATGCGGAGTTGTGCCGTTTGGCGGCGTCGATGTGTTCATCGGCTACACTTCTGAGGCGTATGGTTTGCCGCGAATTTATTCGCCATCCCACCCGCCCTACAATCAAGACGGATCTGAGTTTGCCTCCTCTGAGGAGTCCGCAGATTCAGATCTACACTTTGTCGGCATGACGGGACTGGGATCAGACTCCTAGCCCAACAGTCAAGATCCCAAATCTATTCTTCCTGCACTCCAGGATGATGTGATGTCGGATGCCGGATCCAGATCTGCCGTGCACGTCAACGTAGACTTTGATTCTGAAGAAGATTCTGCCAGCATGTTTGAGCAACGGGTCAAGAAGTGTTTTATTGCACCTGATCCTCCGCCATCTGAGGCGGCTACGGGCTCTTCCGTCAACATGCAGCAGATCTTTGTGGCGGATGTCACCGGCGCAGCTTCAGAGAAGGCGGCAACTGACGCCGCCAACCTGGGGACCCCGGCAACCAATCCACAGTTTCCAGAGCCTCCTGGGGCTCCAAAGAAGAAAATCCTGGAGAAGGGCGAGCCCAGCAAGATAGGAAGCATGGCGGCTCTGGCGGAAGTTCTTCACACGCCGGTAAACGACAAAACCAATCCGGCTGATTTGGAGAAACTTCGGAACACCTTGGTGGAGCAAACTGAGTACCTCAAAAGCAAGCAAGCAGAGGTCCAGAGCCTCCTCGACGAAGCCAAGGAGGAAAACGCCAAGATAACTGCCAAGTGCGACCCCAAGCGTAATCTTTTCACCACCACCCCATTGCCCAAGCCGGCAGGACAAGTGGCGGAGAAGAGAGGTAGGAAAGGCAGGGATCATGACACCTTCAAATCCCCTGCCCAAAAGCTTGGTTTCGAGTGGGCTACAGCACCGCAGCGTAAGGACAAGAACGGGGACGTCATCCTCGCAACACCTGTCCTCAACACTGCGGCCGCCTGGGACATCCTCAACAATGATGACTGTTGGGGATATACCTACTAGGGGTATCACCAGCATGGATCAATCCGGCTAGTCCAGGGTGGCCCGCAGTGGTGGTGAAGGCTTTGCCTACCGGGCGGCCCAGATAGCTGACGACCAAGGAAGGCGGATGCCGGCAAGGAGGAGGCCCAAGACTGAAGCCCATGAAGCCACCAAGACCAAGACGGAAGGCGGCATACTTGCCGGCTAGGTTTAGGACTCCGTATACTTGCTGGATACGTATTCACCTTGTAACCCTAGGTCCAGCCGCCTATATAAGCTGGACCTCGGGACGCCTTTAGGGCAACTCTTTGATAGACAACCAGCTCATTGTAACCTGTTCACGGCGATATTGCCTTATAGTGAGTTATAGCAGCACGTAGGGCACCGCCACCGCCGTGGTGCCTGAAGCTGGGTAAACCGCCGTGTACAATCCCGACCTTGACGACGTCCACCTTCTTGCCCTACGTTCACCCTCGGCTAGCAGGACCCCGTCTCCTATCCAAATGCCGATACGACGACAGTTGGCGCCCACCGTGGGGCCTAAGGCGTCAGGCGTCACGTTCCAGGCGGGAACTCTTGGCGGCATCGGCGAAACAATCGCCGTCGGCCGCGCTGTTCGCTACGGCGACAGTCACTACATCAGCTGCGACGAGTCCTACATCCCCGCAGACGACTACATTGTCGGATGCGGAGTTGTGCCGTTTGGCGGCGTCGATGTGTTCATCGGCTACACTTCTGAGGCGTATGGGTTGCCGCGAATTTATTCGCCATCCCACCCGCCCTACAATCAAGACGGATCTGAGTTTGCCTCCTCTGAGGAGTCCGCAGATTCAGATCTACACTTTGTCGGCATGACGGGACTGGGATCAGACTCCCAGCCCAACAGTCAAGATCCCGAATCTATTCTTCCTGCACTCCAGGATGATGTGATGTCGGATGCCGGATCCAGATCTACCGTTCACGTCAACGTAGACTCTGATTCCGAAGAAGATTCTGCCAGCATGTTTGAGCAACGGGTCAAGAAGTGTTTTATTACACCTGATCCTCCGCCATCTGAGGCGGCTACGGGCTCTTCCGTCAACATGCAGCAGATCTTTGTGGCGGATGTCACCGGCGCAGCTTCAGAGAAGGCGGCAACTGACGCCGCCAACCTGGGGACCCCGGCAACCGATCCACAGTTTCCAGAGCCTCCTGGGGCTCCAAAGAAGAAAATCCTGGAGAAGGGCGAGCCCAGCAAGATAGGAAGCATGGCGGCTCTGGCGGAAGTTCTTCACACGCCGGTAAACGACAAAACCAATCCGGCTGATTTGGAGAAACTTCGGAACACCTTGGTGGAGCAAACTGAGTACCTCAAAAGCAAGCAAGCAGAGGTCCAGAGCCTCCTCGACGAAGCCAAGGAGGAAAACGCCAAGATAACTGCCAAGTGCGACCCCAAGCGTAATCTTTTCACCACCACCCCATTGCCCAAGCCGGCAGGACAAGTGGCGGAGAAGAGAGGTAGGAAAGGCAGGGATCATGACACCTTCAAATCCCCTGCCCAAAAGCTTGGTTTCGAGTGGGCTACAGCACCGCAGCGTAAGGACAAGAACGGGGACGTCATCCTCGCAACACCTGTCCTCAACACTGCGGCCGCCTTGGACATCCTCAACAATGATGACTATGACAAGGACGAGAAGATCTACTACGCATCGATCCTTGCTCGCAAAGCTCTAGAGCAGCAGGCCCGTGCTGATTCTCGCGCCGACATGGCGGACGCAAGGGGAGGAAAGTTGGAATCAAAATCCAACGCTTGCAAAGCTGCGGCCGGTGGCAACCCAGAAGATCCGTCCGGTTCCAGTAGCCACGGAAAAGGGAAGGACAAGGAGAAAGACCCACGCAAATCACCACCTCCAAAAAGGCAGCGTGATGAGGCATCCAGGACCGGCAACAGGCGCAAGGCCTCACCTCCTCCGCCTAGGCGGGATGAAGGCGGAAGCAGGGGCAGCAAGCAGCCGCCAAGGGTGGCGGCAACCGCGACGATGCCCCGCCGCCAAGAAGAAGCAGGGACCGCACACAGTCCCCACCACCAGTGCCCAGGCACGAAGGCGGAAGCCGGGGACACAACAATGAGCCTAGGCACAGCCGGGCAGCGCAGGACGAGCCACATGCTGATAGATCTGGCAAACAGCTCAGTCCGCAAGACGCGAGACATCGTCTCAATGACATCAAGGCTGGAAAGCAAGATGCCTATCTAGGACCTGAGTGCTTTGGCCCAGCCATCCGCAACGTTCAAGTACCCAGAGACATGACGTCAGTGTCAAAAACTCATCAAAGGTACAATGGAGCGGACAAGCCAAACTCATGGTTGTCGGACTACGCGCTGGCAGTTGAAATTGCTGGAGGCAATGGCCTCGTCGCGCACGCTTCCTTCCCCTCATGTTGGAGGGGACAGCCCGAAGCTGGATCGAAAACTTGCCGGAGAAAAGCATTCATAGCTGGCATGACATGGAAAAGGTGTTCACGCAGCACTTCCAAGGCACGTACAAGCGACCCAATACATACACAGATTTGGTTCGTTGCGTGCAAAAGCCAGATGAAACAGCTACAAGCTTCTTGGCAAGGTGGATTCAAACAAAGGCAAGCTGCGAGAACGTAGACGACAATCAAGCAATCCATGCCTTCACCACGGGCCTCCTGAAGGGCTCAAGTCTCAGACATAAGCTCGTACGCATGCAAGTCAAGGATCTCGGAGTCATGCTCGAAGTAGCAGCCATGTACGCACAGGCGGATGACGATGCACGCGATGGAGATGGCGCACATGATATGGCGCCAAACAGGCGAGCAAGTCACAAACGCAAGGCTCCCCAGGATGACAAAGCCGGACCATCAAACGAGGTCGCCGCCGCCTTCGAAGGCAAAGGCAGCAACCGCAAGTGGAAAGGAAAGGGTAAAGATGGCGGCTCCAGCAAGCAGCGCCTGACGTATGATCAGGCGAAAGCCTTGCCTTGCCCAATCCACGCGTCCTTAGGCAAAGTCAACCACACATTAGGGGAATGCCGGTTCATGGAGGACTTCAAGAAAGACCCCGAGGTTGGCTGGAAATCAAAAAAGAGCAAAAAGGCTGAGAAGACAAAGAAGGAAGACGATGATGGGGCTATGTCCATGTCAGAGGATGAGGAACCCAAGCTGATGCGTAAAGAAAGGAAATATCCCAAGGTACATGGCCAATTGGTGTGCTTCCTGGGCACTCCTTCGGCAAAAGAAGAAAAGGCGGAGATGCGCGAGCTAAACGCCACAGTACCAGACGTTCCCCAGTATCTAGACTGGTCAGAGGAGCCAATAACCTGGGATAGAGATGATCATCCAGATCACGTTCCTCACCCCGGCAAATACGCCCTTGTCGTCGACCCTATTGTCGATAACTTCAGGCTCACCAAGGTGTTGATGGATGGCGGCAGTAGCCTCAACATCATCTACGCGGACACTCTGAAGCGCATGAACTTGTCGGAAAGCCAGCTTGACTATAGCAAAGTCAAGTTTCATGGCATTGTTCCGGGAAAGCAAGGCAAGTCAATGGGAAGCATCAGATTGGAGGTTACTTTTGGGCCTGAGACAAACTACCGCTCGGAGTATCTCAGGTTCGAAGTAGTCCCCTTCAAAAGTGCCTACCACGCCATTTTTGGACGGCCAGCTTTCGCCAAATTCATGGCTCGCCCGTGTTACATATACAGCAAGCTGAAGATGCCGGGACCCAATGGTACAATTACCATCAGTGGCAACTTCAAGAAAGCAAAGGAGTGTGAGCGTGGCAATGCCGCCTTCGCTGAGGCAGTCCTCCACGCAGAGGAGTTAGCCATGTTGAAGAAAGAGCTCGATACATCACAGTTGCCGGAGCATGTAAAGACCGCTGAGCAAAAGAACACTTTCAAGGCGTCCGAAGACACAAAGAAGGCGGATCTGGTCCCAGGTGACAGCTCCAAGCAAGTCACCATAGGGGCTGGCTTGGACGACAAATAGGAAAGCGCGCTCGTCAGGTTCCTCCGTGAGAATCAGGACATCTTTGCATGGTCGTCAGCCGACATGCCAGGTGTCCCGAGGGAACTTGCCGAGCATTCTCTTAACGTCTACGAAGGAGCCAAACCAGTGAAGCAAGGAATAAGACGCTACGGTGAGAAGAAGCGGACAGCAATAGGCAAGGAGATCATCAAGTTGCAAGAAGCCAAGTTCATTAGGGAGGTAGTACACACTGATTGGTTGGCAAATCCTGTAATGGTTCCAAAACCTAATAAGGAAATGAGAATGTGCATTGATTATACCGGTTTGAACAAGTGCTGTCCTAAGGACCACTTTGCTTTGCCTCGTATAGATCAGGTCATAGACTCCACAGCCGGCTCCGAGCTGCTGTGCTTTTTGGATGCGTACTCCGGGTACCACCAAATCAAAATGCGAGAATCCGACCAAATCAAAACAGCGTTCACTACACCCTATGGGACCTTCTGCTACATCACGATGCCCTTCGGTCTAAAAAATGCCGGCGCAACGTATCAGCGGTGTATGCAAAGATGCCTTCACGAGCAAATTGGCCGCAATGTTCACGTCTATGTTGACGACATTGCCGTCATGTCAAGAAAGAAGGCAGATTTGCTTGATGATTTGAGAGAAACCTTTGATAGCCTCCGGGTATACAGGATGAAACTCAACCCGAAAAAATGCGTCTTCGGGGTTCCTGCCGGCAAATTGCTTGGCTTTATCGTTTCCGAACGAGGGATAGAGGTGAATCCAGAAAAAATCAAAGCGATCCTCAACATATCCAGGCCCAAGGACCTGAAGGACGTGCAGCGACTTGCCGGATCGGCGGCTGCCGTCAGTCGTTTCATTAGCCGTCTTGGTGAGAAGGCGCTGCCTCTCTACCGGCTTCTGAAGAAATCCGACAACTTCGAGTGGACAGACGAAGCAGACGCCGCCTTGCAGCAACTCAAGGACGCGTTAACGTCTGCTCCAATTTTGGCAGCTCCTCGTTCGCAGGAACCAATGCTGCTCTATATTGCCGCAACTAACTTAGTTGTTAGTGTGGTACTGGTTGTGGAACGCAAGACGGAAATTTCAGACTTGCCGGAACAACGTCCGGTTTACTTCATCAGTGAAGTATTTTCCGCCTCAAAACAGCGTTATCCGCATTACCAGAAATTGGTCTACGGTGTTTTTTACGCCGCCAGGAAGTTAAGGCACTACTTCCAGGAACATTCAATAACCGTGGTGAGCAAGGCACCTCTGGGGGATATCATCAATAATACAGATGCAACAGGCCGCGTTGCCAAATGGGGCATTGAACTTGCCGCCTTCGACATCTCGTATAAGCCCAGAACGGCCATTAAGTCTCAAGCCTTAGCAGATTTCGTAGCTGATTGGACGGAGGCCATGGACGAAGTACCTCTCCCTGAAGATGCATACTGGATCATGCACTTTGATGGATCAAAAATGCTCCAGGGCTCGGGGGCTGGCATTGTTTTAAGAAACCCTCAAGGAGACAAGCTTAGTTATGTGTTACAAATACACTTCAAGGCAACTAATAATGTTGCTGATACGAAGCTCTCCTTCATGGTTTACACATTGCCAAGGAACTTGGCGTCCAACGTGTCCTCTGCTACGGAGATTCAGATTTGGTGGCGCAACAGATACGTGGTACTTGGGACACAAAGAGCGAAACAATGGCGGCATATCGAGCTACCGTTGACGAATTCGCCAAGTGTTTTCTAGGCTACGAGGTCCGCCATATCCCAAGAACTCAAAATGAGGCGGCAGATACACTTGCCAGAATGGGTCTGAACGCAAAAAGGTACCAAAAGATGTTTTCCTGGAACACCTACACAAGCCGTCAATTAAAGGAGCAGACCTCCTTGACCCAGAGTCGGCAGAACCAGTTGATAGTGCTAGCTATGCCGTCTACTTGGTAAAGCCGGATTGGACGACGCCATATTTGGACTTCCTGATCAATCAGGAGTTACCGGATGATGAGGTTTTGAAAAGGCAAATAATAAGAAGAGCCAAGGCATTTACAATAATCAAAGGTGAATTGTACAAGCGTAGCACCACTGGTGTTTACCAACGCTGCATTTCGCCCGAAGAAGGCAGAGATTGTTGGATGAGATACATGCCGGCGTATGTGGACATCATGCTTCTTCACGCGCCCTTGTTTCAAAAGCCTTCCGACAAGGTTTCTATTGGTTGACAGCCAAGCAAGATGCAGAAGACATTGTTAAAAGGTGCAGGGGCTGCCAACTTTATGCCAGACAATCACATATGCCGGCTCAAGAGCTTAAAACAATACCCATCACGTGGCCTTTCGCAGTCTGGGGCTTGGACATGGTTGGTCCGTTTAAAACGGCGCCTGGTGGCTACACACATTTACTTGTGGCTGTAGACAAGTTTACCAAATGGGTTGAAGCTAAGCCTATCAAAAAGCTAGACGGCGCCACAGCCGCAAACTTTCTGTGGGGAATAATCTCTCGGTTCGGGGTGCCTCATAGCATTATCACCGACAATGGCACTAACTTGTCGCAAGGCGAAGTCGAGGAATACTGTTATAAGCATGGTATCCGCCTAGATCTAGCCTCCGTCGCGCATCCGCAAGCAAACGGTCAAGTAGAGCGTACAAATGGTTTAGTCCTACAAGGAATCAAACCACGTCTCGAAGTACCATTGCACAGAGCGGCTGGGGCTTGGGTGGATGAATTGCAGTCTGTCCTTTGGAGTTTACGCACAACTCCAAACAGATCAACCAAGTTTACTCCTTTCTTCTTAGTCTATGGCGCAGAAGCAGTGTTGCCAACCGACATGATGTACGATTCTCCCAGAATCCAAGCCTACGTCCAGGAGGACGCAGAAGATGCAAGACAGGATGGCCTTGACCTACTTGATGAAGAACGAGATGTTGCCCTTGCGCGATCCGCCATCTATCAGCAAAGTTTGAGGCGTTATCACAGCAGAAGGGTGAGGCAAAGAAGTTTTAGAGTGGGTGACCTGGTTCTCCGCCTAATCCAAGATAGAAAGGGCTTGCATAAGTTATCCCCGCCTTGGGAAGGACCTTTTGTGGTCAGTAAGGTGTTGCTCAATGGTTCTTATTACTTGGTCGATGCACGTGACGGATACAAGAAGAAGCGAGGTCGCAAGCGCAAAAGGAAGGTTGACGACAAGTACGAAGAAACCAAGCGACCCTGGAACATTGAGCAGCTACGTCCTTTTTACACTTAGCAATTTCCACATTGTAATAAGTACTATATGATTATGAAATAAAAGTCTGTGGTTTGCTCATTCAGTTTTGGGATCATGCCATCTTTTGTCTTTTCTCGCAATCATATATCTGTTGTCATAAAAGTTACCAAATAAAATAAGTTTTGCTCCGTGCTAAGGTCCAAACTTTTTTGACATTTGCCGTCTGCCGGCTAAAAAACGCAAACAATCTTTGCACCGCCTAATATGCTTATCTGTCTGTTTGTATGTGGGTCGCCTAGTAGTATGTCGTTGGCACCAACATGCTGGCTTTGGTCTCTGAGTCTAAATTAGTTGGTATTGCACCTGGTTGGCTCAGCTAAAGTAACTAAGATGAGGTTCCGCCAACATATGAAAAAGCTAAACATGCAGGCGAGATACATATTAAGGCGGGCCACTTAAGTAAGCCTACCGCCAAGTGTAGCATAAAAGTTGGCCCATAAATATTTACAACCCAAAATAAAGTTTTATGCGTTAACAGATTAACGCAGTGTTTTGTGCTGCCTTTGCAGGAGGAAGTCTAAGGGATTGCCGCCTTCGTAGAGCTGGTGGAGAGATCCTGGGGGCTAACGCCGGCATTCTTGGGGCTGGCTCCGCCATCCTTGGGGCTGCGCTTGTCGGTTCCGGCTTCGCCTTCTTCGCCGCGGGAAGCTTCAGGATCTGCCAAGGAGGGATCAGCAACGGCAACATGCGGGTCCGGGTGTTCCTTGTAGAACTTGCGGATGTCAACCATGTTGGCAACCCGGGTCGCATAGCCGCGAACAGACCGCAGCACGTCCTGCATCACGATGGTTTGGCTGTTTTCGTCTTCGGTGGGGAAGTACTCGGTGACTTGATGAATATCAGCCTCCGGGTACCACGCCGCCGTCATCGCCAATGCCAACTTGGCACCGCCTCGTGCTGCTGAGCGTAGTGTGTTGTCGTGTTCAGCTGTCGCCTTCTCCAGCAACTCCGGCAGAGCATCGAAGATGACGGGATCGCCGTCTTCCCCAGGGTAGAACTTGGCGGCAAATGATTTGCCGGCGCCGACAATCTGGTTGACGATTTCGCCAATTTTCAAGATCCGAGCAAGGCGCGGCGTTGTGGCCAGGTCATCTCCCAGCTAGCCGGCACTGCACAAACACAAAGTTACACACTGCAGCTTCAAGTATCAAGAAAGCAAGGTGACAAAAATGAAGGACTGGAGGCATACCCAAGACATGGTCGTGGATGGCGTTGACCTCATCCAGATGGTTCTCAAGCGTTTCTTGGGCTAGCTGGACCGCCTTTGACAGTTGGTCCTGCTGCTCCTTGGCGTTCTTGTTCACCTGGTCAAGGTTGTTGCTCATGGCCTCAAGTTGTCCAGTCAACTTGCTAACTTCGGCAGCATGAGCCAACGCACGATCATCCAGCTCCTTGGCGTGATCCGCCTTCAGCTTGGTCACCAGCCCGGCAAGATCTGCAGCTTCGTTCATCAAAGCTTGCATGTCAGTGGAGTTCTTGAGAATATCTTGCGCAGTGTTTAATAATTCTACAAATAAAAAGAAAAGACGACTAAAATACTTGTCGGAAAAGGAAAAGAAGTCGGACGAAAAGAAGGCAAAGAAAGCTTTGTCACCTTCATCCTTCTTGCGAGCTTCTTCCAAACTCGCAATTTGGGCGTTCTTCAACTCCACGTCCTGCTGCAGTTCCTCGCATTCCTTCTTCTTCATCTCTTGAGCACGAAATAGCTCAAGATTGGAAGCAAGAACGGCCTGCATGCACGAAAGCAACATTATGGTTAGCGCTATTTAGTCAACGAGACCACTTTGCCGGCTAAATTTTTCAGCCGCCAAAGTGCTCGGGGGCTGGGACCATAGGCTATTTTACCTCAAGTTGTCCGTGCAGGGTGTCGTGGAGTTCGTCCATGTGTGCGTACCAGTTGCGGGTACCGTCACGCATGGTCTTCAGTGTTTGCCGGGGGTCTTGCAACCCTTTGCCAGGTTGGGAGCCAGGATGAGTGGACGATCCGCCTTGTTCGGCCGCCATCTGGTCATCCATCTCCTGCTTCATGGCGATAAATCGAGCGGCATCACTAGCCGAAGCTTCAGCCGTCTTGGAAAAAGTTATGCCGGCAACTGATTTCTTGCCCGCCATCTTCTCTGTAGCCGCCTCTGCGGTACCGGCAGCTGTGTACGTTCCCTGGCACACAACCACGGGAACGCCAACTGTGGGCGTTGTCGGCGCAGCAGCTGGAGAAGAACGTGGTGGCTTGCCCCTGCCGGCAGCAATCTTCAAGTTGGAGCGGAGTTTGGGCATGGTAGGCTTGCCTCTGTAAGCAGAAACATGCAAGTTTGTCAGCACAAACATATTAAAATATCCAAGTCAGGGAAGCCAAAGTTTGCTAACCGCTTCAAGGGAACGTTCCCCACGGTCTCATCCTCTGCGTCGGCAGAGGTGGCCGCCTTCTTCCTCTTCTTCGACTTGCTGGCACCTGTATCATACCAGTTTGGGGCCAGCTCGTCCTCTCCCAAGGTTTGTAGCTGAAAAGGAAGCAAGACAATATTAATTCAGTACCTAGTGGGCAAGGATGTTAGTGAAATAACAAAGTAGCTTTCACTACCGCTGGGGCTGGGTTGTTATGAGTGAACATGGCGACGCCTTCAGCCGCCTTCACCGACAGAGGCTTGATAAGCTCTCTAAGCCGGTACTCCAAGGCATCCTGATCAAGGGTGCTGTTGCCGGCGTCGTCCGCCTTGTACTCGCACATCTTCAGTGGGCGATGGCGGAGAGGCATAATCTTCCTCGACACCCAGCAGATGACGGTGTCAACTCCGTCAAGTCGTGGAGCCAACATCGTCTTCGTCAAGAATTCGATCCGCCTAACGGCAACACGAAGTTCTTCCGGCAAGCTGCTGAGCGGCACTTTTGCTGTCCAGCAAGCCTTGTGGGTTGGCGGACCGTTGACGAAGGCTGGCATCCCTTGCGTGCTGCCAGGTGTCGGGATGTCCTTGCAGTAAAAGAAAGTGCTGGTCCAGTGCTTCACCGACTCGATGTATGGTATTTTTGGGTACCAGTCGGGTTGGCGGCAGTTGAACGTAACACTACCGCAGGTTGCTAGGTGGCCGCCTGGTATGGTTTGCCGGCGGCACAGGAAGCAGTACTTAAACAGCTCTATGGACGCAGCTATGCCTAAGTACCCTTCGCACAAAGCCTGGAAGCCGGCTAGCACTAGAATACTGTTGGGCGCTATGTTGTGTGGCTGCAGCCCATAAAAACTAAGCACCGCCAAGAAGAAGGCGGAAAGCGGCAGAGACATACCGCGAAGGCTATGCGAAGCCAACATGACACGCTCGCCGTCTTGGGGGTCAGGCACCGCCTCGTCGCCTGGAACCCTCCAGGAGCATTCCGTCTTTGGCGGAATGTATCCGCTTTCCTCCAGTTCCTTCAGATATGCTGACGTCATAACTGACGGCAGCCAGTACCTGGAACCCAGGTCTCCAGCCTCTTCCTCTTCCTCGACGTCGTCATCCTCGTCGGCGGCAGATTCCGCCGCGGCCTCTGAGCTGGTAGCCGCGAGGGATGGGAGGGGAAAAGTTGGAGCGGCGGTCGCAGGCCGTCGGAGCTGGGAAGAAGTAGAAACCCCGCCCGTGGCCACGGTGGCCGCGGGAGAGGTCATCGATGCGCCTGCAGGCACCGCCGCCGCTGGAACAGATCCAGATCCGGCGGGGGTCGAAGAGGCCGCAGCCAGTGCCGCCGTCGCTGCCGCATCCTGCTGAGTGCTCGCCATTTAGGGGAGAGGGCGCTGCTCGTGCTCGCCGGAGTTGAGTTCGAGGAGGAGTTGAGCTCGGGAAGGTGAGGAGGCCACGGTGGGTGTGCGAATGAGGAAGAAGTGCATCGATGTGCCCTTTGGAGGTATTTATCCCCACGCGCCAAGATCCGTGCCTAAAATTAGGGGGACGCGAGATTTCCGCCACGTGCCCACGATTTGCACGTCGTGGCAACGGCGTCTGCGGCCTCGCTCCGATTTCTGTGCGTGGTGGAGAAACCATCATGACGCATGCCCAAGTCCAAACTGTCGTGGACTGCATGGCGTCATCCGTCAACATTTGACGAGCCTAGTCAATTGACAAGACTGGTGCCAGGAAGATTCCTGACAATGGTCAGGCCGTCTTTCCCATGATGGCGGCAAGTTGTCCGACTACTTTAGGCGGACCGCCGCTTACTTTCAACTATGGAATGCTTCAAGCTCTTCAGATGCTTACAAGACAAGGCGGACGTTGCCGACAAAGAAGACGGCGCCTGAAGAACTCGAACCCTCCCAGGGGCTAATGTTGGGGATATACCTACTAGGGGTATCACCAGCATGGATCAATCCGGCTAGTCCAGGGTGGCCCGCAGTGGTGGTGAAGGCTTTGCCTACCGGGCGGCCCAGATAGCTGACGACCAAGGAAGGCGGATGCCGGCAAGGAGGAGGCCCAAGACTGAAGCCCATGAAGCCACCAAGACCAAGACGGAAGGCGGCATACTTGCCGGCTAGGTTTAGGACTCCGTATACTTGCTGGATACGTATTCACCTTGTAACCCTAGGTCCAGCCGCCTATATAAGCTGGACCTCGGGACGCCTTTAGGGCAACTCTTTGATAGACAACCAGCTCATTGTAACCTGTTCACGGCGATATTGCCTTATAGTGAGTTATAGCAGCACGTAGGGCACCGCCACCGCCGTGGTGCCTGAAGCTGGGTAAACCGCCGTGTACAATCCCGACCTTGACGACGTCCACCTTCTTGCCCTACGTTCACCCTCGGCTAGCAGGACCCCGTCTCCTATCCAAAATGCCGATACGACGACACCGTTGATAAAAGTTCTTGTTTGTGACTGTGTGTAGAGGAAACATGATCTCCTTTATGCAATGTCTGAATTTGGTGAATGCAGTCTGAAGATTCACCTCTAGCTCCTTTTGATCCAGAGCCAGAAAGAACTTTTCTTGCAAGAAGGAGAGCAGCATCAGTGTCCTCAGTAGAAGATCAAGAGGATAGGCAGTCAGTAATCAACATGGGTGACCAAAAGTTGAGAGATTTATGGATCCCCAAGGATCAGTTGGCCAATACAGATGTTGTGATGCCATCCATCCAGGCAAACAACTGGGAGATCAAGCCTGCATTAATCAACATGGTGCAGCATAATCCATTCAAGGGCAGTGCCTTAGAGAGCCCTCATGAGCATATCAGAAATTTTCTTGAATATTGCAACACCCTGAAGCACAATGGAGTACCTCCAGAGGCAATAAGGATGCAGCTGTTTCCATTTTCTCTATCTGGCCTTGCAAAGATGTGGTTCCATGCATTGCCAACCCACTGCAGAGACACTTGGGAGCATTTGTTGCAAGCATTCTTTGAAAGGTACTTTCCTCCCACCAAGGCAGCTGAGTGCAGAGACAAGATTACAAGATTTGTGTAATATGAAGATGAAAGCTTCTATGATACTTGTCAGAGATATCAAGGATTGATCAGAATGTGCCCTAATCATGGACAAGAACAGTGGATGATTTTGCAAACCTTTTACAAGGGCCTGACAGAGCAGACTAGATCTTTTGTTGATTCAGCAGCTGGTGGAGGTATCATGAACAAAACACTTGATGAAGCCACAACATTGATAGAGAGTATGGCATCCCATCATTTTTCCTGGACCAATGAAAGGATAGTGCATCCTAACCAACAGTCAGCAATTCAGTTAAGTGGCCAGAATGCACTTGAGGCAAAGCTGGACAGCCTGACCAACCAGTTGTCACAGCTCATGCAAGAGAAGAATAGCAAGGCAATTGTGCATGTGAATCAAGTATCTTCTGCCTGTTTGATCTGTGGAAATGAAGGTCACTCACCTCAGGAGTGTTCCTTGTTTGAAAACCCTGGAAACCAAGTAGCTGAAGTGAAATATGCCCAGAATCAAGGTGCATTTTCTCAGAGCTACAACCCTGCTTGGAGGAATCATCCCAACTTGTCCTACAAAAATACAAATCAGAAGAACTACCCTCAAGGAGCACAGCAGAATTTTGCTCAATCAAATCAGCAAAATTTCAGACCTCAAGGAAATATGCAGTATCAGCAGTATCAACAGCAACAACAACAGCAACCTCAGCAGCAACAGCAGCAAGCAAATCAGCAAAATGCATCTAGCAATCAGTTAGAAATCAGTGAAATGATGAGACTCCAGAAGGAAATGTTCAGTGGTATGCAGGAAACTATGAAGATGCAGTCAGAATTGTTTTTCAAAACAATGCAAACACTTACAGCTGGTATTTCTAATGCTCAAGTAGCCTAGCCAGTGAACAAGTTGCCTGCTCAAGCTGAGAAAAATCCTAAGCAGTGTGGAGCAATTGAGATAGTAGAGGCAGTGACAACTAGAAGTGGAGTAAACACAGCTCCAGTGCTGAAAACACCACCAAAAATGACTTATGTTGCACCAGCTAGAAGAACAACAGGGCAACAGCCTCATGAAGGAGCCTCGCGAGGGCTAAGTTCCTCGTCGAGGTCTCACTTGAAGCCTCGCGAGGGAGAGCCTCGTGAGGGAGGTGGATAACCTCGCGAGGGAGAGCCTCATGAGGAAGGTGCAGAGCCTCGTGAAGAAGTCACAGCAAACACTTTAGCTCCTGAAGAGGCAGTAGAACCAGCAGCTGAAGCTGAAAATGCAGAGAAATCAGCAGGAAATTCGGTGGAAAATGCTCAGCCAGCTGACAAGCCAGATGTTGCGGCAAAACCAGCTTCTGTAGTTCAGAAGCCTGTTGCACAGAAAATCCCATTTTCAGAGAGACTAGAGAAAACTAAGGAAGAAAAGCAATATGCCAAGGTCTTGGAGACCATGAAGGAAGTTCAGATTACTATCCCATTCTTGATGCAGTGCTACACATCCCTCTCTATGCAAAATTCTTCAAAGATCTGATGACCAAGAAAAGAAGTCTAGAGGATCCAGAAATTGTTGCTCTGACAGAGGAGTGCAGTGCGGTTATTCTGAATTATATGTCCAAGAAGCTTGGTGATCCAGGGAGTTTTAGTATCCCTTGTGTAGTTGGAAAAAGAACATTTACAACATTGTGTGATCTAGGTTCATTAGTAAGTGTGTTACCACTAGCTGTCAGCCAGATTTTGTAGTTAGGAGCTCTGAAGCCTACCTCCATGACATTGCAATTAGCTGACAGAACTCTGAGGAAACCAGCTGGGATTCTTGAAGATGTGCCAGTTCAAGTTGGAAATTTTGCTTATCCAGTAGATTTGGTGGTGCTGGAGATGGAAGACAACTCAGAATCCATGATACTAGGCAGGCCATTTCTTGCAACAGATAGGGCAATTATTGATGTGAAAGGTGGAACACTAAAATTGCAATTTGTTTCAGAGGAAGCTGAGTTCAGCATGAAGCATGCTTCTCACATGCCAAACATACTTGAGCAGAGTGTGTTGGACACTTTTCATAGATGTAGTTGAATAGAGTGTGTTGGACACTTTTCAAGAATTGCAGCCAGATGAGCCTGAAGCACAAGTGTTTGTGACAACTGATAGTGTAAATCCACAGGAGCTATGTGCAATAAATCTTTGTGAAGAAGAAACAGAGGAAGAAGAAAGTGAAATTCCTCAGCCAGCTCATCATTCCATTGTGGAGCTAAAAGAATTATCATCTCATCTGAAATATTCTTTCTTGGAGAAGGAAAAAATTCATCCAGTGATAATTAGGTCAGCTCTGGATAATGCACAGGAAGAAAGTTTATTGTCAGTACTGAGATTATACAAAAATGTGATTGGTTATTCCATTGATGATATCAGAGGCATAGATGAGAAAATTTGCTCTCACAAGATACATTTGGAAGAAGGCAGTAAACCAACTAGAGAAGGTCAGAGAAGGCTGAATCCTGCAATGCAAGATGTTGTCAAGAAAGAAGTCCTAAAATTGCTCAAAACAGGCATGATTTATCCTATTTCTGACAGTGAGTGGGTGAGTCCAATTCATATAGTGCCCAAAAAAGGAGGATATACAGTGGTAGAAAATGAAGAAGGTAGATTGATGACCACAAGACCTGTCACTGGTTGGAGAATGGTTAATGATTTCAGAAAACTGAATAAGGCAACTAGGAAGGATCACTTTCCTTTGCCATTTATGGATCAGATGTTGGAAAGGCTGGCAGGACATAAATTTTATTGCTACCTAGATGGATACTCTGGTTTTCTGCAAATTCCTATCCATCCAGCTGATCAAGAAAAACCACATTCACTTGTCCCTATGGAACATTTGCTTACAAGAGATTACCATTTGGCATGTGCAATGCACCTGGCACATTTCAGAGGTGTATGATGTCCATTTTTTCTGATCACATTGAAAAAATCATGGAAATGTTCATGGATGACTTCACAGTCTATGGAAAGGATTTCATCACTTGTCTGAAAAATTTGACAGCTGTGTTACACGGATGTTCTGAGCAGAATTTGATACTGAACTGGGAAAAATGCCATTTTCTTGTTACTGAAAGAATTGTGCTTGGACATCTAGTGTCAGCCAGAGGGATAGAAGTGGACATAGCAAAAGTAGATGTGATTGCTAAATTACCTCCCCTGAAAATGTGAAAGGAATTCAGAGTTTCCAAGGCCATGCTGGTTTTTACAGAAGGTTCATCAAGGATTTCTCTCTAATTGCAAAGCCTCTCACAAGACTGCTAAATCAAGATGTCAAGTTTGTGTTTGATGAAGCATGTATGCAAGCATTCAACAAGTTGAAAGAAGCTCTCATTACAGCCCCAATTGTGCAGCCATCTGACTGGACTCTGCCATTTGAGCTGATGTGTGATGCTAGTGATTATGAAGTAGGAGCAGTGCTTGGACAGAGGAAGGAGAAAGCTCTTCATGTGATTCATTATGCCAGCAAGACACTAGATGATGCTCAGATCAATTATACCACCACAGAAAAGGAATTACTTGCAGTGATATTTGCATTTGATAAGTTCACGCCATACCTTGTTGGACACAAGTGCATTGTCTACACTGACCATGCAGCAATAAGGTACTTGATCAAGAAAAAAGATGCAAAGCCAAGGCTGATCAGATGGATACTTCTGCTACAAGAATTTGATATTGAGATAAAGGACAAGAAATGATCTGAAAATTCAGTGGCAGATCATCTGTCCAAAATTAATTATCCTAAAAACAGAGAGATACAAGATGGAATACCAGGTGAACAACTGATGAAAGTAAATGCAAGTTCTCCATGGTATGCTGACATAGTGAATTACCTAGCTTGTGAAATTATTCCAGCTGAGATGACCTACCAGCAGAGAAAGATATTTGTGCATGATGCAAAGAGCTACTACTGAGATGAGCCATTCTTGTACAAGCATTGTACAGATGGAATTATCAGAAGATGTGTGCCAGCAGAAGAAATAAATGATGTCATGTTCCAATGCCATGCAGGCATGTATGGAGGGCATGCAGGAGTAATGAAGACCCAAGCAAAAATTCTCCAGGCTGGATTCTACTGGCCAAATCTGTTCAAAGATGTGCATGAGTATATCAAGCAGTGTGATCCTTGTCAGAGAGCAGGAAAAATATCAAGAAGAAATGAAATGCCTCAGGAGGGAATTTTAGAAGTGGAACTGTTTGATGTGTGGGGAGTAGATTTTGTTGGACCCTTGCCATCATCAAAAGGATACAAGCATATATTGGTAGCAGTGGACTATGTGTCCAAATGGATTGAAGCAATACCCACTGTCAGTGCTGATTCCAAGTCAGTATGCAAATTATTCAAAACAGTCATATTTCCCAGATTTGGAGTTCCTAGAGTAGTGATCAGTGATGGTGGAGCTCATTTCAACAATGAACAGCTAGAGAAGCTCCTGAGCAAGTATGGTGTGAAAATCCACAGAGTGATAACACCTTATCACCCTCAAGCCAATGGACAAGTGGAACTGTCCAACAGAGAAGTAAAACAGATTCTTGAGAAAGTTGTGTCCAAGTCCAGAGGAGATTGGTCAATGAAATTACCAAATGCCTTGTGGACATACAGGACAGGCTACAAAACACCAATTGGAATGTCTCCATTCAGAATTGTGTATGGAAAAGCATGTCACTTACCTGTTGAGTTGGAGCACAGAGCTCAGTGGGCAATAAGGAAGCTGAACATGTATTTAGGAAAGGCTAGAGAAGCTAGAAAACTCCAGATGTGTGAATTAGAGGAGCTAAGAAATGATGCATATGAGAGTGCCAAGATATACAAGGAAAAGGCCAAGAAGTGGCATGACAAGCACATACTCAGGAAAGATTTCAGTGTTGGGCAGACAATTTTGGTGTATGACTCCAAGCTGCATTTGTTCTTTGGAAAGTTCAAGTCAAGATGGTTTGGTCCCTGTGTTATCAAGAGAGACCTAGGACATGGTGCATTTGAAATGCAGAGCTCGACAGAGGGTACTTTCAAGGTAAATGGTCATAGGCTGAAGCATTACAGAGCAGGAGAGCAGTTAAACACTGAAGATCAGGAAGGAACAGATGATGATGATGAAGCTGAGGATGAGCCCAATGCATCCTCTGCAGTTGAGAACCAGTGAAGAAGCTACAGTCAAGCTATTGACTATAAACAAGCGCTCATCAGGAGGCAGCCTGATACCTTTTTATGTTATTTACATTTTTATTTCCTTTATTTGTTTTGTTTTGTGTGTTTTGCTTTGTATCTTTGTTTTTCAGATTTTAAATAAAGGAGAATGGAGAAGTCTTGGCTATGATCTCATGAAGCTTCTTACTCTTGAAGGAACCTCTCGAGGGCTGAGTGTCTTGCCGAGGTCTTTCAGATGCCTCGCGAGGGAAGGCAGAGCCTCGCAAGGGAGTCGCGGCAGTGAACACCGGGTGGAAACATTCCAATCCTTAATCATTTTACATCATGAACATTATTGATATGCCATGTCTCTGAACTATGATCAAATTTGGCAATTTAAAGCTGTTTCAGTAAAAGTTTCATAGTGTTGCTCTGCTCTGATCATGTAGCACTTCATTTTATTGAGAATCTTGCATTTAATCTGGTTATTATTCTTGCAAAAGCTTATGTTCAGAAGCATTTATCAAATATAGAATTTATTCATTTCTCTGTTCAAAACTTTTGGAATACTAGATAATGCAATTGACTCAGAAACTGAATGTGATGATCCCTTTTAGAGCCATGTACTAACTGCATTTCTGCATGTTTGCATTTTTTGCATTAGCAAACATGATCTCTGGATTGTGATTTGCGAAGAACGAACGGTGAAACTAACTGAAAATTTTGGTAACAACAAGAAATTTTTGCATTAGCTACTGTGATCCCTGGATTGTAGTATGTGAAGCACTAACTGAAATTCTATAACTGAAACTGAAGCAATTTTTAGCATTAGCAGTTATAATCTCTGGATTGTAACCTGTGAAGCACTAACTATGTTAACTTGACAAGAAAATGACCAACTAACTCATTTTATGCATTTGCACTAGCCTACTATGTTCCTGGGAACTGTAGCAGGTGAATGATGCATGTAAAATGCATACATGAACTTTACATTTTATTACTTGATATTCCAACTTATTTGCATCATATATGGGTTATATTTATGTTTTATAATGATTTTAGAAGATAATTCATAGTTTCCCCATTTATTTGGAATTAACCCTGCAGAACCAGAAAACCCCTTTTCCCATGTTTTTGACTTTCAGTGACTCAAACGATGTCCAAATGACCTAAGATTTTACGGGGCTCAATATTTGGAAGGAAGAAGACGTACGAGCTAAGGATCCACGAAAAAGGAAGTCCGAGGAGGGAATTAGGTGGTCCCACGCGGCCAGATTCCCTGGCCGCGTGAGGCACCCTCTCCCCCCCCCTCGTGGCTCCGATGTCGTCCGTTTTCGTCTCCGTGGCTTCGTCTTGACCTAAAACCGACTATAAAAATAGTCCCCCGAGGAGTTTCGCAGAGAGGCGACAGAGAAACACAAAACCACGAAACAGGAGACAGAAGGCTACCGCCGGAGAAGGTCGGAGGGGGGAAACGCCGCCGGAATCACCTCCGGAAGGCTCCTCCATCCCCCTCCGGAGTCTCCATCAACACCACCATCAAGACCAGCACCATCTCCATCACCATCTTCGTGATCCACTTTATCCCCCTCATAGTTTGAGAGTTACCGAACCCTAGATACTTGTTTTGTGCTCCTATTCATGTTTGTGATTGAGTACTTGTCATTATTTGTAGCTGAAGTTATATTTTCAGATTGTGTTGTATCACTTATGTCATTGAATCATATCATGTCTTCGCGTTGTGAGTAGTTCTCTCATGTTCCTGGGGGCATAGGATGGATTGGCAATGATTTATTTATGACATGTGTTGGTATTTTGTCTAGTGTTTATCTTTTTATGTAATTCTATGATGGTGTTGTGCGAACATCGACTGCACATCACTTCACCTATATGGGCTCAGAGGAGAACACCATAGTGTAATAGAGTGAGGGAGACTTGGGGGGACATGTAAACCTGAGACCGAGTCATGAAGTTGCATTATGAGGGTATTAGTATCGGGGACCTTAGAGTGTAATGCTATGGTGGGACTTTATGTCTTAATAACTCTTGTGCAGTCATTTACTTGGCCATAAGAACCATCATAAGGGGTTTAGTTTATTTATTTAGCTTTCCCTAATTATGGCTCCGTCCAAAGAAGATTAAAACTTGACAAAATGTTTACCTTGTTGTTCTAGAAATATCTATGCCATGAAATCCATGTAGCCCTTGGGAACATTTTCCACGCATAAGAAACACACACTTAAGCTTGTCCTCTTGCTGCATAGAGTATTGGGCTTTCTCTCTTTGAGAGCTTTAACTCATCATATTTATTTTCAGCTTTTTACTTTATTGCAAACTCTACACCAAAAACCCAAAAACACTTGCATCATTTAATCATTTTAGTTTGTCTAGTGCATAGATAATAAGAGAAGTGACACTCTTATTTGAGAGGATAAATACTTATACCTTCTACTCCTCGTGGGATCGATACTATACTTACACATTGAATATTTCAACGATCCTCTATACTTGTGGCTATCAAGACATTTTCTGGCGCCGTTGCCGGGGAGTGTAGCGCTTAAGTTTTTATTCTTATTTGCAGTAGATATTTATTTTCAGTTCTGCATTTCTTTTTGTTTGTTTTACATCTTGCAATCATCTAAGCTTGGGGAGGTTTTCCTCTTTAACTTGTTTGGTTGTGAGTTTTTCTTAGATTTACTTTCAGCTTAGCATTCACTTTATTCATATATCAAAAATCCAAAAAAATTAGAAAATGGAAAAAACCACAAAAACTCTTCCGGAAATAATGAATTCTTACTTTGAATTCATGAAAGCTTCTAAAATTGCTGAGGAATTTAGAGAGTTAACAGAACGGAAACTACTAAAAGATTTCATGGAAAATTTAAATTATATTGCTGGAGAGTGGTTTTTATTCCATGATAATAAAACTTGTTGCTTTAAACATACTGTCAGGGGCTACCCTGGGGTAGGGTCATGATATGGTATAAGCTGTGTCCAAGAGTGGACCGAGGTATGGAGAAACCGAGACAGCAAGGCCCAGAAGGGGCCGAGATACAGTGCTGAAGCAAACCGAGATAGCCAGGCCCAGAAGGGGCCGAGATATTGTGATGGGGCTGACCGAGATAACCGGGCCCAGAAGGGGCCGGGATATGACTTTGGAGTAATCCGGCATATACTGACCGACATGTAACAACCGACATATGAATGTCGGTATCTCAGTGTCTTCTCTTATGTGCAGAGGAGAATAGCTAAGGAAGGGAAATCCGGCATATCCAGCCGGGTTAAAGAGAAGAGGCGCAAAGTCAATGCCACGATCACATCCCGTCTGACATGGAAGCGTGGCAGGAGGTATAGTGCAGGTTCGAAGTGACAGGCATGCTTATCTCTGACACCAGGCACACGTGGGAGCAGATAACGAGGCAGTGCTGGGCTCGAGGCAGTACAGGTCATGTCCTGTCCGTCGCAGAGATATGCTCATGACCCCGTTACTGACACAGGGGTGACGATCACACTGCTAGCGCATGCGCGCATGGTAGTAATCACGCTCCTGATACCAGCGCGCGTGGCTACAGTGCCGGGACGTGGCGATACCTCGGTCCAGGCTATAAAAGGAGCCCTCCCCCCTCCTGTGTGAGGGACGGTGCCCTGAGAGATCTTTTCCCCCACAACTAGTTTCTTCCTCCTTGAGAACTTGGCAATAGCTGAGTACATACAGCTCGAGGAGCACCATTGTATTTGTGAGATCCCAGTATATCGTGACAGACAGGCAGGAGTAGTGATTTTACCTCCTCGCGAGGGCCCTGAACCTGGGTATATCGTGTGTGCTTGTTGTGTTCTTTGCGTGCGCTCCTTAGCGCGCTAGCCCTCCCCGGTTCCACCAGCGTCCATCGGCCCCAACATAAACCATCCTATGGCATCTGTCGTGATCACACCACGACAGTTGGCGCCCACCGTGGGGCTGACAGCGGCGCTGGCTAGTGTGTTCATCCGGACGGGCTCCATCATCGCCTCGGGTTAGCGCGTGGTCAGTGGCCTGGTCCACAGATTCGGCTCGCTGAACTTCATCAGCGACAATGTGGGCTGCTTCGGTAGCAGGCCGCTCTCGAGGAATGGTTGCCTCGTCACCTTTGGGACGTTCGAGGTCTACGTTGCCACCTAGTTTGTCTGGAAGTACCCCGAGCAGGTGCTTGTAGTGGAAGATCCTCCTGCTGTCTGTGCGGCTCGCGGCCGACATACCGCTAGCCTCGGGAGCTGCACAGAGGTAATGATGACCGGGCCTGTGGGTGGTGCTGGCAAAGGCAATATCAGCGAGCCTGCCACCAGATCTGCCCGAACAGCGAAACCTCCGCTGGAAGGAGATGAGCACCTCCAGGCTGGTGCATCAAATGTGCCGGTCAGACCAGCTCCTCTGGAAGATATCATCGAGAAGTTGGATGTGCCGGTGATTACCGGGGTAGATGCTGTCCAAACAGCCACCGAGTTAGAGGTGCAGCGTCAGAAGCTGCATCAGGAGGCCATTGAGGTGGCCGAGATAAGGAGAGAGTTCGGGATAACCCTCCGTGAGTATAACCAAGCTCATGGTTTTACTCCGATAGCTACTCATCCTAAGCGCTTAGAAGAAGTGCGTAAAAGGGGCAAAGGCCTCAATGCCGAGATTGCTAGAGAGGGTTGATCGAGTTCTAGCAAAACTCCTAGTCTCATGTTGGCTGAGAAGCCCAAGTATAGTTCCCCTGCTAAAACTCTTAGAGCTGCCGAGCCAGCAAGAGCCGAGTTATCTAGTTTATCCGTAGAAGCTCTCCGTAGGCAACAAGACCGAGTTAATGAGCTACTAGGTGTTGCAGTGCGGCAGAATGAGGTCTATCTTAGGGGTAACACAGCGGCAGGTGGTCCAGGATAGTTCACTCGGCTAGGGGAGCCAGTGAGAGATCTAAGGGGCAAGCTTCGTCACCGCATGTCGGTGGAGATCGTGACCGGAGTGTAAACTCTAGTAGAAATAAGCAGATGCAGACATATGATCCGGCGTATGCTGGAAAGCAGTTAGCAGGGCAGGGCAGTGTCGGCCGGAGTAAAAGCAATCCCGGCCCGGGCAATCCAGATGCCGGAAAGATTAACTCGGTTGGCCGAGGTTATCCACCTCGGTATCCGACACAAAATGTCGCACAAGTTCAGCAGCCCCGAGGTGATGACCATGGGGCTAACCGTTATGATGATGGTTACTCGGCTATGGAGAAAGCCGGGTATCAGAGATATGAAAGTGCGTTGGGATCCCGGTTGGGACCTCGCCAGCTGTCAGCAAATGATGCACGCTACAAGCTGGATAGGATCTATATGTCTGAGATGCTGGAAGCGCAAGGCCCACCTGGCCCTGCGTGCTTTGGACCTCGGATCATGAGGGAGTCACCGGTGCATCACTTTCAGTTGAACCGAGGCACAGAGACTTATGACGGCAGCACTAAGCTGGAAGACTGGCTGACAGATTATGTGTCGGCAATGCATATTGCGGGAGGAAACCGCCGTTGGGCGGTGAGGTATATCCCGCAAATGTTGGAAGGGCCAGCTCGGATCTGGCTGAACAACTTGCGAGAGAATAGTATTGATTGCTGGCTGGATTTTGAAGAGGCCTTTGTTAGTAATTTCTCCAGCACATACAAGAGGCCAAATCGTCCTCAGCAGCTTGCCATGTGTAAGCAGAGGAATGATGAAACTGACCGAGACTACCTGACTCGGTAGAGTACTATTCCCAATTCCTATGAAGGAGTTGTTGAAGCGCAGGTCATTTCATGGTTTGCACAAGGGTGCCGACATGGCTCCATGCTATGGCAGAAATTGCAAAGGGAGATGCCGGCTACTTTGGCCGAAACAATCCGGATTGCAGATAGTTATGCGCTAGGAGATCCGATGCAGCCCATGCTGAAGTCGGTGGAACCGAGTAGAAGATACCCTGGCAACAATGGACCTGGACCATCTAGGCGAGGTGACCACCAGGATTTCGGGAACAAGAGAAGAGAGGACCGGCCGGATCACCGGTACGGTTCGAATCAAGTTGCTGCTGTTAATCAAGATCAGCCAGATGACGGCAATAGCCAGCTTCAAAAGAACAGTGGTCCTGCATGGGGCCAAAGGTCGGATGGGAAGAAACTGTGGAGTGATAAGAGGAAGCCTTGGGAGGATAGGCCGAGATTAACCTATGAAGCAATGCTGGATGGGCCCTGCAGCTATCACATGAACGACCCACGCAGGCCGGCCAATCATTCAACCCGGCAGTAAAGCTGGTATCAGCGCACGTTGAAGGAAGGGGGAGGATCCGGAGGAAATCAGATGGGAGCATCTCAGAGACCTCCCACGCAGAGGCCTGCGCCACTCACCGGGGCAAACAACATTCCCGTGAATGCACCTCCACCGAGGCCTGCAGCTCCGAGGCCTGTTAACCAAGTAAATGTCGGAGGCAATAGTGGCAATGCTGGTCCCAGCCGCCAGGCAGAATATCGCCAGGGAGAGTACAAAGAGGCTCATCAGAGCTATGTGATCTTTGTGACCGAGCCAACAGATAAGCTGAGCTTGCATCGGCGTGCAATGGAGGTGAACGCTGTTATGCCGGCTGTGCCAAAGTACATGAACTGGGACGATCAGAAGGTCAGTTGGAGCATAGATGATCATCCTCGGACCATGCCAAGCCCGGGAGGTTACGCACTAGTTGTGGATCCGACATTCATTGGGCCCACCATCAATGTCAGGTTCACCCGGGTTCTCATTGACAATGGGAGCAGCATCAACATCATGTACCGAGACACCATGGTAAAGATGGGCATCTCGGCGAACATGTTGCAACCGAGTCATACAACCTTTCATGGCATAGTGCCAGGTGTCTCATGCGCACCTATGGGAAAGATTTGGGTTGATGTGTTGTTCGGCACCAAGGATAACTGCAGAACCGAGAGCATCCAGTTCGAGGTCCACTTGCTCGGTAGGCCAGCCCTGGCCAAGTTCATGATATCCACACATGTGGGTTACCTCAAGATGAAGCTGCTGGGTCCTAATGACATCATTACCATTTCGGGGAACTATAAGTGTTCCATGGAGTGCGCCTCGGCTGGATCTTGTCTGGCTGAGTCATTAATCGTTGCTGCGGAGAAAAAGAGAATCCATGAAGTGGTGGCGCTGGCCCAGTCTGCGCAACTCGGTATGCCGGGTATGGCTAACCCGGAGCAAAATGCGGCGTTCCAGGTGCCGAAGGAGACAAAGAAGATCAGTGTTGATCCGGCGTTCCCAGAGCACAACGTCATCATTGGTACCGGGTTAACTGAGAAATAGGAAGGCGAGCTCAGTCACTTCCTCCGTGAGAATCGGGATATCTTTGCATGGTCCAATCATGACTTGCCAGGTGTTCCGAGGGAGTTGGCTGAGCACTCTTTGTTCGTCAGACCGGATATGAAACCGGTGAAGCAACCAATGCGATGTCTCTCGGATGAGAGGAGAAAAGTGATAGGCGATGAGCTAGCCAAATTACTCGCACCTGGTTTCATCATGGAAGTGCTGCACCCGGACTGGTTGTCTAACCCGGTCCTGGTGGAAAAGAAAAAGGAAGAAGACCCGAATGTGGCCATAGTGTGGCGCATGTGTATTGATTTCACGAACTGAACAAGGCATGTCCTAAGGATCCATTCCCGCTGCCTCGGATTGATCAAGTATCGATTCCACAGCCGGGTGTGAGCTGTTATCCTTTGTGGATGCATATTCTGGTTTTCACCAGATACCGTTGAACCCAGCTGATCAAATGAAAATTGCTTTTATTACCCCGTACGGGGCTTATTGCTTTCGTGTCATGACATTTGGTTTGAGAAATGCTGGTGCCACTTACCAAAGATGTATGCAAAAATGCTTGCATGATCAAATAGGCAAAAATGCACAGGTGTATGTCGATGATATCGTCATCAAAACTAAGGAGAAATCCACTCTGATTGATGATCTCAGAGAAACATTCGCGAATCTAAGGAGATTCCGGTTGAAACTTAACCCGGGCAAGTGTACCTTTGGTGTACCGGCAGGCAAATTACTCGGTTTCCTCATGTCAAGCCGAGGTATCGAGGTAAATCCACAAAGATCCGTGCTATTGAAAGCATGAAGTTGCCGAGATGTCTCAAGGATGTGCAGAAATTCACTGGTTGCTTGGCATCCTTAAGTCGGTTTGTCAGTAGGTTGGGAGAAAAGGCATTGCCTTTATACCAACTAATGAAGAAAAGTGATAGTTTGACGTGGACCCCGCAAGCGGATGCGGCGTTCACCGAGCTGAAAAAGATGTTAGCAACTGCACCGATACTGGCCTCACCATTACCCAAAGAGCCGATGTTGCTCTACATTGCAGCCACAAACCGAGTTGTTAGTACAGTGGTGGTGGAGAGAGAGAGGAAGAAGGCAAAACCGTGCAGAGGCCGGTATATTATCTGAGCGAGGTGATCTCGCTGCCTAAGCAAAATTATCCTCACTACCAGAAAATGACATATGGTGTCTATATGGCAGCCAAGAAGTTGAAACATTACTTCCAAGAGCATTCAATCACAGTGGTGTGTGAGACTCCAATCTCGGAGATCATCGGTTGCAAAGATGCAAGTGGCCGAGTAGCCAAATGGGCCATAGAGTTGTCCCCTTACACACCACATTATCAAAGAAGAGATGCCATCAAATCTCAGGCACTGCCGGATTTCTTGGTAGATTGGGCCGAGATGTAGTATGAACCACCACTGCCTGACTCCAATTATTGGAGATGCACTTTGATGGTTCCAAGACCAAGATTGGTTTGGGCGCCGGGGTAGTTCTTACCTCGCCGAAGCGAGACCAGCTGAGATATGTACTGCAGATTCATTTTGCGGCATCTAACAATGTGGCCGAGTATGAGGCACGTGTTCATGGGCTCAATGTGGCCAAGGAAATTGGTATTCGCAGAATAGAATGCTTTGGAGACTCGGATCTTGTGGTGCAGCAAGCCTCGGGAAATTGGGATGCTTTGGCTGCCAACATGGCGTTGTATCGGTTCCATGTTCAGAAAATCTCGGGATTTTTCGAGGGTTGTGAGTTCAAACATATACCTCAGACAGAAAATGAAGCTGCCGATATACAGTCCAAGCTAGGTTCATCTCGGGATCCAATTCCACCCGGCATATCCTTGGAGCATCTCAGGAAGCCATCAATCAAACCGTCGCCCGAGTCCGAGTCAATCTTTATCCCGCGAAACCGGAATCTGGTGCTGTTCCCATGGACATCGATGTTGGGTGCATTTGGGAGAACCCAGGGACTGATTGGCAGAACTCGGGGACTGAACAGTGGATGTCGGAAGAAGCAATGTCGGTTGATCTCATGGAGGTGGATGATCCGGTATTTCCTGTGCATCCTGTGCCGGGATGGGCGCAACCTATAATGGCGTATATGATGGATGGAAGTTTGCCAAGTAATGAAGTTGAGGCCAGGCAAGTGCAAAGAATATCCAAGGCATATACCATCATCAACCAGGAGTTATACAAGAGAAGTGTGACCGAAGTACTGCAACGCTGTGTTAGCCGCAGGAAGGGCAAGAGATGCTCCTGGAGATTCATCAAGGAGAGTGTGGTCATCATGCTTCATCAAGAGCCTTGGTGGCTAAAGTATTCCGGCATGGGTTTTATTGGCCCAGTGCTTTGAATCAGGCAGAAGATATCGTCCGAAAATGTGAGGGATGTCAGAGATTTGCTAAGAAGATCCACCTGCCAGCTTCGGCACTCAAGATAATTCCAATCACTTGGCCCTTTGCAGTTTGGTGTCTGGATATGGTGGTAACATGACTCATATGCTGGTGATGGTGGATAAGTTCACCAAGTGGATCGAGGTGAAGCCAATCAGGAAGTGTGATGGCCACACAGCTGTGTCCTTTTTGAAGGACATCATTTTGAGATATGGTTACCCCCATAGCATTATCTCGGATAATGGCACAAACTTTGCTGTGGGAGAATTTGCTCGGTTCTGTGCTGAAAAGAGAATTCGGTTGGACATAGCCTCGGTGGCGCACCCGGAGGCAAATGGGCAAGTGGAAAGAGCAAATGCGTTGGTGTTGGCCGACATCAAAGCTCGGTTGATTGAACCACTGTTGCAAACTCCGGGATGCTGGATAGAGGAGATACCAGCAGTATTGTGGGGTCTAAGGACCACACCGAATCGTTCAACTGGCTATACGCCATTCTTTCTGGTCTATGGAGCAGAAGCAGTTTTGCCAACATGGAATATGACGCGCCGAGAGTGGCGTTGTACACTGAAACCGAGGCAAAAGAAGCTCGGGAAAATGGTGTTGATTTGTTCGAAGAAGCAAGAGAGCTGACCTTATCTCGGTCAGCGATATATCAGCAAAATCTCCGACGCTATCATAGCCGGAAGATCAGCCCTCGGGTATTCCGAGAAGGAGATTTGGTGCTTAGGCTGGTGTAGCGCAAAGCTGGCATGCACAAGTTATCACCTCCATGGGAGGGACCATTCATTGTGAGCAAGGCTCTACACAATGATGCCTACTATCTTATAGATGCACAGAAACCAATGAAGAACAGGATGGACAAATCCGGAGAGGAGACCAAACGACCCTGGAATGTAGCTCTACTCCGACCTTTTACTCATAAGGGTGCAATGTATGTATCTAGGTTGCTTTTGAATAAAATGCCGGCACTCCGAAAAGAAACTCGGGGACTGCCTTGTCCATATGCATGTGTTTTATCTCTCTTTTATCTGTGTTGTTTCTATGTCGGATGGTTTTAAACCTCGTTTCAAAGTTCATGTAATGTATGCTATCTTGTTGTGATCTTGTGACTCGACTGACGAACGCCAAAATGGCAGTCAAGAGCAGAGGTTATGGAATATAGTGAACATGAAAACGAACTCGTGGATTCGGTCCAAAAATGATTCGGCATATGTTCTTTACTAACCCTGTATTTTATTCCTTTTCTTTGTGTCGGCTGACTCTAAACCTTATCTCAGAATTTATGAGTACTGTATGCTATAATTTTGATCTTGTGACTCGACTGTCGAACGCCAAAATGGTAGACAAGAGCAAAGATTACTAAGTATAGTAAACAAGAAAGTGAACTCGGGGACTTGGTGCAAAGTGATCCGGCATTAAGCCAGTCTCGTTGAAGCTAGCGTTATAGAGTAGCACTGGTAAAAGCTTAATAGTATATTTACATCTGCACCCGGCATTCCGGGGATTTAATGGTTCTACTTGTGATAAGTTCATACAGTTGTGCCGGAAGAGCTCGGATCGGTTGGAGCAGTGCGGGTCGCAGGAGCAGTCCCGGTTGCGGGATTGGCGGCCAAGTGTCGGTGATGTCGGTTGCTGGCTGCTCGGTTGTGTCGGCCGCTGCGGCATTGGCAGTGTTGGGAGGTTCAGCCTCGGTCTCCTCATCAGCTTCTTCTGCCTCATCCTCATCCTCTTCTTCGACGTCATCATCTTCACCGTCGGAGTAGACGGGACCAGGAATGAAGTATTGGGTCTGGGCGTAGTTGGCCATAAATGCGGCTGCTTAATTCCTTGCGGCTCTGGATCAGTGTTGGATCCGACGTCCATTTTGAGTCGGAGTGCAGAGATTGCAGTGCTCTCAGGTCGATTGACTCGTACCATGAAAGCACAAAGGTCAAAGCTTGATCTGCGCCGGCGCGAGCTGAGGAAGATCTCCACTCTCGGAGCCTTGTCTCGGCAGTCAGCAAGCACTTGGATAACTCGGCAATGGTAGCTGGGGTCTCTGACTGTGGCCATAGAGTGTTGTAAACCCGGATACCAGCGTCAAGGAGCTCGGTACCAATGCACTTCAGAGGGGATATGCGAGCATCCAGAGCTGTCAGATGATCTTCAATGTCCCATTCCTCCGAGATCGGGCCAGATTCTCCTCTCTTATCTCGTGCCTTGCGGACAGTGTTTGCTGCAGCGGCCTTGGAGTGGGAGAATTGTTCTGAAGAGAGAAAAGTTGTTACCGAGTTAAGCCATATACCGGCATATTTCTAATGTCGACAGAAGCAAAGGAAATGAAAAGAAAGGGTGAAGAAAACTCACTATCCATCTCGTTGTTGAGCCGGGTGAGCTTGGCCAGCCAGCTGTCGCATTTGGCCTTGAGGGCATCCAATTCTTGTTGAACCGAGGTGGCGCGAGCCTCGGTCTGGTCGAGGAGCTCCTTTTGATTCAAAGCTCCTTATTCCCGCTGCTTCAGAGTTTTCTCCAGCTCGGATTTCTCATTTTGAGCCTGTTCAAGCTCCTTCTGGAGCCGAGACACCTCGGTTTTCTCCTTCTGAAGCGCAGCGTTGTGCGCGATCTCCTTTTTCTTCAGCATCTCCTGCAGCTGCTTGTAGGAGCTCTTGAGTTTGTTGTGGTCCAGGAGCAGCTTCTGGAATACTCCAGTCCGAGCATTGGTGCAGTCCTGAAACAAGCAAAATGTTAATATAATTTTTTGAAGATTCATGCCGAGTAAAACTCGACCCGAATCTCGGGGACTGGGTGTCAGATTTTTTGAACTTGATGGTGGAAATTTTGTGAAGATCCACACCGAGTGATCTTTACTCGGGTGAGCACCGATCACTCGATCCGGATCTCGAGGACTGGGGATTGTATATGTTTATCATATATCGCAGAGGAAAGAAAGGTGTGGCCGAGGAAATTTACCTCGGCGACCTGGCTGGCTCAAAGGGTCGCAACTTGCAAGTTGTGCATGGACTGAGCGAGTGTGCTAGGTCCAGCTGGATGTCGGTTGGTCGGATTCGCAGAAGAAATCTCGCCAGTATCGGCGGCATTCCAATCCATATGATACTGCTCCTCCGAGCCCAAGCTATGTCCGCTTTGAGTTCGAAGCCGAGGAAAACTCCAGCTGCCAGTGGAAACTCGGGAGACAGAGGCAGTGAGAGCTTGGTGGGCCGGTGTAGTGGTTGGAGTCAGCACCACTTGTTTCGCTGGGTTAACAAGTTGTTTCCCGATGGCCACTTGACTGTGGCGGCTTGTGCGGTGAAGTAGATTTCCGAGTTGATAACTCGGTGGACTTTGTAGTGGATTTCGGCGGTGGCTGCTTCGATGGCTGTTGCTGCTGTGGCTACTGCTGCTGTTGCTGTTGTTGTTGTTGTTGCGGTGGCTGCTGCTGTTGTGATTGTGGTGGTTGCTGCTGATCCGGTGCTAGCGGAGTCTCGGTCCGCTCCGTCTCGGAATCCATGATGTTGGCACCGGGATCAGTGTCTCGGTCAAGGGCCGAGGCTTCTGGGGCATCTTGGCCTCCTCCAGGGGTGGCATCAGAAGCCGGCAGCAGTATGATGGATGGAGTGGTAGGTGCCTAGGCTGAGCTAGCAGCTCCAGTGTCGGTTTGCCGAGATACAGCTGGCGGCGGAATAGGTGAGCGCATGTTAGATGCGCTCTGGTTAACCTCAAGGGCGGCGCTGCGTCGAGACAAGAAAAGATGTTACCTCGGAGAAATATTAACTCAGTTAAAAGAAGAAAGGGAAATGAGTGTATATCAGCAAAGGATATCTCACCCTTGTGTGATGATACGTCTCTAACGTATCTATAATTTTTGATGTTCCATGCTTGTTTTACACCAATTGCTACATGTTTTGCATCTACTTTATGGCACTTTTATACATTTTTTGGGACTAACCTATTAACAAGATGCCGAAGAGCCAGTTCCTGTTTTCTGCTGTTTCTGTATTTTAGAAAAGCAAGTCTGGAAATATTCTCGGAATTGGACGAAACTTCACGGAGGATGCTATTTTGCCAGAACACACCTGAAGGACCAAAGGATCAACAGAGGAGAGCCACGTGGGCCCCACACATGGCCAGGGCGCGGGGCCCCCTCTGGCGCGCCCAGGATAGGTGTGGGCCCCATGGTGGCCTCCAGCCGCCGCCCTTTCGTCCACTTATTCACCACGAGAAAATAACCCTAAGTGCCTGAGCCAATATCCACGAAAAGTCCAGAACCTCTTCCCGGCACCCTGCTGGAGAGGGGAATCGTCACCGGAGGCTTCTACATTGCCATGCCTACCTATGAAGTGATGCGTGAGTAGTTCATCCTTAGACTACGGGTCCATAGCAGTAGCTAGATGGTTGTCTCTCCAATTTGTGCCATCATGTTTAGATCTTGTGAGCTGCCCTACATGATCAAGATCATATTATTGTAATGCTACATGTTGTGTTTGCTGGGATCCGATGAATATTGAATACTATGTCAAGTTGATTATCAATCTATGCCCTATGTTATTTATGATCTTGCATGCTTTCCATTACTAGTAGATGCTTTGGCCAAGTAGATGCATGTAACTCCAAGAGAGATTATTTATGGTAGATAGTGGGTGCATGCCTCTTTTTAATCTGGGACAGTGACAGAAAGTTCTAAGGTTGTGGATGTGCTGTTGCCACTAGGGGTAACCTAACGATGCTATGTCCACGGGCATATGTGTTTGTTTACATTACGCACTTTACTTAATGCGATTATCCGTTGCTTGCAACTTAATACCAACGGGGAACTCGGATGACAACCCGGCGGTGGATTATTAGTCATAGATGCTATTGGATAACGGTCTATGTATTATGTCGTAATGCCCAATTAAATACCATAGTAATCATCATGTCATATTTATGCATTGTCATGCGCTCACTATTTGTCAATTGCCCAGCTGTAATTTGTTTACCCAGCATGTTAGTTATCTTTTATGGAGAGACACCACTAGTGAACTATGGACCCCGGTCCATTCTTTTACACTGATTAAACAACCACAAACTGCAAACTGTTTCTTTTTCATTCTCTGCAATTTAATACTCATTTTCCACACGAGACGTTTAATCCTTTGTTTTTAGCAACCCGGTGAGATTGGCAACCTCACTGTTTCGTTGGGGCAAAGTAGTTTGATTGTGTTATGTGCAGGTTCCACGTTGGTGATTGAGTAACAGCGCCGCCAACAACCTTCTAAAGAGTTGCTGCTCCTACTGGTTCGATAACCTTGGTTTCATACTGAGGGAAAACTTGCTGCTGAACGGCATCATACCTTCCTCTTGGGGTCTCCCAACGAACGTATGATTCACGTCATCATGTGACTGGTGGCATCTTCTTGCCCCGGGGCTTCTGTCCCGGCTTCTTCTGCATCTTCTGTTTCTTCTTTGCGGGGGCTGGGGCTTCTGAGGTCCCGGTATCTGAGATACCAGTCCCTGCGCGTTTGTGAGATGCGCCTCGGTTGTCCGTGGTAGCAGGGCGCGTACTCGGAGCTTGGCCTGCCGGGTTAATTGGTGCCGAGGGTATTGGGTGAGCATATGCGAGGGGACGGGCATCAAATACCTAAAGAATTTCACAATCATCATCATCGTCATCATTACCCGAGGCAAGGGCGCCAGCAGCCGGAATCGGCATGTGATCTTCGTCGTCCGGGTCTTCAACCTCGGCGACGGCCGGGCAGGTAAATCTTGGCCCCATTTGGCGGAGGGATTAGCTCCGTCCTCCTTGGTTTGCCGAGCAAATAGCTGCAGTACAGATGCAGTGAAACCGGGTTATTCTAGAAGCAAAGTTTAATGCCGACATAAAAGTTGTGTCGGCAGGCAAAATATGTCGGTCGAGATTGTATGTTACTTACTAGCTCCGGAAGCCGAGTTCAGTTATGGGGTTCTTTACCCATACCCATTCCCCGGGCATCTTCATCCTGGCAATGGACTTGACGCGTCTCCGAACCTCGGACTTGCTCAGCTCATGAGTACTGACCCGAGTAGGGTCGTATCGGCCACGCATGTGGCTGATCTTGTGAACTCGGTTTTGGAGTGGGGAAACTCGGCGGCTAATGAATGTTCTCAAGAGATCATCGGCCACCATCCCTTCCCCCTGGAAAGAGGCAACGTATTTGTGAATCTGGTTGATCTTGAGATTCGTCTCCCTAGGATTGAAGTTCCAATTGTGCTGCTCCGTGGGGGCACCGAGAGTGAATGTCGGCAGATTGAGGAGATCAACGTTATCCGGGCTCTTCACGTAGAAGAACGTGCGTTGCCATTTCCGACATGACTCCAGGCCTTCAATCCGAGGGAAGATGGAAGCTCTCCGAGGTATAATAGTAGCAGCTCCGCACGGGGTCATCTCCTTGGGGAAGTTCTTGTTCTCTGGATCCGGGACACTCTGCTTCCGGAGTTGGAAATATTTGGCCCAGAGATCAACCGTGGGCCAGAGAACAAGGTATCCCTCAGGGAAAGAGACATACACCGAGAGAGTGGTGATGGCGTTGGCTGGAAGATGATGGGCTGAAGATGAAACTTGTTTAGGAAGGCTCAGAAGAAGGGGCTCGCCGGGAGTCCAAAGCCGCGCTCGAAGTGCGCGACAAAAACAACTCGCTCGCCGGGTTGCAAACTCGGCTAGGCCTTGTTGCCAGGGATCCGGCATATCACCCCTTGCGGGATGCGCCGAGTTTTGATCAGCCAATCTATCTCCCCTTAGGAGACATCGGAGCCTTCCCATCCAGCGCGCTCACCCTCGTCTGCGGCGGAATCAGTGGGATCCGCGATGTTGCTAGAAGACATTGCGACTGTGGGGATCTGCAAAGAGGCAGTAAGTTCATCGGCGGTGAGCATCTCTTGGTGTTTACACAGTGAAGGAAAAGGAAATAGCAAGGATAAACAAGATTCTACGAGGAAGAAGCAAAAAAATAAGATCTACGGAGAAGGTCTAAAAATAAATCTAAAAGAAGAACTGTGGAAGAGCTATGGAAGAACTGAGAGTTAGCCGCGGGAAATGCTAAGGACAGATAGCTTACCAGAGAAACACAGATTGCACCAATGGAGAACTTGGGCTCGGCGGCGGCGCTGCGGCGGCGTGAAGAACTCTGGTGCGGTGGCGGAGTGCTCTGCGCGGTGGTGGCGAGGTGGAAGAAAAGAGGAAGAGAATGGAGAAGAAGAGGAGAAGGGGCCCCCGCTCCCCTATTTATGGGCGAGGGAGGTGTGCGGTTAGCAATTTTGCCGCGCACGATCCCCGAAACCGTCGTGCGGATTTACTGCGCGTGATCAGCGCGGTTTGCGGTGAAAACGGCCGCACGATCGGCCGCATCGTGGGCCGCAAAGTGGAAACGGCCAGGGGCGTGGTTAGTGGTGCGGTTACTGGCGCGAGAATCCAGGAGCCGCGCAGTAATGTGCGCGCTGACGTGGTCAAAGCACTCGAGTGCTCAGAGAACGTGACAGTTCATACAGCTCGCGTGACGTGGCTGGCATGCGTGCAGAGGAACGTTTGTCCGCGCACAAGAGCCTAGGCTACACGCAGAGTTTTGTAGCGTACCTGCACTTAGAAATTGGCGAGGTACCTGTGTATAGTGCAAACCCCTGGATCGATTCATTTGCACACACAGTCTAAGATGAAATATCACAACATTGTACCAATTATTACACGTGGATCCAGTACTTGGAAAAATATTCGTTACAACTTGCATAGCTCGAAGCTAGCTTTAAAAGAGTAAAGCAGCGGAAATAATAATCTTCATGAAGTCCTCATCCTTAGTATGTGCCACAGGCGAAAAACATGTTGGTTGCAGACTCGAAACCTTAACGAAAACTCACTCGTCGTCAGAACAATCTGCAACAAATAAAATTTTGCAACAGAGTGGGTCAGATACCATAAAAAATTGATCTGGCAAGTGACACTATGTGGACACTTAATGGAATAACTCTAATAACCTATATGCATATTTGGCTGGTGGAGTTCAAGGCTATTTTGCATAAAGCCAATTTTGCCTAACACTTTGTAAAACATTTTCCTCAAAATTGAGACAAGTATGGCTTGAAAACCATAGTCTCTTCTACCCTTGTTTGCCCATCAAAATTTTACTTAGAGAAATGAGATGTTGGGAGCCTCCGTTGACATCCTTGATCAGCTGCTCAAATTGTCCGTAATCGGGGACATGGCTAAGTACTTAGTTTTAACTCTGCATAGGTTGTGCACTTTCACCATTAGACCCAACAAACCCAAACTATCCTCAAGCACTCAATTTGTGCTAAGGAAAAGGAGAGAGTTGAGACGAGATTTTTCAGAAGCATTTTCCCATCCCATACCGACTTGACACGCTCCCATTCTAACCATTCTACCACCACCTGTCAAGTCGGGACGAGTCCACGCAACTTAATCCATCTAGCCAGAGCCCATATGACTAATGGCTGCACGGTAAGCAACTTCACTTAGAGAAACATTGGTCCCTTTTATCCTGGGTGGCAATCCACAAGTGAATAAACACTCAACTCTGACAGCCATGCAAGCCCAAATCCACCCAGGTGATAAATTAACTTAGTAGAATTTAACTTTTCAATAAAACACTTTTGCATAGCATCAATAATTCTACCATGTTATCAATAGGATTCTAGACACAACTAGTGTAAAGGAGATAGTAGTTTTAGCATAGCAATACTATCCTACACATGCATATAAAGAAATACACTAAGTCATGCATAGAAAAATACTTAGGAAATTTATGGGGTGTGCCACTTGCCTTGGCAATAGGGAGTGCAGTAGTAGCAGTTGCAACAACCTTCGTCTCTCTCCGAAATTTCTAACACATCAAACAATTCACAATAAATATGCAGCCAAACAATACTTAAGAAAATATGACATGCATGAGATGCAGAATGATACAAGGAAATTATGATGAATGACATACATAACAAACTAAGGAAAAAGACATAAAATAACTTAATCCAATTGGCTAAGGCAAGGTCAAGGTTGAGCAAGAATAACTTGATAAAACAACAACTTGAAAAGTTGTAAGGCTACTTCAAGTCTTCACATGTTTGATCTTCAAAACATCTTCAACTCCTTTGTAGTTTCATTGATCTTCAATGGTCTTCAATTAGCACTCTAGGAACTTAGTCATAAACACAAAGGACTTGGTTTATGTCCAAAGTGAAAGACAAAATTAGGAAGAAGGAAAAATAGAAAGAAAGATGTAGTAGTTGGTCTTCCAAAGAATCATCTTCAGGCTTCCTTGTCGCTTGCTCCTTGGTGTGTTGACTTCATTGAAATTTGTAGACTTGATGGTTCTGCAGACTTGATGGTGTTGGCAGCATCCAGGTTGGTCTTGAATATAACTTAGTCACCATGAAGTCTAAGAGAAGAAGGAAGAAAAGCGATAAAGGAAAGAAAGACTTAGAAAATATAGGTGGTTGGTCTTCATGAACTTCTTCTTGATTTTCTTCTAAGTCCTTTCTTCTTGGAGATGCTTTTGGAGTCTTGTTTCCTTGGCTAAGCCCTTCATTGTTTTCCACTAATTCTAACTTAGTGGTTTTTGACTAGGAGAGTCATAATAGCTAACATGCATCCTCAAAAATTCTAAGGAGGAAGTTATGTAAGAAGTACCAAATATTACTAAGGACTTAATATGCATGTCATGCTTATGAAAATGCTCTAAGGAATTGCAAGCAAGAAAGATTGGTCAAAATATAGCTAAGGACCAAGGTCACAACACATGGTTCAAAATTTCCACTAAGGAAATAAAGGTTAAGACATCAAGTCAAAATAATCGTAAGGAAAAGTAAACTAAATGAGAGGTGCTAGAATTTTCTAAGGAAAATTCAACAACATAAGAGATGCTAAATATTTCTAAGGAAAAATGTTTGTCAAAAAAAACTTGTCAAATATTTTCTAAGGAAGGAAATACTTTGTTTGGAGAGGTAAAATAATTTTAAGTACTTTTTCTAACTAGAGTGATCAAAATATGACTAAATCATTTTATTAGTCGAATAGATGAAGAAAAATAATTTTAATCAATTTTAATTATTAAAATAACACCTAAAAAGCAATTAATCAATATTAATTACAAAAACCATAGAAAATACTTTTACAAAAATAGTAGAGCAGTCCTACGGCCTATACTTTTGCATACAAAACTATGGCAAAAGAGTTTGCTCAAAAATCTATTTTTAAATTCAAAATATAGCCAAAATACTATTTAAACCACTTTTAAAAATCAACCAAACTAATTTTGACAAAACCTAAAAATAACTATGCCAAAAGTTTCTACAAGCCCTAAGCTTTCCAAAAATATATTTTTCATAAAATTTGGATAAACGAGTAAAAATTAATAATAGATTTAAAACGAGGGACTAATCTGTGATGCGCAGGGCTAAAAAGTAAAGAAAACAATTAAGAATCTTCTCGCTGAAGTCTCTGGCCACGTGGCGGCTCCTGATTGGTGCGGTCTTCTTCGCGGGCAGATGCGGGCGCGGACGCGGACGGACGCGCCGCGGGTCTTGGCGGATGGCGACGTGGTTGTTTCCTATTCGCCGATACCGATTCGTCGGACGGATCTAATCTCAGCCGCTAAAACGAGATCCGACGGCCTAGATCCGTTTGACCTAAAACTAGCGGCGCGAGTTGCCGGAGTTACTCCGGTGCGGCGGCGCCATGGACGGGCATGCACGGGTTCGGCGCGTTACGGCCTACGGGACGAGGGGGTCATACCAGGAGGTGCACGAGGTTGCGGCGAGCTCGGTGGCGATGTCGAGGACGGCGGGGCGGTCCTGGGTCGTCGCCAATCACTCGCCGGAGTAGAAGATCGTGGCGGCGTCGTCGGGTCGAGCACGATCCGGTCGTTTGGCTGCGAAACAAAAATCGAGCAAGGCTCAGGAAGATGCGCCTGGACGAGAGGGTCCGAGAGGTGTCAAGAGGGGGCGGCGTTGCTCACCGTAGTCGCCGGAGTTAAGCAAATACGGCAGCAGGACTGCGGAACTTCGGCGTGGAATTGGCGGCGGCGGAGGGATCTAGGGTTAGGGCTTTTTGGGGCTGTGCACGGACGTCGAGGGGTGGTTTATATGGGGCAAGAATCCCCGGAAGAAACGTAACAAAACAACCGAATTTGGAGTAGGATTCGGTGAGGAAACCGTGTTCATCACGTTGACGATGATGATGTCAGCAATGACGTCATAAATGAAACATTTTCCAAATCATTTTCTTATAAAATCCATAACTTTTGATTTAAAAGCCCAAACGAACTCAAACCAATTTCTATAGTTTTGTAAAATCAAACTCTCTGTTTTGGGACTTTCAAATAACATTTTCTAAAACATTTTGTCAACTAAATTTTTGGAATATGTTTAAATTAATTTTGGACATATTAATGTCATTTGAAAACTATAGGGTTTTATAAATTCCTTTTAAACTTATATTTTAAACCAAAGCAAAATATGAGTAATATGATTTATATCACTCAATAAAATAGTTTTGCATAAAACTCCATTAGTTTAAAAAGGGTTTGATAAATCAGAATGAATTCAAAACTCATTTTAGAATCCAAATAAATATTTTCTTTCAAAAGCAAAACTATAAAACTTGAAAATATAGAATAGGTAAGTAATAGAATAATTCTCGATACATACAAACAAATCACAACCAAACGCACTTCTTCAAATAGAAACTCATTTTGATTTTCAAACTAGGTTTTAATAAACAATATGACACTTGATGTCAAAAATAAAATAGGTTTTAAAACAAATCAAATGTGGCTTGAATAAAACTTAAATACCACCAGATAATCATTTTACAAATATATATATTTCAACAAATACAATCAATTCACAAGCAAACATTAACAGAACAATAAGTTCAAAGTCAAAAGAAATTTGGAGCATAATTTGCTCTACTAATCTATTTTCTTAAATATGTTTTCAAGTGGAAATTTATTTCCCACTTTTGAAGTATCCAAATGCAAACAAAGCTATATGATGATGAATGCATGCATGATTTTTCTTTTCAAAACAAAATACATAATAGTTTTCAAAAGTTTTAAATTTTTCTGATTTTTCAACTCTTTGAAAAACCTGGGATGTTACATACTACCACACTTAAAAGGAATCTCGTCCCGAGATTCGGGAAGGCTAGCAAGAGGTTGTGACTGGGATATCTCGGTGGGCTACCACCCTTAAAAGAAAATCTGTGTTGGCAGTCAACTTCAAGATGTAAACTTGATTGATAACATACCATTCACCAAGCTAGGTTCCTCAACCACTTCTTCCACATTGATGTGGTTTACATATCCTTTTTCAAAAGGCTTTGACTTGGTAGTTTCTTCGGCCTTCTCCTTAGCTGGGCAGTCATTGGCGTAATGACCCTTGTTTTTGCATTTGAAGCACATCACCTTGCTGATGTCTTTCTGGTGGGGGTTGTTCTGGGGTTTATTTTTTTTTAGACCGTGCTACCGTAGGGGAATCCCCTACGGTTAAATTTCCATTAAAACAAACAGGCGAAGTTTACATGGGTGAACAAAGAAAGGGAAGAGGAGAGGGTCACAACAAATGACCCAACTCACTAAGCACTAATCAGCAGGAAAATAAGACGGTCTAAAAAGCTAAGATATAGAAGAAAGATACAAGAGAAACTGCCCGGAGAAAAGGACCAGAGCAACTGCGAAGCCTATCCAAAGAAGAGAGCCACGCTGTCAAACAAGCTCTGAACCAACGTGCTTTTTACTCTGAATTGATGCAGTAAAGTGTCGTGCTTCGTTCTTCTGCTCCAGCTCTCCAGTGAAGGTTCCGCTCCGTTAAAGATGAAATCGTTTCTGGTCTTCCAGATATTCCAAGCGACACAAGCAAAAATTTCCACGAAGTTTGGTCTTGAGAATGATGCAGCAGCCAGAGCTATCCTGTCCCTTGGCTCTCTCAAAAGATTCCAGGAAATCCCCACCGTGTTCCAGGCAGCGAGGGCAAAATCACAGTTGAAGAAGAGGTGCTCCACATCCTCCAACACTGATTGATTACACAAAACACAGTCAGGGCCACCATCAACTTGCCAATGCTTTCGAAGCATGATATCCTTAGTGTTAAAACGATCATTGATCATCAGCCAGCAAAACACTTTCAGCTTAGGCATGCATTTTGACCTCCAAATTTTTGTGAGAGTGGCGTCTTTAGGCAGACACTTAAACATATACTGGTAGAAATTTGCCGATGAGTATTCAGTTTTGCCCCATGTAAACGACCTGACATCCTTATCCAAAGACAATGGCAAGTCCTCACACAGCAGCTGAAGGTTTTGATATTCTTCAAAAGCTTGTACAGACAGAGGGAGCTGGAACAGAGAGCTACGGTCTTGCAGAGTCAGAACTTTCTTAACATTCATATCTTCTCGTTGCACAAAGCAGAAGAGCCTCGGGAACTTGTCCATGAGCAGTTCATCTTGAATCCAGAAATCCTTCCAAAAAAGGGTAGTGGAACCATCCCCCACTTGACATTTTGTAATACTCCGATAGATATCAGTCAGACTGAAGATATCCCTCCACCAGAAGGATCCTTTCTCCGATTGAGCATGAGGTGCTTCATCACTGTATTGAGACCAGACCAACTTGACCCACGGGATGTCTGCTTTAGAATAGAATTTTTGAAGTTGCTTCAAGAGGAGAGCAATATTCTGTAATTCCAGGTTCATTACCCCAAGACCACCTCTCTCTTTTGGGCGACAGACAGTGTCCCAAGCAGCCAGGCCAGCCGTCGACGAGGAATCTTCCCTTTTGTCCCACAAGCAATGCCGACGCGATCTGTCAACAATTTTTACAAAACCTTTGTGAAGCTTCAGGGAACACATGAGAAAATTTGGCAATGCAGACATAACAGAGTTAACAATCGTCAGTCTGCCCCCATGAGGTAAGAATCTGGCAACAGCATTCAGTCTTCTCTCCACCTGATCACTTACTGGGGCTAAGTCTCTTATCCTCGGACGAGCTGTGCCCAGAGGCATTCCTAGATATGTGAATGGCAGAGAGCCGATCGAACATTCAAACGTTGCAGCTAGCTGGACCATTTTCTCCTCAGAGACATTAATCAGCAGAATACATGAGTTAGCATAATTGACATGTAACCCTGTGGCTCCAGCAAACTCCATCAGTGTAGCCTTGAGAGCGAGAAGTTGTGTGGGACATGCTTGGAGGATCAGGAGTGTGTCATCCGCGTACTGAACAATCGGGAAATCCGTGTCCGGAATTGGCAGAGGTGCTTGAAGAACACCTTCTCTGAACATGTGGTTCACCATTGACTGAAGCAGATCGGATCCAGCAACGAAGAGAGTTGGGGATAAAGGATCCCCCTGACGAACTTCCCGTTTGCAAGGAAATTTCTTCCCTGGTGTCCCATTCAGCAAGATCGATGAGGTACCAGAACTCATTATATTGTCAATCCAGCCAACCCATCTTTCATCAAACCTTTTTCCTCTAAGGATTTTCAGGATTGCTTTATGTTCAATAGTATCAAAAGCTTTAGCACAGTCAAGCTTCAGAATAATGCATTCTTTTTTTGACTGCTTACATTGATGAATGTATTCATAGGCCCAGCCCACACAATCCTGAATTGAACGAGTTTTCAGAAAGCCATATTGGTTAACATCAATCAACTTCAGAATCTTTGTTTGCAGTCTGTTGGCCAGGATTTTAGTTAGGAACTTCAGGGCACAATTTAGCAGAGAGATAGGTCGATAATCATTAGGGCCCTCTGGCGCATTTCCTTTAGGGATCAAAGTGATAAAAGAATCATTTAAACTCTGAAGATTTACTTCTCCCATCCAGAAATCTCTGAAAAGATCATAGAAATCCCACTTCACTATGTGCCAGCATTTTTTGAGGAAGAAACCAGTAAAGCCATCGGGTCCAAGAGCTTTAGCATTTGGGAGGTTTTTTAAAACCTCATCAATTTCCCTCATAGTGAAAGGAGCTGAGAGGGATTGAAGATCCTCATGACGCTGAATATATCTAGAGAAATCAAAGTTTTCATCAATACCAACGGCAATCCCCAGACGTTGCTTGTATGTGTGCCACAGTACCCCAGCTTTTTCCTCATGTTCTAAAGCAAGAGAGCCATCTTCTCTGACAAGCGAAGAGATTGAATTATGCCTGAAGCTGATCGTCGCCATTGCATGGAAATAGGAAGTATTTTCCTCAGACAACTTTGCCCATCTAGAAGTGCATCGTTGTTTCCAGTAGGACGCTTTGCATTTAAGGAGCTGATCCAGCTTTCTCTTCACAATTCCTCTGAAATTCCACTCAGAGATGTGCAGCGGCCTCTGATCTTCAAACCCATCTAGCAAAAGAATGATTTCATTGCAATTATCAATGATGATATTCAGTTGTGAGATAGATGTGCTCCACTTTTTCAGACCCTTTCTGAGCAGTTTTAATTTAGAAGATATTCTCTTTGCGCTGTCACCAGGGCAATGAATTTGCCAAATTGAGTCGACCACCTCCAAAAACCCAGGAAGAGATGTCCAGTGATTTTCAAATCTGAAAACTGCCGCTTTAGGAATCGCTGTACCCACTGAAACCACACAAGGAACATGATCCGACGTAGGTCTAGCCAGTGGAGTGACCACTGTGTTGGGGAATTTCAGAGTCCAGGCCATGGATGTGAAGAACCAGTCGAGCTGAACAAGAAGTGGGTCTGACTGCATGTTGGACCAGGTATACGCACGACCTTTTATTGGTAATTCAACTAACCCATGATAGCTGATCACCTCATTGAACGTTTCAACATCCACAAGGTTTGCTCCTTCCCTATTACGATTATCCACCGAGCGATAGAAGTTGAAATCCCCCACGAGAGGCCAAAGTTCATTGTCATCAATCAGCAAATGGAAAAGCCAAGCCACAAAATCATCTCTAGCAGTCCCAGCACAAGGTCCATATATATTTGCCAGCATAAAAGAATCTTGGGAATGTACCAAGTTCAGGCTTATTACCAAGCCACAGTAATCTTGCAAAAGAACCGTTCCCGTGAAAGTTCTACCGGACCAAATGGTTAAGAGGCCACCAGAGGCACCATCGGACGGAACAAAAGCGAATTGATCAAAACGTTTGGGCGCAAAACCCCTGATGAAAGCCAAGTCAAAATCGGTCCTTTTAGTTTCCTGAATACAGATGATTGAGGCGCCGCTTTCCTCAATTTTGCAACGAATATGAGGCCATTTATCCGGATCATTAATGCCACGAATATTCCAGCTTAAAACATTCCAGGTACGACCACGCATAGTGGATTGCATTTTAGGAACAATAACCAGGTTCAACTACAAAAGAAAGGTCTAAACAGACAGAGTTCAACAGAAAAACACACGCACTGTGATAAAGCAAGAAGCAAAATAACTTGAGTAGCCTTGGCTTCAACAAGTTAACCCTGACGGTCTTGCATGAGCTTATCATCCGTGAGCTCCTCAGGGTCAATGCGGCACTTTTCAACACCAAGACGACGCATCTCATCAAGACGCAGGACATCAGGCTTCTTGGCCTTGGAGGCAGTAACACGACGAGGTCCGTCATTTGGAATGGAATCATGCTTGTACCCTGCATTGTTTTTCCTGGTTGGACGGCGAGGACCAGTGGCCACCAACTTCAGAACTTGATCAGCCTTCTTCGGACGACCACGCTTGGCAGGAGCGCGGGAGGATCTAGCATTTGAATCATGGCCCGTTGAGGAATTTTGGGCCTCCAGCTCTATCTGGCCTGCAGAAGGAAGCGGCCCACCATTCTCCAAACTGAAAAGGATAGAAACAACTGGCGCCAAAATAGCAGGCCCCATTTGCGGTTCCAAAACCAGCGAGAACCACAAACCAATCGACTGAAAACGAGCCACATTGGCCTTAGCCTCAGCTTTTGCTACCAGATCTGGCAGAGAAGATCCTTGCAGCTTCTGCAGCAGAACACCAAAGGAGAGGTTGAGCAGCAAATTCCTCCACCAGAATGACCCTGAGCTCTCACTTGTGTCAGCCACCACCAGCTCATATGAAGTGTTTGTCTCCTGCTGAATGAAGTTCTACTTAAACATCACCTTAGACAGCAAGAAGTAGCAGAACCTAATCAGCTCAGTGTGGGACAGGTTAAAACAGCCACCTTCGGACCACAGCTTCACAAACGCAGGCTGAGAAGAAGAGCTCTGTCCAGATGGCATGACTGAGTGTATAATGTCCAGCTGAATGCTCGCGCCACCCCCACGAATGAAGCGAAGCCTACCTCCATCAGTGCCATTCAGCAGGTGATCAACAGCATTTTCCACGTCAGAAATTTCATCTTCAGAAATCGCAAAAGCCCACAGACTAGGATCCTCCTGTGGGTTCCTCTCAGGTGTGATACCATCCATCATCGCTGGGCCATCATACCCAGTCATAGCACGGTAACTAAAACCCTGGTATGGAGGTTGGATAACCTCCCCAACTGGCCATTCACCCCATCCATTCTGCCCATTCTGAGCGTTCTGAATATTCTGGGCAGCAGCTTGTTCCCAAGGGTTGGCAGCGTTCTGGAGAAGCCAATCTTGCACATCAAGGTGGTACTGCTGAGCCACATTCAGGTATGGCAAACTTCTGGGGTGGGGGGAAGCATTAAGCGGCGGTGCCTGTTCCTCAGTGGATTGAGGAGCATTAGGACTAGTCCTTCCATTCAGAAAAAAGACAGGAAACGACCATGACCTGGTAACAGTGCCAATCAGATCAGATCCCCTTGTCATTACCACACTGAACGGAACAAGCCGCCCTTCTTTAATCAGGATTTTTGCCAGCACCCGCACCTTGTTCACTCCAGGACTATGCCACACCAACAAGGTACCGAAAAGCGAGACAACTTTGTGAACATAATAAGAGGTTTGATAATCCAGAGGAAAATTAACCATCATGATCCAGACTTCCCTAGACATCACAGGGTTTCTCATGTTCAGGCCTTCATCATGCGGAATCACAGAAAAAGGTGCACCCGAATCTAGCTCAAACGGACTAGCAGCAATAATCTGATCTCTAATGGCAGCGGAACCGAAACTGATCAAACCCACACCCAGACTGCTGACTGCTCGGTAATAAACAGGGGCATCCTCTCGGGCAAGAACCTGACAAACCTCATTCAGAGTCGCCGCCTTGTTCACCTCTGGAATGTCGTAGCCGACGACGATGATGCCGAACTCGTCATGCTGAAGCGGAGGCGCTCTGACGAACAGATGGCAGCGCTGCAGCCTTCCCCCCGGCCCATTATCCACGTCCAGCGGCCCGGGCAGATAGTGGTCCGGGTTGACTGGATAGTTGGCCATCTTGTCTCCAACCCGGGAATGCGTCGGCGAGGGCGCCGGCGGCGGCGAGGGGGGCGGTGCCGGTTCAGTTGGAGGCGGAGGTGGAGGAGGCGTATAATGACCCTTATTATTGCACTTAAAGCAAAGCACTTGGCTGATATCTTTCTTGAGTTCTGGATTTGGGCGGGGCTGTCCATTGTTATGATTATGGCCATCATGTCCATCTCCCTTCTGGTCTCCATTTCTTTCTTTGGATCCACCCTTGTGATCATGATGTCTGTGGTGACTTCCTGTACTATGGTGATTCCCATGTTTAATACCATGGTTCACATCATGAGCAAAGTGATTCTTGAAAGAAAGTTCAGAATGGTGCTTATAGGTACCCAGCCATTTCTTCTTTTTAGGTTTCTCCAGTGCCAGAAGGTCTTCTATCTCTTGTCTATCATAATTTATTGCAAAGGCTGACGATCTGGTTCGCTTGATGGGGCAATCTCGGGAAAAATGACCTTCTTCTTCACATGAATAACAACACTTGGTGGTGACTTTGGGTGTGTGAGGATGAGTTTGGAGTCTGGCTTCATCCTCCTTAGCAGGAAAGGTAAGTCTCTTTTGATACTGATTTGGCGTGACTCTATCACCATCCTTCTTCTCTACGCAACCCCATGTGTAGTGTCCGTTTTCCCTACATGTGAAACATGTTATATGACTAGTATCTCGCTTGCGTTCCTTCTCTTGTTCTTGTACTTGCAAGGACCTCTTGAGAATTTGTTGCATTCCTTCTTTGGCTTGTTGACTGACTTTTTGCACCATGGGGTAGAGTTGACATTGGGTTGGGACATGATTTGTTGCCTCACACAAAAAGCAAGTAACCATGGTTGAAGGGCATCCGTTGATTGGATAGATTGAGACACCATGGGGCCATTCATCATGACATTCCTTGGATGTGTGTCCTATTTCTTCACACGTTTTGCAGGCGTGAGGTTTTGTAAAAGTACTTCCTTCGAACTCCTTGTTACCAATGTCAATCTGTGGTGGGTTGACCTTATTGTTTGCCATGGTGTGACACATCATCTGCACAATGTGGGTTTGGTTGTCCAACAGTTGTTGCATTCCCTAGGGTATCTCTTTGTTGTGGTTGTTGACTTGATTCTGGGCCATGAGTTGCATCAACTGATTCTGAGCTTCTAACAGTTGAATTGCATTTTTCATCTCATCATCGTTGGTGCTTTGGCGAGGCATCTGCTTGGGTTTAGCATAGATGAGTAAAGATAGAAAGATGCTAAGAAGAAATCTACCCAACACAGCAGATCAAGACAAAACATCTTACAAACAACATCTAACCAACAAAAGCCACAAGGTTCAAACATAGAAAAACAATCTAGTATTGGCATACAACCTAAGTTGGTATGATCAATACCCTAACACGATGTCGTTGTTCTAATAAGGTGGTAGTTTCTAGTCTATCTCCATCTTGAGTGTTTCAAGTTCCTCTTCAGCTTTCTTCAAAATCTTCTAAGTGCTTGAGTTCATAATCTGATTCCTTCAATGATCTTCCATGCAGGTAGTGCTTCATGTTGAGTCGTAGCATTTCTCTATGAAGTATCAGACTTACTCTTGGTCGTCACCAAACATGTCTTCATGGATACAAAGAGGTAGGTCATCTAGAATAAGATAAGAATTTTTCTAGAAGGTTGATAGTAGATGAGAGTACAAGAAAGGAAAATGAAAAGTTTTGTTTTTAGTAACTGAATAAAAATAGATTTTAATCCTATGGTCAATCCTATTTCTATCCATGTCTAGGGTCTCGAATCTACAGGCAACACAGTGATCTGATACCATCTGTAGCGTACCTGCACTTAGAAATTGGCGAGGTACCTGTGTATAGTGCAAACCCCTGGATCGATTCATTTGCACACACAGTCTAAGATGAAATATCACAACATTGTACCAATTATTACACGTGGATCCAGTACTTGGAAAAATATTCGTTACAACTTGCATAGCTCGAAGCTAGCTTTAAAAGAGTAAAGCAGCGGAAATAATAATCTTCATGAAGTCCTCATCCTTAGCATGTGCCACAGGCGAAAAACATGTTGGTTGCAGACTCGAAACCTTAACGAAAACTCACTCGTAGTCAGAACAATCTGCAACAAATAAAATTTTGCAACAGAGTGGGTTAGATACCATTAAAAAATGGATCTGGCAAGTGACACTATGTGGACACTTAATGGAATAACTCTAATAACCTATATGCATATTTGGCTGGTGGAGTTCAAGGCTATTTTGCATAAAGCCAATTTTGCCTAACACTTTGTAAAACATTTTCCTCAAAATTGAGACAAGTATGGCTTGAAAACCATAGTCTCTTCTACCCTTGTTTGCCCATCAAAATTTTACTTAGAGAAATGAGATGTTGGGAGCCTCCGTTGACATCCTTGATCAGCTGCTCAAATTGTCCGTAACCGGGGACATGGCTAAGTACTTAGTTTTAACTCTGCAGAGGTTGTGCACTTTCACCATTAGACCCAACAAACCCAAACTATCCTCAAGCACTCAATTTGTGCTAAGGAAAAGGAGAGAGTTGAGACGAGATTTTTCAGAAGCATTTTCCCATCCCATACCGACTTGACGCGCTCCCATTCTAACCATTCTACCACCACCTGTCAAGTCGGGACGAGTCCACACAACTTAATCCATCTAGCCAGAGCCCATATGACTAATGGCTGCACGGTAAGCAACTTCACTTAGAGAAACATTGGTCCCTTTTATCCTGGGTGGCAATCCACAAGTGAATAAACACTCAACTCTGACAGCCATGCAAGCCCAAATCCACCCAGGTGATAAATTAACTTAGTAGAATTTAACTTTTCAATAAAACACTTTTGCATAGCATCAATAATTCTACCAAGTTATCAATAGGATTCTAGACACAACTAGTGTAAAGGAGATAGTAGTTTTAGCATAGCAATACTATCCTACACATGCATATAAAGAAATACACTAAGTCATGCATAGAAAAATACTTAGGAAATTTATGGGGTGTGCCACTTGCCTTGGCAATAGGGAGTGCAGTAGTAGCAGTTGCAACAACCTTCGTCTCTCTCCGAAATTTCTAACACATCAAACAATTCACAATAAATATGCAGCCAAACAATACTTAAGAAAATATGACATGCATGAGATGCAGAATGATACAAGGAAATTATGATGAATGACATACATAACAAACTAAGGAAAAAGACATAAAATAACTTAATCCAATTGGCTAAGGCAAGGTCAAGGTTGAGCAAGAATAACTTGATAAAACAACAACTTGAAAAGTTGTAAGGCTACTTCAAGTCTTCACATGTTTGATCTTCAAAACATCTTCAACTCCTTTGTAGTTTCATTGATCTTCAATGGTCTTCAATTAGCACTCTAGGAACTTAGTCATAAACACAAAGGACTTGGTCTATGTCCAAAGTGAAAGACAAAATTAGGAAGAACGAAAAATAGAAAGAAAGATGTAGTAGTTGGTCTTCCAAAGAATCATCTTCAGGCTTCCTTGTCGCTTGCTCCTTGGTGTGTTGACTTCATTGAAATTTGTAGACTTGATGGTTCTGCAGACTTGATGGTGTTGGCAGCATCCAGGTTGGTCTTGAATATAACTTAGTCACCATGAAGTCTAAGAGAAGAAGGAAGAAAAGCGATAAAGGAAAGAAAGACTTAGAAAATATAGGTGGTTGGTCTTCATGAACTTCTTCTTGATTTTCTTCTAAGTCCTTTCTTCTTGGAGATGCTTTTGGAGTCTTGTTTCCTTGGCTAAGTCCTTCATTGTTTTCCACTAATTCTAACTTAGTGGTTTTTGACTAGGAGAGTCATAATAGCTAACATGCATCCTCAAAAATTCTAAGGAGGAAGTTATGTAAGAAGTACCAAATATTACTAAGGACTTAATATGCATGTCATGCTTATGAAAATGCTCTAAGGAATTGCAAGCAAGAAAGATTGGTCAAAATATAGCTAAGGACCAAGGTCACAACACATGGTTCGAAATTTCCACTAAGGAAATAAAGGTTAAGACATCAAGTCAAAATAATCGTAAGGAAAAGTAAACTAAATGAGAGGTGCTAGAATTTTCTAAGGAAAAGTCAACAACATAAGAGATGCTAAATATTTCTAAGGAAAAATGTTTGTCAAAAAAAACTTGTCAAATATTTTCTAAGGAAGGAAATACTTTGTTTGGAGAGGTAAAATAATTTTAAGTACTTTTTCTAACTAGAGTGATCAAAATATGACTAAGTCATTTTATTAGTCGAATAGATGAAGAAAAATAATTTTAATCAATTTTAACTATTAAAATAACACCTAAAAAGCAATTAATCAATATTAATTACAAAAACCATAGAAAATACTTTTACAAAAATAGTAGAGCAGTCCTACGGCCTATACTTTTGCATACAAAACTATGGCAAAAGAGTATGCAAAACAAAAATCGTGGCGGCATCGTCGGGTCGAGCACGATCCGGTCGTTTGGCTGCGAAACAAAAATCGAGCAAGGCTCAGGAGGATGCGCCTGGACGAGAGGGTCCGAGAGGTGTCAAGAGGGGGCGGCGTTGCTCACCGTAGTCGCCGGAGTTAAGCAAATACGGCGGCAGGACTGCGGAACTTCGGCATGGAATTGGCGGCGGCGGAGGGATCTAGGGTTAGGGCTTTTTGGGGCTGCGCACGGACGTCGAGGGGGTGGTTTATATGGGGCAAGAATCCCCGGAAGAAACGCAACAAAACCACCGAATTTGGAGTAGGATTCGGTGAGGAAACCGTGTTCATCACGTTGACGATGATGACGTCAGCAATGACGTCATAAATGAAACATTTTCCAAATCATTTTCTTATAAAATCCATAACTTTTGATTTAAAAGCCCAAACGAACTCAAACCAATTTCTATAGTTTTGTAAAATCAAACTCTCTGTTTTGGGACTTTCAAATAACATTTTCTAAAACATTTTGTCAACTAAATTTTTGGAATATGTTTAAATGAATTTTGGACATATTAATGTCATTTGAAAACTATAGGGTTTTATAAATTCCTTTTAAACTTATATTTTAAACCAAAGCAAAATATGAGTAATATGATTTATATCACTCAATAAAATAGTTTTGCATAAAACTCCATTAGTTTAAAAAGGGGTTGATAAATCTGAATGAATTCAAAACTCATTTTAGAATCCAAATAAATATTTTCTTTCAAAAGCAAAACGATAAAACTTGAAAATATAGAATAGGTAAGTAATAGAATAATTCTCGATACATACAAACAAATCACAACCAAACGCACTTCTTCAAATAGAAACTCATTTTGATTTTCGAACTAGGTTTTAATAAACAATATGACACTTGATGTCAAAAATAAAATAGGTTTTAAAACAAATCAAATGTGGCTTGTATCAAACTTAAATACCACCAGATAATCATTTTACAAATATATATATTTCAGCAAATACAATCAATTCACAAGCAAACATTAACAGAACAATAAGTTCAAAGTCAAAAGAAATTTGGAGCATAATTTGCTCTACTAATCTATTTTCTTAAAAAAAATTTCAAGTGGAAATTTATTTCCCACTTTTGAAGTATCCAAATGCAAACAAAGCTATATGATGATGAATGCATGCATGATTTTTCTTTTCAAAACAAAATACATAATAGTTTTCAAAAGTTTTAAATTTTTCTGATTTTTTCAACTTTTTGAAAAACCTGGGATGTTACATTTGTGAGATGGGCCGACATAAGAATGTCGGATAGTTGGTCAAGTTGATTTGATTTTGAAACCTGGTGTGGCCCTTCATCCGAGTCTGCAGGACCGCACCAGCTTCGGGGACTAATGTCGGGGGGCTACCCCGGGGTAGGGTCATGATATGGTACAAGTTGTGTCCAAGAGTGGACCGAGGTATGGAGAAACCGAGACAGCAAGGCCCAGAAGGGGCCGAGATACAGTGCTGAAGCAAACCGAGATAGCCAGGCCAGAAGGGGCCGAGATATTGTGATGGGGCTGACCGAGATAACCGGGCCCAGAAGGGGCCGGGATATGACTTTGGAATAATCTGGCATATACTGACCGACATGTAACAACCGACATATGAATGTCGGTATCTCAGTGTCTTCTCTTATGTGCAGAGGAGAATAGCTAAGGAAGGGAAATCCGGCATATCCAAGCCGGGTTAAAGAGAAGAGGCGCAAAGTCAATGACACGGTCACATCCCATCTAACACGGAAGCGTGGCAGGAGGTATGGTGCAGGTTCGAAGTTACAGGCATGCTTATCTCTGACACCGGGCACACATGGGAGCAGATAACGAGGCAGTGTTGGGCTCGAGGCAGTGCTGGGCTCGAGGCAGTACAGGTCATGTCCTGTCCGTGGTAGAGATATGCTCATGACCCCGTTACTGACACATGCGAGCATGGTGACGATCACACTGCTAGCGCATGCGCGCATGGTAGTAATCACGCTCCTGATACCAGCGCGTGTGGCTACAGTGCCGGGACGTGGCGATACCTCGGTCCAGGCTATAAAAGGAGCCCTCCCCCCTCCTACGTGAGGGACGGTGCCCTGAGAGATCTTTTCCCCCACAACTAGTTTCTTCCTCCTTGAGAACTTGGCAATAGCTGAGTGCATACAGCTCGAGGAGCACCATTGTATTTGTGAGATCCCAGTATATCATGACAGACAGGCAGGAGTAGGGGTTTTACCTCCTCACGAGGTCCATGAACCTGGATATATCATGTGTGCTTGTTATGTTCTTTGTGTGCGCTCCTTAGCGCGCTAGCCCTCCCCGGTTCCACCAGCGTCCATCGGCCCCAACATAAGCCATCCTATGGCATCTGCTATGATCACACCACGACACATACTGATAGACACTTTGAATTTCAATGTAAGTTCCATGAAGAACGTGTTATAGCATCTTACCATACTCATGATTACACTCATTTAGGGATGGAACAAGTAGAGGAATTTATTACTTATTATGCATCTAATGAATTCCACACCTTTGCTAATGAAAATAAAACTTGCCCTAGAGTTAAGAGATTCGAAGGAAAGGTCACTTCTATTCTTGAATATTTCATAGCCAAGTTCTCTCAAAATATTTATGTTGTTGACTATTATGAGAGAGGCAAGGTTCCCCAAGAAAGTACTGATGTTTTGCAGGAAGAAGATGATGAAAACATAACCTTGGAAGAGGAAGAATGTGAAGAAGAGGATAAAAACCTAAGCTTGGGGATGCCCGTGCAACCCCAAGAAGATGATGAACAACTAGAGAATGAAGAGAGGGAACTTCCACCTTCACCGCCTATGGATGAGGGTAACACTAAATTTTTTGTTGATGATAAACTTTGTTCTTATGATTCTGATAATGAGGAGGAATATCAACCTATGACTAATGATAACATTATTGATAATAATTTTGATGATGAGGAGGAGTATGGTTTAGACATGTTTTATGATAGTACTCTAAATGATGGACCTATAATTATTGATAATCCTCCATGTTTAGCTGTTATTACTTTATGTGAGGATAAAAATGATATATTTGCTGCTTGTGACAACACTCTCACTTATGAGAGTCCTACTTTATTTTTGAATTCTCCTATTCACACCATGGAGGAGAAGCTTTTATATGTTGAAAAGTACATATGTGAGCTGAAATTATATTGCACTATTAACCATTCCACCCACAACCATCATGTTTATGATGTTTCTTGCAATTATTTTGAGAGAGGAAAACATGCTAATATCTTACATGATAGTTTTAATAATCCTTTATATGTTCCTAAGTTTGCAAAGTTGCACCAATCTAATAGTTGTTTTATCAAATTTGGTTCCACTACTTGTAACTATTATGAGAGGGGAAAACATGGTTCTAAACATTTCAATATTATTACGTTTCCTCTCTTTAAGTTCAAAGTCTTGAAATTGCTCTTGTTTTATCTTCCTATGCTACTTGCTTTGTGTTTTAATGATTTGTTTTCTTACAAGATCCCAATGCATAGGAAGTGGGTTAGACTTAAATGTGTTTCATATTTTTCTTTTGATGCTCTCTTTTGCATTTCAATTCTTATTCCTATGTGAGCATCATTAAAACTATCATGCCTAGCTACATGGCTATAAAGAAAGCGCTTTACGGGAGGCAACCTGGTTATTTTTATTTTTTTGATTTTATGTGTGTACTCTTGCTGTAACAAGAGACTTAGTTTTTAGTTTTGTTTCTGGAATTTTTAATAAAGTGCCAATTTTTACCTATTTTGGATTGAAAAAAAAGTTGCTCTTTATATTCGGAGATTTTATTCCAGCACGAATCTGTGCACGGTATGATTTTTAATTCCTATCCTGTGACTCCGAATGAGCTGAAATTTGAACTGTAGTTGCAACTTTTCATCCTCTGTAAGAGTGATTTTTTTCCAGATTTTTTCGACATATTTAAGTGGGGTAGAAAAATGCGTTTTGCTGCTGCTGTTTTTCTGGACAGATTCTGTCACATTTGTTTGATGCATTCTTTGAACTTTTAACTTGAATCTTTTTGATCCAATTGAGTTTATAAGTAGGCATACAACATTATACACTTTCTGGACATTCATATGAATTTTTGTTTAAGGATTTTATGCGGCAAGCAATTCATTCTATCACTACTAATGTCACCCCACAGAAAAGAAATGGGAGAAACGGTGTTTTGAAGTTTTTTTCACAGGGATTAAAGGAGATGCACCAAGAGCTATCCAAGGATGGTGAAGACCATAAGCTTGGGGATGTGGAGACAACCCCACTGGACCAACACACTCTCGGTTTGCACACGTCCAACTTCTGTTTTTCGATCAATGCACTTTATCGCATAAACTTGGAGCGTCTTTTATTTTTGTTATTTCGGTTTGGTTTTTATTTGTGAGACAACCATTATCATTTATATATGAGAGAGCTACTGGAAATTTGGGTTGAATTAAGTTGGATGCTATTAAAAATATTGAGATAGGGATGTTTGAGTTGATTCAAAAAGATACATATAGTTGCATGAATCATGTGTTTTTAATGAGTATTACTTTGCAAGTGTTTTATCAAGAGCTATCTTTTATTCATGTTTTGATGCTGAATGTTACTTTACTTTGTTTAACATGGATTGGTTAGTTATATGGGCACTTATGCATGCATTTAGACGGTCAAGTTTCTCCCTCTTGCTAGCCCAAAAATTCCAACAAGCAAAAACTTGTTGTCCAACAGCTTCAAGCAAAGTTTTTCCAGTGAGTCCACCATATCTACCTAGTAGCTTTATGCTATTTCAAGTATGTTTATCATGTTATTTTGTATTATCCATACTCTGAATTAAAATGCTTATGTTATTGATTGTCATGGGAAAAGTTGGTTAAAAAGCTCTCACGAACTTGATGCACACTTTACTTTTATTGCACTTAATAAACATGAACTATTGTGATTAAAATTATGAAGTTGTGGCTTGACAAGAGTCTTGGTTGGGAGTTAGCCCATATGTGTTGTCACATGGCAAGCTTTCAACGTGCTCTTAATTATATATTTAGTTGATATCATGTACTTTTGTCTATGGATGCCTAACATTGAGCGAAATAAGTGTGGAAACTTGGTAAGTTTGAGGAGTAAGTATAAATGGCTAGAGAGACGCCTGGGCCGCTAATCTAAGTCATGCATCATTCATGGTGGAAATTTACTTACATGCTATCGTGAACCTTCAGTGATGCACCTCACAATAAAAAGCTATACCAATAGTAAATAAAAAGGGTGTTGAGATTGTTCATTTTGTTTGTTTGTCTTGTCATTTTGACATGGGCTTGTTCCATGTCCTGGGCAAGAGGTACCCTAGTTGACGCTCTTGATGACGCTTTTATTACTTGCAATGACTTTAAAACTCGAATTTGCTTTGTGACCCGAGTTGAGTAGCCAGTTGGTGTAGGTAATCATATTCACGGGGCATGAGGCATTCAACCCATACTTTGTCAAGTACATTACTCATACTTCCTTTCACTTTAAACTTTAACCATTCAAGATGCTATGATAGGGGTAATGAGAGCTTGACACCAATGAATACCACATTGCAATCATTAACTTAAGTAGAAGCATTTGGAAGTAAGATGAAACTTATTCATGTTTTACCTCTACTTATTTATCTATCTTTCCAAAGTGTCCACCTTTTAAATTCAGATTTACAAGAGTACTCTATGACCATTATAGGATGTTTTTACTTTGCATTATGCATACATTTGGTCCATAGTACTTTCTTCTATGTTACACTTTGTGAATTATCATTGAACATCCTTTCATTGAATATTTGATATCACTTCATAATCTATCTTGTATATTGCTACTCCTTTGAGAATGAATCATTTGACTTTATATAGCAATAGTGATAATCTTTGATATCCATTGATAGTATTAAAATGCAAAGTCCATGTTAGTTTTATCACCTTCATACTCGAGGACGAGTATAGGTTAAGCTTGGGGATGTTGATGCATGTAAAATGCATACATGAACTTTACATTTTATTACTTGATATTCCAACTTATTTGCATCATATATGGGTTATATTTATGTTTTATAATGATTTTAGGGGATAATTCACAGTTTCCCCATTTATTTGGAATTAACCCTGCAGAACCAGAAAACCCCTTTTTCCATGTTTTTGACTTTCAGTGACCAAACGACGTCCAAATGACCTAAGATTTTACGGGGCTCAATATTTGGAAGGAAGAAGACGTACGAGCCAAGGATCCGCGAAAAAGGAAGTCTGAGGAGGGAATTAGGTGGTCCCACACGGCCAGATTCCCTGGCCACGTGAGGCACCCTCCTCCCCCGTGGCTCCGATGCCGTCCGTTTTCGTCTCCGTGGCTTCGTCTTGACCTAAAACCGACTATAAAAATAGTCCCCCGAGGAGTTTCGCAGAGAGGCGGCGGAGAAACACAAAACCACGAAACAGGAGACAGAAGGCTGCCGCCGGAGAAGATCGGAGGGGGGAAACGCCGCCGGAATCACCTCCGGAAGGCTCCTCCATCCCCCTCCGGAGTCTCCATCAACACCACCGTCAAGACCAGCACCATCTCCATCACCATCTTCGTGATCCACTTCATCCCCCTCATAGTTTGAGAGTTACCGAACCCTAGATACTTGTTTTGTGCTCCTATTCATGTTTGTGATTGAGTACTTGTCATTATTTGGAGGTGAAGTTATATTTTCAGATTGTGTTGTATCACTTATGCCATTGAATCATATCATGTCTTCGCGTTGTGAGTAGTTCTCTCATGTTCCTGGGGGCATAGGATGGATTAGCAATGATTTATTTATGACATGTGTTGGTATTTTGTCTAGTGTTTATCTTTTTATGTAATTCTATGATGGTGTTGTGCGAACATCGACTGCACATCACTTCACCTATATGGGCTCATAGAGAACACCGTAGTGTAATGGAGTGAGGGAGACTTGGGGGGACATGTAAACCTGAGACCGAGTCATGAAGTTGCATTATGAGGGTATTAGTATCGGGGACCTTAGAGTGTAATGCTATGGTGGGACTTTATGTCTTAATAACTCTTGTGCAGTCATTTACTTGGCCATAAGAACCATCATAAGAGGGTTTAGTTTATTTATTTAGTTTTCCCTAATTATGGCTCCGTCCAAAGAAGATTAAAACTTGACAAAATGTTTACCTTGTTGTTCTAGAAATATCTATGCCATGAAATCATTTAGCCCTTGGGAACATTTTCCACGCATAAGAAACACACACTTAAGCTTGTCCTCTTGCTGCATAGAGGATTGGGCTTTCTCTCTTTGAGAGCTTTCACTCATCATATTTTATTTTCAGCTTTTTACTTTATTGCAAACTCTACACCAAAAACCCAAAAACACTTGCATCATTTAATCATTTTAGTTTGTCTAGTGCATAGATAATAAGAGAAGTGACACTCTTATTTGACAGGATAAATACTTATACCTTCTACTCCTCGTGGGATCGATACTATACTTACACATTGAATATTTCAACGATCCTCTATACTTGTGGCTATCAGTGAAGCACTGACTATGCATGCATATGACATCCCTCTCTGCATTATGGCTATTTTCTGGATCATTTCTTTTCAATTTCCTTGTGAACTGTCTTATCTTGTTAATCCAGAGTAGTTGAATCCAGAAATGTTTAAAACCTGCTGTTTGAAACTTGTTTCCAAACTAGCATTTGCTCTAATAGTAAACATAACTGCAATGAATCCAATTTGACTGAACTGCTAAGTTTTCAGAATTGAGCACTATTCATCTTCAGACTATTGTAACTAGAACCTCACTTTGCTTTACTTGGGGACAAGCAAAGGTTTGGGTCTGGGGGTTTGATCATCATCATTTTTATGCATTATTCATAGCCCTAAAACCCTTAAAACCTCACTGCATCAGCATTCAGTGAAGCATTTATCTACATTTTACAGTGCTTTTTATCCATTTTGCAGTTCAGTGCGCAAAGGCACACAATTCTCCTGAAGATGCAATTTCATATGTTCAGAAGTGACCCAGGCCATTACACAAGGGTGGCAGAGCTTTCTGTCTCTCGAAGGAGCCTCGCGAGGGCTGAGTGATGCCTCACGAGGGAGGCGCAGACATGTCTCTGCCAGGCGCAGACGTCGCGAAGCCTCATGAGGAAAGCGCAGAAGACTCATGAGGGAAGCGCAGAAGCCGCACGAGGGAAACACAGAGCCTCACGAGGGAGTTGCAGACGTGTGCCAGGACTTGTTATAATCTTGATGATAGAGGTCTCATGAGAGAAAGTCCTCTCGAGGGAAAGCCTCACGAGAGAAAGTCCTCTCGAGGGAATGGCCTCCCGAGGCTCATCAGTCCTTAGCAGAATTCTCAAGTGCTGAGCAGTTCAGCCTGTACCTGCCACTGGACTGACAACTCAAGTTCTCCAATTTCCAAAGATGCAATGCACATGTGTGACAGCACGTGGTCCCATGAGAAGATAAGAAGCAATTCAAATGTGTTTGAACAAGAAGAGAGGGAAAGAATCAACTTGGAGGTCAAGAAACCCAAAAAGGCAAAAAGTGCAAAAGTGGGGAGACACCCCATGTGCAGGAAAGTAGAGGAAGCTCACCACCTCTCCACTTTGGGTCACACCTCCACCACAGTTGGAAAAGGTCCATAAAAGGCAGCACACCACCACAGAACCACCCATCTCATCTCATCTCCCATTCCATTCCCATCCATCCACCTCACTCCATCCCATCCACAGCCACCACAACACCAACTTTTCTGCAACTTTTCCACCAAACCCCAAGAACACCAAGAACACCTCAAGAACAGCAAGAAGAAGAACAAGAAGAGCAAGATCAAGATGAACATGGAGATCAGGAGAAGAAGCACAAAGCCTTGGTGATCTGAAGCACAAGAACTGCTACTCTGCATCCACCCTTGTCTACTCCTCTGCTTCCCCTGCTTCGACTAGTGTTTCAGTGAGCTTAGCCAAGGATTTCTCTCCATTCCTCTGTGTAATCTTGTGTTGAACTGAGTAGATCATCCATCTGTAAGTAGGGCTTGTGATATTTGGCAATTGCAGTGATTTGAGTGACACAATTCTCTGTCTTTACTGAATATTTGCATGATCTACTTGTTGCGTGTCTTGATCTGTGTGTGTAAGGCAAGTCCCTGCATACTTTGTGTTGTGATTCCATCCCTAGCCTCCCTTTGCTTGTTAACTCACTTGGATCTGGCCTGACAACCCAGAAAAGAGTGATCTTTGTGTTGATTTTTCCTTCCCTGCCTAAACCTGCTAAAACCCCTTGCTTGCATGACTAGTCTCTGCAAGTGTTGAGTGAATCATTCTTGTTCCCTGTCTAAACCTTGCTTGGATCCTTGCTAGGCTCTGGATTGACAACCCAGAGGCTACAAGTTAAATTCTGAACTAGTTTTAGTTTTACTTTTTTGCAAAACCTTTACTTTTCTGTTTAAAACTTGAAAACCTGAAAATTGATTTAGTCTAGCTTCTGCCAACACTTAGAACCAGCATAAAACTTGCTGATCCCTGTGGAGACGATAACAAACACTTCCCTATAATCACAGCTTATCAACCATGCTCCAACAATCTGTAGTTCACACAGTTAGCTTAACTCTTGAGACATACTGCAGAAAATCTCATATGGAAGAAGTCTTGAATACGAAGCTCTCAAGATCAGGATGGTGATTCGGTTATCTTATCTATGTCGACATGGTTGGGCGCCTACACGAGTGTAGGAAAAAATTAAGAATTCTATGTTGATGAGGTGGTTACTGTACATGTTTTTTGCGATTTATGATTTGTTACCAATAGGATATGTCCTTGCGCCTTGTTTGGTGTTTTTTCTGCACTTTGCACTGTAAACGTTAGCAATTTGTTTAATGGGAAAGCTTTTTGGCCCATGGACCTTGTTGTTACTAGGGCCCAACGGAGAACCGTCCCAAGAAACCGAAAAGCCCAAGCCTACGCTGAACTATCCACGTCTAATGTGCTTAAAAACGTACTTCGAGGCCGAAATGGTAAAATATATTGAAGCTCTTGAAAAGAAGAGGAAAGACTACCCTAAAAAAAAGTACTCCCTCCGTTTTTTAATATAAGATGTTTTAACATTTGTCCACATGCACATGTACACAAATGTATGTAGACATGTATTAGTGTGCATGTTCACTCACTTTAGTATGTATCTAGACAACATGTACAACACCTAAAACATCTTATATTAAAAAACAGAGGGAGTAGGAAAGAATAAACTGAAGCCGTTGTAACTTTCTGTAACAAGGACTCCTACCGTCCTACGTATGCTTTTAGTTAAGTTAATGATTACTAGGTTCGTCACACGAATTGTTCGTTCGAGATTCCACAGCTTCCTGCTGCACATGATCGCCGGGCATAAGATGACTAGAGGAGACACTGTTTCTGTATATAACGCCCAACTTGTCCTTCACACAGTGACACTGGATACTTTAGAGTTTCTAAACACCCTGCCACCGCCGCGTCTGGCTGCAAAATCGAATAAAATCCAGCTACTGTCGCACCTTTGTATATCCCGTTTTGATCCTACAAAAATCTATCAGGGGCAGTATAATATTTCAGGCCATGTTACGCAGGGATCTTCTGCTTGATTCGACTTCAGATCAGGTTCAGCGCACCTTGCCTGCGTGCTGACCTAGTGTGAAAGGCATATATTGGTGTCGCTACTTAACAAATCTTATCTCCGGGATGAAAATTACTCTGGTCAGCGTCTTGGCATATACGCCTATCTATTCCTTCGCGCCAGCGATCCAGACATGCCTTGTCCGTTACTGTTATCGCGGAGCCGCCGTAGCTCTCGCGGTAACTTTCAGCGGTCTTGGATCGTATCGACAAAGTTCAGACTTCTCTAGCACCTCCCTTCTTGAGGCGTAGATTCCCCGTAGCATCATCCATCGCCGTTGCAAATTTGAAGTGTTTCTTGCTTGTAATGCAAGGATGCCTAGATTCATTCTTTCGGCCAATCTTGTTGTCCCAGTGCTCGAGTAATCGACGACACATACGGCAAAAAATATGGTTTGCTCTTCTTTGGCGGATGCCCGGTACTTTTCAGGAGAAAGCGATGTCCATGATGGGCAATCGGTTTCAGCAGTAAGTAGCTATACTAGCAAGTTGCAGCTGGATCAGTCGTGCCATCTGTGGTGTCCAACAGTTACACACGTTGCCAACTATACCATTCCTTCTAGATACCCATGGCGACCATCACTGGTTACACGTCCGGGAGCTGTAGCCTATACGCTCTTGTGCTCTGTCATGTATTCATGTCACCGTAGTTGCGTACTACCTGTTGGCTGACATGTCAATTGCCCAGACTCAAAAGCAGCAAATAGATGAGGATTGGATAGCGAATGAACAAACAGACAGACAAGCAAACTGGAATGTCAGTTGTTCTCTTATTGGAATTCACTACAATGTTTATTTCGGAATGTCGACAAGCAATTGAAAAGACAGGCACGAGACAAACCGAAAATTTTACTACTGTCAAGCTAAAGAGCCCAGTTTGCTGGTCTATATGAGCTTGCAATAAGAATTAACAGCTACTCCAGCAAACTCATATAGGCCAGAAACAATCAACTTGAATAGATAAAAGGCAATACTGATTGTTTCACAAAACACATCATTTGATCAGTCCCAACACTATAAAATTTTCACACCACAATAAGAAGTGAAAGGGCAGAACACCAGCAATGACTATGTTACGAGACAAACTGAGATTTGCAATTCACTATCTTAAATATCAGTTGTAAGGTAGATCAGTATGGCTGCATTGAGGTGACACTTACATAGTACCACCGTCCAGCAAGTGAAACGACTTTTGATGATTGGTAGCACTGTGGCAGCATGCAATGTAAAACAAAACCAATAAGGAGGCTAAGTACAATATACAAAACAATAGAGTGCTATATGAGTAAATTGCCTGCAACATATCTGAAGGAGGCATGCTTCACAAATTTGAATTCATGACACAAGGTGTATCTACAATTTAGATTATACAAGTAAATAAAAGAGGCACATACCAAGTAAATCGGATATCGGATACTTGAAACGTTACTGAACAAAACTTGGAGAAAGAATATAATACAAGACTGATCCTTACATGATGCACCTATGTCTAGCATAATTAACAATACCTAACGTGCTCCACCAAAAAAAAATTCACTAACTGTTCCTGTAGAACTAACGATATAAGGGCACATATAACAAGCAGATGCTACGGGACTAAGCAGGTTCATCATCTGCATCAGCAATGAATGAACCATGTTGCTAGTGAACATATGGTGTTTGTTTCTTCAGTGCCGGTTCAGATAGCATTACCTACTAACAGGTTGTTGAGCAGGAACAATCAATCAGGCCAATAGTCCAAAATATGAACAGGTCTTCATTTACAGCATTCCAGTGACAGAAACTGCAAGCTAGGACGACCGGTGATTTGGCTTCCATGTTGAGAGCGCAAAGAGGAGGCGTCCCTTCCACCCTTGTAGTAACCACCTGTTGTCCTCATCGATGATGAAATTCTTGTGGTAGCACTTCACCTTCTCCCGCGCACGCTTCATGATATCCTGGTTCAGTGGGAGCTGCTTGAACCCAGCTCTCTGATTCCGCACCTGCCATTGCTTGTATGTCTCCGGCCTCTCCATCCTCTCCAGTCCCTCACAAGAGATTACATTAATTGCCTCCCGATTAAACAGAGCTGACTCGATGAGCAGCCTCTGCTCGTTGTCCCTTGGAATAGTTGCCTCCAACATGTCAAAGATAGCAGAGTAGTGGAACAATGCCTCCCGAAAGCGTGAGACAAAGAATGGTGCATTATAGGATCCATTGCTGATCCCATGAATGAACGTACGTGGCTTCATCTTCCGTATTGTACTCAATACCATGTTCCTTGGACTCTCAGCTACCACACTCTCATCCAGCAAAGTCTTGAACCTGAACATGCAGTTGACAATCAGAATCTCGTCCTTCTCAATGTGGAGATCTTCTACCTGAACAGCCTCAAACTGAGATGCAATACCATGGTATCTGAAAGGAACTTTGAATGTCCGAGCATAATCACTTAGATGTCTCCCGGTCTCCTCTATACGCTCTGCAGGTCGAAAACCAGGCTGAGGTGTGTCGATTCCTGTGATCCGAAGTTCTGGAGGGCCTCCAGGCCTGTTGGCTAGCAGTTGAATAAGACACGGCCACTGAAAGCCATAGTATACGCCGTAATCGACAATGTGAACTTTCTTGGCCTTCTCCACAGCATTCATAATGGTTTGATTGGCAAAGTAATGAGAGATCTTCTTGAATGGGCAAGCTGCCAAGTACAGCTGGTAGGCTTTCAGCACATCAGTGCATGCAAACCGTGATATGGTATATAAGTTGTAAATCCGACTCCCAGTACCAGCAAGCCTTGCCTCAAGTCCATTGGCAAAGCAGTGCGCCAAACGCTGGTCACCATCACCGTTCTCGGACGAATGCTGCCTGATCTGCCTGAGGAGCTCATTCGCGCTCCGTCGGTCATCGGAGGCCACAGACTGAGCGCAATGGATGAGTAGGGTCTCCAAGTCAACCACATCCTTCTTGGGTTGTTTCTTGCCACGGCCCTTGCCATGGGCAGCAGTTGAATGACTTGCCACGTCATGCTGCAGGGCCTCACGCAGTTCCTTGACACCTTTGGAGCATGTCTCACCATTACATAGCAAGACCTTGTCCATCATCTCACGTATAAGGTGATCTGCGTCCATGACAGGCGATGAATGCTTGCTGCACCTTCCTTCCTCTGCATCCGAGTCATCAGCATGGAAATGCTTCTTTCCTCGGTGAGTTGCTACTTCAGAATCAGACTTCTCTGCCTTGACCTCCAGAAACTTATTCTCATCTTTAACCCCAGCCTGCAGGGTTGCATCAGATGGCAAACTGTCGACGTCGATCACAAGCTTGCTCTCTCTCGGCAGAAATCTGCTCGCCTCCTCAAATCCGCGGCTGAACTGGCTCTGCAGAACAAAGTCGCTCAGGCCAGCATCAGGAACAGCACCGGGCGTGCTGAGAAACGACTCGAAGCCCTCTGAAAACGCGACGCTGCTGCCACTGGAAGAAGCGAACGACGATGACTGCGAAAGCAACGTGTCGGGCGCCACAGGGTTGGTCTGGAGCTGGTAGAATTCCGCCGGGTCGTACGGCCAGGCGCCACCAGCTTCGACCACGCAGCTGTCGGGGCTCAGATCCCCGTACAGCTGCTGCGCCGGCTGCAGGAACTCCGCCGGGGAGAACTCCAGAGCCGGCGGCCTCGGCAGGGCGCCGAGGCCTATGGAGGAGGGCGCGGCGCAGGTGCAGGATGGATTGAGGCTGTTGCACGAGTTGGTGCCGTCGGGGCTGTCGACGGTGCTGCCGCCGGCCGAGTGTGTCGGCGGCTGGTCGGCGAGGATCTCGAGGAAGGGCTTCTCGGCGGCGAGCAGCGCGGCCGAGTGCGCCGGGTAGTGCTCGAACTTCTCGTCGATGTCCTCGGCCATGAGCATGCGGTTGATGTAGCCGAGGACGATGTCCGAGAAGGCCTCCGAGTCGTCCGCGTGGCGAGCAGACCCCGTCACCGCCGCGGCCGCCGACGAAACAGAGGCGTCCCTCGGCGGCGACGCGCTGTCGGCGGAGGCGAACGACGGGGATTGAAGCAGGGGCGCCGAGGCATTATTATTCAGGTAGCCGTCGAAGAGCAGCGAGTCGAGCTCCTCCGCGGTGAAGCCGTCGGTGGCGGCGGCGGGGGTGATTTGGGGGTGGGGTTGGTAGAGTGGCAGGCGCTTGGATCCGCCGGGCAGCGGCGCGCACCAGTCGTGCACCGCGGCGTCCATGACCATCGGCACGGGAAGCTCGGCGCGGCACCAAAACTACCGCCGCCGCCGCCGGAGAGCATGCAAGATACTTTCCAATCTCCCACCTGAAAAAAAAAGGGCAAAAACAGAAGCTGGGATCAGCGCAGGACTCCACCCACAAGCAGAAAAACGCACGCGTGGCGGATTCGCCACCCGGCAACGGCAGGACATGGGAGGAGTCGAGGAGCTGTGGTGGTCGTCGTCAAGGCGCGCGTCCGTACCTGCACCGCGACTCGTGGAGACGAAGGAGACCAGACGAGACGAGCCGAGGTTGGGCGAGCGAGCGGGCGGGGGATAAGGCAGGCAGGCAGGCAGGGCGAGGCGGAGTGGAGTTTTTTTTTTTTTTTTTTGATACAGGAGTGGAGTTTTTGAGAGGCGCTGGTTTGGCTTCGGCCCCGCACGGACGGACGGGCCTATAGCCTGCCTGACGCGGCCCAAATGTCGACACCCGCGGCCGCGTGCGTGCACCCTGTCCACGTCTGCCGAAAGGACTCGCGCGTGTAGCTGCTTCGTGATATGCGGCCCCGGTGCACGCGGTGGGTGCACGGACGGATGTGCGGCGCACGAGGGAAGCTTCTCGGCGAAGCACGGAAACGGCTTCTGGCTGGCCCGCAGGGTCAGTGGGCTGTCCGTGTTCGTGGATAGGCGGGAGTCACCCTGTAAGTGGAAATGGGAGGCCCACGGCGCCGTGGGCCGAACCCAGTTATTTTGGGTTATTGGACACCCACGGGTAGACAGAAAAAATAATCGGACAGAATCGGGAATCCGCTACCGCCGCCACGCCGTTGCGGGGCTCCATGGCGATGTTGTCGCCACGCCCTGCCTCCATGGCGACGACGGCGAGCTCTGCCTCCATGGCCGGGGATACTGCCGCGCCGCCGCGCCGCTCCCCCGTCCTCCCTGTCCGCTCCCCCGTCCTCCCTGCCCGCTCCCTTTCTCCGGCTGTCGGCGGCGGCATGGCGGTGAGAGCCACGGTGGAGCAGGCGTCCGGCCATACGGGGCAAGAACTGGGCGCGCGACAAGGTGCTCAGGTCGCCGGCTTCGTCCAAGAAGGAGCGGCTCAAGGTAATCCCCCATCCTCCCTCTCATTGTCTCTCTCTAGATCTGGGATTGGCTTAGGTAGTTTCGCTTTACGTCGCTGCTCATCTTGTTTAATCCATTGGCATGAGAGATTCAAAAGGCCCCCGATCGGTCGATCTCCGATCCTGTCGTTGCAGATCAAAAAATTGCAGATGAGGATGACCGGTTCCATCTCCAAATTAACACCAAAAGCCACGCACTATTGTCTTGACCCTGCAGAAGCCAAATGCTGGCATATATAATGCATATACCCGCACGGAGAAAGCTACCGCATTTTCTTTCTTTCTTTCTCGGTGGACTTTGCTGCTGCATATCTCGATTCCCTCCCTTTTCTCTATTTTTCCGCCTGATGAAACCCTGGACTATTTATTTACAACCCGAAGAGGTAGTGGACTTCAGATATGTTGAACAGTCCGCATATGCATCTAAATGCATAGTGAGTTCATTTTGCTGCTACTTTGCTGGCATACTAGATGTTTTGTGCGTGATGAAATCATCGGTAGACAGAACTGTTTTGTGCGTGTGATTGATCATACTAGATGTTTTGGCTCAAGCTAGACTCTTGCTTTTGCATATCCTCTGCATTCTGCACCTGCCTAATTTGATCTTGTTCTAGTAGCCTGTCCGTGTTCACTTCATCATGCCCTTTTTAAAATCATCGGTAGCGTTCTGATGGCTGTCACCATACAGAAAGGCGGAACCTGGAATAAGTTTGCTTGACATGGTTTCTGTGCTTTGATTTTGCATGCCAGTACAGCTCTCAATTAATCTTATGCATGCTATACTACAGAATATTTACTGGCAAAAGGGTTGCGACAGTAATCATACCAAACTTCAGCATAATAAGCTCCATTTCTGTGTGTAAATCATAGAGCATCTGTAAGCTGCTCGTTTAACCAGCTAGGTGTTAGGACTGTGATTGATCATGTCTCAGCTCTACAGTTTTTGGGTGTGCAATTATTCTCTGGGTGTCAGTTTGCTTGCATAATAAGCTCCATTTCTGTGTGCTTCCAGCTAATTGAGAACTGTTTTGTGCGTGTGATTGACCATTTTACAGAATATTTTCCATGGCTGTCAAATATATGTGGTTGCTAAACAGGGTTACTATTTCCTTGTGCATGCATTTTTCCTGAATGTTTCCGACATGCTTTTCTGCATATGAACCGTTGAGGCTAGCTTCTACTTCCGTTTCTGAATGTCTGGACCTGCTTTGCTGTGTACGAATCATTGAAGCTAGTTGGCTTTAATAAGTTGTTTTCTATACTTACTTTTATTTGCCCTGTTTCTGTTTCAGAGTTCAGAATAAAAGCAAGCTGAGAAGAAAAGGAAACTGGATAAGGAGCCAGTGCCGGAAGAGGAGCAAAAGGGTGCAGCTGATGAGCAAAATGATGCAGCGGATGAAGCTGATGTGGATGAGGATTGATTTTTTTTAGACCTTATGATATGCTGAATTTAAATTAGTAGGTTACTGGGTGCACTTTCTTGGCAGTACGCCCTTGTGATGTATGACCGACTCATGTTTCTGTTCTAAATATTGTGAGCTGTGGTAGCTTAAATGGTAAACCTGTACTATCTAAATTACCACCACGAATGAAGTGCTATTTTAGGTTTAATTGTAGCATGACTGAAAGCTCCAGGTTTTCAGATTTTATTCGATCCTTTTTTGCAACATTTCCATCTGTAGCTGGTGGGTTTATCTGGGACTCACGGCAGCCCAACTAGCTGGTGGGTACAGTTGGAAACAAAGCCAAGTCCCATTACGCTAAATGGGCTAAGGTGGGGCGATGGTGGGCCTCCGCTAGCGTGCCCACTTACAGGGTGAGGCGGGAGTGCTGTGTCGGGCCAAGATGATACTCGACACCGTAATACTGGCGTTTTGATCTCTTCTGCAGCTCCGCGACTCTAGCTAATCCGGAAACGTGGATTGCCTGTCGAAGGTTTTGCAGAAAAATAGCAGTGCGCAATGTCTAGTTTCTGCAAACGGCTAATCATTCTTCTCATGCTCCGTTTTGGGTAAATTATGATCATTGTATTGTTCTAATCATGCTTTTGTCTATTTAATTATTTCTATTATTATGCATAATATAAAAATATATGTTCTACAGCATATCATCGAATAAGACCGGCATAGTACAATCCAACAAAAACAAAACTGAGCATAGTTTATGAGCTTGCTTTGATGCTCTCGTAGCTGAAAGAGATGTAAAACAGAAGAGGTGTGTGTCAGATGAAAATTATATATGTTATAACTTTTCACACTAAGATAATATATTTTTTGTCGGGTATGCTTAAGATAATATAAGTGGCGAGGATCGAGACAATGCTCAATGTAAATAAATTGAAGCAGCCGTCTAATAAGGCGTAGCCACGTGGAGGATAGATATGGATGTCACATTCACAGCGGCAAATTAACCTTGAACATATGCCATCTATGTCCAATGTAAGACTTAGCTTTGACGTTGCCACGTTGGTGATAATAATTTGTACTAGTCGCTGTAGACCAAACACATATAGAGTTCCATCACGTGGTGGTTTTGGCCTAGCTGAATTTCGTCCATCCTTACAAGCATGCCTTGTGTTGGTAAGCTATTGGTGGATCTACACGGCGACAAACCAAGGAGATCATAGGTAATCTAATGGCCTCCCTCCTATCTGTTATGTTTGGAAGAAGAAAAAATGGTACTTTGGAATGTGTCAACCATGCATGACACCAATTATTGTCGCGGACATTAAAAGTAAGGCCGCTAAGTAATTAAGCCAATGGGTTGTAATATTTTAGTTTTTTTACGATCGCGAGAGTCGGCTTTTGTTTACTTTTGGTTGGTTGTTGCTCATGTTGTTTATTCACAAACGTCTTGTCAGAACTCCATTGTGTTGTAATGAGGCAATTTTGTTGCAGTTTTTTGAAAAATTTGTTTTGGCTTGTAAATGAGTCATTGGTTCAATTGTTGAATAGGCATGAACGAGTTGATATTGTTATACAGTACAAGATTATTAACCAGGTCAGTTGCTTTGAAGATATCTAATCACTTAAGATTCTTGTTGGTTTGACCCAGGGTGGATTAGTTGATTGTTTTGACCCAGAGTAGTGTTTTTTTTTCCCTCTCCCGTCGGATGGAAAAAGCCACGTTGCCTATCCTCGCATTCCTGTTTTCTTCCTCTTTTTCATCAGACACGTAGGCACTCGCGATCGCTGTATTTTTGTGTGGAAAAGTCGCTGCTAATTCGTCCTGTGTCATGGACTCATGGTTGAGCCAGGTGCACGGATGCACCTCACAATAGTTAGCTTGGCCACCAAGTTCCGTCAGCGTGGGCACGTGCTGGTCCCGACTCTGCCACACACGAGCCCGAGGTAGCACGGGGCCGCGCGGTTGCCGATCGACACGACACGACACTCCACGGTGGGCGCAATGCACTGTTCCTCTCTCCTTGTCCCCATTCGCACTCCCACAGTGCGTGGTAAACTGGTAATCGTTTTATTATTGTACTGTAAATTACTCCCTCCGTTCTAAATTACTTGACTTGGATTTGTCTAAATATGGATGTATCTAGACACTAAACAAGTATAGATACATCCGTATTTGAATAAAACCAATTCAACTAATTTGGAACGGAGGGAGTACGTGGTGAATGGCATAATTTTAGAGTGCAACTGTGCGAGTCCAGTAAACTATACTCCCTCCGATCCATATTAGTGGACATAGTTTTGTCTAAATTCATATATATCTAGTTAAGTATTTAGACTAGATACATATGTATCTAGACAAAGTTGTGTCCACTAATATGGATCGGAGGGAGTACCGATAAGGCGATAACATATTTTCTTCTACTACTCCATGGTACTGAAAGATATTGAACCACCGTGAACGTACGTAAGATCGTGTGGAAATTTTGTTCAGATGAGTTTACTGTAGCTCCAGGAAATTCGTTCTACAAGGTCTCGATAAGCTTTTTTAAATAAAAAGAAAAAAGGTGTAGATACACTTCACATCTGAAAGATGCCGGAATTGAAATGTCTTTTGGACCACATCGGAGGACAGTCTTGGAGGGTCGTAGTCAGAGTAGCAAAGCTTCACATCGTGCCTCACAAATACTCCCTCCGTTCCAAATTAGATGACTTCTTTTTGTCTAAAAGTGGATGCATCTAGACTTGTAACATGTCTAGATCCATCCACTTTTGTACAAATGGAAGTCATCTATTTTACAACGGAGGGAGTACATGGTACCTATCACATTTTATTTGAGTAGTATTTTACGATTATTCCCATCTAACTACATTTTCTAATAGGATGTCACTGAGAACATGAATATAGAGGCGCTCATGCCCTGGTTTTTTTTTATAGTAGCTCATGCCCTAGTAGACATGCCTAGTAAATATCGCATCCCTTTCACTGCCTAACACTTTGTAAAAGAGTTAAAAATGCTACTTTATAAATAAGCTTTTAAGGGGAGTTCTACATGTAGTACTCCCTCCGTGCCAAAATAAGTGTCTCAAAGTTGTATAAAAGTGAATGTATCTATACTTGTTTCATGTCTAGATACATCTAGTTTTTGACAAATATAAGACTGTTATTTTGGGACGGAGGGAGTAGTAAAAGTCCGTTTATTACAGGTTCAAGGGGCTCAAAAGCGACATCAAAGAGAGAGACACGAAAATGAAGAGGGTGGTAAAAGAAGGGTCGAAGGAGGATCAGACCACTTGCTCAGGTCACGTCGCCACTAAAAGCCGATAGGAGAGCTGAAGCTTAGGACTTGAGCTTCGAGATGAAGGTGTCAACACTGGCCAGGCTGTGCCCTCCTGCATAGGGGCCTCCAAAGATGTAAAAATGATCATTTTTTAAAGAACGTCATTCGGATGTTTGACCAAGATGCCCTTGGTAAGAGATTCATTCATAGTGACCTAGAGTGTTGAGGCAGAAGAAGCAAATAGTAGCCATAAAAGACAATTCGATGACTCGGATATATCCTAAGCAATAAGGCTAGTCGGTAATGCCAGCCAGAGCCCAAGGGATGCCAAAAAGGTCTCTAATGTATCCTAAAAAAATGTACCATCATGTGGAGAAGACAATGTGACCTCAATTTTCAAGGTTGCCACGCAAAGCGGAAAGGTTGTGTCCAATATCATGTCTCTTTTAAACTTGATCTCCACTAGGAAGTTGTCTCTTCTAAACAGTTCTCAAACGAAGATCTTTTTCTAGAGTGAAGATCTTTTTTCTAGAGTGTTGCGGGCTTTGGAGATGTATTTCTTTATTGATTTGATCTGTACATTTTATATGTTCATACTTTATTTGGTCTATTGCACTTCAAATATACGTTTGGTTACACATATTCAAAATGGGCAATTTGTGTTCTTTTAGTAATATGCAAATACATTTTGTCTTTTTAATATGTTTTCTACCGTTTATGTGTTCTAGCTTCTGTTAAGGTCAATTGTTTCCCTTTGAGATGTCTAAGGAGTAAGGAGTGAGGACTCGCGCAAATGTAGAAATTTTAACCTTTTAGTAGCAGCTACTCCCCCGTTCCATTTTAATTGATTCTCAAATAGATGTATCTAGTACCAAAACATGTCTAGATACATCTATTTTGGAGTCAACTAAAATGGAACGGAGGGAGTAGCTGCTAGGGTCTCAGCAAACAAAGGACCAAGTAGATTCTCGTTATCTCCAAACGATCCACATAGAAAATTTCTAAGTTTCTACGAAATTTAGGTCCCCCATGTCCACAATAAAAGTTCAATCAAAGGTTTACCAACCGCACCCTCTCGTGCGTGCTTTCGGGACAAATTCCACACAAAAATGTTAAACAAACATTCTCATCATGCGCCGCCACGCATGCATCAAACAAAGCATCCCAGCAACACTAGCGTTTTGCTCCCTCCGTTCCAAATTAGATGACTTCCATTTGTTCACGTGCGGATGTATCTAGACATGTTACAAGTATAGATACATCCGTATGTGGACAAATGAAAGTCATCTAATTTGGAACGGAGAGAGAATAATATATACAAGTGTTAAGTCCTGCCCAATCACTAACCAACTGACCTTTTCTTGACCGTCCAACATGTGAGCATCCACCTTAGCAATTGTTAATTAGACGCACGAAAGGGCGTCCAGGTTCACTGTATCCGACTATCCGTGCGACCCAAGCTTGTGATCGCTCAGCTGTTTGTCCTTCTTTGGGGAGGAGCCAGGATGGTGAAGCAGCGCCTGGAGGTGTCCAGGAGTGGACGTACATGTCGCGTTTGACTTGGCTCTGCGGCTTCGAGTCGCGGAGTTGCCCAGCATCTACAACCTCGACCGATCTCCATTATAGAAGTGGATAAAATAAAAGGAAATGTTTCCTCTGTTGCTTGATTGCTTTGAAACGGTCTTTGGCTCCGAGCGTGCAAATGTCATCGCTCACGTCAGCTTAGTGACATGAGACAGAGCTAGAGCTAGCAGATATTGTATTTGCCTTCTTTATTTACGACAACATTACCGTATCTGACATTTGAAATACATTTCTATAAATGAGAATTGATGGTATATACCCCCTCCGTATAAAAATATAAGACTTTTTAACGTGTGAAGTGAGGATCTACCTAGTGCAACAACAGATATGCTTGTGCAACCGGTGCATCAGACGGTTGAAGAATATGATGAGCGCTAAAGAAAATAAAAAAAATCAATTTGGCCGATTCTCATTTGAATGACAACTCTTTTGGAGCTCAATCAACTCCTTGCTTGTTGAATATGTCGCAGCAGTGGAACATGGGGTTCCCCTAGTGCTGCCAAAGTGGGTCCACCTCCTGTGAGCCCAGCACGAAGATGGACAAGGCCAAGACACGGTGCAAGACCTGGCGGGCACCCCGCACGCCAGCCAAGACCGCCGGGTGCGGAGGACCCTCGGGTCCCCTGCAACCCGGAAGCAGAAGAGGACCCCGAGAGCGCAAGACCCCGGCAGGGCCGGGCTTCCTCTCGGGCACCAGTCCGTACAATCTGAAGATAGGGTTTCTACCACCCTCCGGAAGATGGTAGAAGAGCCCAGAAGACTTGGGAAGCAAGGCGCGAGCAGGAGACACCACCTGCGGTGTGCCAGCCTTTCCTCACGTCGCTTGCCCCCAAAGGGTGGAGATCCCACCAAACCAGCGAAGGATACTTGGAGGAGGAGAGGCCACGTCTCCTCCTCCACCATGGAGAGGGGATTCTTCCCGCCAAGACCCCCACACGCTCCTCGCATGACCTCTGTGGCATCCCCTTATCTATAAAAGGAGGACCAAGGCATGGCGAGGAGGAGGAAATCCAAGGTAGAAGACACCCACGGATGCTAGCAGAGCAAGAACACTAGAGAGTTAGGCTAGGGCAGGGAAGAGAGGGAAGGTGATCTCCTCCGGGCCAGGATCTGTCCTTCCTCTTCCTCTAGCCAAAATCCCTGCCGGGTACCTCGCCGGAGACGTCGTTGTAGCCACACCATGATTCCTGCATCTATCCACACATGCAGGAGTAGGGCTGTTAGCCTTCGGGCGGCCTGAACCTGGGTAGATCGTTCTGTCTCTTGCTTGTTTGCCCTGCACGTCGAGATCGAGAGAGAGAGCTTGCCGGCGATCCCGTTACGGGAGACGTTTTCCAGCCTCCTTCGTGCCCCTACCGAATCTACAAAGGGGTGCCTGTCATCCCCGGTGTCCGTCCTTCGAGACACGACATCTGGCGCGCCAGGTAGGGGGCGCAAGCGCTGGATTCGTCTGCATCTCACGCCACGACGAGTTCTTCTTCAAGATCTGCGGCGAGCTCTTCTTCTTCTTCAAGATCTGCGTCAAGTTCTTCTTCATCGAAAATACTGTCTACGTCGAGCTCTTCAGTCAGCGCAAGGACTACCTCAAGCTCTTCACCTACGACAAGATCAACGTTCGGGTCCACGTCTGCGGCCAAGGCGGAATCTCTTCCTGAGCTGGACAAGGATATTCCTCAGCAGCCAGTGGACGACATGTTTGAAGCCGGAGAGGTTCCCGGAGATCAAGTTCGGCAGCCAGCTCAGCATGGCCGGGGGCTGAAGGAGGCACTGGGGGCTGCTCAAGCGCTCCTCTCCTACCCGCCTGACCTCTGCAGGAGCGACCCCGGCGCGAAAGCTTGGATCTCCAACCTGGAAGGTCTGCTGAACTTTGCCTTCCAGTGCCACGATCCTGCCAGCTCTGCCTCCACCGACATCACTGGCGTCACCGAGGCAGAGGTTGGCGTCACCGAGCCCGAGATCAACATCGTCGAACCCGAGCCTTTGCCCCCGGAAGAAAGGCAACCCCAGGATCTCCACGGCAAGCAGCCCATGGAGCGGCCTGAGGAGGACGCTGGCCAAAGCTCCAACCTCAGGCGCCGCTCCCGGGAGGACATGCAAGGCCAGACCAGTCAACACCTCATGACCTGCTACACCCCTTTCCCGGCATCGATCTTCGACCTCTACCATGTGATACAGAAAGAGGGGGGAAAGTTGCGCCACTTCGTCTGGAGGTTCTGAAAGTGCATGTGTTGCCCCATGCGTGGTTTTGGTAATTAATGACAATCCTTATGGACTAATGTTTACATTGAGATATTCTTAAAGATCTTGTCCATGGAAAAATATAGGAGTTCATGTGTTGGACACTTCAGGATGACATGATGACCAATGCTCTTTTCAAGAGTTTATATGAAGAATGGTCATGTCTAGAGTTGAGCTCATTGCAAGTATGGCTTGGAAAAGAAGATTGAGTGAACAATCATGTTTAATCCCAAGCCATCATACATATCAAGAGAAGAAGATGAAGTGCAAGTTCAATATGATGCATCTCGGAAGATATCATTTGATTGAAGCTTGCAAAGGAGACATGAAGACGGAGCTTAGCGAGGCCCTCTCATAATGGAGTATGGGGGAGCATTTGGAGAAGTCTTCATCAAGCATGTGCTAGCAAGCACAATCAATAAAGGTGTTCCAACTTGAGAGAGTCAAGATCGTCATCATCGAGCTCAAGTGGAATGCGCAAGGCAAAGGTATGATCGTAATAGGTTTTCTATTTTACCGGTCTCATGTTGTTAGTGGGAGACCGGGTTGTAGGATAGACGACGTACTATCAAGAGGGGCTCTCATGTGAGTAACTTGATCGCATCTTTGTGGAGAGCTCAAACCTTTGCATACTCGGCATTTCATCTTTCTTGGTTCTTATGTGGCTTTTCTCCTTGTTGGGTTTTGGTGCTTGTCGTGATCTTCATGACAAGCCCAAGTTCTTCGAAAATGGATTTCTTATGGAAAACTTGTTGCGTTTTCCTGTTGGAAATATTATCGGTTTATCCTTGAGAAAAGTTCCACACCTTCCAATGTGTGCTCTTGTCGTTATCTTTACAACAAAGTTGGTTTCATCTCATTTGGAGTTTTCTCGCAAAAGTTATTGAGTTTGCAGTTTCGGTGTTTCTGCAGTTTTTCTGTAGGGCGGAAGTTCCGGTTGGTCCGGAAGTTCCGGCCGCCAACTATTTCCACCGATTTGCTCTCTGTCCTCGACCGGAAGAAGTGTCGGAAGTTCCGGCTGGCCAGAAGTTCCGGCCCAACCAGAAGTTCTGGACCAAGTGAATCTGCGCGAAAAGAGCTGCAACGGGCAGATTTTCTGGGAGGGGTATAAATACCCCTCCACCTACCTCCAGCCAAGGAGCTCGTTTTTTCCTCTCTCTCCTTCATTGTTGACCTTGGAAAAGCTTGCCCCCTCTCAATTCCTCCCATGATTCTTGCATATCTTTGAGTGATTTGAGAGAGGAGATCTAGATCTACATTTCCACCAATCCATCTCTCCTCTAAGTGAGGGGAACCTAGTAGATCTTGATCTTGGAGTTCTTGGTGCATCTCCTCTTTGTTCTTCCTCTCTTATTCCCCCATAAGCATTTGTTGCTTTGTTGGAATTTAAGAGTGAAGGATTTGAGCACTTGTGCTCTTGCCTTTTGCATTTGGTGCATCGGTGTGCTCTCCACGAGGATTCGTGGAAGTTGAAAGTTTGTGAGCTTGTTACTCTTGGGACCTTAGATCCTAGACGCCTGACGAGGTTATACTCTGCGGGTACCCCAGCTTAGAGGTACCTGGTGCACGTGATGATCAAAGAAGCCCAAAGATTAATCGAAGCCCACGAAGGAAGGACCGAGACGAGGAGTGCTTCCCAAGTTAGATCAAGTTATGGTCGGTTAAGACTTTCCATACATGTAACCTTCGTCGGTTGTGTTTCCCGAGACCCAGCCTCCTATATAAAGGCTGGGAGGGTGATCGATCAAGGTAAGGAATTCATAGCCACCAAAACCTCGGCGAGATCAGCAACTCGTCGAACCCTTGTAACCCTGATATTCATACCATAAACACGGACAAGCAGGAAGTAGGGGTTTTACCTCACTCGAGGGCCCTGAACCTGGGTAAATCCAGCTTGTCAGCCGTCGATTCCACCAATACTACGCGTTCTCTACCACACAATCAACCCTAGGTATAGCAACCATGGGAATTGCCGAGGGCACACCTCGATAATTGGCGGCGTCTGTGGGAACAGGTAGTATTGGGCTCACGGTTTCGCCGGTTTCATCATCAAGCAGCCACCCGCCGATCACATCTGCACAAGGTAACTCGCCTACTACATCATCAAAAAGCAAATCACCGACCACCGCTACAAACGGCAACTCGCCGGCAAGATCGACCAGCATCAATTCAAAAAGCGATCACTCGCCAAAATCTCCAAGGAGGGTCACGCCGCACTCAATGGAGGCTCGACAAGCCTTTGCCGCACTCGAATCAGGTTTGGATATTACAGTTAGAAAATTTAACCTCTTTGTTCATAAAGATGGTGTGCAGGACCTGTTAGACCCACTCGACATGGAGACACGGAGACAATCGACAACGTTTCGACTGCAACACCATCCATCTTGGGCGCGACATCGTCACAGATCGTCCCAATCCAATCGCCAAGCGACTCTGCAACATCCATGACCTCGCAAGAATTCTGTGACGAGGTGGCAAAAGATTTGGAATAAGCGAGATCGAATCTGCGTACCGCCCAAACAACTCAATCAAGTCACTCGGCAACGTCGTCGATTGCTACGACGTCGCGGGGAACGTGGAGAACATAGATGACAGCATATACCTCGCCGATCTCAACGGCCCAGAAATCCATGCCAGCCACGAGATATTCACCTGCGATGCAAATAGCCAGGACAAGGCACTCGAAGATAAACTCGATTGCGGCAGAAACCCCGGCAAGCGAAGCAACTCCAACCTGGATGACGACGCCGAATCCATAATGCGCATTAGCAACACATGGGCGGAAGATCGAGTGTTTCCATACCAGGTATACACCGCGAGTACAGCAGAAACGCCAGCAGCTGCAACATGTCGTCGACCTACTGAATACCCTTGCACAGTCACCATGCCTGACGGAACAACCACGCTGACCATCACCGCAGAGATGGTTGAAAAAGTGAGCAAAGTAATCGAAAGCTGCACAATGCTACCAGCAAACGCAACTCCAGAAGAAGTATTGACCTTACAATACTTCCAGTGGCAAGAATCGATACGATTGAAGAACTACCGAGCAGTACTCGAAGAACGCAAAAAGCAAGCCAGCATATTGAGTGCTCGGCGAAGAGCATTGTCTATGAGTTCAACAGGCAGAAACGACCCCGCGAATAGGTCACGATTCATAAACCTCGGAGACGCAGATCGTGCGGCGGTCACTCGAAACCTAAACCCAGCCTTTATGGCAGTCGACGCGGAAGGAGTCCCCATACCTACTGAGCCAGCCGGGGCGCTGATGACGCTAGGCACCTATCTCAGAACAATCGAACCTCCTGCAGGAGACCCAAAGAGGGATCAGCACCTCCAACTGTACAAACAACTGGTAATAGCAGCAAAAGCCATACAACATCCACAAGCAACTACAAGGAGAGATATAGATCGGGACCGTCATAGTCGAAGTCCTCGGGGAAGGAGCAGCCGAAAAAGCTCACGTCATCATCGATCCAGCAGGAGCCACTCGAGGAGGTCATACAGCAGCAGCTCAGACTCGAAAGCAGAAATTGGGCCATGTGCAGCAGCTCAGAGATATAAATTGGATGTCAGCGTGGTACCACAACCACAGCTATGCAATACATACAACTCATGATGGAAGGAACAGCTCGCGATTGGCTCAAATCGCTACCCGAATCATACTACGATTCATGGGAGCACTTCAAAGGTGATTTCATCAAATACTTCGAGCCTCTATGTGAGCGCCCCAAAACTTTCGAGGAGCTCCGGACCTGTAAGCAAAAGTCAGATGAATCTCTGAGATCGTACATACGGCGGTGGACCACCATCCGTAACTCAGTAGGCAACGTATCAGAAGATAGGGCAATCGACGCCTTCAAAAACGGACTCTGGAGAGAAGACTTCAAAGAAACGCTTGGTCGAGAAGATCCGAAGACAATGGCGACACTCATGGTACTCGCAACAAAATGGGCAGATGGAGAAGACTCCGTACGAGCCACTCGAGCCGCACCCTCACATGAAAATCACGAGGGTGGCAGTCGAGACCGCAGAGATAGCTACAGAGATGATCGAAGGCGCAAACGCAAGCATCGTTATCACGATGATGACCATCCAAACTTCATCGCAGCAGGCTTTGTCCAGTCAAGGGACAACCACGACCAAACTGACAGACGACCCGACGATCATCGTGATAATCGAGATCATCGTACTGACGACGCCGAAGTGATCGAGACCATCGCACAGACGATCGACGTGACAGTCGAGACCACAGACGCGACGACCGCGATAGCTACAGAAGGCCAGAGTGGCGCAGGCGAGCAGACAAAGATCCTGAGCGCTCAATCGAAGAAAGGATGGACGATTATTGCAGATTCCATCTTTACAAAGGGGATGATGGTAAGCTTCGCTCTAACCACTCGCTGAGAAATTGCAGGGAATTCGATCAACTTGCGATTGAACATATACTGCGACTGCAAAAAGATGGACGCGCACCTCCTCAACTAGTGCAGACTCCATCGACTACATCACAAGCACAGCCTGTTCAGGCATATCCAGCGCCGCAACAAGTACAACAAGCACAGGTATACTCCATACCACCGCAAACACAGCCTACTCAGGTGTATCCTGCACCAACACCAGCGCAACCGACACCAGTGTACATGGTGCCAGCACAACCCGTTACGGGAACACAAATGGCAGCAGCCGTGCACCAGATGCAGCAAGGAGATGAACAAAAATATCCCGTAACTCGCGGGCAGATGAACATGATCCAGCGAGGACGTCCCTCCAATAGAGAGCAAAAGTTACACACTCGACACGTCAATATGGCGGTCATGGCACCCCCAGCTATCACAGATTTTTTGAAAGGATCAGAAACTCCGATTGTATTCAATCGAGAGGACCATCCACCCGCAGTATATCGACCAGGGCATGCAGCCTTGGTACTCGACGCCCAAATCGGAGGCTACGCCATGACCAAGGTCTTCATGGACGGAGGTAGCGGCCTCAACATAATCTTTGCAGATACGCTACGTAGAATGAACAAATCAGTCGAAAATCTGCCAAAGTCCACAGTACCTTCCACGGTATCGTCCCAGGCAAAGCAGTGCTCCCAGAAGGCACCATACAACTCGATGTTACGTTTGGAGATCCTACTCACTTCAGAACCGAGTCGATTGAGTTCGAAGTGGTCGATTGGAAGTCACAATACCATGCAATACTTGGGCGCCCCACTTTCGCTCGATTCATGGCCGTCCCACACTACGCCTACCTCAAGCTCAAAATGCCAGGACCAAAAGGAGTCATCACGATCAACGGGAACTTTCAAAGGTCAGATTCATGTGACCGTGACTTCAGCAAAATCTCAGAGATGTACGGGATGGAGCAATCACTCGCCGAGCTTGAGGTCTCCAATGACCGTACCTCTACCAGAAAGCAAGAGATGGCAATCGACAGAGGGCTCAAGGCCATCAACGACGCGATGAAGCACAAGGGGCACCCGACTGAACCTTCAGAGACGGTCAACATGTCGTCAAGTCACACTAGTACATAGAGGGGCGCATCTGCGTCAGTTCTATGCATAGATATGTAATAGCGCATAATGTCGGAAGAACCAGCAGGTTTCAGACGCACTCTTTTCCCTTACCAGGGTACCTAAGGGGACTGGAAGGTTTTTAATGAGGCGGCTTGCTGGTCGAACACATATTTCGAATAAAGATACATTTCCTCCATATTTCTCATATATGCCTTTTATTGTTTACCCCACTCAAACACTCGGGGGCTGGGTCAAGCATAAAACCAAACCCCACTCGATATACTCGGGGGCTGGGTCAAGCATAAAAACTCAAAAACCCCACTCGATATACTCGGGGGCTGGGTCAAGCATAAAAACTAAAAAACCCCACTCGATATACTCGGGGGCTGGGTCAAGCATAAAAACTCAAAAACCCCACTCGATATACTCGGGGCTGGGTCAAGAAAAACTCAAAAATCCCACTCGATAGACTCGGGGCTGTCACAAATATACGCATATAAATATTTCGCCACAAATACAAGATACATATTTACATTCGGAGAATGCCCCGATTACACAAAAATTTACAAGTTAAGAATCTGGCTCATCCTTTATGTCCAGTACAGGACCAAAAAGCTGCTCCTTGCAGCAATCGATGAATTCCTCAGCAGCAGAGCGTGTCTCGATCAAATGTGATTGGGATACAAGTGTGCCAATTGCAGGAGGTCGAATCGCAAAATTTGGCTTACGGCTGCGGATGTAAGCCATAGTGGCATTGGATCCAAGAATAGCAAGCTGCATCAAAGATTCTTTGACTGAATCCGTCACTCGAAAGATATCAATCAAAGGAAACAACCCTTGAGGCTGAGGCCCTGACGGGAAGAGCGCGCAATTTAGGCGAGTGAAGATACGCCTGCACATCTCGAGCACTTGGGCGTTTCGCCATACTCGATCCTTCAAAGTAACAAGTGCGAGCGTGCACCTTGTCCAAATAAAAATGCTGCCTGCCAGTAGTTGGTACATCAACAACATTATCGAGGAGTCGATTGACCCTCCTATTTCCTGCTGGGCATCAGGCACAAAACCTGCAAAAGGCCAAAGTTACTGGTCCAAAGCATAATGCAAACAAGAAAATTTTAAGCAAAAATGGTGTCATAAACTCACATTCGAGTTGCCTGTTTATGTTGTCCATCTCGCCAAGAACATATTCCTCGCGTTGGGTAGCAAAACTTGGCTTGGAACGCAGCAGCTCCAACTCAGCTCGAGTGCTTTTGAGTTCTTGCTCTAGTTCACTCACTCGATTCTTCGCAAAGCAAGTGCCCTCGTATCATTCCTTGCTCGACCAGATGTTCGAGTACAGATGGAGAAGGTCCACCAGACTCGCATTCTTGTGGCTGGTTCATAAAACGCAACATTCAGAAGCCCAGACACACGAAGTTGCAAAATTCAGGATTCAGCAAATTTCATTCAAGCAAAAGCACCCAAAAGTATATGCTAGCATAAACATAAGTAGCAAAAGCATACATGCCAAGTTCGAGTAATCAAATTACAGAGTAAAGAGTTCCTAGGCCTGCGAGATGGATCTGCCCTATTTTACGCGACTGAGCCCTAACAGCTTCAGCTCGGCGTTCCATAGTCTGGACGCAGATTTCGCTCAGTCGCGTAGCTGGCTCGGTTACACCCCTGAATGATAGCGGCCTTCCATCAGGCTTTTTCGGGTAGTCCGATAAAGCACTGTCGAAATCGGCCTCTACACCATTGCCTAACAAAAGCCTGAGGGTGTACTCCGAGCCGCGTACCGTGAGTTCGCGGGCAAAATCCGCCACAATCGACGATCTTTCGCCAAAAGCTGCAACAAGTCCTTCAGCAGTCGAAGGAGCGCGGCTTAGGACACATCCCCGCGTGCAAATTGCTAAGGGTACTGGTCACGTAGCCAGATCGCCTTTGGTCTTGGACAGCACAGACTCGAGTTCCATGATTGCATCATCGAGTGACAATGAGTCACTCGATGGCTTAGTGGAAGTAGGCGCCTTCGGAACCTTCAAAATTCAGAAAGCAGAAGCCATGAGCAAAAGCTACTAAAATGGCCAAAGAGCTACTACTCACAAAGACAGTGCATTCACCTTTGGCAGCACGGGCTATACTCGACAGACGTGCAGTAAGCTCCTTATCGCGGCGAGTGGTGGCGTCCTGAGCATCAGCAAGTGCTTTCTTCGATTCAGATTGCTGGGTAGAGAGCTGGGTCTGCAAGTCCTTCACCTGTTTCTCCAGGTCCCCCACACGCTCCTCAGCAGATTTTTTATCTTCTGCGGAGTTCACAAACATTCCGATTAATGTCATAACTTCAAAAGAAGGGAAAGTTTTAGCAAAAAAAGCTTACGCGCAAGCTCAGTCGAAGTTGACTGCAGGGAGTCCCTCTCTTGCTCCACCCGAACAAAGGCCTGAACCCAAGGGGCCATGGCGGCATACATAGGCTGAAACAGAGTACGCATGTTATCACGTGTGCAGAAGAAACAAAATTTTCGAGTAAAGTAGGGACAGAAGCACTCACGTGATCAGTCCAAGAGGCAGGCTTGGAGGAGGAAGCCACGGCATCCGCGGTTGGGGCAGCTTTCTCCTTGTTCAAATCAGCAACCATCAGCTCAGTTGTGTCCTTGGCCGCTTCAAGAATAGTGCCTTGTGCTGCTTCTGGAGGGATGGATGGCTGCGCCACAATCGACGTATCCGCGACTGGAGGTGGAGATGGCGATTTGCCACTGGTATCATAAAGCAAAAATACATCCAATCAAAAAACAAAAACCATAAAGGCGCGGCCACAAATAAAGGAATAGACATAAAGCAAACCTTGGCTCATCTTCTTCATCGGAATCAGGTTCGTCACCAAGGGAGAAAACACCCAGTCGAGAGGTGTTACTCGAATTGCAGGAGGACGAGAAGCCAGAGGGGAGACAGTCAGAGGATGGCTTTTAGCAGGAGAAGGGATACCCGAATTACCGGTATCCCCTGCTCATCCTCTGTACTCGAAGACTCCGGAAGAACCAAACGCTGGCGTTTAGGCTTGCGAGGACCCTGCTCAGCATCTGATTCATCTGAAGCATCCGCCACAACCTGTTCCACCTCTTCCCCTTTTCTTCGGGATTATCCTGAGGGGTCGAGTGGGCAGAAGCAGGGTCAGCAATGGGCAGCTTGGTTTCCTCCTGTATTGCCGTCTCCAAAGTAGGCCCGGCTTCGGGTAGAGGAGGAGAGAGGTGGCAGTCGAGTGACCCTATGTAACAAGCACAATTCATAATCATAAGAACGAAAGCAAAAAGGATGCAAAGGCAGATGGTGAGCATAAAAACAACAAAAAGAATCACTCACTGCGGGTAAGGCCTTCTCTGGCCCGTAGGGGACGTGCGGGAAGTTGAAGTCGATTTTTGTGGAAGCTTTGATGCTCGTGATCTTCTTCACCTGAGCACTGAGCTCCTTCTGCGTCAACTCGGTGGTACTCATCCTGATGCTGTCGAGTGGACCCTCATACTGCCACATCGGGTGGGCACGAAGGCGCATGGGCCACACTCGCATCTTCAAATAAGTGCTGATCAACTGAATACCAGAAACAGTCTTCAGCAACTTGCCAATCTCATTCAGCAAAGGGGTGGCTTCTTTGGCTTCAGCAGGAGAGATAGGGTGATCCCAGGCCACCGTTTTCTTCGGAGAATTCTCAATCGAAAAAGCCGGGAGCACCACCTGGTCGACTGGCACATAGAACCATTTGGTCCGCCAGCCTTGGGCAGAATCGACTGTCTTCAAGCTAAAGTAATGCGAATCGCTTCGCACTTGGACTTGAAATCCACCCACCGGGCAAGGGCGTTTACCCCGGCAATTGTGGCGCACCTTGAAGATATGCTTCCACAATGCCCAGCTGGGGGACACCCCCAAGAAACACTCGCATAGCACCATGAAGCAGGCGATATGCATAATGCTATTGGGAGTAAGATCATGAATCTGCAAGCCATAGGCGTACAGTAGCCCTCGCACAAAATCATGCAAAGGGAAAGAGAACCCGCGGGGAGGAATTCAGCGAAGCAGACGCGCTCGCCGTCGCGAGGATCAGGGCGTACCTCCAGACCTGGAGCACGCGCGGCCAGCTGGTCAGCTGGCGGCAGCCAACCCTTCTCACGATACTCAGAAAGGGTGTCCTCGGTTACGCAGGATCTGTCCAGTCACCGGGGATCTTCAAAAGCATCGGCAGGCTCACTCGCCATGGCCGCATCCTTCCCCTTGTCCGCTGGATCGGTGGCGGGGACGGTTGCAGCAGCACGCTTGATTTTCTTGGGCCATCGCACAAGGAGCAGAAAGCAAGGAGCTTGGGAGGCAGAGCAATGGTGTGCGGTGCGCAAGAAGAAGAGGAACAGAGGAAAAGAATGGCAAGTAAATCAAAATCTTGCGCAAACACTGCTACTTACCGCACAACGCAAAACTCATCGTAACCGTCCGTCCAAATGTGCGTAGTATCTGGCTGTACACGTGGCGAGCACAGAGAGCAACCGTCGCATCCCACGTCGCCCACTACGCACAAAACCCTAGGAGTTCATGATGGCGCGGCGAAAAATACGCCACGTCCGGTCAAATCAAAGCTGAAACGGCGTCTTCTGCGGTCAAAACTCTGAGCATTGGGCCCACACAGACACGTCTTGTCAAAATGGCGAGCGCACGCCTAAGACGTCACGAATGACGTCAGGGGCAGAGATAACGTCCACGTTCGAGTGGTGGGACTACAATCGATAAAAGGATTCGACTAGCAAAGGTACTCCCATGGGAGCGTATCAAAAATTTCTTGCGATTGATCAAAAAGGAGCAAAATTATTTCGATTGACAAAAAACAGTACGGAAGGATGATTTGAGATTGTCCTCTATTGCAAGAAAATAAACCACAATCTCGGGGCTACTCCCATGGGAGCGCTATCGCGCTCCCATAGATTTTAAAACAAGGTAAGAAAATTCACCCGACTACAGATTCGATTAAAATGCATTAAGTACTTCACAAATCAAAGAATCAAACTTCATAAATTCCCGGACTATGCCAATCGTAGATGTTTCGGATGCTGCATACGTAAATGCAAAGGTAAGACCCGCCGAGCAATTGAGATGGGTCGAGGGACTCTCCAACAGTGTTTTTCCTTGAAATTTCCCGTGTCAACAACATGATGAAAATCCTAACGGACGCGTCAGGTATCAAAAGTTAAACTGCAGAACGAATCAGTAAGACCTGCAACGGCCTGAGTCGAGTCTGTCCAGTATGTTCTAGCTTTGAGTCCGGGGACTCGAACCTGATTGAAGACTAGTATGGTTTCGCCCAAATGTACGGTTAACTGAGCTCGATTTTCAAGTGAATCAGGCCTACTATGTCAATATCCCTAGGCAAAAGTTTCAAAAGTGTTCCAGCTTCGAGTCCGGGGACTCAAACCTGATTGAAGGCTAGTATGGTTTCGCCCAAATGTGCAGATAACTGAGCTCGATTTTTGAGTGAATCAGGCCTACTATGTCAATATCCCTAGGCAAAAGTTTCAAAATTGTTCCAGCTTCGAGTCCGGGGACTCGAACCTGATTGAGGGCTAGTATGGTTTCGCCCAAATGTGCGGTTAACTGAGCTCGATTTTCGAGTGAATCAGGCCTACTATGTCAATATCCCTAGGCAAAAGTTTCAAAAGTGTTCCAGCTTCGAGTCCGGGGACTCGAACCTGATTGAACACTAGTATGGTTTCGCCCAAATGTGCGGTTAACTGAGCTCAATATTCGAGTGAATCAGGCTTACTATGTCAATATCCCTAGGCATAATTTTTCGATTGCGTTCCAGGCTCGAGCCCAAGGACTCGAGTCTGACTGAAGACTAGTAAGGTTTTTGCTCAAGTAAGAAGTTAACTGAGCTCGATACTCGAGTAAATCAGGCCTACTATGTCAATATCCCTCGATTAGCATATACATACAATTGAAACAAATTAGAGCTCGAAGAACTACATCGGGTCAGAAGAACAAGTTCAGAAGATTATGACGTGCACGATGAAGGGAGCACATGCTCGATTCTTTGAGTCAAGCAAGTACTCGGGGCAACTGACGAGGTTATACTCTGCGGGTACCCCAGCTTAGAGGTACCTGGTGCACGTGATGATCAAAGAAACCCAAAGATTAATCGAAGCCCACAAAGGAAGGACCGAGACGAGGAGTGCTTCCCAAGTTAGATCAAGTTATGGTCGGTTAAGACTTTCCATACATGTAACCTTGGTCGGTTGTGTTTCCCGAGACCCAGCCTCCTATATAAAGGCTGGGAGGGTGATCGATCAAGGTAAGGAATTCATAGCCACCAAAACCTCGGCGAGATCAGCAACTCGTCGAACCCTTGTAACCCTGATATTCATACCATAAACACGGACAAGCAGGAATTAGGGGTTTTACCTCACTCGAGGGCCCTGAACCTGGGTAAATCTAGCTTGTCAGCCGTCGATTCCACCAATACTATGCGTTCTCTACCACACAATCAACCCTAGGTATAGCAACCATGGGAATTGCCGAAGGCACACCTCGACAACGCCCGTGTGGTGGTTGAGACCTTTGTGGTCACTTGTAAAGTCATTCGGGAGCTCCCAATCCCGTTGTGGGTTATGCCCCAGATTGTTGTTGAAAGGCTCCGGATTCCGCCTCGAAGGATTCCGATAGTGGAAGGTGAACCAAACCTTTGTGGTGCGGTTCATCGGAGAAGAAGGTGAAACCTTTGTGGTTGTTGAACCATTGTGTTGGTTCACACCTCTCCAACGAGACGTACTCCCTTGAGAGGAGGAACTCGGGAATACTTCCTCGTCTCCACGTGCTTCGGTTATTTCTATACCCGAGCTCTTTATTTATGCACTTTACATTGTGATAGCCTTCGTGCTTGAAGTTTTCTATTGCTATCACCTTGTTGCTTGTCTTGCTTAGCATAAGTTGTTGGTGCACATAGGTGAGCCTAGTTTATTTAGGTTGTTGGCTTGTTAATTTAAACACCTAGTTTTATTCCGCAAGTATCAAGCCTAAACCGGAAAAGTTTTAAACCGCCTATTCACCCCCCTCTAGGCGACATCATTGTCCTTTCAGGTTCCGGGCAGTCTCGGACAGGATACCAGCCAGAGATCTCCAGGAGCCTCGCACCATCAACATCTTCCACATGAACGTGCGCAGCGTGAAGATGCGTGTGAAGCTGTGCACTCGGCGGGTTGCCTCGCTGGAGGAGCTGTGGGTGCTCGCGGATCAATGCTCTCGGGCTAAGGAAGCTGCCGATCTCCCACCGTGTGAGATCCTCTGATGGCCTACAAAGCTATGTACCCGGAAAGAGTCATGCAAGATGTACCCTGAAGCACCAAGTCGTCGCTCAAGAACTTCAATCATAAATAAAAGATAAGTTATCCTGAAATCCCGCTGATCTCATGTGAATCATGTCTTCCCGCGGGTGAAACTAGTACAAAGCGTGCTAGCAGCTAGCAAAGGCAAGGCTCGACCGTCGTGCGAGCACTCATGGGGTATCGACTCTCCCGGGGGTAGAAAGTGATGAGAAAGACCTGATACCACCCGGGGACGTGCGTGCCATCAGAGTGAGTGGCCTCACGGGTATCTGCAGGCTTGTGAGAGCATTCCTGATCAGTCAGGGCCTCATAATTACGCTTGCAACCCGGAGGGTCCCTCAAGGACGTGGAGAACAATAACAATAAGCAAAGACAAGTAAAACGCACTTGTAGAGACAAAGCAGCAAAGTCATTAAGTTCTAGGCTGTTACAATAAAGTTCAAATTGTAACACAAGGGACTAATGCAAAGTTCATTGTTTCTGGGCAGCAGGACGCACAGATGGCTTTCCAGAGGAAGGAAGACGGGGATAGTCTCTCCCCGCTAACACGGCAGCTTGAGCCTCCATCTCTCGGCGGAACTGCGAAGATGGAGACACGCTGGCCCAGTCAGGCATGGTCGCTGACGGGTTGACTTCCGCAAATGCAGCCATCACCAAGGCCGTAGTCCGCTTGCTCACACGATGCTTGTCATTCGTCAGCTGGAGGGCAAGGACATTCTTGGCGCCGTTCACTTCCTCGGTTTTCTTCTTGATGAAACCGGCTATGGTCTGCAAGCTCTGGTGGTCAGGCGCGAGTGCATCAAGGGCAGGTTTCTTGCATAGCTAGGCCACCCGAGAAGAAAGCCCGTCGCAGGCCTCTACGAGCAGAGCGAGACCTTCCTTGCTCACGCCCTAGAGAGTGGACAGTTCGCCTAAAGCCTGGTCGTGGGAGTTGATCAGCTGCTGGTTGCTCTCTTTCGTCTTCGACATCTCTTGTTCCAGTGCTTTCAGAGAGCTTTCCAGCGCGGACATCTTGCGATTGTCCTCTTCGACCTTTTTCCGTTGGGCCTGAGAATCGGCCTGCTCTTGGGCGAGCATCTCCTTGAGGCTAGCGATGGCCAGGTCCTTTTCCTTTAGCTGGGTCTCACGGTAATGAAGGTCCTGCCTCTTCAGCTTGAGCTCCTCCTGAATGCTGTCGACGGCCCCCTTCAGGCGCTCGTTCTCTTGCTCCTGCTCGCGCTTCTGGGCACCCAAGATGGTCATCATCCCATTCAAGGCAGACTGTCGGGCGTTCAGTTGTTGCTCTCTGGTCGTCAGCTCTTCTTTTTGCTGCTTTTCTGCGGCAATTCTCTCGGACTTCTTCTCCTGGAGGTTTAGCAGCAGCTTGTAAACGTTCCTGGACATGCGGTCCAGCTTGGCTTTTCCGCTCTTCATCTGGTCCACCGCCTCCCCGATCTTCTTCCCGACGGCGGCCTCGCGAGCACTGATGTCCTCGCCCATCTGAGCTAGCCTGCGGCGAATGGCATCCATGGAGTTCTCCCTGCTGATGGTGACTTTTGAAGTGGACCCCGAAGCGGTATCCTCCTGTCGGCCCCCGGAAGTCAAGCTCTCTCTGATCCTCTCCAGTTCTGGTATTTCTGAGCTGGCGCTAGAGTCCAAGGAGAGCTCGGTATACGCGACCAGCTTCGAGCCTAGAAGAAGAGAACCAGGAGACGGCGCATGCATGTGGTATTCCCCAATGGCGGGCAGCTCGGCGTTTTCAGTGTCGAGGAACTGGGGAACAGTCTGCGTCCTAGCAACGCGCGTCGGCGCACTCTTGGACACCTCTCGCCCATCAGAGGAGTTAAGGGAAGGGGTCCCAACTTGCCCAGCGGCGTCAAGGCCACCAGATGGGACCGCGTTCGCCGCAGAGGCATCTGAGGACAAGACAACATTATAAGGATTTTGAACATCAAGCCCAGAGAGAAATCGGCAAACGAAGGGCCTGAACTTGCCTGCGGGTTCCGGATTTGGTTCCTCCGGCGTCCCCTTGGGATGGATGGGAATGGCGCGGTAACGCTCCCCACTTCACTCCCCCGACGGCCTTCAACTTCAGCTAAAGGAGGAGGAGGCAGCATTCCTCCGCCATCCCTCTTGATGCTTGAGGTGGTGTCTTCCTCCGTGAAGTCGCGGAGCCTCTTGCTTCCTTCGGGCGGTGCATCGTCCCTACAGGCCATCGGCAACGTTCGTTCCAGGTCAGGTGGAAAACAATGGAATCATGAAGCTTTCAGAGTTCAGGCAAGGACTTACTCCCGTGACCGCTTGCTGCACACTTGCGAGGGCAAGTCGTACGACGCCCCGGAGGATCCCTGGGACGCCCCCGGGACAGACGCCGGCGGCGGGGAGTCAGCAGAGCTCTCCATCTCAGAAGCTATGGAGTACTCTCTGCCATCGACCTCCATGTCCGAAGGACCGCCTGCATCACCCGCCGGTTGCGCGGGCACTGAGGTCATAGCGGCCCCCGTGTTAGGACCGCGGGGGCACCAGAAGCAGGAGGCAGGGGAGGCTCATTGTCCCCTGCGTCATCGTCATCGTCTTCATCATCGTCGTTGTCATCATCGTAATCGTCGTCATCTTCGTCTTCCTCGTCATCGCCTTGCTTGGCGCCTTGCTCACCACCGCCGGCGTCTTCGTCTGAGCCGGCGGAGTCATCCATGGGCTCATCCTCGGTTCCCCCTGGCGCCTCTAGGGGCTCATCTTCCTCTTCGGAGCCAGAAGGGGCCCTAGACTTGCGCCCCTTTACCAGAGGCACGGGACCGTGGTCATTCTGACCTTCGAGGCCAAGGGCGGTGCACAACGGCATATGGGCCAAGATGGCGGCCTTTTGCGGGTCCTCGCACAAAGGGAGGACCCCGGCAGGAAGTTCGAACTGAAGACCCGGGACGAATAACTTGATTATGTTGTCCCGGATGGTGCCCTCGGGCATATCCACGTTCCTCAGGCGGGATGGGTCGCTGCGGCCCTGGAATTCCCACGAGGGATGTGGCCTCTCCTGCAGGGGAGCCATCCGGTTGCGAAGGAAATGAGCAGTGACGACGGCGCCCGTCACCCCCTGGCCACTCAGAAGCCGGAAGCGCTCCACCGCCTCTGAGAAATCATCGTCCTGACCGCTGAAGTAGCCCCAGGACTCCAGCTTCCTTGGGATTTCCTTCGGCTCCTCCCATTGTGGGAGGGCCTCGGAGATCACCACCAAGAACCACCGCGTCCGCCATTCCTCCCATCTGGATTTGATCTTCATGAGAGGATACGACGTCTTGATCCTTGGGCGGAAGCTGAATGTGACACCACCTCCCAGCCATCTATCATTCACGATGCGGGGGTAGAAGAAGTGGCGAAACAAGTCCACGGACGGCATCACCCCTACAAATGCAGTAGTGGGGAAAACCGCCAGGTCCAGGACGGCCCCTGGCGACAGGTGCAGGAGCTTCAGCCCATAAGCCTTCAGGATCTCCAAGAGGAAGTCGGAGAAGGGCGGCACGGCTCCCATCAGCATGAAGGTGTCGAAGATTGGGATCTGGCTGGGCGGCCATGTCTTGGAGGGGGGAAGAACTTCGTCGCCTCGCGGGCAGGGAAGTCTCCTGTCGCAATAGTTTCCACTACCCCGAAGTGCGAGGCCTCTCGCATCTTCTCGCCATCAGCATACCTGCTTGGAAACAGAGCCCGCTCCCGGCGAAGCAACGCTTGGCTGTTTTTCAGCGCCGATCTCCGACAATTCCTCCTGGATTTGGGAGAGGACGGCCCCCGGACAATCGCGGCGGCGCCCTCCGGCTTCTTCCGCCCGGCGGGCTTGGTGCGAGCCATCGGAGTTGCAGCGGCGGCGCAGTAGCAGAGGATGGAGCAGAGGATGGAGAGCTGGGGATTTCTGGCGGAATGATTCGGTAACAGCAGCTAAGCCTCGGTTGGAGCTCTAAGGAACTACCCCACGCGTCACGTTGCGGCCCCATAACTCCGACGGGCGCGAGGATCGAGGAGACGTGCCAATTTCGGCGCTTTCCAGCCGTTGGATACACGACGGAGTCCAATGCCCGCACGAATCGCAACGTTCGGTGCGGCTCAGTCAAAAGGAAACTCGGGGGCTCGCCTCTACTTCAGCCTGGCGGACCCCACCAAGCAGCACAAGAGGACGAGGCGCCGGGGACCCACTTTGACCTCTTTTTGGTCATAGCCCCGGCAGCAGCTGAAGCAAAGCTGCCGGGACCATGCCCAGGGGCTACTGTCGCAGCAGTGGAACATGGGGTTCCCCTAGTGCTGCCAAAGTGGGTCCACCTCCTGTGGGCCCCGCACGAAGATGGACAAGGCCAAGACACGATCCAAGACCTGGCGGACACCCCGCACGCCAGCCAAGACCGCCGGGTACGGAGGACCCCCGGGTCCCCAGCACCCCGGAAGCAGAAGAGGACCCCGAGAGCGCAAGACCCCGGCAGGGCCGGGCTTCCTCCTGGGCACCAGTCCGTACAATCTGAAGATAGGGTTTCTACCACCCTCCGGAAGATGGTAGAAGAGCCCAGAAGACTTGGGAAGCAAGGCGCGAGCAGGAGACACCACCTGCGGTGTGCCAGCCTTTGCTCACGTCTCTTTCCCCCAAAGGGTGGAGATCCCACCAAACCAGCGAAGGATACTTGGAGGAGGAGAGGCCACGTCTCCTCCTCCACCATGGAGAGGGGATTCTTCCCGCCAAGACCCCACACGCTCCTCGCATGACCTATGTGGCATCCCTTATCTATAAAAGGAGGACCAAGGCATGGCGAGGAGGAGGAAATCCAAGGTAGAAGACACCCACGGATGCTAGCAGAGCAAGAACACCAGAGAGTTAGGCTATGGCAGGGAAGAGAGGGAAGGTGATCTCCTCCGGGCCAGGATCTGTCCTTCCTCTTCCTCTAGCCAAAATCCCTGTCGGGTACTTCGCCGGAGACATCATTGTAGCCACACCATTATTCCTCCATCTATCCAGACATGCAGGAGTAGGGCTGTTAGCCTTCGGGCGGCCTGAACCTGGGTAGATCGTTGTGTCTCTTGCTTGTTTGCCCTGCACGTCGAGATCGAGAGAGAGAGAAAGCTTGCGGCGATCCCTCCACGGGAGACGTTTCCAGCCTTCTTCGCGCCCCTACCGAATCTACAAAGGTGGTGCCTGTCATCCCCGGTGTCCGTCCTTCGAGACACGACAGGATCTATAGGCGCATGCTAGTAAATTGCCCGCTGGTTGTAACTATTTACTCAGTTTTTAGTTGCAGACTGGTTGTGATTGGTATTTTACGTTATAAACTAGAATTCTCTGTTACATAAGGGTTACAACTAAATATTTGTCGGTTAGACTATGATTGCTACTGGATTTATTTTTCACATGTGACTAATGTGATTTCAGTGAGAATTAAATCTCATTTAAATGGGTGCTAGGCAAACCCCCAAAAGATTAGTATATTGACACAACAAACATCTATTATTTCACAAAATTTAATTATAAATTCAATTTATATGTTGAGAAATAAAAGGACAACAATAGTTAATTTATTGGGTTATGAATAAGGCCCATTAACATTACCCTGAATTTGTTATTTACGTGCTTTGAGTTGTATTTGTAGCTGAACTTTTGTGATATCTTAGATGCTTGGTACGTCTATGTACTCAATTATTTTTACCGTTTTATAGCTTCTAGGATTTAATTTTTGACAATGGTTGCATTTGTTGAACGAGGACTCTAGGTGCATAGAATATGTTCTATGTGAAAACAGAAAATACATTACATAATCCTGATACTATTGAAATAATGCGTAAAATACTTAGAAATCCATAAAAAGGTAAAAAATTCTAAAACTGACATTCACGCAAACATGATCAAATATTATACCCGTACAATTTTTTCTTCTGCCAAATAATGACTTTCATTCCACCTGGGTCAAAGATTTGGCTAAGAAAGTATTATACACACTCTATATTTGTCATACAATTCTCTTTTTTGCCAAGAATTTAATGAGAATCATTTCCTGGCCAATTGTTTTACGCAAGTAGAATACGGTATCATCTTCGAGGGTGCGAGCTTGGTGTGCCGGACCAAAAATTGGGCCGTGCCAGAACAATTAAGCGTTTGGGCGCCGCAAGTGGGAGCCATTTTTGGTTCGGCACACTCCAAATGACTTTTAAATGGCCATTTGGGCGCCACAAATAGAGATATGCTCTTAGTCGTTAGCAACGGCTGCTCCCTCATGTTTGGACATATTCTGTTTCCAAAGCAGAGTTGGTTCACTCGTACCAAATGGATAGCTCATTTTCATGTTGTCCATGTGCATACGTCGAAGTAGAAAAAAAAGGCCCAGATGATCCGTAAGCAAAATGAAAAGTGCCTGTAATTACAACTCATTCGAGCAGGAATAGTACTGCACGCGTCAATCAGCGCATATGCATAAGTGCATAACCCTTCTTGGCAGTTGGCACTTGGAAGATGGAAACTGGAAGCCAGGGGACACCATAGTTCAGGTTTCAGAAAGCCTCTCTCCTCTTTTCTTTTCAGCTAAGTAGCAGGTTCTCTGACTCGGTCATGGTTCAGTTCACTCTTGTATCCAATGATCGCACATGCAGACGCATACTCTACTTCTTCTAGAAGGGTCTGCATGATAGACGTACTCCACTAACATAATGTTGGATGGTCCAGCAGTGGATCTCGCATTAATTGCCCATGGCGACGCATCCCAGATTGATTAGGGTCCTACACGAGAAGGACTGGCATGTGCTTCCAAGAACAGTAGGTGATAAACTGAAAAGAAACCTTTGCCTGAAACCCAGAAGATATTCTGTCAATCCAGCTTCGGCATTCTCGAGACACTCATTCAGTTGGGGCTATGAAATTCGCTCAACGAACTTCTAAATACGTTTTCTCGAAAGAAGAAGGCCGGAACACGACGTTGAAATGTTAACGACGGAACTCTGGTGTATCAAAGATCGATGGGACATATGTAGAGGCGAAGGACCAGTCTAATGCATGGTGTGCTCATATGGAATGCTAGCTGCTGAGTAGGAGAGTATAGTGCTGGTCAACTGTGCCGCAAGAACATCAGACAGTTTAATCTCTCCAGGAATTCCAAAAATTTCCCTGCGATTTCCGGCTAATATTTGTCTCCGTTATGACATTCAGATGTTGGTAGTGACAGCCTGTATATAGTAGCGCTTTTCTGCTAAGGCCCAATCGCGATGCTAAACTTATGGCCCATCCAACAAATCCAACGGGCGAAACTGTCAAAATTTGGAAGGGATGCACCTGCTGGTCCAGTACATTTGGAGATGGAGGGCACGGTTGTTCTGTGTGCTTGCTTCGCACATGCAAAAATGACATGTTGGTATGGTTACGCGCGAGGGAGAAGAAAACTCAGGAATGAGAGATGGAAATGTAACATACGCATGACTTCCCGGGCAAAAATAGGGTGAGAGGTTTTCATGTTCCAACTTCCAACGCGAAGCGAGGCGCCATCGCCTATTTCTGTCTGTATAAATAGTGATGCTAGAGACTGACGACGCCTGTTCTTGTGGAACGGGAAGACAAATATTTGAGTCATGTAGAGCCATGCCATTTACTCTTTATCAGGCGTGAAAGTCCTGAGATTTTGGAGTGAAACAAACCAGTGAGTACCAACATTGCCGGTAGCTGAAAGTCGATACTGAAGTTACAATACAAGTTCGATTTCTTCAGTTGCATTACGTCTTTGAAGTACACCTCTTTTCCATCCTTCTCTACATCATGGCATTTGTCTTCAGAGTCGATGCCAACCAAAAGCGACACTATTTGTAAAAAAGAGATAGTTATGCATGTGTGAACATCAAGGTGAGAGCATGTAATGGACCTATAGTGGCATCAAGAGCGTAGTCAAGACAACAACCATGGATTCACGTGAAGAAAGGTGTTGCTGCACACTCAAAAGTAAAAAACAGGCGAAGAACTGTATCTCAATTCGTCCCCAACTCTAGATCACTGCTGCTGGGAAGAAAATAGCAAAGTGATCAATACGAACTATACTATGTAAACAATGTAGAAAATAACAAATTTGAAGACAGCAGCTTACTTTGCCACAAGGCCAGCACCCGTCCCAATGCTAGGATTTGATGAGTTTGTGTTAGCCTTAGTATTCTTATACATATTTTGTGTTTGACCTTAGTATTCTTATAAATAGTTTGTGTTAGCCTAACGCCTCCTCCGGCCGGTCATTTTTAATGCCCACGGAAGCTCATGTACATGGACGCAATATACATCTATTATGTATAAAAGCGATAAATTGAAGTCATAGGTTGAGAAATAAAAACTACAAATCAAGCTAAAAACAGTCATTAATTTATTTGGGCTATGATTAGGCCCATTAACAGTACCACAACTGAATTTGTTTTTTTATATTTCTTCAGCTGCGAGTAAATTTGTAACTGAATTTTAAGGGTATGTTAGACACACGAATTATCCATGTACACGGTTATTTTATGATTTTTTTATACATCTAGCATTAATTTTTTACCAGCTGCAAGAGACCTCTAGGTGCACCGGATATATGTTCTCGTGTGAGTACTTTATAACATTTTCGGAGCATCTCCAGTCGGGGCGCCCACGGAGCACATTGCCACGGAGCACGACGCAGGAACCAGCGGCATGAAGAAGGACGAGAAGGACGGCGCCTAATTTCGTTCAAATATGTAAAATTTACTAAAATTTGAATGAAATCCGCCTAATTTTGCATTTGAATTATTTGGTTTGGGCGGCGCGAGTGGGGATCGATGGCGCCCAAATGCGCCAGGCCTTCCGGACGGCGCCCAAAGACCCTGTCCGGAAGGCTTTTGGACGGCCATTTGGTCTCCGCGACTGGAGATGCTCTTATCACCGTCGAATACTAGTTCAACATTTTTTGGGAAGTCAAACATCTTTAAGTTTGATCTTCTTTATAGAAAAAGACACCAACAGTTGTGCAACCGAATTAGTGTCATTATATTCATGATAAAATATATTTCATCTCATAACAATTTGATTTTATAAATTTATCTTTTTGGTTAACACGGTCGCAATTTGAGATAATTTGACTTAAAAAATGAAAGTACACTCTTCCGTGTATGGAGGGAATATCTTATAGAAGGATCTGCTTTTTAGCACTGTCCAACAGAGGATCTCACATTAATTGTGCATCGCGACCCAACCCAGGTTGATTAGGGACCTGCCGCCCTACATGAGAAGGACATCTTACAAGATATCCAAAAGAAACATTTCAGATACTCCAGCTTCAGCATGTTCGCGACAGTCATTTAGTTTGGAGCATGAAATTCGCTCAACAAACTTCCAAATACGTTTCGTAAAAGGCCGAAACACGATGTGAAATGGTAAGCATCATGATTGATGGGACATATGTAGAGGCGAGGACGAGACTAATGCATGGTATGCTCATTTGTAATGCTGAATTGCTGATGAGTAGGAGAGTATAGTAGTCTAAATGAACATCAAAGGGTTTAGCGCCTCTCCCGCACCAGTTACACTTTCACAGAAGGGATGGGACAGTTTGATCTCTGCAGGAATCGCAAAATTTCCCTCCGATTTCAGGTTCATATTTGTTTCCGTTATATGGCATTCGGAGGTTGGTAGGGGCAGCCCAAATAGTTACACTTTCCTGGTAAGACCCAGTCGTTATGCTAACCTTATGGCCCATACAAATATAACGCCTTGTGGGCTTTGTCGTCGGGATTTTTCCCTTCTCCTGCATTGCAAATTCAGTAGTTCTGTGAGTAGCTAGCAGTCTGAGTGTACCCCTAAAAAAAAAGCAGTCTGAGTGTGACATGGACATTGCACAACTTCCAAGACTTTGTGAGATGAAAAAAAAAATACTTGAAAACCTAGGGACGGGCAGCCTTGATGATAATGTTTTTGTGATGAAGGAAGGCACAATTTGCATGCTAATGGCACAGCCCGAGTGACGGGTGAATCGGCGTGCTTGCTTCGCACATTCAAAAATGACAGCTTGGTAACGCACTAGCATATGTAACATATGCATGACTTCCGGGCAAAAATAGGATGAGAGGTTGCATGCTTAAACTCCCAACACAAAGCAAGGCACTGTCAGTGATTCCCCTCACTATATGATTAGAGACCTGTGATTAGAGACCGACGCCTGTTCTTGCGAAAGTAGAAGAGAAATATCAAAGCCATGTACAACCATGCCATTCTACTATATATAAAAGGGGGAAGAATCCCTGCCCTCTCCAGCCCTCCACGTCACCCCCAAACCCTGGCCGTCCGATCCGCGCGACGGACGGCCGGGATCAGGCCACATCGCTCGAATTCCCCCTGGACACTATTCATCTTGATTTTAGACCAATCACAGACCGCCACGTGTACCGGTTACCCGCCGGTCCCCGCGCGCCCAGCCGGTCGCCCACCCGGTCGCCACCCCATCTTGCAAGAAAAACCCTTCGTTTTTTGAAATTCGCATGAATTCCACGTTCGCCACTGCGATTGGACCTAAATGCAAAACGTGTAAAGTTGCGGGGGCTCCGTGCAAAACCGTCACGGGACCGTCCCCGTCCTCTCTCTCGCGCGCGCGCCGGCCGAGTTCGCCGGCGCCACAGACGCCGCGCTCGCCGTCTCCGCCCCTCCCCGCACGAATCTGACCCACCGCTAACCTTCCCCGTCCTCCCCTCTCCCTCCTCGCTCACGGATTTCATCCGAGACGCCGCGAGGCCGCCGGATTTGACTCCGACGCGCCCGCCATCCTCCGCCGCTTCCCCGCGCCGGCGCGGCCGCTCCGGCGACCAAACCCGGGCGGCGCCGCCACGTACGGGTCGGCCGCGAGCCGCCGCGTCGGATGCGAGCAGTTTCGCATGCCAAAACACACCGGCGCGTCGCCGACGAGGCCGCCGCCGTTCCGGGTGGCTCCGGCCAGATCTGGCCCCTGTGACATCATTATGACGTCACAGTGAGGCCAGCCTCCCGTTTTTTTTGATTTTTTTAAAAAAAGCCCTAAATTTTCATTACAATTTTTAAAAAAAGAAAATAAAAACTTTAAACATGTACACCCAAAAAAAAAATGGAAACTATATCAAATTTATCACGGGAAAAAAAACTAATTACTTACGTCATAATGCAAACATATTTGAATATTTTAATACGGTAAATATTTGAAGAAACTCCAAAATCATTTCAGAAAACGAATACAAATGCAAAATTAACAATTTTTAAAAAACAAAAATAAAAAACTTCAAATACATACATAAAAAAAAGGAAATATATCAAATTGATCACGTGAAAAAAAAACTAATTACTTACGACATAGTGTAACCAAAATTGAATATTTCAACACGGTAAATATTTGAAAGAACTCCAAATTCATTCCATAAAATGATTAAAAATGCGATATTAATATCTTCGAAAATATCCATCCAAATAATATGGAAAAATAATATGATTGCAAAATAAAATAAAACATTGAAAAATTCTAAATAATGCAAACTAAAAAATTCAAATGTGGCCACCAAAGAAAATAAATATGATTTCCACATAATTTCAAATAATGCAACGTGCTAATTCCAAATATGTTCACACAAAAAAAAATGACAAACATGCCAACTTTCCATGTGATTTGAAATAATCCCAAACTAGCTGGGTGACCCGCGCAATTGCACGGCTAGCACCAAGATTTTGAATCTACATATTCCTCTTATCCTTTCTCGTGTTTACAGGAGAGCTCAGTTCCAATTAGCGTGTTTATTACTTTTTTGAATGGGTCCGAAAGATCTACAAAGGACCTACCTAAGGAGCAAGCAGAAAAAAGAGAAACATGTAATCCTCCCAATAGATTTGACGGGATTGCTATAGTCATAGATCCACTACCCATTATACCATAGGATCTCACGGCCGGAAAAATAAACATATGGAATATATAAGCACATGAGTTGAGGCTGCAAACGTATCAATAATTTCATAATCATTAAGCAATGCGAGTGCATTGAAATTTTGTATGCACCATACCGATGAGAAATATGATTGTTAGAAAATATTGTTGCTTAAAATAACAAAACATGTAAAATATGATGTAAGATCTGTTCAGTTAAACCTACGAATTCTACGGAATGAAAACGCTTACACAAATATTAACCCCTGGGATATAACAATATAGGACAAACATAGAAATAAATAATATTGTTTGCTTCTATTTAGAAATCCCCATCCGCAAGGATAAATATTCATCCATCGCAACAACAAAAAAAACAGGAGAAAATTCCATGTTCTTTCAGAACCTTCCAACAAACATAACAGAGTATTGTGATCGTGTACCAGTTTCAAATGGTACTTATTGCTTAGTTTTACTCGGTCTCCATCCAAAATCATATCTATGTCTTCAGCTTCAGCTAGCTACCTGCCACCCAAAATGTCTCTAATGATATAAGATATTATCTCCGTCACTTCTCCTACATGAGTTAGAGAAATGCAACAAAGGTCATAAAATTGTTCAAGTTTTCGGATAGGTTAGTGTTAAAAAAAATCAAAATTACATGTTTATGCCTCAGAAGTCATACCTTGTTCATCGTAGTAAGTTGCACGCCGGCAGGTCGACATGCATCCAAATAGGGACAATAGAATAATTATTATTTTTGCATAAACACCCTTGGTCGGCCTTTTCTTTTCACTTACGATCCCTCTATTCTTTTTCCCCCACGTGTCTCGTCGCGTGGACACGACTGTCAGTCGAGGAAGCCCCGTGGAAACCTGCAGTGCGGACGGGCTGCCATATTATGCATACATGTGACTTTCAGTTCAGACCAAAGAAAATGAACTGGAAGCCATTGGGAGGATGCTACAATCGTGGCTCATTGTACAGTACTATGAACTTGGACAACGATACGTGCGCCTTGTCCAGATGGACAACAACTCACATAGGCCACTGAACCGATGTTCGTCTCTACTTTGACTCCGTCCATATGTATCTCGAGTTCTACGCTCCAAATCATGTCTGATTTCGTACGATCAGATATCAACTTTGATGAACAACATATCAATCGATCGCTTGGTTATGTGGAGTGTGTAGTTGAAAGCATGAATTGAGTTACTAACCGGTTGGTCCCGTACTTGGAGTTTTCGGGCCTCAGTTTCACCAAGCAGCCTCGTTGCCAGCCCGGCGGCCGCAGGCAAGCAGATTGCAATCATGTACGCCACGGCAATGCAGGTGAACCAATTTCTGCAATTATAGAATTGCAATCGTGTGTCTATGCTCCAATAGGAGAAATTCATGGGAAGCCCTGTACTCCATGAACGTCGCGTAGAACTGTATGAAACTAGTTTTCATACCAAAGTTCAGGTACTGAGTTCCTCGTAAACGACGGCCGCTCGCTCCCGCTGCCACCGCCAGCAGGCTGTCGCGAGTCCAGGTTGTCGATCTGACGACAGATTGATTCTATCATGGGAGATATCGATAGTATGTGGTATTAGTGTATTACCTGGCTGGAGGCTGTTCGTGTGCATCAGGCAACTCCTCGGTGGATTAATCCATACACCTATGAGGGAAGTCTTCAATCCTTGATCGATCCATGCATGTTTTCAATGGCTGCATGCGACATGCAATAGACGATTCCTCAATCCATCGATCTGACGACAGATTGATTCTATCATGGGAGATATCGATAGTATGTGGTATTAGTGTATTACCTGGCTGGAGGCTGTTCGTGTGCATCAGGCAACTCCTCAGTGGATTAATCCATACACCTATGAGGGAAGTCTTCAATCCTTGATCGATCCATGCATGTTTTCAATGGCTGCATGCGACATGCAATAGACGATTCCTCAATCCATCGATCAGTTTAACTGAAGGATGTACGTGTGTACTGGAGGCTGTTCGTGTGCATCATGCAACTCCTCAGTGGATTAATCCATACACCTATGAGGGAAGTCTTCAATCCTTGATCGATCCATGCATGTTTTCAATGGCTGCATGCGACATGCAATAGACGATTCCTCAATCCATCGATCAGTTTAACTGAAGGATGTACGTGTGTATCAGACCAGCAACTCCTCAATCGATTGAACCATATGACGATTACTCAATCCATCGACCAATTTTTTCAGGGCTGCATGCATGGCGTATGTATGAAGCACAATTAAGACTTTGATTACGCCAAGCGCTTTCGTACGGGAGGAGAATCGGACGAAAAACCTGGGCGATTGTCGGCGATTTCTTATCGACCTCTTGTTATGCGCCGGCTGCTGCATGGTGTGGTCAATAGCCAGAGTTCTGCGAGTTGCTTCACGCGCGAAGCCAAGGCCGGCCGGCCGGCCGGCTGGAGAAAATCTGCCCGCGCGATTCCGTGTTCTTCCAATCGATGTTGATGATGCTCTTCTCGTGTGCATGTCTCTCTTTGTATCAGATATGCCTACGGAACGCCGGCCGCCTGGCCGGAGAAAATCGCCCCGCGCCGCCGCGCGACTCCGGCCGTATCCTTCCGATCGATGTTCAATGTTGTTGTCGTATGCGTGTCTCTCGGTGTCAGATATGCATACGGCATGATAAATCTGTTCGGTTTTGATGTATCACGTGTGCATGCAAAGCTCTTTATTCTTCTCATGATCGATCTTGCGTGCGCACCGACGTTACGGGACTTTTAGAACATTCAAATCTACGTCGTTCAATTTTAGCTGGTTAATCTGAGCCGTTAATTGTCTTGTGTTTTAATTATATAATAGATAATGCAAAGTAAAAATGTCAAACATGGTCACAAAAGAAAATAAATAGATCCAAATTTCCATACAATTTCGCAAACACTCTAAATAATCCCAAATTTTTTTGAAAAAATGCCAAAATGATCACAAAAAAACTAACTACTTACGGCATAGTGCAAACATATTTGAATATTTCAACATGGTAAATATTTCAACGAACTCCAAATTCATTCCATAAAATGATTAAAAATGCAAAATTAATATCTTCGAAAATATCCATCCAAATAATATGGAAAAATAATATGATCGCAAAACAAAACTAATTGCTTATCCAATTTTCCATACGATACTGAAAAATTCTAAATAATGCAACCTAAAAAATTCAAATATGGCCACTAAAGAAAATAAATATGATTTCCACATAATTTCAAATAATGCAACCTGACAATTCCAAATATGTTCACACAAAAAAATGACAGATATGCCAACTTTCCATGTGATTTGAAATAATCCCAAATAATGCAAAGTAAAAATTTCAAACATGGCCACAAAAGAAAATAATTAGATCCAAATTTCCATATAATTTCGCAAAAACTCTAAATAATGCAAGCCAAAAAATTTCAACTATACCCACAAAATAAAATGACAAATATACCAAATTTCCATAGGGAAAGGAAAATAAATATGCACGACAAAAATTCAAATTTCAAATTTCCACGGGCCTTCCAAATTTGCATATTTCGTAGACGCCAAAAGGAACTCAAATATGTTAAACTATACGAAAACAGGAATAATTTCCGAAATGCAGACGGTTTATCCACTTCAGCAGTTTTGCAAACGAAAAATTCAAAAAAAAAAATAGCCCACGGGCACGGCAAAGCCGCGCTTAGTCCCCTAGTTTCCTCTTTACCAGGCGAGGAGTCTAGATTTTGGAGTGAAACAAACCACTCGGTACCTACATAAACTGTCGGTAGCTGAAAGCCCAAAACATCGAGAAAGGCTGGAAGACCTCGTCATGCTTTAGCTGGGCTGCGCAGGATCTCATCTCGGCTACGCGCTGGAGCTGGTGTGATCGTGCAGTACAGAAGGAACTGTATGTGATGAAGCAGTTTTGTTGTCACGACGCTCCCACCCGCGAGTCTCCTCTACCTTGTTCTTAATTAACTTCCTTTGTCAAACCTCGTGGCCCCCTTCATGAGCGCCCATAGATGGAACTGTGTATGAGCGAGGCATCGGAAACTAAGAGCATCTCCCTTGTTCTTAATTAACTTCCTTTGTCAAACCTCGTGGCCCCCTTCATGAGCGCCCATAGATGGAACTGTGTATGAGCGAGGCATCGGAAACTAAGAGCATCTCCAACCGGAGGCTCCAAACACACCCCAAATGTCCGGGCGGACAGCCCGGACGCGTTTTGGCCCCAAAACATCCACCCAACGGAGCCCTCCATTGTCACCCGAAACGTCCGGGCGATCCGGCACACACCAAAACTAGCCCATATATGGGGCGGGTTTGGGGCGGCCCGGACGCGTCCGCCCCTTGGTCGCTGACAGCGCAGACCCACGTTTGACCGGCCTACCAGGCGGAGGATCTAGCCTTTGACCGACGTAGGCATTCATGGCGGAGCGGCCAACGACTAGCATTCATGGTGGACCGGCCACCTCCCACTATATGTACCGGCGCCGGAACCCTAGTTCATCCACATCCACATCCGCCGCCGCTTTACAATCCACATCCGCCGCCGCTCTGTTCTTGTCAGCCCATTCCGCTTCTCCTCCACCATGCCTCGCCGCCTCACCACCATGTTCGCCAAGATGACGGCGGAGAAGGCGGCGCAGGCGCAGGCCCACCTCCAAGCCATGGCACGCGAGGAGGTGGCGGCGGCGGAGGCGGCGAGTGTTGGATATGCCGTGGTCCGTGAGTACTCCGACATCGTCGAGCTGATGGGCTCAGAGTACATCCGGCAGGTGGATGAACCGCATCGCGCTCGGGCGGAGACGGAGGCCGAAGCGGGAAGGATACGCGAGGAGGCACAGCTCAAGGAGGAGGCGGCGGAGCACCGTGCGGCCGAGGCACAGATCAAGGCGGAGGCGCGGACCGCATCTTCATGAGGCAGATGACGAACCGGTCCGGGTTACTCGACAAGCAGAGCGAGGCGGAGGCGGCGATTCGTGAAGACTGACCCTACGAGGAGGAACCATCCTCTTCATTCTCGCTCTTCTCCGACTCTGAAGAACAGGGTTCTTCTCCGGCTCCTCCCGCCAGTGCGGCACGGGGCAGCTCCGCCGGCGCAGCGGCAACGGTCATCGTCCTATCCGACGACGAGTAGTATAGGATAGCTAGAAGTAGCAAGGCGGCAGCAAGTGCACACGTAGTGTAGTGTCGAGGTGTGCCCTCGGCAATTCCCATGGTTGCTATACCTAGGGTTGATTGTGTGGTAGAGAACGCGTAGTATCGGTGGAATCGACGGCTGACAAGCTGGATTTACCCAGGTTCAGGGCCCTCGAGTGAGGTAAAACCCCTACTTCCTGCTTGTCTGTATTTATGGTATGAATATAAGGGTTACAAGGGTTCGATGAGCTGCTGATCTCGCCGAGGTTCCGGTGGCTATGGATTCCTTCTCCCCCCTGATCGATCACCCTCCCAGCCTTTATATAGGAGGCTGGGTCTCGGGAAACATAACCGATCAAGGTTACATGTATGGAAAGTTTTATCCGACTATAACTTGATCTAACTTGGAAAGCACTCTTCGTCTTGGGCCTTCCTTCGTGGGCTTCGATTAATCCTTGGGCTTCTTTCATCATCACGTGCACCAGGTACCCTTACGCTGGGGTACCCGCAGAGTATAACCTCGTCATTAGCCCCCGAGTACTTGCTTGACTCGAAGAATCGAGCATGTGCTCCCTTCATCGTGCAAGTCATAGTCTTCTGAACTTGTTCTTCTGACCCGATGTAGTTCTTCAAGCTCTAATTTATTTCGATTTGTATGTGTATGCTAACCGAGGGATATTGACATAGTAGACCAGATTCACTCGAATATCGAGCTCAGTTAACTGCTTACTTGAGCAAAACCTTACTAGTCTTCAGTCAGACTCAAGTCCCCGGACTCGAGCCTGGAACGCAGTCGAAAGATTTTGCCTAGGGATATTGACATAGTAGGCCTGATTCACTCGAAAATCGAGCTCAGTTAACCGCACATTTGGGCGAAACCATACTAGCCTTCAATCAGGTTCGAGTCCCCGAACTCGAAGCTGGAACATATTGGACAGACTTGATTCAGGCCGTTGTAGGTCTTACTGATTCGTTCTGCAGTTTAACTTTTGATACCTAACGCGTCCGTCAGGATTTTCATCATGCCTGTCGACAAGGAAAAATTCAAGGGAAAACACTGTTGGAGCGTCCCTCGGCCCAGCTCGATTGCTCAGCGGGTCTTACCTTTGCATTTGCGTATGCAGCATCCGAAACATCCGCGATTGGAGTAGTCCGGGAATTTATGAAGTATGATTCTAAAATTTCGAAGTACTTTAATGCATTTAATCGAGCCTGTAGTCGAGTGAGTTTCTTACCGTCTTTTGAGAATCTATGGGAGCGCGACAGCGCTCCCATGGGAGTAGCCCCCGAGATTGTGCTTTATTGCTTTGCAATGGAGGATAATCTCAAAAATCCCCTTACTCTGCATATGTTAATCGAAAAATTTTGTGCCGTAGTTATATCGGGTGCACGACAGTACTCCCGATGGGAGTAGCCCCCGAGATTATGCTGTATTACTTGTAAATGGAGGATAATCTCAACCATTTTCTCGAGCATCTTCAGTCGAAGAATTTTTGAATACGCTCCCATGGGAGTAATATGACTTAGTCGCAGGAACGGTTGAGTGACCAATTTTGCTTTTAAGAAGGATTTGTCACACCCGAACTAAATAAGGCAATCGATTGACCAATATTCGTTGGACAGATTCGAATGTATTTTTGAACAAATGCTTCAAATGACATCAGTGATGACGTTTATTTCGACTGTGATTCCTGACACGCGTGGCGTGCGTTATGCTGCGATGGATGGGACGTAACACATAGGTGGGCCATTTGTGCAGAGGTGACCGAAGACGGTGCCGTTTGGACTTGATTTGACCAGATGGGCCCATTTTTTCCAGAGGCGTGATGATGGCTCCTCTTTTTGCGTGCGTAGTGGGCGGAGTGGCCGGCGACGGTTGCCCTCCGCGTTTGCCACATGTACGGTCAGATTGCATGCGTAACGCACGATTTAGATCTGAATGGCTGTGATTGCTTTTTGATTTATGGTAAATAGGGGAACAGCGCTGGCATTGTCTTTACCTGCCATTTGCTCTGCGTGCCGCCCCTGTTCCATCTTCTTCCTCGCACTCTTCCTCCATTGCTCCTACACTAGAGCTTTGCGCGCTCCCCTCCTGTTCGTTGACAATGAAGAAAGTGGCGGGCAACAAGCGCTCTGCCTCGACTGCTGCCGCCGCGCCCAATGCGGCGGCGATGAAGGGGAAGAAGACTGCGGCTGGCACATCTGTGGCCGCCGTCGACCTCAAGAAAACCAATGGCAATTGGATGAAATCCACCCTGAAGGAGGCGCAACTGGATAAGCTGCGCGAGGATGGGTTGCTGCCACCTTCGGACCAGCTTTTCATCCGCGCACTTTCATCCAAGGAGGTACTTCCCGAGCCTCGTGCTAACGAGCGCGTCTGTTTCGCGGAGTTTTTGCCTAGGGGTTTCTCGTTCCCCCTCCATGATTTTGTGCGAGGTTTGCTGTTTGCCTATGGGGTGCAGATCCATGATCTCACCCCGAACGGTATTCTACACATTGCGTGTTTTATCACGCTGTGCGAGTGTTTTTTGGGAGTTGCTCCGAGTTGGGCATTATGGAAGTCTATCTTCATGGTCCAGCCCAACAACCGAGGCAGCCGAACCTATCCAGTTGGAGGACTGCAGATCCAAGTGCGCAGCGACACCCGATACTTTGCCCTGAAGCCAGTCGACTCGGCGGAGGGGTGGAGAAAAATGTAGTTCTATGTGCGAGTCGACCAGGATGGGACTCCAGCATTTTCGACTGCTGGTATAGCAGCAAGGACGAAGGCCTGGGACCATGAGCTGTCGACTGAAGAAATGGCGGAAGCAGCGCCTTTGCTGGAGACGATTGGTGGGTTGCTCAACAGCATCACGGGTGTGCACCTTATTGCCACTTTGTGAAGATGCGGGTGTGGCCGCTCCGCGCTCGTGCCCACCCAATGTGGGAGTACGAAGGTCCCCTCGACTCCACTCGGATGAGCAAGGAGGAGCTGTCTAGGAGTGAACTGGTGACACATGTGCGGTCCATCACCAGTACAAAACAAAGCGAGCCCTGCAATGTTGACTGCCCAGTCGATCCTTATGGGGCTGAAAAGCCTTTGCCAGAGGTTAGTGAATCTTTCGCGTCTATGATCTCCTGTTTTTGTTATCCTTCTGTGCATCTTTTTCACTTTCGACTGCTATATTTTGTATGCATGGCCACTCGACTACCTCAACCCTTCCTCCTCTTCCCGAAGATGGCCCAACTTATGAAACAGAGGTGACAGTAGAAGCGAAGGGAGGGGATGAATCGCCTCTACCTTCGGCTACCGCTTCACCCTCAGAAGAGGCTGAAGAGGAAGGGGTAGAGGAAGCACATGGCAAGGAGCCTACCGCGACTGAGGATGTTAGCGAGGTCCTGCTCGCAAGCGCCGTCGGGCAGCCCAAGTTATGTCTTCTTCCACGAGCTCACCCGCGAAGGAATCGGATGTGAGGGATGACGGAAACTCAGGTTCGTCTCCTACGACCACAGCTGCTCCCTTGGACGTGAGTCCTTTGAGCTCGGCACCTCCTCCTCCTCAGTCGGGTGGGCAGCTACCTTTTGGAGGCCCAAATTTTGACGAGCTCAACACTGAGGATGAAGAAGAGCACAGGTTTGCTCCTTTTTGTAATTTTTTTTATGAGTTGAGTACTGTTTCTTTATGTTGCATGTCTTTCGATCACTTGCAGTGCTGAGACTGTGCGACCTCCAACTCCTCCACCCGAGAAAGCTCCGACTCCAGACCAGCCAGAAGCTTCCCCTGTTGCAGCTGAGGTTGTGAGAACAGTAGCCACGGCTACCACCTTTGAAGTTGCCAAGATCGCGAGTTCGTCAACTCCGCAAATTGGGACGTCTGCTGCCAAGCCTGCGCCTTGGGTGAACACGTAAGTGTCTTTTGTCGAGTCTTCCTTCTGGACTATTTGTGTATAGCTTATGTTGGTTTCATGTGCGTGCAGCCCTTTTACCTCAACCTGGTGGAATCAGGTAAAGCATTTGTCCAGGTTGAACAGGAGAGGGATAATCTGCGCACTGTTATGGAGCAACTCACCCGTAAGTGTGTTGGGTTTCTGTATGTCTTCGCTTTGTCGGCTGTGAATGACATCTGGCTATCAATCCCAGGTGACAAGGTAACCGCTGAGTCTCGGGTAAAAGAGCTAGAAGAGGCACTCGCCAAGGAGCGCGCGGAGTCGAAGAAGGCCTTGGATGATGCCAAGGACTCCGCCGCTTTGCGCGAAAAGAATTATGCTGAGCGCCTGGCGAGCCTCACCCGAGACGTAGGCGGTGAGTTTTCACTTTTTGCCTACTTCCTTTTGGCACTGAATAGTATGTAACATTTTCTACTTCTGCTTTTTTGAAGGAGCTGTTGGCGCACCGGCACCTGTAGACCAATCGAGTGTCGATTTGTCCCTTGACAGCGCAATCGGCGACCTGGATGTCGTTTCCACCCAAGCCAAGGATGCACTCGCCAAATCTACGAGCACGCTCGGCGCCGTGTTCAAGGATGTGTTCCCATCCAGCCAACCTCCTTCGACTGTGGATGGCTTTGCAGACGTCCTGGGCCCGGGAACTTCGACTATGGCGAACTTTGCTCGCACTTTGACGGTACGCGGCTCAGAGACCACCCTCAAACTCCTTTTAGGTCATGGGATAGAGGGTGACTTCGAAGCCGCTCTGTCTGCTTTCCCTCGCAAGCCTGGCGGGAAACTGGTCTCCCTAAAGCATTTGAACGAGCCAGCCGCAAAGTTGGCTGAAATTTTTATGGCCACCATGGAACGCCGGGCAGTAGAGGTCGCCGCTCGTGCGAGTAGGGCTAGGTCGGAGTCGATGTCTGAGAAGTAGGGCAGTCGTGCCTTTTTATGCTTTGTAATTAAACTTATGATCATGCGAGTACGCATGTGCTTTTGCTACCTTTTGAATATAATTTCCTCATTATGATCCTTCGTGTAAGGCTGTATGTTGCTGCTCGTCTGAGCTTTGTGACTAGTTTCTCATGAAACTTTTATAATGCTTGGAACAGAAACGCCCAGCCGCCACTTCATCCAGTTCATCGCGGCATCGTGCCCCTACTCGATCTCGAGCTCAGGTGGCAAACGATGCCGCAGTAATACGTTATATGAAGGCTCGACTCGCAAAACAGGAGCAAGAGCTGGCGAGTGTCCGAAGTGAGCTGGATAGGATGAGGGCAAGGCCTGCTTTACCTACCCAACGGGAGGAGTATGTGCTTGGCGAGATGGAGATCGTGAACAGACAGCTCGAGTGTAAGCATGACTGTCTTGATCTTGTGAGTTCACAGCCTGTTCCTTTTTGTTTACCCAACTTGTGTTGTTGCAGGTTTTGTTCAAGATTTCCAGGCGGAGCAGGCTCGCGTGGATGAGCAGTTGAATAATGCAACTGACGAACCCACGACTGGCCGCCAGCACTTTCGATTGGACAAGCACCGAGCACGCATACTCGCGACTCTGCAGGATCGGGTGTGGCGGAGCACTATGCTGCTTGAATTATGCAGGTCGGCCTTCAGTCGAATCAACCAGACGCTTTTCCCGACTAGGCCGCAACCTCAAGGAATCCATGCTTTGCTCGGGCTTTTTCGGAGTGCAGGTCCCATTCGGGACTTTATCACCCAGAAGCTTGTGGATGGGGCCAACGCAACAATGGCGTATCTCCGAAGCCAACGCCCTAATTTGCAACTTCGTCCACCCGTGCCTGGATCGTCTTTATCCCAATCGATTTGGACAATACAGTCGAACATGCGAGGACGTTGGTTGAGTGTTATAATGCTCAACTTATGGGCCCTGTTCTCCCAGTCAAAGGCGAACCAGAAGATTAGTGTATTTATGTATAGGGAGCAGCCCCCGAGTGTAAATTTGCCACTTGCACATAGTGCTTATTTGTTTATATGTATGTATGCAGCCCCCGAGTGTATCGAGTGGGGTTTATGAGAAATTACTTATCATGGAACATGAATTACACAGCCCCCGAGTCAATCGAGTGGGATTTTTGAGTTTTTCTCTTTAACCCAGCCCTCGAGTATATCGAGTGGGGTTTTTTAGTTTTTATGCTTGACCCAGCCCCCGAGTATATCGAGTGGTTTTTTTTGAGTTTTTCTGCTTGACCCAGCCCCGAGTATATCGAGTGGGGTTTGGGTTTTATGCTCGAGCCCCCGAGTGTTTGAGTGGGGTAAACAATAAAAGGCATATATGAGAAATATGGAGGAACATGTATCTTTATTCGAAATATGTGTTCGACCAGCAAGCCGCCTCATTAAAAACCTTCCAGTCCCCTTAGGTACCCTGGTAAGGGAAAAGAGTGCGTCTGAAACCTGCTGGTTCTTCCGACATTATGCGCTATTACATATCTATGCATAGAACTGACGCAGATGCGCCCCTCTATGTACTAGTGTGACTTGACGACATGTTGACCGTCTCTGAAGGTTCAGTCGGGTGCCCCTTGTGCTTCATCGCGTCGTTGATGACCTTGAGCCCTCTGTCGATTGCCATCTTCTTGCTTTCTGGTAGAGGTGTACGGTCATTGGAGACCTCAAGCTCGGCGAGTGATTGCTCCATCCCGTACATCTCTGAGATTTTGCTGAAGTCACGGTCACATGAATCTGACCTTTGAAAGTTCCCGTTGATCGTGATGACTCCTTTTGGTCCTGGCATTTTGAGCTTGAGGTAGGCGTAGTGTGGGACGGCCATGAATCGAGCGAAAGTGGGGCGCCCAAGTATTGCATGGTATTGTGACTTCCAATCGACCACTTCGAACTCAATCGACTCGGTTCTGAAGTGAGTAGGATCTCCAAACGTAACATCGAGTTGTATGGTGCCTTCTGGGAGCACTGCTTTGCCTGGGACGATACCGTGGAAGGTACTTGTGGACTTTGGCAGATTTTCGACTGATTTGTTCATTCTGCGTAGCGTATCTGCAAAGATTATGTTGAGGCCGCTACCTCCGTCCATGAAGACCTTGGTCATGGCGTAGCCTCCGATTTGGGCGTCGAGTACCAAGGCTGCATGCCCTGGTCGATATACTGCGGGTGGATGGTCCTCTCGATTGAAGACAATCGGAGTTTCTGATCCTTTCAAAAAATCTGTGATAGCTGGGGGTGCCATGACCGCCATATTGACGTGTCGAGTGTGTAATTTTGCTCTCTATTGGAGGGACGTCCTCGCTGGATCATGTTCATCTGCCGCGAGTTACGGGATATTTTTGTTCATCTCCTTGCTGCATCTGGTGCACGGCTGCTGCCATTTGTGTTCCCGTAACGGGTTGTGCTGGCACCATGTACACTGGCGTCGGTTGCGCTGGTGTTGGTGCAGGATACACCTGAGTAGGCTGTGTTTGCGGTGGTATGGAATATACCTGTGCTTGTTGTACTTGTTGCGGTGCTGGATATGCCTGAACAGGCTGTGCTTGTGATGTAGTCGATGGAGTCTGCACTAGTTGAGGAGGTGCACGTCCATCTCTTTGCAGTCGCAGTATATGTTCAATCGCAAGTTGATCGAATTCCCTGCAATTTCTCAGCGAGTGGTTAGAGCGAAGCTTACCATCGTCCCCTTTATAAAGATGGAATCTGCAATAATCATCCATCCTTTCTTCGATTGAGCGCTCAGGATCTTTGTCTGCTCGCCTGCGCCACTCTGGCCTTCTGTAGCTATCGCGGTCGTCGCGTCTGTGGTCTCGACTGTCACGTCGATCGTCTGTGCGATGGTCTCGATTACCTCGGCGGTCGTCCGTACGATGATCTCGATTATCACGATGATCGTCGGGTCGTCTGTCAGTTTGGTCGCGGCTGTCCCTTGACTGGACAAAGCCTGCTGCGATGAAGTTTGGATGGTCATCGTCGTGATAACGATGCTTGCGTTTGCGCCTTCGATCATCTCTGTAGCTATCTCTGCGGTCTCGACTGCCACCCTCGTGATTTTCATGTGAGGTACGGGTCGAGTGCCTCGTACGGAGTCTTCTCCATCTGCCCACTTTGTTGCGAGTACCATGAGTGCCGCCATTGTCTTTGGATCTTCTCGACCAAGTGTTTCTTTGAAGTCTTCTCCAGAGTCCGTTTTTGAAGGCGTCGATTGCCCTATCTTCTGATACGTTGCCTACTGAGTTACGGATGGTGGTCCACCGCCGTATGTACGATCTCAGAGATTCATCTGACTTTTGCTTGCAGGTCCGGAGCTCCTCGAAAGTTTTGGGGCGCTCACATAGAGGCTCGAAGTATTTGATGAAATCACCTTTGAAGTGCTCCCACGAATCGTAGTATGATTCGGGTAGCGATTTGAGCCAATCGCGAGCTGTTCCTTCCATCATGAGTTGTATGTATGCATAGCTGTGGTTGTGGTACCGCGCTGACATCCAACAGCCAGCCTGTAATCTTCTAGCCAGCCTGATGGCTCCTGTTTGCAGTTGAACTTTGGCGTGGTAGCTAGCGAAAACTTCTTGGGCATACGAGCCTCCCGGATCCGTCGAGTGAAGCATAGCGCTCCACATGGCCCGATTTCTGCTTCCGAGTCTGAGCTGCTGCTGTATGACCTCCTCGAGTGGCTCCTGCTGGATCGATGATGACGTGAGCTTTTTCGACTGCTCCTTCCCGAGGACTTCGACTGCGACGGTCCCGATATGTCTCTCCTTGGAGTTGCTTGTGGTTGCTGTATGGCTTTTGCTGCTATTGCCAGTTGTTTGTACAGTTGGAGGTGCTGATCCCTCTTTGGGTCTCCTGCAGGAGGTTCGATTGTTCTGAGATAGGTGCCTAGCGTCATCAGCGCCCCGGCTGGCTCAGTAGGTATGGGGACTCCTTCCGCGTCGACTGCCATAAAGGCTGGGTTTAGGTTTCGAGTGACCGCTGCACGATCTGCGTCTCCGAGGTTTATGAATCGTGACCTATTCGCGGGGTCGTTTCTGCCTGTTGAACTCATAGACAATGCTCTTCGCCGAGCACTCGATATGCTGGCTTGCTTTTTGCGTTCTTCGAGTACTGCTCGGTAGTTCTTCAACCGTATCGATTCTTGCCACTGGAAGTATTGTAAGGTCAATACCTCTTCCGGAGTTGCGTTTGCTGGTAGCATTGTGCAGCTTTCGATTACTTTGCTCACTTTTTCCGCCATCTCTGCGGTGATGGTCAGCGTGGTTGTTCCGTCAGGCATGGTGACTGTGCAAGGGTATTCTGTAGGTCGACGGCATGTTGCAGCTGCTGATGTTTCTGCTGTACTCGCGGTGTATACCTGATACGGTACCACCCGATCTTCTCCCATGTGCTAATGCGCATTATGGATTCGGCGTCGTCATCCAGGCTCATGTTGGAGTTGCTTTGCTTGCTGGGGTTTCTGTCGCAATCGAGTAGATCTTCGAGTGCTTTGTCCAGGCTATCTGCGTCGCAGGTGAATATCTCGTGGCTGGCACGGATTTCTGGGCCGTTGAGATCGGCGAGGTATATGTTGTCATCTATGTTCTCCTCGTTCCCCGCGACGTCGTTGCAGTCGACGATGTTGTCGAGTGACTCGATTGAGTTGTTTGGGCGGTACGCAGATTCGATCTCGCTTCTTCCAAATCTTTTTGCCACCTCGTCACGGAACTCTTGCGAGTTCATGGATGTTGCAGAGTCACTTGGCGATTGGATCGGGACGATCTGTGACGATGTCGCGCCAAGATGGATGGTGTTGCAGTCGAAGCGTTGTCGATTGTCTCCGTGTCGAGTGTCTCCATGTCGAGTGGGTCTAACAGGTCCTGCACACCATCTTTATCGACAAAGAAGTTAAATTTCCAACTGTAATATCCAAACCTGATTCGAGTCCGGCAAAGGCTTGTTGAGCTTCCATCGAGTGCGGCGTGAGCCTCCTTGGAGATTTTGGCGAGTGATCGCTTTTTGAATTGATGCTGGTCGATCTTGCCGGCGAGTTGCCGTTTGCGGCGTGGTCGGTGATTTGCTTTTTGATGATGTAGTAGGTGAGTTACCTTGTGCAGATGCGATCGGCGGGTGGCCGCTTGATGATGAAACCGGCGAAACCGTGAGCCCAATACTACCTGTTCCCACAGACGGCGCCAATTGTCGAGGTGTGCCCTCGGCAATTCCCATGGTTGCTATACCTAGGGTTGATTGTGTGGTAGAGAACGCGTAGTATCGGTGGAATCGACGGCTGACAAGCTGGATTTACCCAGGTTCAGGGCCCTCGAGTGAGGTAAAACCCCTACTTCCTGCTTGTCTGTATTTATGGTATGAATATGAGGGTTACAAGGGTTCGACGAGCTGCTGATCTTGCCGAGGTTTTGGTGGCTATGGATTCCTTCTCCCTGATCGATCACCCTCCCAGCCTTTATATAGGAGGCTGGGTCTCGGGAAACATAACCGACCAAGGTTACATGTATGGAAAGTTTAACCGACTATAACTTGATCTAACTTGGAAAGCACTCTTCGTCTTGGGCCTTCCTTCGTGGGCTTCGATTAATCCTTGGGCTTCTTTGATCATCACGTGCACCAGGTACCCTTACGCTGGGGTACCCGCAGAGTATAACCTCGTCATGTAGCAATATGTGCACGTCGCATGCTTTTGTAGTAATTTGGCATCTAGATTTAGAGGTTTGTGGTTGTAGAAGCATGTTTTTAGGGGTTGTCCGGTCACTGTCCGCGGACGCGTCTGGTCGCAGTTTGGGGGCCGAATTGGGGGGTCCGGTTGGAGATGCTCTAACTAGCTGACCCCACATCATTTTAGTGTTTTCTGCACCACGATATATGTACTATCGTCAAGAATTCTTAGTCAGTGCATACCACGAGCTGGTTAATCTCTATCTACCATAAGTACGTCGTGGGTGTTTTGCGGTTTACACCCTCGGAAAGTAGGAAATCAACCCGCACTCCCCAACTCACGAACCGAGCAGGAAAAAAAAGGCGAAACCCCTGTCGTTTCCAGGCTATCGTTCCCCTACAGGCTACAGCCCCGATCCCAACGCCGTGTGCTCCTTCCGCCGCTGCCGCCCGCCAGGGATACCCCGCTCAAAATTGCGAGGCCGGTTCTGGTGCCGGGAGGAAGAGACGGCCGCGAGGACCGCCTTCGAGGCTGTCCGTCGACGCTCCTACTCTGTAATACCCGTTGCCGACGATGGGGATCGTGGCGTGAGCTCGGAAACACGGACGGATACTGGTGACTTGTGGTAGTCGCCGGACCTGAGGAAGACGGGGCAGGAGCAGACGAACTGGACAGGGGAGAGAGAGATTCAGACTTTTTGTTCTGTTTCTTCCATCCCCTCCTCACTGTGTAGCTTCTCCTTTTGTTGGCATAGCAGCCCAAGTACCAGGCCTATGAGGCTATGACCCATAACGTGACCAGGCCCTCCTTGCCCAAGGTACCGGGTGTTACATACTCATGCGCCCTCCGGCTGCCCAATCCAGCGCCGCCGCACCCGGCTACCCGATCCAACGCTGTCGGACGAGCTTCGTCCCTCACCGACTAGACCCAGTGCTGTCGGCCGGGCTTCCCGTTGTCGGCCTGAACATAGCAACATGCCACAGCAGGTGGCGCCTCTCATCCAGTGGCCGCTTGTTCTCCCCTGAACGTGCCTGGCTTGCGCGCAGTTCAGGTATACTAGATTCCCTGGCGCGACTTTGAAAGTGCATGTGTTGCTCCATGTGTGGTTTTGGTAATTAATGACAATCCTTATGGACTAATGTTTGCATTGAGATATACTTGTAGATCTTGTCCATAGGAAAAGATTGGAGTTCATGTGTTGGACTCTAGAAGATTACATGATGATCAATGCTCTACTCAAGGGTTTATATGAAGAATGGTCATGTGTAGAGAAGATGAAGTGCAAGCTCAATATGATCTATCTCAGAAGATATCATTTGATTGAAGCTTGCAAAGGAGACATGAAGACGGAGCTTAGCGAGACTCTCCCATAATGGTGTATGGGGGAGCATTTGGAGAAGTCTTCATCAAGCATGTGCTAGCAAAGCGCAATCAAGAAAGGTGGTCCACTTGAAGAGATCAAGATCATCATCATCTAGCTCAGGTGGAATGCGCAAGGCAAAGGTATGATCTTAATAGGTTTTCTATTTTACCGGTCTCATAGTGTTAGTGGGAGACCGGGTTATAGGATATACGGCGTACTATCAAGAGGGGTTCTCAAGTGAGTAACTTGATCGCATCTTTGTGGAGAGCTCAAACCTTTGCATACTTGGCATATCATCTTTCTTGGTTCTTATTTGGCTTTTATCCATGTGAGAATTTAGAGCTTGTGTTCATCCCCATACCAAGCTCTAGTTCATCAACAACGGATTTCATTTGGATATCTTGTGATGTTTTTGTTGTTGGAAGTTTTACCGGTTCGTCTCTTGTAGAGAGGTCAAACTCTCCTCTTCTGTTATCTTTCTCACATGATGGACTATGATGTGTATATGCATGATCTTGTAGTGCTTGTGATTATTTTTGGAGCAAGCCCAAGATCATTGAAAACGGAGTCCGGATGGAAAACTTGTTGCATTCTCGGTTTTGGAAATATTACCGGTCCTCCTCGAGATGAGGTCCATACCTCACTTGTGTGATATCTCCTCCATATTTGTGACCCTTAATATTTCCACCTTTTGTAGGAAAGCACTCGTCGTTATCTTTCCAACCTCGTTGGTTTCATCTCGTTTGGAGATTTCTAGTAAAAGTTATTGAGTTTGCAGTTTTGCTGTTTTCCAGGCCGGAGTCTCCGGTGCCCAGGACCGGAGTCTCTGGACTCAGGCTTAGCTGCTTTCCCATGCCGGAGTCTCCGGCCTCAGGTGGCTCAGGGGCCGGAGTCTTCGGCCCACAAGTTTTCGAGCAGAAAGAGAGCAAGCGACGGCAGTCTCTGTATAGGGGTCCGGAGTGACCCCGGAGTATCCCCGGAGACTCTGCCCAGGGAGACCAGAGTCTCCGGCCTCAGGGCCCGGAGTCTCCGGCCAGGCCGGAGTCTCCGGCCTTCCAGACCGGAGTCTCCGGTCTAAGTTGGCTGCAACGGCTCTTTTTTGGGAGGGGTATAAATACCCCTCCACCTACCTCTAGCCAGCCAGCTCTTCCAAGCACGTTTTTCCCCCTCTCTCACCTCCATTGTTGACCTTGGAAAGCTTGCCCCTCTCCCAATTCCTCCCATGATTCTTGCATATCTTTGAGGGATTTGAGAGAGGAGATCTAGATCTACATTTCCACCAATCCATCTCTCCTCTAAGTGAGGGGAACCTAGTAGATCTTGATCTTGGAGTTCTTGGTGCATCTCCTCTTTGTTCTTCCTCTCTTATTCCCCCATAAGCATTTGTTGCTTTGTTGGAATTTGAGAGTGAAGGATTTGAGCACTTGTGCTCTTGCCTTTTGCATTTGGTGCATCTGTGTGCTCTCCATGAGGATTCGTGGAAGTTGAAAGCTTGTGAACTTGTTACTCTTGGGTCCTGGGACCCTAGACGCCTTTGTGGTGGTTGGACCCTTGTGTCGTCACTTGAAGCTGTTCGGGAGCCCCCAATCCCATTGTGGGTTGTGCCCCGGATTGTTGTTGAAAACCGTTTGGGAGCCCCCAATCCCATTGTGGGTTGTGCCCCGGATTGTTGTTGAAAGGCTCCGGATTCCGCCTCGAAAGAATACCGATAGTGGAAGGTGAACCAAGCCTTTGTGGTGCGGTTCATCGGAGAAGAAGGTTAAACCTTTGTGGTTGTTGAACCGTTGTGTCGGTTCACACCTCTCCAACGAGACGTACTCCCTTATCAAGGAGGAACTCAGGAATACATCCTCGTCTCCACGTGCCTCGGTTATTTCTATACCCGAGCCTTTTACTTATGCACTTTACATTGTGATAGCCTTCGTGCTTGAAGTATTCTATATTGTTGTCACCTTGTTGCTTGTCTTGCTTAGCATAAGTTGTTGGTGCACATAGGTGAGCCTAGTTTATTTAGGTTGTTGGCTTGTTAATTTAAACACCTAGTTTTATTCCGCAATTAGCAAGCTTAAACCGGAAAAGTTTTAATCGCCTATTCACACCCCCTCTAGGCGACATCATTGTCCTTTCAGTCTTGCCGTGCGGCACCCGCCTTTGACAGTGATATTCAATGTGTAAAACGTTATGGTTCGCCTCATTAATCAGACACATCAATCAACAACATATTAGCACCACTATAAGTTTAGAGCACACCAATCCTTTCCATACATATACTTTACACCCATGATATATAGTCTTGAACATAGATAGGTATTTCATTACAACATCTACAAACTGTCGCAAAGATAGGAAAACATAGAGGGATAAGTACACATGAACACACATAAACAAACTGGCACCAACGGGCGGGTATGATAGGCAGATGGAGGCACCCGCATGACCATCTATGGATAAGGATAGTCCATAGAGCACCCGACCAGGATAGTCCATCCTCCCCACCCGACCATCGTTGTTGTCATTGATGAACTTGTAACTGAGGCAACTCTTAATGTTAAGCGGGGGATGAGGGACTTGGACAGTAACCTGAGAAAGGTAGATTTGAATTAAGTACAGAATAGAAATAGAAAATGAACAGAAGAAAAGTGACATGTCAGCAATGACAAAGCAATTAATTACAAGCAAAGAATGACCAAACATGACTGTGGTGAAGCAATAGTTGTGGCACATATCTACTATAGAATAAAACATATTTATTTGAAAACATGAGCAATGGTTGTTTCGCGGGACAACCAAAGAAGCAGTAAATTATTATTATTATTTCTAAAATCTACAAATCATATAATCATTTAGTATGTTTAGCTAGATATAAATAACCCGCACACGCTCATTTGGGAAAAGAGAGACAATGGAACTGTTGTTTGAGTGCTCCATAGGCTAAATAAAGACGGAATAATGAGATACTTGTCAAAGTAATCAATGAGCAACGACACGGTTACTACATTCATAAGTATAAACAAAAGTGGTTACCGAAAAAAAATTATATTATCTACCTATGCATATAACATGGGACATCTCACCGGAGCAGCTAGCACATCACCTCACATTACAACACAATTTGCTACCTCGCAACTTGTATTTTTAGTAATCTATGCAACGAAATACAAAGAAAAGACAATGTAACAGAGAAGGGAATGAACTTGCAGGGTAATACTATTGAAATGAATGTAACAAAAAAAAACAAGAAACATGAAAAACGGGACGGGAACATCCCTCAAATCCAAGATCAATCAATGTTTTACCGGGATGATTGGGAAGTACACCAAGCCAAGTAGGAATGGTACGAACCGATGATGACAATTTAAACCAGCAAATTTCAGAGACATTGTGCTAACCTATACAGGAATATGAACATGATAAGATGAAGAGAAAATCGGAAGAAAATAGTAAAATATATGCACAATGCCACAGCCGACTGTCTACAATAAAGATTAGATGGGGATATTTAAAGGCAACCAGCTATAATAAAAAGGTAACCTAGATGTCAAGATGAAAGAAAAGAATATTGATCTCAAAGAATTAGAAAAATCACACAGAAATAACCCAAGGTAAAAGATAAGACATGCAATAAAGGCTAGCAAAAATAAAAAATTGTATGACACAAAATTAGATGCTCGGCAAAGAAACAAACCATCAAAATAAAATTATGTATGCACGTACCATGAGTGTAGATCCACATGAAAGAAATTAAGTATAGAAAAGTAACAGAGCGCTTACGTTAGGCCATAAGCGGATTACGGGTAGGATAGATAAAAGAACAATGATGGCACATCAAGCCACATGCTAACAAACTGAGCTAAAATAGCAAAATCTTTAGAATGTAGTGCCTAATATATGAACCGGTAGTGTTCGAAGGTCAGAAATTAGTGATCCTGAGGGGTTCATTCCCTTTTTTATTCTATATAAACTGTGAAATACAATGTATAATACTATTAAACAAAATACACATGAGACCCTTTATATATGGATATAAAATTTGCAAAAGGGCATCTAAAAAATTCCAAAACATAGAGCTTTTTCAAGAAAACACAAATTCTTTTGCGTTTCATTTCATTGGGGCGTACAACCTCCGAAAAGGAGGAGCTAAACCAAGACTTATTTCAGATCATGACCCAAGAAACAACATTGATATCATAAACCATTTCAAGGCAAAAAAAAAATCTATCTTATTTCATTATGCAGCCTGAACCATAGATTACAACAATAGTATGATCAAGGAGATCCCCTGAGAGCATTTTCTTGAATCCGGAATCCACAACGACCACATCACACAACTTAAAACCCAATCAATGGATCAAAATGAACGAATCTGAGAAGAAGCAAGCATCATTGTCAATAATTTAAAAACCTTAGAGCAGCAAAAGGTAGTAAAGGCTTCAATGTAGCTATGTAGGAATATCCCTAACGTATAAGACTCACATGAGTCAGAGTTACTATTTATTATTTATAGAATGCCATCAATCATGGACACGATGTATCTTATATAGTGTATTAAGATCACAAAGATCAAAGACAAAACCGTAAAATTATTGCGTCACATGTGTGTATTATACACATAGAATTGATTATTACGGTAATAAATCTTAGAAAAGTGCATTCATATGCTAAGTGTGCCACTCTTGAAGCATCCTAAATTCCACATAGGAAAAAAACTCAAAGAGGAGCGCCAAATAGCCATTCCAGCTACATAGCTATAGCAACTCTGTCTATAGAGTTGCAAAGTACCAAACAAAACTAAATTTGCCAATAATACCAATAAGATAATGAAGCCAACTCAAATATAAAAAGGAGAAGAATGTACACAAAGTAAGAGATCGAGAGGGTGCCTTTTACCAACTACTACCTCTATCTCAAATTATAAGACTGTTTGGTGGGCTATTTGGCGTACCAAAGAATCTTATAAATTAGGACAAAGGTAGTATATTACAAAGCACCAAGAAGTTATATGTCTACGTGTGCTTTCCTATATCAGCAGAGAACTAACACCAAGCAATCCTTCATGGCACTCCCTAGAGGAGAAAATGGCAACACCTCTATTTTAAGTAGTGCTTGAAGATGTAGATATATTATATATTTATATTCACCCAGAACTTAAAGTTTAGAATTTAGAGTTTACCAAGCCAACTGACTGGCTAGTAGATAATTATTTTTGGTTATACATGTAGGAATTCCATAGCTCTGAAGGGCGTTATCCTTGTGAAGCCATTCGTCTCTTGCTATACCCCTGCAAAAAAGTAGAACATTGAGACATTTTAGGGACCTCCATAAAATGGAGCATGCACTACTGCTAGAAAGTAGCAATCAAGAATACCCAAAAGTTAATATGTGTGAACCTAAACTGACTTCCATACACTGCCATTGCATTAAGAGAAGAGGTTGTGTGCTAACTGGGTAAGAAACAATGAGATTAACAAAACGGCCATACCTGGAGATCTTCACATAAAAAAAATCCCATTTGGGAGCCGCAGGTGTGTCATTGAAAATACACTTGTAGCTACATCTCCAGTGATCTGAAAATAAGATGACATGGCATGTTTAAAACTCATTGTTTAGCAGTACACCATAAAGAAAGCACATATGTATTTTGCAGATGTAAGTAAATAAATGGAAAATTACCTTTTGTGAAGCTAAACCTGGAGCACTGAAGGTTGGGTGGAGTGCCCTTTTCAATGTCAAGGACGCCAGTGACAGTGCTGCAAACACAATGGGATCAGAATCCTTCACAAATTTATTAATCATTAGCAAACACACAACTACGGGCTGATGATAATAAATATTTCAAACTGATCGTAATATACCAACTAATAGTAACCTGGGAGTTTAGCACCTGTAGGAGTCTAAAAGATAAATGGGAACGGGGCGGTTTACAAAAAAGGAGCCAACGATCCTCGTGAAATAACATCAGAAAAAGGGTGGTGATCATAGGTAGAGCATATACCTTACCTTCTGCCTCGGTGTCTCTTCACACAAAAATAGAGCCGGTCCAATTTGGTGCACCTTGATAAATGAAGTTTCATTAGTAATAAGAACAATACCATGGAGCATAATGATTCAAAGGATGTAATTGAACTCATTTATCAAATGGGAGCAAAGAACTCTCATATCTAAGCCAGCATGTACATCACACAACGAAATCTCATATTTCAGAACTTACAAATGCAGAGCAAGTTCAGATCTGCACATCACACAAGCTGTAACCAAATTTCTGAACCTGATATTGTTCATTGAATATAAATTGCAGAATAAAGAAAAATTATTAAAAAACATTGCACAATTTTACATGGATTAATGCTATCCTGCAAATCATTGGGAGTATTGCCAAACCTCTAACAGGAAAAGAGAAAATAGCATATGAACAAACAGAGACGACGATCTGTGGGGATTAAATAGAAAAATGCACAAGAGGAGACTCACCAAGGCGTGGTCCTCTGATCAAGTTTGAGGGCGTCTTGTGCTCACTAATGGCGACGGCGTGAACGGCTAGACATACTCGTTACCATCTACACAAACAAAGATGAGGATCTGTGGGGATTAGATCCAAAAATAGTCAAAGCTTAGATGAGAAGAGGAGGCTCACCTAGTTGTCACACGCTGGTACGTTTTGGTGGCGGCTCGTGCTCGCTGAGGTTGAGGATGGCGGCGGCATGATCTGTTGAGCTTCCTCGTTCGTCCAGAGGCGAGGACGACCTCCTGCTCCTCCTTCATATGCATCCTATATGCATCCTCTCCGGTGGTACAACTCGAGCTCGTCGTCGGGGAGCACGGCGCGGCGGCCCGTGCTCTCTCCAGTGGTACAGGTCGAGCTCGTCGTCGGGGTGCATGGCGCAGCGGTCCGTGCTCTCCCGGCGACGCGCGGTGGCTCGTGCTCTCCCGACGAAGTCCCTTCTCCCGGCGGTGTCAGGACACGCGACGGCCCGTGCTCTGCGACACGAGGTCGGCGGCAGGAGAAGAAGAGGCTGCGAGGAGAGCGGAGCAGCGGCGCGGCATCTGCGGCGGAGGGCCGCATGGTGGAGGAGATTGGCGGCGGCATGGGGGAGGAGACGCACAAAAGCGGATTGGGGAGGAGACGCGCGCGACGGTTGGGTCGTGGCGGCTAGGGTTTCCAGCGCCATTTTATATGGCACGGTGAAACAAATGAACGGCCGAGATGCCACGGCCGGCGCGCGCGAGCACACGATCGGAAGAAGCACCAGGGAGGGCACGCGCTCTGCCTCTGCGAAGTGGGACCGCTAGTGCTCGGACCCACCACCAATGAGTGTTGTAGGCCGTAAAATAAGTAACGCTGAAAATCGACGGCGCAGATCGCGCTGTAACTGCCCGATCCAACGGCCGAGAATTGCTAAGCTCTGAGGAGCCTCCCAAAGGTCTCGAGGTTTACCTCTTTAGATGACAAGCCAAGGAACTATGCTGCTCACCATGGCACTGTACCAGAAGATCAACCTTGCGTTGCATGGCATGCCGTACTCACAGTTCGATGTTTTCAACAAGGTCAAGGAGCAAGTAAATCTTCGCGCAACTCAACTGTTCTATCAAATGCCTCCATGAAAATTTATTGTGGATTGGTTAGTACCGTCTCCTCTGATCAAACTAAATTAAAAAGTCTTCTTTTGGAGCTGATCAACGCCCAACCGAAGAGTGCATGAAGATGCGAACACGAATGACATGGAGCTCGCCATGGACGTAATGGTCAGGTGAATGAAATGCAACTGTACACAGTCAATGAGGTAGATCCGTAGATGTCACTCCTTTTCAGTTTTTTAGAGATGTTAGTCTTACATTAGTTTTTGCTGCAACTTCTGTACAATATCCGTATCAGTTATGGTGTGTACACCGCCTCCTAGCAGCAACTAGGGAATCAATATCTATCTATTATATTATTAAAGTAACAAACAAAGGATGGCTCAGATTTAACGCAGATTGAACAACCACAAGGAACGGTTCAGATCTAATGAAAGAAACGCTTTGGAATATGCCACGAGCAGTTAAACCTGATTAGAACAAGGACACGTAAGAATCTGAGTCAAGAAGGAAAAAAGACCATAAAAAAAGGAAAAGGAGCCGTGGCGATTATGTACGCCATACATACATACGTTGTTTTGCAGCGTACGCCTCCTATAGATGAAAGGAAAATTCCACAGGGCTCCTTTTATATCTCGACAACAACTCTTATCTCTTTAACCAAGCTTATAATACCTGATTTGTATTGCTTTTGTCCAGATAGATCAGCCCTTGGCGGCAGTACCACGCAAGAGCCAACACAATTGCAAGGTTGTGCACGTCGTAGATCTCGATTGATCTGGCTTTGCCATCAGCGGCAGAAGCACATGTTGAACGCTACTATGGCCGTCGTGCATAAAATCTACCACGAGGCTGAGAAGACGACGGCAAGACCACAAGCCCGGCGGATCAACGGCACGTCGGCAATGCATACAGCACGTGCTCACGATCAAGCACGTCCGAGCGTCGATTGAGAGCTCGAACACATACAACGACGCCATGACGATCCCATCAACAGAAGCCCGGCGAATCGAGGGCACGGAAGCGATGCGTACAGCACGCGCTCATGATCAGGCACGATCCGAGCATCGATTGAGAGATCGAACACATGCGACGAGGCCATGGCGTTCCCATTCATACAGCACGCGCTCCCGCCGCATCAACCCCGACTAACGGATGTGTCGATTGCAACGCAGCCAATACGGACCAAAGACGATAGCACATCCAACGGATCGGAAGAAGATAACAGCAACTCTGTCTATAGGTAATATCCGGTCACTCACAAACTCCATGTCTGTTTTAGATGTAGAGATACAACTTTCTTACTTCTAAGGAACAACCTACAAAGATCTCCTTATCGTGCTCCCCAACAGCACTAGCTGAATCTTTATTTCCAAGTCCAGCACGTATATGCCAACACATATTTTGAATTGCATATGAAATTAGCAACATGATCTGAATTGGATGGAAGCACGTGCAGGCTAGATATTGCAGTAACAAAAATATGCCTGTAATATGAGCTATGATGAGTCCTATAAAATAATGTGGCACAATGTTTAATTATGCTTTACAGCCATGCACCCCGGGTAATTGGAAGCACAAAAGCGCCGCATCAAGGACAATCCGGCGGATAAGCAGCACAACAGGGATGCTTACGGTATGCGCAGGCCGTTTGAACCCTCAGTCACCGATGAGTCAATACAAACTCACGATGAAGCATGTCGAATAGATCGAAAGAAAAATAACAGAAACACCATCAACTATAGGTAATATCCTCGATCTCCCACTCCATATGTGTTTGGAAATACAGCCTACCAAAATTATTTGTTAAAATCTCTTGAAGGCAACAATAATATGGTGTCTAAGCAGAAGTTGAACGAGCTAACCACAAGAGAGGACACATATAGATTAATAAGTGAAAGTGATGTGAATAATATATTGGTTAAACCTGTAAGGATTTTCCTTGCATATCTAACAACAATTTTGTCTATTGTTTATACTACCGCAAATTTATTTTTCATTCAGATTTAAGTGTTATAAAATAAATGTTATTATCGGGAAGAATTGCGAGTATTATGTGCAAAAAAAATCTTAGGCAACAATATCTATAATCTTCAAATTCTACTAAGCATTATAGAGAAGATAAAGACACATTTGCCATGCTGACATGCATATTAAAGTGGTCATTTTTTATACAAGATATATGAACACGAGTGAATTACATGGTAGATATAGCGGGGTAAATAAGCACGCCAAGTGCTCTTTTCAACTACATATAGATGTTAAATTAATATATTCCAAATTACTAACGAGACATTATGACATTTAACCATGTTTTTCGAAGCATGTCCCTTTAAAATGTAAATATATTTAGCAAGAATTCAAAGTGGGAAAGAAATAGAAATTTGTAAATGGTTTCTTTTACACAGGTGAATATTGAAAAAAATAATCTAGCAGCGCAAATGCAGTTTGCCCCGCTCGGCCAAAGGTATCAGCCACGCCCACGATATGGAGAGCGGCTTGCGGGAGGCACCGTGGAGGACGCCGTCAGCCTGAAGCAATCGACCAGACGATGGAAGAAAGTTCATCATTATCGTAAATGCTATCAAATATCTGTACGTGTCAGAAGTTTGGTTTTCCACACACCATAACTTTTTGTGGAAGCCAGCACGTATTTATTCAGTTTCTGATCCATGTGCAGATAATACAGTCTCTTCTCCAGCTCCGGTTAGACGTGAAAGACTGGCTTTTAATGAAATTCTCCTTATTTTGTTGGTGAGGTTGCAGCAAATATGTTTAGCAGATATCAATATAACAATAAAGGTAATGTTTCAAGTTTGTATTGCTTGCAGCATTAAGTTTTGTTAACTTCTTAAATCGTCTTCAAGAAAATGTCATGGCATACAGTACGTTAAATGGATTGCATACAGACTTATAGATTGAGGACCGAGATTTATCCTCAGATGTGAGATGAGATGAATAATGGATCTTTGGATATAATACAAATAATTGTACGTAAAAAAATCCAGAAATGTCAATTGTAAAAATGAAAAAATTAAAGCAAAGAGGAGGAAGAATGACACTACCATTGCTGCTGAAATTAGATCCGCTCAGCTGGGTAGAAATAGGGGCGCCCTCTGCGGATCGACCGGCCGGATGCGCAAGCTGCGGCCCGCCGTTCAGCTACGCAGTGGTGACTGAAAGGGCCTCTCCTACAATCCCAAATAATCTATGACTACATGCTTTAGAGAGTGGCCATAAACGCCTTCGTCAAGAATCGACTGCAAGAGAATGGACTGGAAAGCTATTAAGATGGACGGGCAACCAAATATATTGGGACTTTGGGGAGAGTCATACTCAGTGGTGCAGAGCAGAAAGGGGATTTTACTTGGGACTTTGGGGAGAGTCACACTCGGTGGTACAGAATAGAAAGGGGATTCGACTACATTTTAACCAGGTGGACCAAGAACATGTATACTAAATAAAGAAGTGAGAGAAAATCATTGAATAAAATATTATGTATGATGTAATCTAAGAAAATTGGGTATACATCTATGTGAATGATATATATAAATATAAGATACCGCTTAAAAAAAATTAAAACACATGGCGGTGTAGAATGTCTAGCCGCGCAAATGCGCAGGCCACCCTGCTAGTTATTCTGGAAACAAATAGTGGCATATATTCTTGAATACCTGGCCGAAGCTCCTGACTTCATCTAATTCTTGACAATTTCTCAAAAAAAAAAAATTCATGTCCTCCCTCTGTCAAATCAGAATGATTTCTATTATTGAGTGATGCCTTCATATAATTGGTATTTTGTGCTCTGTTTGACATATATGTTCGAGAAAGTAGGATTCTAACCCTTTTCAGGGGTACAATTGACTGTTGAAAATGTTCTACCTATGAGACCCAGCTGCCCCGCCCGGCTTCCCCATTGCCCAGTACGGCTCAAACTTTGGCATGCCGGGCCTCGATGCTCCAGCTCTGGACTTGTCTCGCCTGGGGCAGGTCAGCCCTCCGTGTGCAGCACGCGAGGACTCGGGCAGTGTGGGCATGGAGGTGATGCCGCCTTCGTCGCCGCGTTCTGAGGGGATGACTTGCTACGACTCTGCGCCAGGTTCTACACCCACCTCGCCGCTGGCTTCTCCGCGCACGCCCCCGGTGTCGCTGACGCGGACCCTCCCTGAGTCGCCCACGGTCTTCCTCGACCCTGCTGTGGCCGACTCCCAGGGTTGTACGCCGCGCTACGCTCGCCAGGCAGCTCAACCTACCCGCCAAAGCGCGCGGCTGGCCGTGAACCGCGGAGGCCTTGGGATGCCTGTGCCGACCCTCGAGCCGCAGGCAGTCCAGCTGACCGCGGCTCGCCGTCACACCCCAGGTACTCCCCGATCCATTCCCTGCCCCTCGAGGTCTCGTTTTTCAGTTCTTGCCGAGGTCCCCTTGGACCATTTGGATCTGGTTGCAGATGATTGTGGTATTGTCTTTAGGGGGGAATGTGGTCCCCGGCTTGATCAGATTGCGGCGATCAAAGCGAAAGAAGTTTATGAAGGGTTTCTCGCTGCCTCACGAGCTTAGGCGGAGCTCGAGAGGGAGAACCCCCATAGTGTCCCCGAGCCGAGTTCGGCGTCGGGGGAGGCTGGAGCGCCTACGGGGCTCATGCCTAGTGGCGAGGAGACTCCTCGTGTGTCCTCTCAGGCGGGGAGGCCATGGGGGAGACCTCCCAAGGCTACGACCAGGACTCCGGCCTCGAGCAGTGGTGTTTCGGGTCATGCGGAGGTAACCCCCCCTCGTTACCACACAGGTGGCGAGGCCGAGGGGGCGACCTCCCAGGGCCAAGGCCGGCGCGCTGGCTTCGAGTCGGTCCCTGTAGGGGATTCTTCCTCTCGTGGTACCCTTCGGCGGGGGGGGGTCACGAGGGAGATCCCCTATAGTATCGTCCCAGCCCTCGACTTCGAGTAGGGCTCGCTCGGTCCCGCGTAAGCGGACCACCCCTGATGTGTCCAAATGAATACGCCCATTCGGCTACTCGATTGGAACATGCGGGGGTTTGGGCAGGAGGGACGTCAGAATCAGCTTAAGGAATACATGAGGAGGGAGGATGTGGACATTGGTCGAATCCAGGAGACGATTCGCCAAGACTTCTCTATTCAGGAACTGGAGAGCCTTAGTAGGCACAAGTTCGCCTGGCAGTGGCTCCCGGCCAATGGACACTCGGGGGTATACTCCTTGGTGTAAAGGAGGACACCTTCGAGGTGGAGGACATGGACCGCGGGGAGTTCTATGTGAGCATGGTTCTCACCCATAGACGATCTGGCTTCCGGTGGGAGGTCATTATCGTCTACGGTCCCGCGGATCATTCCTGTGCCCCGGTGTTCCTTGCGGAGTTGAACGCTAAGGTTGAGAGCTGTGCTACGCCGCTTGTCGTTGCCGGGGATTTTAACCTTATTCGATCCCCGGATGACAAGAGTTCTGCGAACATATACCTCCAGCGGATGAGGATGTTCAATGACTGCATTGCGGATCTCGCTCTTAGAGAGATCACGTGAGTTGGTGCTAGATACACCTGGACCAACAACCGGGTGGATCCGATCCAGACTGTGCTGGATCGGGGTCCTGGTCTCGGTGGATTGGGAGGTAGCATTCCCTTTGTGCTCCCTCCGTGCAATAACTAGGATTGGGTCTGACCACGCGCCCCTCCTCTTGTCCTCAGGAGGCACCAGCCCGGCGCGTTTGAGCCGCTTCCACTTTGAGACTTCTGGCTTGGTCAACCAGGGTTTGTGGGCACGGTCTGTCAGAAGTGGGCGCTAGCGGCGGCCACTCCACCGCGTGTGTTCAATGCGGTGGACGTGTGGCATCACTGTGCCTTGATGGTGCGCCAGTTTATGCGCGGCTGGGGGGCGAATCTTGAGGCCGAGCTCCGTATGAGGAAGGCCTCAATTTTATGCGAGATTCAGACCCTAGACGAAACGTCGGACTCGGTGGGTCTATCCGCTGAAGAATGGCTTCAGCGATATGCCCTTGAGAACTTCATTATAGAGATCTGCAAGGGCGAGGAGATATTCTGGCGGCAGCGGAGCCGCCAGAATTGGATCCTCAAAGGCGAGGCGAACACGGCATACTTCCATGCTATCGCCAACGGGCGACGGCGGAAGTGTTCTATTCCGTGCTTTTGGGAGGGGATCGGTTGTTGGAGGCGCCAACTAACCTATCCGCCCATATATACTCCTTCTACAAGGAGCTCTTTTTGGCGGGTCCCTGCTCAGGGGTCACTCTATCCCGTGACCTATGGCCAGAGAGGGCCAGGGTCTCGGATATGGAGAATGAGGAGCTAACTCTCCCATTCCTGCCTAAAGAGGTGGCCAAGGCGATTATGGAGATGAAGACTAATTCGGCCCCGGGCCCGGATGGTCTTCCGCTCACTTTGTTCCAGAAATTCTGGGAGAATTTAAAGGCGGTGATCATGGCTATGTTCCAGGAATTTACATTGGAACATTGGTCATGTCCCGCCTTAATTTTGGTGTGATTACCCTGATCCCCAAGGCAGTTGGGGCCATGGATATCCGCCAATTTAGACCACTAATGGTGCTAAATGTCATCCATAGGATCTTCTCTAAGGTGTGTGCGAATAGGATTGCTCCGGTTATGGAGCACCTCAAACACCCTTACCAGTTTGCCTTCCTTAAAGGCCGGTTCATCCATGACGGAATTCTGGCTCTTCATGAGATTATTCATGAGGTTAAGACTCAACGTCAGAAGAGCGTATTCTTAAATCTAGACTTCCAGAAGGCTTACGACCGCCTAGACTGGGCCTTCCTCTGTGTGGCTCTACATCGGAGAGGGTTTGATGAGCGCATGATTGGATGGCTTATGCAGATTGTTATGAGTGGCAACACTGCCATCAATATTAATGGGGAAGTAGGTCCCTATTTTAGGTCGACGTGTGGGGTTAGACAGGGGGATCCCATATCTGCCCTACTCTTTAACGCTGCAGTTGACACCCTAATACGTCTCCAACGTATCCATAATTTCTGATGTTCCATGCTTATATTATACCAATTGCTACATGTTTTGTTTACACTTTATATCATTTTTATGCATTTTCTGGGACTAACCTATTAACAAGATGCCATAGTGCCAGTTCCTGTTTTCTACTGTTTTTGTGTTTCAGAAAAGTTGTTCTGGAAATATCCTCGGAATTGGACGAAACAAAAGCCAAAGTCCCTATTTTTCTGACACGTACACGGAGTTTGAAGGAGAGACGAAGGGGGCCGTGGTCCATCCTCACCATATGGTGGCGCGGTCCCACCTTTTGCTGTGCCGCCACGTAGTGAGGAGGCCACGGGCCTCCACCGGCGCCGCCCCTTCGCCTATAAATTGCCTTTCTCGGGAAAACCCTAAATACCCGAGTCATATTCCACGAAAAGTTCCAGAGCCGCCGCCGCCGTCAACCCTAACTCGGGAGGGTTCTGAAGCTCTTCCCGGCACCCTGCCGGAGAGGGGAATCATCACCGGAGGGCTCTACATCGCCATGCCCGCCTCCGGAGTGATGTGTGAGTAGTTTATCCTTGGACTATGGGTCCATAGCAGTAGCTAGATGGTTGTCTTCTCCTCTTGTGTCATCATGTTTAGATCTTGTGAGCTGCCTATCATGATCAAGATCATCTTATTGTAATGTTACATGTTGTGTTTGCTGGGATCCGATGAATATTGATACTATCTCAAGTTAAATACTGAAATATTATGTCTATGTCATTTATGATCTTGCATGCTCTCCGTTACTTGTTGATACTCTGGCCAAGTGGATGCTTGTGACTCCAAGAGGGAGTATTTATGCTAGATAGTGGGTTCAGTCTCCATTTAATCTGGGGGAGTGACAGCAACCTCTAAGGTTGTGGATGTGCTGTTGCCACTAGGGGTAGAACAACAATGCTTTCTCTAAGGATGAATGTGTTGTTTACATTATGCACTTTATGTAATGCAATTGTCTGTTGCTTGCAACTTAATACTGGAGGGGGTGCGGATGCTAACCTGAAGGTGGACTATTTAGGCACAGATGCATGCTGGATAGCGGTCTGTGTACCTTGTCGTAATGCCCAAATGAATCTCATAGTAGACACCATAACTTGCACATGCATATTATGCACTTTTCAATATTGTCAATTGCCCAGCTGTAATTTGTTTACACAGCATGTTATTTATTTATTATGGAGAGACACCACTAGTGAACTGTGGACCCCGGTCCATCCTTTTACATCTGAAATACAACCTACTGCAATCATTGTTCTCTTTCATTCTCTGCAAACAAACATCATTTTCCACACCACACTTTTAATCCTTTGTTTTCAGCAAGCCGGTGAGATTGACACCCTCACTGATTCGTTGGGGCAAAGTAGTTTGATTGTCTTGTGTGCAGGTTCCAAGTCAACTTCGACGCAAGCAAGTTTTCTGGCGCCGTTGACACCTTCAGAAGTGTCTTCACCTCCTACTGGATTGATAACCTTGGTTTCTTACTGAGGAAGACTTGCTGCTACACTCATCAAACCTTACTCTTGGGGTCTCCTGACGAACATGTGTTTTACACGCATCACACCCTGGAGGAGGTCTTAGAGAGAGCTAAGACCGCCGGCCACATCTCTGGTGTGGTAGGACATCTTGTCCCAGGGGGCGGCATCACGCATCTCCAATATGCGGACGACACCATGATCATGGTGGAAGGGTCGGAACTTGACATCATTAATCTCAAGTTCCTTCTCCTCTGTTTTGAGGCCATGTCGGGCCTCAAAATTAACTTCGAAAAAAGTGAAGTCGTGATCATTGGGTACTCTGAGGAGGAGCAGCAGCGGATCGTAGATAATCTTAACTGCCGACTGTCATCCTTCCCAGTTACCTACTTGGGGATGCCGGTCAGGGACACGAGGATCCTAGCCAAGGATTTGGATCCGCAGTAGAGCGGGTCAAGTCGAAGGCTGAACCCTAGCAAGGGCGGTTTACCTCCAAGGGAAGCAAGACTGTCCTTGTCGTGGTGGGAATCACGCAGATGCCACGGGGGTGGCTTAGTCTGGGGCCGATTGGACGCTCGCGGATTCGGGAGAGGGTTTGCGCGGTGGAACCGCACACGAAGAACACGAAGAACACTGCAAACACAAAGATCTACCCTGCTTCGGGGCCCTCGTGAGGAGGTAAAACCCCTACTGCAGCACTAGCCTACCTTGGTGTATTCTCATCTCATATGTGGTGGGCTACAAAGGCTCCTCGAGCTATATGTCTCATCCATGGCCAACTGATCAAGGAAGAAGGAGGGTAGGTGGGTAAGAGTCTCTGCGCGCACCCGCGCGTGCCTCTCGTGCTATCCCCCTGGTGCTCTTTATAAAGAGAGAGCCCAGGGGACAAGGGCTGGCCCACAAACACTGCTCACGCACTGTAGACGAGTTGACTCTGATGGGATGGGCCTCCTTTGTCTTCTAGCTTCTGTCTCCGGCATCTCCGGGAGATGCCGTCCTTTACTTTGTCCTCTAGCCTTTGTCCTCTGAATCTCCATGTCCTCTTCTTATCCTTTCCTGGAGATATTTGCGATGACTCGGATGAGGATGTCCCGGTTGAAGTAGCGTCTGTGGAGATGATCCGGCGGTGCAGACATGCTGAGGTAGCGCAGTCCGGGATGCAGGTGCCGACGTAGAGACCTTGGTCCAGCCGAGTTGGAGGAACCTCATTGCAGCTGAGTTGGAGGAGACGCCCTGCCGAGGTAAGATACCTCGGCCCGTCTTGGCGCGCTGGTGACATTGGTCCGTCCGGGAGAAGAAACCATCGGCCCAGCCGGGACGCTGGGGGAGTTGGCCTGGTCGAGTCGCATGGTGAAGCGGAGCAGCCGAGTCGAGGCCTCGCCGTCCCAGCCGAGGTATGAGCATCGGCCTGACCGAGGTGGTGTCGCTGGCCCGACCGAGTCTGGCTACTCGGCTCGATCCACATCTGAAGGAGCTGTCTCGGCCCGCCCTGAATGAAGTGAGCCCATCTGAAGGAGCTGTCCTGGCCATCGCACTTCGGCCCGTCCGAGGTTGGCCAGCCGAAGAGAGCCCACCGAGGCTGGCACATTCCGGCCCACTGAGATGGCGCATCCGGGACTGGCAGTGGCAACTCGGTCTTCCGAGATCGCTGGCCTGCCTCGGCCTAAACCGGGTTAACGGGTGACTCAGCCCAGCTAAGAGAAAATGGAAGGGTTCGGCCCCAGCCGAGTCTTGATGGCCTCAGCTGCACCGAGATAAACCAGTGCTGGCCCAGCCAGAGGTTGAGCAATCTCAGCTTGTCCGACATAGCGCCATCTCGGCCCGTTCGGACCTCTTCTTGCCTTTTCTTTTGTCTCTTATTTGTTTAACTCTTGTTTATTGCTTCTACTAGCTCCGTACAACCTCTAGCTTTGGGGTACCGGGGATCACATCCCCGACATTAGTCCCCGAGGCTGTGGGGGACTCGCAGAGTCGCGCGCAGTCTTACAAAAATAAATAACCATGCCAACAAAACTCCATAGACACAACCTCCTGCCTGCATGGGCGCCGTTGTATGTCGGTTCTTGGCCCTCCTGGCCACATTCTACATCCGGTTGACTGAGCTCACCCGAATCAACAACGAGATGGTCAGTTTGCACTGGAAATGTGTTGCATGCATGGGCATGGCCTCATATAGATGTCTCTGCCGACATTGGGCAATTCGGCACACTGCCTGAATGGTCACCATTATATGTCGGTTCTTAGCCCTCCTGGCGTTTACCGAACTTGGATGTCGCCAGCATAAACTAGACCGACATAAACCTGCATGTACGCCATTATATGTCGGTTCTTAGCCCTCCTGGCCTTTACCTAACTCGGATGTCGCCAGCATAAGCTGGCCGACATAAACCTGCATGTACGCCTTTATACGTCGGTTCTTAGCCCTCCTGGCCTTTACCGATCTCGGATGTCGCCAGCATAAGCTGGCCGACATAAACCTGCATGTACGTATCTTAAATGTCTCGGTACCTCGGCCTCTCTGGGCATATCATACATGACTCGGTACCTCGGCCGCACTGGGCATATCACACATGTCTCGATACCTCGGCCACTCTGGGCATATCACACATGTCTTGGTACCTCATCCACTCTGGGCATATCACACATGTCTCGGTACCTCGGCCACTCTGGCATATCACACATGTCTCGGTACCTCGGCCACTCTGGGCATAACTCATATGTATCGATACCTCGGCCTCTCTGGGCATAACTCAAATGCCGGTTTTAGCCACTCTGGGCGTATACCGACATAGATGTCTCCAGCCACTGCTGGTTTGACATATAACCTGCATAGACATATCTCAAAGGTAGCCCCTGGCTAACCAACACAAATGATGATTGGGGATACAAAATGATGCCATGATACGTTTGTCCTGGGTTTGTCACGTCAGGTGTCATAGATGACTTCGTAGGTGTGGGATTATGCGAGTCAAGCATCTCCGAGCTTGGGATCGCAGGAACAAAGATCAACACAGATTTACCCAGGTTCGGCCCCCTCAATGTGAGGTAAAAGACCTACTTCCTGCCTACCCTAGATTGGTATTGATATGATAATCGAGGTGTTACAATGGAGGCGATCCGATCTGGTACTCGCCGTATGAGCTAGGGTTTGGGGCTTGATAGCTTGACCCGCTCTAAGTCCTGCGAGTCCTCTTTATATACACAGAGGCTCGCTAGGTTACAAAAGGAAACTTCCCCCATAAGGAATACATCCACAGAGGCCTACTCGGAGACTACTTGGTCTTCACGTCCTCCGGGATATGTCTTCTAGATCTTTCCCTTATGGCGGTTCAATATTGGGCTTGTTCCCAAGTGGGCCTTCGTCCGTGCGAGTAATTAAGTCGCACTGGGCCGCGGGTTAATCCAGAAAGTATTCCCCCGACATTAGCCCCCAAGCGTGGCCTGAACTTCATAGTATTTCTTGATCTTGAATGCTTAGGCCGTGCTTTTCCTTGTTTCGGCTTATAATTCTTCTTGGCGCTCAGAACGCGACTTATCCTGTCTTGACGGTTGATTTTCAGATCTAAACGTCTTCCGTCTGGGTTATTTATCTTGACTCATCATTTTCCCCAGCGTTCTGCATCAAGTCCTGCATTACGCATCCGCTACTCCTTTCCGCCGCCTCCAATCTCGCTTCTCGTACTCACAATCCTTCGGTGGATATCTCCATCGATCTGAGAAAAATGTCTCGCCGCAAGTGCAACTGGGAAGGCTCGTGGGTCGACGAAGATTTCCTGGAATCCCTATCTGCACGGGGCCTTCTTCCGCCAAAAGATCAATGCGAATGGCGGGCGGCCGGTGAGGAGGTAATCCCCAATCCTCAACCAGGAGAATAGTGATTTTTGCGGAGCATGTTGAGCGCGGGTTCAAGCCCCCAGGCTCTCTCTTCTTCCGCTCCTTGATGCAGCGGTTAGGTCTCCGCTTCCATGATATTGGCCCTAATTCGATGTTGCAAGTGAGCAACTTCCACGTCCTCTGCGAAGATTATCTGGGTATCCCGCCTTCAATAGATTTCTGGCTTGCTCTTTTCAATTGCAATAGTCAAAGGGAAACCACAGATGGTCCTTTTCTCCAATGCGGCGCCATTTCCTTCCAACGCCGTCGGGGTAGTATCTTCCCAAAACTAACTCTTGCCAAGAAAATCAAGGAGTGGCAAAGGACATTCTTCTATTGTAAAAACACTTCTCCTGAGGGTGAAATTCCTCTCCCTCTTTGGTCTCCTCTTCCCTTCGAGGCTACCGATGCTTGTCTTCCAAACCTGATCCTTCTTCGTTGCCCTTTGTCGAATCCCTTTAGACAAGGTGAGAGCGCTGACACTCCATGGTCTCACTGGATTAGATCTCATATCTTGCTGGACTAAGTGGCGAGTTCAGCCTGTGAGTCGCCGCTCGCGGCTTATGTGGATTTCACTTGTCATGCAAATGACGTCGATCGCACTTGCCCTGAAGATTGGGACAAAGGGGAGTGGATAAATTTCATTCGCCGAGTGACGGACGAGGATATTGACTCGTATGACAACGTCGGACTTGCTCCCTTCTGGGCTGAGCACAAGCCTTTTGTGGTAATGTTTACTTGTCACTGTTTCCTCGAAAATTCCTTCTCCAAAATTAATTATTTCTGACCTGAGCTCCTTTTCAGATCGATCCCTATTTCTGGGTTCTTCCTTCAGAGGACGTCGACTTGAACCAAGGATCCGCGGCTGAGTCGTCAAACAAGCCGCAGCCTTTGGCGAAGATACAGTTATGCACGAGGGTAGTGCTTCTGAAGAGGAACAACAAATGGCCGACGCTCTTGTCTCGACTCCAAATACCCTTTCCTGGAACTTCCTGAGGTGCCTCGCAGGTCCTCGAAACGTATTTTATGCCAGAGCTCAGAAGACCCCGCAGCCTGAGAAACGTCGCAAAGCCTTGGCGTTACTAGCAGAAACAAGAGCTGCCAAATCTTTAAAACTCGCTGATCCCAACAAGGCTACTTTTCTTCCGAGGCTGTTGCAAAGGATTGCTTTCAATAAGCTCGGGTAATTGTTTGCGACTCTTCTCCTTTTCTTTTTGTGTTTACGTTTTCTGGCAAGGAATTGCTGATCACTACTTCTTTTCATACTCTGTAGGTTCAGATTTGCAAGGTTTATCTTCTCCTTCCTCTGGTTGCCTGATGAAGAGTATCCGTGTCGCCTCTGGGTATGGTTCGCCTTCTTTTCAATGTTGCGGCTCTGCTAGGTCAGCTTATTAACCCATCAATGTTTTGCAGGGCTATGTCTGAAGAGGCTACCAAGTCTAATTCCCATCCCACTTCTTCTCAGCAAGCTATGAGCGAGGATGATGCTGCTGATGAAAACGTGGGAAACAGTAATGGTGCGACTCAACCAAGGCCCTCCCTGGAGGAAGGTATTGCAGACGCGGCTCCTGCCGCGACTCCAGCCGCAGCTCCATCCACAACTCCTGCTGCTGGTAGGATATCTACTGAAAATAGAATTCCAGCTCCAGGAAATAGTTCTAAGTCAATCGCAGATGCCATAATTTCTGCTGGAGACAAGCATGCTGCTCTGCTGCGCGGCTTAGTTGAGCAATTTTCTTCAAGTCGCCAGGTACATATACCGTAGCCCCCAAGGATCAAAACCTTGTGTCATCGCACGGGGTGTTGATTCTTTTCCTGCTTCAAATCTCGAGCCCCCAAATTCCTGGATAATTTACCTATGCGTTTTGCTCTGTTTGTTTTCAGCGTGAACTGTCCTTGCTTGATGCTTCTGGCTCAATAAAGGGTAAAGGCATTTCCATAGACCATCCTGAAATGATGCAGTCTCGCCTGGAGCAGCATAATGAGGTCATTAGGGACCAAGATCAGGAAATAAAATCTCTCAAAGGTCAACTCGACTCCTGCGAAGAGCAATTTAAAGAACTTGAAGCTGATATGCAGCAGCGACTCATGGAGAAAGACGAGGTCATTAGATCTTTGCGAGAAGGACTGGCTCTTAAACTGAATTGATTGATCGCCTGAAGGGGACCACGCAAAGGAACTCGCCGCGCGAGATGAAAAATATAACTCGCTGCTCAAAGCCTTTGAGGGTTTTGGCTCCATGGTCAAATCAGCCGTCCTGCAGCTTGCTGGTTGGTCTTGTATTCCTTTAATCATACATATTTTGGGTAACCAATCGTTAGTCTCTGACTTGTTTCTTGCCTTTTCTTTCTTTGACATAGGACCTGAGGCCCCAGTGTCCCGCTCCAATTTGAAGGATCAACTGGTATATCTGTCTGACCTCAGCCAGCGCTTCTTAAAGGTTACCAAGGAAGTTATGACGGTAATCACTCCTGCGACTGATGGCCCAACATCTTGCGAGTATTGGATAAATAAACTGCTCAAGGCTCCACATTATGTCTCTGATTGGAAACGATCCTCTGCTCGCGCCGGAGCCGCGCATGTCTTGACATTGCTTCGAGCATATTATCCAGAGATAGATGTTGGCAAGGTTGCTCGCCACGGCCTGGCGATGAGCGCAGATGATACTGAACTGCCAATAAGCGAGTACTTCGATATCTGGAAAGGGATGCGGGTATGCCACAAAATTTGTTGATAACTTAGACTTGGGCACTTATCTTGATAAATTCAATCTTGATGGGAGCAAGGTGTCAAGGAAAAGTCCTCAGGAGCTGAGTCATCTCGGGCTGCCACTCCAGCAACAGTATCTGGTGGCCCTTCTGCTCGTCTGGCGGCGCCCTGATTATTAGGACACCTGCGACTGCAACTGCGAGACAAGCCGCGCCAATTCCCACTCCTGTTGCTCGGAAGAGGAAAAATAAATAATGTGGGACATGCCCGTTAGTCTGTAAGATATTCATGTATTATAAACAGTATTTTTGTGACCTATAAGCAGGTTCTTTTCTTGATAATTCCATTAAGTAGACGCTCGCGCGGCTCAGTATTTCCTAGGAACATGTGTGTTCAGGGTCGAGAGCGGCCATGATAGGCAATCAAGCTCGATTGACGCCACACCCCAGTACTTTGGTCGCATAATGCAAGACGCTTCTAGCTTAAGGATTGCCACTAGTTTGGCAAAATTTGAGGTGCGATTGGTACTCGCGATGCTCGTAAGGAGCCCTCAAGGGTCAGTGATATATGAAATTCAAAAGACTCAGCGACTCAATGATAGTTGAGGCGAAACGACAAACCCTTGAATGTCAAGGGTGCCGGCTTTATTTCATAATCACTCGATGTTTTACAGGGTGTTACATGATGATGCAGGCCCTTTAATGCGGGTTTTCTATTCCCCGCAGGCCATGCATACTTGATACTCATCGCACTTAGTTGCGAATTAATACTCCTAACGGAGTGGGTTGAACACCTGATTGGTTCAATTTTGAGTCGCTAAAAGCGACTCGGGTCGAGCATGATAGCTCCGATGTATGTCTCATGTTGAAGCAGAAGCACTGTTGGGCGATCAGCCGCACTGAGCTGCGACTTATGTTGAGTTGAGTTTGCTTTGTAAGGTCTCACGATAACTGAGCCCCTTTGGCTGGGTTGTTGATCGAGGCTGGGTCTATGCACATGCGCCATTTCTTGTCTTCTTTTTGTATCAAGGCGACCTCTGGGGCATTATCTTGCTGATGCGCGACTTCTCGGTGGGTATTTACCATCCGGTGGCTGCATCCTGTTGGCCGCTTCCGCGGTACCTCCAACGCGACTCGTTTTGAGCTGCGATCCCGATCTGCGACTGATACCCATGTGAAGAGTTGGCGATACAAGCTTCTTCTGCGAGTACTGAGCCTGCGTTCTCGCATTCTAACGCTCTCTGTCTGTCTCCATATATTGTAATAACACCGTTTGGTCCTGGTATCTTTAACTGTAGGTAGACGTAGCAGGGGCGAGCGGTAAATTTGACATAGGCTTCTCTTCCAAAGATGCATGATATGAGCTTTTGACTGCTACAACCTCAAAGTCTAGGAGCTCTGTGCGGAAGTTCCGCTCTGTTCCAAAGCTAACTTCAAGTGTTATCTTTCCGATTGGTCGCGTAACAGCTCCTGGGATTATGCCTTGAATTTCTTTCCTGGATGGTCGCAGCCTTGTCTCGGGTATATTCATTCTTCGGAGCGTGTCTTGATATAGGATGTTTACTCTTCCTCCTCCGTCCATTAGGACCTTACTTAACTTGTATCCCGCGACTTCTGGCGTGACCACCAGAGCTGGCTGTCCTGGATCTCTTACTTCTGGGGGGTGATCGCCGCGACTCCAAATAACCGATTGCTCTGTCCAGCGACGATACCTTTCTGGCGTTGAAATCTGACCGTCTTCCGGCTTCCGTCCGTTGTTTGTACTTCCACTGTATGAAACTGTCCTATGTTTCTTCTAGGTAAAACGTCAGGCCTTGACGAGAGCTAGATTTTCTTGTGCTGCATCGATCGCTGCGAGCTGTCTGGCGTGTCGCCTTCTTTCCACCTCCGGTAATAATGACATTGCGCCTTTGTGTGACCCGCTGGCCTGCCATCTCTCTGCGATGTAAGTCGCAAGGCACGTCGAAGATCCCCTTGCAGTTATTAGGGTAAGGCCTTATCACTCTTGCTCCTGCATCTGGTGTGCGACGTTCTCTCCGACGGCTTGTAATTTCCCTGTTGGGTTCTGTGATAAGCCGCCTGCCCCTTTATCTGTCTTTGCGTACTTGTCAGCTTGCCAAAAGCTGGTCGAAACTATCAATCTTGTGCTCAGCGCGACTTAATTTGTGCACCAGGCTCAAATCTACAGTTCTTTCTCATAGCTTGTATTGCAGCTTGTACTGTTAAGTTTTTGGCGGAGCCAAGGATCTCCGCGATTCTCTTGATCCAGTCGCCGCTTGATTCGTCCTCTTTTTGAATGCATTGTCTAAGGTTTTTCATATCTTCTGTTTGGAATCTGCGATGAACTTGTCCTTCAAGTCTTCCCATGTGCTTATTGATTTTGATGGCAGCCTTAACAGCCAATCCCTAGCTTCTCCCTGTATTGCCAAGTGGAAGTATTTCGCACGTATTTCTTGAGTCACATCAGCCCCTGTTATGCTTGCCTCGTAATCTCTATCCATAAGGCAGGGTCTTGGTCACTGCGATAGGTGGTGACTCGCTGCGACTCGTCGAAGTTCGGGGGGAAACGAGTGAGCCGTATTTCCTCTCCAAAACATGCTGGTCCTTTCAATAATGAATAGGAGTTTACTGGCGCTGAATCTTCATCTGAATCAGTTTCAATCTGGGATGGCTGAGTCGCTCCGGACGTCGCGACTCGCCTTCTATCTTCTTTTCTTTTTCCAATGATACCTGCAAACCTGCTAACTGGTTGACCACTTCTTCGACGCTGTACTTTCTCCTCCCCATGATACCTCGTTTTGCGGCTCATTGGGCGTGACTCCATACATATTTGCTTGTTGTAAAGCAGCAGTTTGCAGTAGGTCGATCGCATAGCGAGCTTCCTTATCAGCTCGCGTGTCTCCAACCGGTGCTATCTTTGACAATATCCCTATCGCGGCGTGCACGTTGCTCTCTGGGTCGCCGTGGAACTGTGATTTCTCTCTCCTCTCCATCTTGATCTGATGTTTTTGCTGCCAACGACGGAGTCGCCACTCTTCTTCTTGGAGTTTCTTGCGCTCAGATGTCGCTTGGTTCGCACCGCCTGGTGCTTCGGCTGGCAGCGCGGAGTCGTCGGCCTTCTTCTTGGAGTTTTTCGCGCTCAGCCGCGAGTCTTTGTGCCTCTTCACAGAGCTCCGTCCTGATAGCTTCAATCTCTTCAATCTTGAGGTCTCCTTCCTGATTTGGTAGAGATCCCCAAACAGGTCTTGATGGGACGGGGATGGGCAATCTTGCCGTAGCTTGTTGTAGCTCCTCCAACACGCGGACCCTGACCGGCCGCAGCTCCTTCACCGATTCGCTTCCTTGAGTCGCGTCCATAGATCTGCGACTGACGGATCCGACGAAAACTTTTACTGATCCGATGGGAACGATGTATCCGAACTCGATGCGATCTGCCTCGGGTCCCCACTCTGAGTCGTCGATGAAGGGGACCCCATTGATGTCTTCAACTTGGCCGATGGCGATGTCCTTGAAGCCTGATTTCGATCCTGCGCGGAACGTGACGCTTTTGACCGCAGGCCCCACGGTGGGCGCCAACTGTCGTGGGTTTGTCACGTCAGGTGTCATAGATGACTTCGTAGGTGTGGGATTATGCGAGTCAAGCATCTCCGAGCTTGGGATCGCAGGAACAAAGATCAACACAGATTTACCCAGGTTCGGCCCCCTCAATGTGAGGTAAAAGACCTACTTCCTGCCTACCCTAGATTGGTATTGATATGATAATCGAGGTGTTACAATGGAGGCGATCCGATCTGGTACTCGCCGTATGAGCTAGGGTTTGGGGCTTGATAGCTTGACCCGCTCTAAGTCCTGCGAGTCCTCTTTATATACACAGAGGCTCGCTAGGTTACAAAAGGAAACTTCCCCATAAGGAATACATCCACAGAGGCCTACTCGGAGACTACTTGGTCTTCACGTCCTCCGGGATATGTCTTCTAGATCTTTCCCCTTATGGCGGTTCAATATTGGGCTTGTTCCCAAGTGGGCCTTCGTCCGTGCGAGTAATTAAGTCGCACTGGGCCGCGGGTTAATCCAGAAAGTATTCCCCCAACAACGTTGGCGAACCGAAATAAACGATGACTTGGGATATGGAATGATGCCGTGATACTATGACAAACCGAAATAAACGGCGATCTGTGATGTGGAATGATGCCGTGATATTGTGGCAAACCGAAATAAACGGTGATCTGGAGAATACCGATAATGCCATGATACCTTGGGTAATTTGAGGTAACCAATATAACCATAAAATTGATGATAAATATTCTCTCAATAAAATCGATACCACCTTGCAACGTTAGTTCAAGCACATATATATTGAATATTTAATTTAAACAACGAATCTACTAGTAGCAAAACTATTGCACAAGAAAGCAGACTCGGTTTAAACCGAGTCCCCGAGTTACTTTACGGATCTAGGAGAAAAAGCAGAACTGACTGGCCGGCCAGTCCCCGGGTTAAAACACCTTGCTCCATGTGAACCACCTGTATGTCAGATTTGAACAACGTATGTCGGCTTTGCCCAACATACGTTGGATTCCAGCATACCTCGGATTCCAGCACACCTCGATTTCCATTATACCTCGGATTCCAGCATACCTCGGATTCCAGCATACCTCGGATTCCAGGATACCTCGGATTCCAGCATACCTCGAATTTCAGCATACCTCGGATTTACCAGGGTATCTCGGTAACGAGCATTCTCAGCTAAACCGATACTACCTTTCAATGTTAGTTCAGCATACACATCGTGAATATTTTAAAGGGCACAACAGTTCTACTAACAGAGGCAATAAACTGTAGCATAGGTCAGAAAGTAAATCTAGCAGCAACACTATGCACCAAGATACAGACTCGGTTTCAACCGAGTCCCCGAGTCACTTTTCTTATTTAGCAGACATTAAACTTGACTGGCTGGCCAGTCCCCGGGTCAAAACACTTTGCTCCCGGGCAAAGAATTAAGCAAACGTAGGAATGGGCAGTCCCCGAGTAACTTTTGAGACAAAACAGAACTAGATTGGTTGTCCAGTCCCCGGGTCAAAACACTTTGTCCCCGGGGAAAACAACTAAACATGGCAAGAAGGGACTGGCTGTCCAGCACGCAACACAAATATGAGTAAATACTCACCTGGATGTCTCGGCGTAGGTAGACATCCATACTCCGGTTGATGTAGCGTAGTACCTAAAAACCGACGCCGGCTCGAACTCAACCGCGAGCGCGGACGTCGCTTGTCCGGATTAACTTGCAGTAATGATGCCGACCTGGCAGTAGGCCATGTGCGCGGACAGAGCTGCCTGACGACCAGCTGCGCATCTGAGGCAACCGGCCAGGCACGCACCCACGCATCTGGCAACTGGCCAGGCGCACATGCTCGCACGACCGTACGATCCTGCTGCTTGCCTGCTTGCTTCCTAGGATCCAGCTACTTGCCTGCTAGCTTTAGCTTTTGCTAATGCCGAGCGACGGAGGGCGGCCGCCGAAGAAGCTCGATGCAGCCACGGCGAGGACGACCTACGGGAGGACGAACGACGCGGAGGAGATGCCGGGCGCGGATGCGGATGCGCGCAGGAGACCGCGCCACGGCCAGCCGGCGCAGATCTGGACGGCGGAGACGCGGTCAGCAAGCCGGCGAGGCGCAGCGCTGCCAGCGCGCAAGCGGAGCAAGGGCAGATCTGGGATCTGCTGATGCCGAGCCCCCGCGCCGACGATGAAGATCCCATCCGAATTGGTCCAGCAAGCGCCACTCCAGCCCCATGGTCAGCGCCAACTGTCGTGGTGGGAATCACGCAGATGCCACGGGGGTGGCTTAGTCTGGGGCCGATTTGTAACATCCCAAAAATATTAATCAATATTATATTCCAAAAATGAGAGCCAACAAAAAACTTTTGTTAATTATTCTGTGTTGATCTCTTGTTGTTGCTTGTGTGGTTTAATTCTTGCTAGTGGTATGTTGTTTGCTCTCAATAAAAACAAGAAGAAAAGAAAAGAAGTGAAATAGCAAAATAAAGCAAGAAAAATAAAAGTGACAATTGTGTCCCACAAATTCTCCATGTGAGAATTTCAAATGGTTTCAAACAAAATTCAGTGGAGTGGGTTTATAAACACTCCCCATTTTGTTCCTACCACTTTCCCCTCTCAAAATATTATTTTGAACTAGTTTTAAAATTCTAAAATCAAAACAAATTGAAATAAATTAAAATGCCTTAATTAAAGCAATATAAAAGAAAATGTTTCAAAACATTTTATTATTTTATGCCAATTTTTGTGGAGCTTCTGCACATTATGGGAAGGCCCCACAAATTTTGGCAAATTTTTATAAATTGATTAAGTGCCCCAAATTAAATCAGGAAATGCTGCTGCATTTAACAGAAGGGCTAAAACGTAATTAGAAGAAAGAAGAAGGAAAAGGAGCAGAGCAAAGGAGCCAGGGAGGTTTTTGCAAAAATGTCTTCGGCTACCTCTCCGTCGCCGTGTCGTCGCCGTACGCCGCGCGCGTCGCCGTTTCCCCGGGTCCCCCAGGCCCCCCCTTGCTCGCAGCCGTCCACGGTCGTCGCCTCTGCGCCCTCTGCACGAACTCGAGCACCCCGTTGCCGTAATCGCCGCCCTGTCCCCCTTTGCCGCCGCGGCAGCGCTTGGACGGCGCCGATGAAATTCGTCCCACCCTCTGCACCTCGACGCGTGCCGCTCCGCCCAGGCCTTCTAGAAGACACTAGAACCACGCTCGTCACCGCGTTGCCCTGCCCGTCGCCGTGCCTCGTCAGCCTCGGGCGAAAAGATCCGCCGGTGCGCCGTGGACACTCCCGTGCACCTCGCCCATGAACGCCGGCATCCGCCGCTATATAACCACCCCCGACCCCCTCTGCTCACTCCACACCACCCCGTCCCCCTTTCCCTCGCTCCAATTTCACCGTGCTCTGCCCGGAGGGCAGACATTGCTGCGCCACGGCCGCCGTCAAGGTCGGACACGGCCGCCGCGCTGCTCTACCCTATTCTCCCCTCTTTGCCTCGTAGCATGGTGCCACAGCTTCACCACCCTCACCCGCCCCTTTTTCCCTCTGGATCGTGCACAGGAACGCCGTAGGGAGCTCGCCGGAGTAGCTGCCGTGGCCGTGGGAAGTCCGTCGACCCGCCGCCGGAGCTAGCCGCCGTCCCAGCAAGTAGGACTCAGCCAGGAGCTTCCACCTCACCACCGCCGTCGATTCGCGTCATCGCCGTGCCTTCCCGTGCCCCCTAGGTGAGAGAATCATCCACCACCTCGCCGCCGGCGCGGCAGCGCCGCCAAATCTTGGTCGCCGTCGTCGCGTCGCACGTGGACCGTTGGATCTCGATCCAACGGTTGCGTACCGCTTCGTTTATTAGGCAGAAAGAGAGAGACTGACGTATGGACCCCACACGTCAGCGTTTTAATGTTTTCCCTCGCGCGCACTGTGACACTGCCACTGGGTCCCACCTGTCAGCCTTTTCAACATTATCCAGAGAGATTTAGTTTCGAATTTAAATTCCTCTCTGAGAAGTCAGTACTGGTCCTGACTTTGAAATTCAATATCTCGAGATTTAGGAATCCAAATAAATCAAACTCAAATGTTCTGGAAAGCTTATGAAATTGTTTAACCAACCCAATTGGATTCAACTCATTTAATTAAATATTTAAAAAGTATTATTAGAAACAGTACAGAAGGTTTAAAATCTAAACTTGTTTGTTTCTGATGCTCGGTGAGTCCAAATAATTCCAAACTAATTTTGTTAGCTTAGTACTGCCATGTATAAGCTTCCCAAATTTTGGTGGAATTATTTGTGCAGTAGATATTGTTTGGTTTAAGATAGAAGTTTGAACACCCTTCTGGACCAAAATCTTTTTAGATAATTATTGGTTGATCCAATTGACTTAGAACCAATTTTGTTAGCTCACATATAGCCATGTTTAGTTACCCCTAAAAGGGTTTAATTTTTGGAGCAACAGAATTTAATTGGTAGCTAAAACTTGATTATTGAGCTACTGGATTCAATCCAATGTGTAGGGAGTTTGGTAACTCCAAATGATCCAATTCAAATTGGGTTGTCTTCTACACATCAGTAGCTTTCCATAGAATTTTAGTTTGTATTTTTGTGACCAACAGAACTCAAGTTGTGGAATTAAACATGAATAACTAGTTCTGCCATAATTTAGAAGTAATTAAAAAGTGTTTAATTCAATTTATTTGAAAATCAAATTGTGTGGTTTGTGTGTGCAGTAGCTAATTGTGATGTTGATGATTGTTATGTTGAGATGATTGCTTGTATAGCTTAGTGATTGTTTGCATTGTTTGTTTATTAATTAGACGAGAACGTTGTCGGATATATCGAGGAAGGAGAGTTTGCTGAATTTGAAGAACAAGAGCAAGATCACTTTGCCAAGCAAGGCAAGCTATTCTCTGAGCTTGCACTACCAACATATGCATCTACTTTCATAACATGTTTACTCTCAAAGCAAGATTTATAAAACCCATTTTAAAAGTATATGGATATTATTTTGCCACCCTATGTAGTAGTTTATATAAAACTTTAGGATGGGAAAACAATGTTGTTTATTCAAAACTCCTTTGAAATTCTTGTGAGTTTATGAATACCGAGATGTCGGTGTTGTATGGAAAAGTGGAAAAATGGTGATGTTTATGAAAAATGCACAGTGTCCTAGTACTATGGCGACCAATCTTACCCTGTGCGACCACATTTACCACATATGGGAAAAGGCTTAGTCATGTAGTTTGCTCTTATTAGTATGGGATACCTCATCGACGGAGATGACTCCGTTATGCATGAGGGGATGGTCCGAGGATCTACCCCCTGACCCGGGTCCTCACACAAGTTGGTGGGGAGGATAGAAGGTTCCACCATAAACCGCCGGACAAAACTATGAGTCCTCACACTTAGGGTTTCTGACGGGAAACCGGACTGGGTGTTGATGGAAAGTGTCATATGGGAAGGATCCTATACTAGCATGAGCAAATAAGAGGCTATGGCCGGCGGCTTACTTCGCATACACCTGTATGGCGAGACGTGGCAGACACGATGAGTTGCCGGATGGATGTGGGCTAAAAGCGTGCTACCTCTGCAGAGTGTTTAAAACTATTCGAATAGCCGAGTCCTCGGATATGGACAATTGGGAGACTGTCCTAAGACCTTGTGCAAGTTTTGGAAAAGCTTTTCAAAAAAAAGAAATTGAAATGGTGATGTTGTGGAACAACTATACCAATGGAGTGGTATGAGTTGTTGGAATAAATGGATTATGGTGAGCCATGGTCAGAAAAAGGAAGGGTTTTGGAGAAGCAGATAAAATGGTGGTTTCTTTAAAAAGTGATTATAAAACTCTTCTTACCTTTTTCAATAAAGATATAGAGATGTTTTAAAAAAAAAAGTTGTCAACTAAAATAAAACTAGTGCATACTCATGTTGGGGTAGTTTGCGAGTACATTCAAATGTACTCATATTGGTTTCGTCCCTGGCTATTGTCCTAGCCAGACTACGAGGAGGAGCACTACGCCGAGCAGGAGTATGGCGACTTCTACGCCAACTAAGGATCTCCACAAGTCAGCTGCCTGTCGGGTCGTCATCGTTAGAATATGATGTCGATTACGCCGTAGCTTCCGCTGATATATTTGGTTTGGCCCATGAAGGCACCTATGTAAGAACTTGGTCTAAATGACCATTTATGTAAGACTTTTATTCGGTACTGTAATGGATGTAAACTTTGGTATCCAATTCGGATTATGTGCAACGACAGACTGATCACGGGATCGTTGTGTTAAGCATAATCGGGTATTTCGGACAGCTAGTCCGGGGTCCCCACAGACTTGGTATCAGAGCCATCCTGACTTTAGGAAACCTTAGTTAGCATGGTCGTTTGTCAAATGTTACAAAAGATGAATTTCTAAAAAGAAAGGAATGAAGTATTTTCGAAAATTGCTTATCTCCAATCCTCTTACTTATGCAAAATTTTACTCTCATTAAATGTTATATTTTCCTTGTATCCCTAAAATTTTGTACACCTCTCATTAAGTTAAAATTTGACTCACTTGTTGCCCTACTATATTAAAATTTTGATACTTGTCACTAACTAACTTAAAATTTTGCTTAAAAACTGTAGATGGCACTCCATTGGACCGAGTTCGTTCAGCTGGAGAAGGACAGCAAGCTGACGTTTGAGAGGGACTTGTTCGAGTTGACCAAGCTGTTAGGTCGCCCCGCTCCAGAGTTTGAGGGAGCTCAGATTGATGTTCACGGTGTCGGAAGGCTGAGCTGGCTCATCAGATCGTCAGTTCGCAGGAACATCAAGTCTCCCAGTTCCAGGACGCTCATCTTCACCACCAAGGAGGCCACCTGGGTTGATGGTCTCTGTACTGCTACACAGAGGATGCTAGCCCGACTTTGTGAGGAGCACAAGGCGGAGTTAGTAGACTCCCGTTTCCGGTTCTACGGGAGGCGCAACTGCGATGGACACCCTACTCCTTCACCTTACCACCCGATGTTTGGGAGCTACATCATGGACATGGAGATCTTACTTCAGTGCACTCAGGATGATCTGTTGCGCACTAGGATTCAGCTCCACTTCGACCGCGAGTCGCTCGTTGAGCTTCGCGAGAACGAGATGAAGCTGATGGTGGAGAAGGTTGCTCTTCTCAGGAAGAGGGCCCAGCTGAGGAAGACTATCGTGAAGCTCCGCACGAAGGTGGCAGAGCAGGATGGACTGATTGAGGATCTAGAGCACCATACTGACGAGATGGAGGAGGAGGGCGAGGATCTCCGCAAGGAGAACGACGCTTTCCTCAGTGACGATGATGACTTCGTGGAGGAGATGGACTGTGAGGAGGAGGATGATGAGGAGGAGTTAGTTGACGAGGAGGAGGAGCCACTCGAGCCAGTTCTCGAGGACGAGGAGGAGGATCCCGAGGAGCCAGCCTACCAGTCAGATGCTGACGTGTTAGAGCTGGAGGTTCCACCTCAGTAGGCGAGTGACTTGATCACTACCGCAGGATTAGGTTGACCCCTATAGCTAGTCGAGTAGTAGTAGTGGTTCTTTTGGAAACCAGATGTTATGTATCCTAGATGTAAGGTGATGTTGTAAGCTTGAGGTTGTAAGCTTGATGTTGATGTGAACCCTTTGATGTGTTGTTTGTGAAATATAAGTATGTTTGTCTTGTTTAAATCTGTGTGAACTATTTTCATATAAATCTTAGGATTAATCAACCACTTGAGAGATCATCTTTTCCCTTAGTCGAACTTTTCTTGCCTTGTCTCTTATACCCGGTGTGCTTCAGGATGCCACCCCGTCGCAGCAATGCGGAAGGATCAGGATCAGCACCACCACCACCGGACCCAACCCCCACCCAACTTCTCGCACTTATCATGGAGGAGCGTGAAAATGCCCGGCAAGAGCGCCAAGCTCATCTCGCTGCCTTACAACAACTCGCAGCCGCTATAACAACAACAACAATAACAACAACAACAATGGTGGCAATGGCAATGAGAACCAGCGATCCACCTTAGGCGATTTTCAGAAGACCAACCCACCCACCTACTCCAAGGGACTTCACCCACTAGAAGCCGATGATTGGCTTCGCACCATCGACAATAATCTGAAGTTGCTGCTGTGGGAGAAAATGAGAAAGTGTTGTATGCAACCCACTATCTCGCTGGACCTGCAAGAGCTTGGTGGGAAACTACCAAGACTCTCCAGCCAGCTGGTCATGTCATCAACTGGGCTGAGTTCCAGGAGAAGTTCCGCAAGAAGCATATTCCCAGTGGACTCATTGAGAGGAAGAAGGATGAGTTCCGCAAGCTGAGGCAGGGAAGTAGAGATGTGGTCGGTTATCTTGAGGAGTTTACCGACTTATCTCGGTATGCTCCTGATGACACCGACAAAGAAGAGAAGAAGATGGAGCGTTTCATGAGTGGACTCCATGATGAACTGCAGTGTGCTTGGTTATCCATGACTTCCGTGATCTGGAGTCACTTGTGGACAAAGCCATCCAGCTGGAGACCAAGCGCAAGTCTATGTATGAAGGTCGCAAGAGGAGGATGAATGCTCAGGAAGGTTCGAGCAGCCAGAAACCTCGTATCTTTCAGCAGAACCCAGGCCTGCCTATCGTCCACCCCAAGCTCCACGCCCCAATTACCCTAACCGCCCAAACAACTTCAACCGCCCCAATGACAATAACCGTCCCGGAGGAAACTTCAACAACTTCAACCCCAATCCAATGTGTCTGCTTTGAATGCGGCAACAAGGGTCACTACTCCAAAGAATGTCCCAATCCCAAGAGGAATGTCCAGCGCCCCAATGCGCCGGCACAGAACAATGGTCAAGGCCGCAATGGAAATGGAAATGGCAAGAATGCCGCACCTCGCGGAAATGCTGCTGTTGCCAAGGGTCGTCTGCACCACATCAATGCTGAAGAAGCTCAGGATGCTCCGGATGTTGTGCTGGGTACGTTCCTTGTCAACTCAGTACCTGCAACTGTTCTGTTTGATTCTGGTGCTACCCATTCATTTGTTACCCAAGAATTTGTTGCTAAGGGAGGTTTAGTTAAGAGCCTCTTACCCAAACCCATGGTCATCCAAATCCCAGAATCCACCGTAGAGACCAAGATGTTTTGCTCCGATGTACCCCTTGAGATCAAAGGAGAAAAGTTTCCAGTTAACTTAATTGTTCTGGGAACCCAAGGCATCGATGTTATACTCGGTATGAATTGGTTAGCCAAGTACCATGGTCGAATTGACTGTGCCAGAAGAGCTGTATCCATCACCACCGACAAAGAAGTAGAAGTGGAGTATGTGTCTGAAACTAGTCAACCTCACCCAGGCTGCCATGAGAGCATAGCTCGACCTGCCCTAGATGAGATCCGTGTTGTTCATCTGTTCAAGGATGTTTTCCCAGAAGAATTGCCTGGTATGCCGCCAGACAGGGATATTGAGTTCATAATTGAGCTTATCCCAGGAACATCCCCCATATCCCAAAAGCCTTATCGGATGAATCCGGAAGAACTGGTTGAGTTGAAGAAGCAGTTGGCTGATATGCTCAGCAAAGGTCTTGTCCGCCCAAGCGCTTCACCATGGGGATCACCCATTATTTTTGTGGACAAGAGAGACGGTACCACACGCCTGTGTGTGGATTATCGCAAGCTGAATGACGTGACCATTAAAAATAAGTACCCTCTTCCCAAGATCGAGGATCTGTTCGATCAAATGAACGGAGCCCGAGTCTTTTCAAAGATCGATCTTCGGACAGGTTACCATCAGTTGAAGATCCGAGAGACAGATATTCCCAAGACCGCCTTCACCACTCGTTACGGTTTGTTTGAATACACCGTGATGTCTTTTGGTCTGACCAATGCCCCAGCCTATTTCATGAATCTCATGAACAAGATTTTCATGGAGTACCTCGACAAGTTCGTGGTAGTTTTCCTTGATGACATCCTTATTTATTCCAAGACCGAAGAAGAGCATGCTGAACACCTGCGTCTAGTTTTGGAGACCCTCCAAGCACCAGCTGTATGCCAAACTTAGCAAGTGTGAGTTTTGGCTCAGTGAAGTGGCATTTCTTGGACATATTGTATCCGCTGGAGGAATTTCTGTTGACCCTGAGAAGATACAAGCCATTCTTGACTGGTTATCCCCAACCAATGTTTTTGAAATCCGAAGCTTTCTCGGACTTGCCGGTTATTACCGCAAGTTCGTTGAAGGATTTTCCAGTATAGCCAAACCTCTGACCCAACTGTTGAAGAAGGACAAGAAATTTGAATGGACTCAGAAGTGTGAGGATAGTTTCCAAGAACTGAAGAAGAGACTAACCTCAGCCCCAATCCTGATCATGCCAGACGTCACCCAGAGTTTCGACGTGTATTGCGATGCATCACGCCTCGGACTTGGTTGCGTTCTGATGCAAGAAGGCAAAGTTGTGTCGTATCTGTCCCGGCAGTTGCGACCGCATGAAGAGAATTACCCAACCCATGACTTGGAGTTAGCTGCTGTAGTCTTTGCTCTTAAGAAGTGGCGTCCCTATCTTGCGGGACATCGCTGCGAGGTCTATACAGATCACAAAAGCTTGAAGTATATTTTCACCCAGAAAGATCTGAACCTGCGACAGAGGAGATGGATGGAATTAATCAAGGATTATGATATTGGAATCCATTATCACCCCGGAAAGGCTAATGTAGTTGCCGATGCCCTTAGTCGCAAACCTTGCACCCTGAATGCCCTGATCCAAGCCGAACAGCCAGCCTTGTTCAAAGACTTCCAAGATTTTGGACTAGAGCTTGTTAGCCATGGTTATCTCGCCAATCTAGAGTTAACCCCAACCCTGATGGATCAAATCAAAGAAGCCCAAAAGGTCATGAAAGCATAGAGGGAATTAGGAAGAAATTTCCCTCGGCAAAGCACCCGGTTTTACCGAAGATGCTGAAGGAGTGCTGAAATTCAATGACCGTATCTGTGTGCCCAATGTCACGGAACTTAAGGAGTTAATCCTGAAGGAGGCCCATGAGACCCCTTATTCAATCCACCCCGGCGGAACCAAAATGTACCAAGACCTTCGAGAAAGATTTTGGTGGCATGGAATGAAGCGAGAGATTGGTTCATTCGTAGCCAAGTGTGACATCTGCCAGCGAGTTAAGGCTGAACATCAGCGACCCGCTGGATTGCTTCAACCTTTGAAAATTCCCGAGTGGAAGTGGGACGAGATTGGAATGGATTTTATTACCGGACTTCCAAGATCCAACCGAGGCCATGATTCAATCTGGGTCATCGTTGATCGACTGACCAAGGTTGCCCACTTTGTTCCTGTCAAGACCACTCATACCGGAGCTCAGTTAGCAGACCTGTATATTTCCAGAATAGTGAGCCTGCATGGTGTGCCTAAGAAGATTGTATCTGATAGAGGCACGCAATTCACCTCAAGATTCTGGAAATCCCTTCATGAAGCCCTCGGAACCAAGTTAGCCTTTAGCACAGCTTATCATCCCCAGACCGATGGCCAGACTGAGCGAGTGAACCAGATATTGGAGGACATGCTTCGCGCATGTGTTCTATCCTATGGTTCCAAGTGGGAAGATTGTCTTCCGTTTGCAGAGTTCTCGTACAACAACAGTTATCAGTCTAGTCTGCAAATGGCCCCTTTTGAAGCCCTTTACGGCAAGAAGTGTCGTACACCCCTGAATTGGTCCGATACCGGAGAGAGCAAATTGTTCGGACCAGATACCCTCCGAGAAGCTGAAGAGCAAGTTCAGCTTATTCGTGAACGCCTCAAAACTGCCCAATCCCGTCAGAAGAGTTACGCTGACACCAAGCGCCGTGATCTCACTTTCAGTGTCGGAGATTATGTTATCTCCGAGTGACACCCCTCAAGGGAATGCAGCGTTTCCATGTCAAAGGAAAGTTAGCGCCAAGGTATATTGGACCCTTCAAGGTCATTGCTCGTCGAGGAGAAGTATCCTATCAGCTGGAGTTACCCCAGAGTTAGGAGATTATCATGATGTCTTCCACATTTCCTTGCTCCGGAAGTGTCTTGAAGTTCCTGACCAGCCTGATGTTTTCAAAAACATCGACCACCTCTCCATCGACCTGAACCAAGATTTGACTTATCGTGAGAGACCCCTCAAAATTCTCGAAGAAGATGTTCGTGTTACCCGAAGACGTGCGATCAAGTTTTACAAAGTCCAGTGGACTAACCACTCTGAAGAAGAAGCAACTTGGGAACGCGAAGATTATCTTAGAAGCGAATTCCCAGACCTCCTTAAAACCTAAGCCTAGCAAATCTCGGGACGAGATTTATTTTAAGGGGGGAAGGATTGTAACATCCCAAAATATTAATCAATATTATATTCCAAAAATGAGAGCCAACAAAAACTTTTGTTAATTATTGTGTTGATCTTGTTGTTGCTTGTGTGTTTTTCTTGCTAGTGGTATGTTGTTTGCTCTAATAAAAACAAGAAGAAAAAAAAGAATGAAATAGCAAAATAAAGCAAGAAAAATAAAAGTGACAATTGTGTCCACAAATTCTCCAAGTGAGAATTTCAAATGGTTTCAAACAAAATTCAGTGGAGTGGGTTTATAAACACTCCCCATTTTGTTCCTACCACTTTCCCCTCTCAAATATTATTTTGAACTAGTTTTAAAATTCTAAAATAAAACAAATTGAAATAAATTAAAATGCCTTAATTAAAGCAATATAAAAGAAAATGTTTCAAAACATTTTATTATTTTATGCCAATTTTTGTGGAGCTTCTGCACATTATGGGAAGGCCCCACAAATTTTGGCAAATTTTTATAAATTGATTAAGTGCCCCAAATTAAATCAGGAAATGCTGCTGCATTTAACAGAAGGGCTAAAACGTAATTAGAAGAAAGAAGAAGGAAAAGGAGCAGAGCAAAGGAGCCAGGGAGGTTTTTGCAAAAATGTCTTCGGCTACCTCTCCGTCGCCGTGTCGTCGCCGTACGCCGCGCGCGTCGCCGTTTCCCCGGGTCCCCCAGGCCCCCCCTTGCTCGCAGCCGTCCACGGTCGTCGCCTCTGCGCCCTCTGCACGAACTCGAGCACCCCGTTGCCGTAATCGCCGCCCTGTCCCCCTTTGCCGCCGCGGCAGCGCTTGGACGGCGCCGATGAAATTCGTCCCACCCTCTGCACCTCGACGCGTGCCGCTCCGCCCAGGCCTTCTAGAAGACACTAGAACCACGCTCGTCACCGCGTTGCCCTGCCCGTCGCCGTGCCTCGTCAGCCTCGGGCGAAAAGATCCGCCGGTGCGCCGTGGACACTCCCGTGCACCTCGCCCATGAACGCCGGCATCCGCCGCTATATAACCACCCCCGACCCCCTCTGCTCACTCCACACCACCCCGTCCCCCTTTCCCTCGCTCCAATTTCACCGTGCTCTGCCCGGAGGGCAGACATTGCTGCGCCACGGCCGCCGCGCTGCTCTACCCTATTCTCCCCTCTTTGCCTCGTAGCATGGTGCCACAGCTTCACCACCCTCACCCGCCCCTTTTTCCCTCTGGATCGTGCACAGGAACGCCGTAGGGAGCTCGCCGGAGTAGCTGCCGTGGCCGTGGGAAGTCCGTCGACCCGCCGCCGGAGCTAGCCGCCGTCCCAGCAAGTAGGACTCAGCCAGGAGCTTCCACCTCACCACCGCCGTCGATTCGCGTCATCGCCGTGCCTTCCCGTGCCCCCTAGGTGAGAGAATCATCCACCACCTCGCCGCCGGCGCGGCAGCGCCGCCAAATCTTGGTCGCCGTCGTCGCGTCGCACGTGGACCGTTGGATCTCGATCCAACGGTTGCGTACCGCTTCGTTTATTAGGCAGAAAGAGAGAGACTGACGTATGGACCCCACACGTCAGCGTTTTAATGTTTTCCCTCGCGCGCACTGTGACACTGCCACTGGGTCCCACCTGTCAGCCTTTTCAACATTATCCAGAGAGATTTAGTTTCGAATTTAAATTCCTCTCTGAGAAGTCAGTACTGGTCCTGACTTTGAAATTCAATATCTCGAGATTTAGGAATCCAAATAAATCAAACTCAAATGTTCTGGAAAGCTTATGAAATTGTTTAACCAACCCAATTGGATTCAACTCATTTAATTAAATATTTAAAAAGTATTATTAGAAACAGTACAGAAGGTTTAAAATCTAAACTTGTTTGTTTCTGATGCTCGGTGAGTCCAAATAATTCCAAACTAATTTTGTTAGCTTAGTACTGCCATGTATAAGCTTCCCAAATTTTGGTGGAATTATTTGTGCAGTAGATATTGTTTGGTTTAAGATAGAAGTTTGAACACCCTTCTGGACCAAAATCTTTTTAGATAATTATTGGTTGATCCAATTGACTTAGAACCAATTTTGTTAGCTCACATATAGCCATGTTTAGTTACCCTAAAAGGGTTTAATTTTGGAGCAACAGAATTTAATTGGTAGCTAAAACTTGATTATTGAGCTACTGGATTCAATCCAATGTGTAGGGAGTTTGGTAACTCCAAATGATCCAATTCAAATTGGGTTGTCTTCTACACATCAGTAGCTTTCCATAGAATTTCAGTTTGTATTTTTGTGACCAACAGAACTCAAGTTGTGGAATTAAACATGAATAACTAGTTCTGCCATAATTTAGAAGTAATTAAAAAGTGTTTAATTCAAGTTTATTTGAAAATCAAATTGTGTGGTTTGTGTGTGCAGTAGCTAATTGTGATGTTGATGATTGTTATGTTGAGATGATTTCTTGTATAGCTTAGTGATTGTTTGCATTGTTTGTTTATTAATTAGACGAGAACGTTGTCGGATATATCGAGGAAGGAGAGTTTGCTGAATTTGAAGAACAAGAGCAAGATCACTTTGCCAAGCAAGGCAAGCTATTCTCTGAGCTTGCACTACCAACATATGCATCTACTTTCATAACATGTTTACTCTCAAAGCAAGATTTATAAAACCCATTTTAAAAGTATATGGATATTATTTTGCCACCCTATGTAGTAGTTTATATAAAACTTTAGGATGGGAAAACAATGTTGTTTATTCAAAACTCCTTTAAAAATTCTTGTGAGTTTATGGAATACCTAGATGTCGGTGTTGTATTGGAAAAGTGGAAAAGTGGTGATGTTTATGAAAAATGCACAGTGTCCTAGTACTATGGCGACCAATCTTACCCTGTGCGACCACATTTACCACATATGGGAAAAGGCTTAGTCATGTAGTTTGCTCTTATTAGTATGGGATACCTCATCGACGGAGATGACTCCGTTATGCATGAGGGGATGGTCCGAGGATCTACCCCCTGACCCGGGTCCTCACACAAGTTGGTGGGGAGGATAGAAGGTTCCACCATAAACCGCCGGACAAAACTATGAGTCCTCACACTTAGGGTTTCTGACGGGAAACCGGACTGGGTGTTGATGGAAAGTGTCATATGGGAAGGATCCTATACTAGCATGAGCAAATAAGAGGCTAGGGCCGACGGCTTACTTCGCATACACCTGATATGGCGAGACGTGGCAGACACGATGAGTTGCCGGATGGATGTGGGCTAAAAGCGTGCTACCTCTGCAGAGTGTTTAAAACTATTCGAATAGCCGAGTCCTCGGATATGGACAATTGGGAGACTGTCCTAAGACCTTGTGCAAGTTTTGGAAAAGCTTTTCAAACAAAAAGAAATTGAAATGGTGATGTTGTGGAACAACTATACCAAATGGAGTGGTATGAGTTGTTGGAATAAATGGATTATGGTGAGCCATGGTCAGGAAAAAGGAAGGGTTTTGGAGAAGCAGATAAAATGGTGGTTTCTTTAAAAAGTGATTATAAAACTCTTCTTACCTTTTTCAATAAAGATATAGAGATGTTTTAAACAAACAAAAGTTGTAAGTTAAAATAGAACTAGTGCATACTCATGTTGGGGTAGTTTGCGAGTACATTCAAATGTACTCATATTGGTTTCGTCCCTGGCTATTGTCCTAGCCAGACTACGAGGAGGAGCATTACGCCGAGCAGGAGTATGGCGACTTCTATGCGAACTAAGGATCTCCACAAGTCAGCTGCCTGTCGGGTCATCATCGTTAGAATATGATGTCGATTACGCCGTAGCTTCCGCTGATATATTTGGTTTGGCCCATGAAGGCACCTATGTAAGAACTTGGTCTAAATGACCATTTATGTAAGACTTTTATTCGGTACTGTAATGGATGTAAACTTTGGTATCCAATTCGGATTATGTGCAACGACAGACTGATCATGGGATCGTTGTGTTAAGCATAATCGGGTATTTCGGACAGCTAGTCCGGGGTCCCCGACGCTCGCGGATTCGGAAGAGGGTTTGCGCGGTGGAACCGCACACGAAGAACACGAAGAACACTACAAACACAAAGATCTACCCTGCTTCGGGGCCCTCGTGAAGAGGTAAAACCCCTACTACAGCACTAGCCTACCTTGGTGTATTCTCATCTCATATGTGGTGGGCTACAAAGGCTCCTCGAGCTGTATGTCTCATCCATGGCCAACTGATCAAGGAAGAAGGAGGGTAGGTGGGGTAAGAGTCTCTGCGCGCACCCGCGCGTGCCTCTCGTGCTATCCCCCTGGTGCTCTTTATAAAGAGAGAGCCCAGGAGACACGGGCTCGCCCACAAACACTGCTCACGCACTGTAGACGAGTTAACTCTGATGGGATGGGCCTCCTTTGTCTTCTAGCTTCTGTCTCCGGCATCTCCGGGAGATGCCGTCCTTTCCTTTGTCCTCTAGCCTTTGTCCTCTGAATCTCCACGTCCTCTTCTTATCCTTTCATGGAGATATTTGCGATGACTCGGATGAGGATGTCCCGGTTGAAGTAGCGTCTGTGGAGATGATCCGGCGGTGCAGACATGCTGAGGTAGCGTAGTCCGGGATGCAGGTGCCGACGTAGAGACCTTGGTCCAGCCGAGTTGGAGGAACCTCATTGCAGCTGAGTTGGAGGAGATGCCCTGCCGAGGTAAGATACCTCGGCCCGTCTTGGCGCGCTGGTGACATCGGTCCGTCCGGGAGAAGAAAGCATCGGCCCAGCCGGGACGCTGGGGGAGTTGGCCTGGTCGAGTCTCATGGTGAAGCGGAGCAGCCGAGTCGAGGCCTCGCCGTCCCAGCCGAGGTATGAGCGTCGGCCTGACGAGGTGGTGTCGCTGGCCCGACCGAGTCTGGTTACTCGGCTTGATCCGCATCTGAAGGAGCTATCCCGGCCCGCCCTGAATGAAGTGAGCCCATCTGAAGGAGCTGTCCCGGCTAGCGCACTTCGGCCCGTCCGAGGCCGGCCAGCCGAAGAGAACCCACCGAGGCTGGCACATTCCGGCCCACTGAGATGGCGCATCCGGGACTGGCAGTGGTGACTCGGCCTTCCGAGATCGCTGGCCTGCCTCGGCCTAAACTGGGTTAACGGGTGACTCAGCCCAGCTAAGAGAAAATGGAAGGGTTCAGCCCCAGCCGAGTATTGATGGCCTCAGCTGCACTGAGATAAACCAGTGCTGGCCCAGCCAGAGGTTGAGCAATCTCGGCTTGTCCGACATAGCGCCATCTCGGCCCGTTCGGACCTCTTCTTGCCTTTTCTTTGTCTCTTATTTGTTTAACTCTTGTTTATTGCTTCTACTAGCTCCGTACAACCTCTAGCTTTGGGGTACCGGGGATCACATCCCCGACATTAGTCCCCGAGGCTATGGGGGACTCGCAGAGTCGCGCGCAGTATTACAAAAATAAATAACCATGCCAACAAAACTCCATAGACACAACCTCCTGCCTGCATGGGCGTCGTTGTATGTTGGTTCTTGGCCTCCTGGCCACATTCTACATCCGGTTGACCGAGCTCACCCGAATCAACAACGAGATGGTCAGTTTGCACTGGAAATGTGTTGCATGCATGGGCATGACCTCATATAGATGTCTCTGCCGACATTGGGCAATTCGGCACACTGCCTGAATGGTCACCATTATATGTCGGTTCTTAGCCCTCCTGGTGTTTACCGAACTCGGTTGTCGCCAGCATAAGCTAGACCGACATAAACCTGCATGTACGCCATTATATGTCGGTTCTTAGCCCTCCTGGCCTTTACCTTACTCGGATGTCGCCAGCATAAGCTGGCCGACATAAACCTGCATGTACGCCTTTATACGTTGGTTCTTAGCCCTCCTGGCCTTTACCGAACTCGGATGTCGCCAGCATAAGCTGGCCGACATAAACCTGCATGTACGTATCTGAAATGTCTCGGTACCTCGGCCTCTCTGGGCATATCACACATGACTCGGTACCTCGGCCACTCTGGGCATATCACACATGTCTCGATACCTCGGCCACTCTGGGCATATCACACATGTCTTGGTACCTCGTCCACTCTGGGCATATCACACATGTCTCGGTACCTCGGCCACTCTGGCATATCACACATGTCTCGGTACCTCGGCCACTCTGGGCATAACTCATATGTATCGATACCTCGGCCTCTCTGGGCATAACTCATATGTCGGTTTTAGCCACTCTGGGCGTTTACCGACATAGATGTCTCCAGCCACTGCTGGACTGACATAAGCATATCTCAAATGTCGGTTTTAGCCACTCTGGGCGTATACCGACATAGATGTCTCCAGCCACTTCTGGTTTGACATATAACCTGCATAGACATATCTCAAAGGTAGCCCTGGCTAACCAACGCAAATGATGATTGGGGATACAAAATGATGCCATGATACGTTGGCGAACCGAAATAAACGATGACTCGGGATATGGAATGATGCCGTGATACTATGACAAACCGAAATAAACGGCGATCTGTGATGTAGAATGATGCCGTGATACTGTGGCACCCGAAATAAACGGTGATCTGGAGAATACCGATAATGCCATGATACCTTGGGTAATTTGAGGTAACCAATATAACCATAAACTTGATGATAAATATTCTCTCAATAAAATCGATACCACCTTGCAACGTTAGTTCAAGCACATATATATTGAATATTTAATTTAAACAACGAATCTACTAGTAGCAAAACTATTGCACAAGAAAGCAGACTCGGTTTAAACCGAGTCCCTGAGTTACTTTACGGATCTAGGAGAAAAGGCAGAACTGACTGGCCGGCCAGTCCCCGGGTTAAAACACCTTGCTCCATGTGAACCACCTGTATGTCAGATTTGAACAACGTATGTCGGCTTTGCCCAACATACGTTGGATTCCAGCATACCTCGGATTCTAGCACACCTCGGATTTCTATTATACCTCGGATTCCAGCATACCTCGGATTCCAGCATACCTCGGATTTACTAGGTATCTCGGTAACGAGCATTCTCAGCTAAACCGATACTACCTTTCAATGTTAGTTCAGCATACACATCGTGAATATTTTAAAGGGCACAACAGTTCTACTAACAGAGGCAATAAACTGTAGCATAGGTCAGAAAGTAAATCTAGCAGCAACACTATGCACCAAGATACAGACTCGGTTTCAACCGAGTCCCCGAGTCACTTTTCTTATTTAGCAGACATTAAACTTGACTGGCTGGCCAGTCCCCGGGGCAAAGAATTAAGCAAACGTAGGAATGGGCAGTCCCCGAGTAACTTTTGAGACAAAACAGAACTAGATTGGATGTCCAGTCCCGGGTCAAAACACTTTGTCCCCGGGGAAAACAACTAAACATGGCAAGAAGGGACTGGCTGTCCAGCACGCAACACAAATATGAGTAAATACTCACATGGATGTCTCGGCGCAGGTAGACATCCATACTCCGGTTTATGTAGCGTAGTACCTAAAAACCGACGCCGGCTCAAACTCAACCGCGAGCACGGACGTCGCTTGTCCGGATTAACTTGCAGTAATGATGCCGACCTGGCAGTAGGCCATGTGCGCGGACAGAGCTGCCTGACGACCAGCTGCGCATCTGAGGCAACGGCCAGGCACGCACCCACGCATCTGGCAACTGGCCAGGCGCACATGCTCGCACGAGCGTACGATCCTGCTGCTTGCCTGCTTGCTTCCTAGGATCCAGCTGCTTGCCTGCTTGCTTTAGCTTTTGCTGATGCCGAGCGACGGAGGGCGGCCGCCGAAGAAGCTCGATGCAGCCACGGCGAGGAAGACCTACGGGAGGACGAACGACGCGGAGGAGATGCCAGGCGCGGATGCGGATGCGCGCAGGAGACCGCGCCACGGCCAGCCGGCGCAGATCTGGACGGCGGAGACGCGGTCAGCAAGCCGGCGAGGCGCAGCGCTGCCGGCGCGCAAGCGGAGCAAGGGCAGATCTGGGATCTGCTGATGCCGAGCCCCCGCGCCGACGATGAAGATCCCATCCGAATTGGTCCAGCAAGCGCCACTCCAGCCCCACGGTCGGCGCAAACTGTCGTGGTGGGAATCAAGCAGATGCCACGGGGGTGGCTTAGTCTGGGGCCGATTGGACGCTCGCGGATTCGGAGAGGGTTTGCGCGGTGGAACCACACACGAAGAACACGAAGAACACTGCAAACACAAAGATCTACCCTACTTCGGGGCCCTCGTGAGGAGGTAAAACCCCTACTGCAGCACTAGCCTACCTTGGTGTATTCTCATCTCATATGTGGTGGGCTACAAAGGCTCCTCGAGCTGTATGTCTCATCCATGGCCAACTGATCAAGGAAGAAGGAGGGTAGGTGGGGTAAGAGTCTCTGCGCGCACCCGCGCGTGCCTCTCGTGCTATCCCCCTAGTACTCTTTATAAAGAGAGAGCCCAGGGGGCAAGGGCTGTCCCCCAAACACTGCTCACGCACTGTAGACGAGTTAACTCTGATGGGATGGGCCTCCTTTGTCTTCTAGCTTCTGTCTCCGGCATCTCCGGGAGATGCCGTCCTTTCCTTTATCCTCTAGCCTTTGTCCTCTGAATCTCCACGTCCTCTTCTTATCCTTTCATGGAGATATTTGCGATGACTCGGATGAGGATGTCCCGGTTGAAGTAGCGCCTGTGGAGATGATCCGGCGGTGCAGACATGCTGAGGTAGCGTAGTCCGGGATGCAGGTGCCGACATGGAGACCTTGGTCCTGCCGAGTTGGAGGAACCTCATTGCAGCTAAGTTGGAGGAGATGCCCTGCCGAGGTAAGATACCTCGGCCCGTCTTGCCGCGCTGGTGACATCGGTCCGTCCGGGAGAAGATAGCATCGGCCCAGCTGGGACACTGGGGGAGTTGGCCTGGTCGAGTCGCATGGTGAAGCGGAGCAGCCGAGTCGAGGCCTCGCCGTCCCAGCCGAGGTATGAGCGTCGGCCTGACCGAGGTGGTGTCGCTGGCCCGACCGAGTCTGGTTACTCGGCTCGATCCGCATCTGAAAGAGCTGTCCCGGCCCGCCCTGAATGAAGTGATTCCATCTGAAGGAGCTGTCCCGGCTAGTGCACTTCGGCCGTCCGAGGCTGGCCAGCCGAAGAGAGCCCACCGAGGCTGGCACATTCCGGCCCACTGAGATGGTGCATCCGGGACTGGCAGTGGTGACTCAGCCTTCCGAGATCGCTGGCCTGCCTCGGCCTAAACCGGGTTAACGGGTGACTCAGCCCAGCTAAGAGAAAATGGAAGGGTTCAGCCCCAGCCGAGTCTTGATGGCCTCAGCTGCACTGAGATAAACCAGTGCTGGCCCAGCCAGAGGTTGAGCAATCTCGGCTTGTCCGACATAGCGCCATCTCGGCCCGTTCGGACCTCTTCTTGCCTTTTCTTTTGTCTCTTATTTGTTTAACTCTTGTTTATTGCTTCTACTAGCTCCGTACAACCTCTAGCTTTGGGGTACCGGGGATCACATCCCCGACAGTCCTGATTGACTCTTGCATATCTAGCCTCCCCATGTTTATGATGGGGATGTATTTACTGCCGGAAGGAACCCACGGGAACTTTGATATGGACATGTCCCGGTTCTTCTGGATGGCGGCGAATGGTCGCCAAAAATACCATATGGTTAAATGGGCTGATATTTGCGCCCCCAAGGAGTTGGGGGGCATAGGCATCCTGGCCTCGAGGCGTATGAATGAGGCCTTGATGGTGAAATGGGTTTGGCGTATTCTTAGGATGTGTTCGGTTGTGGAACCGAATGGAATGGAATGGAACCATTCCATTCCAATAAACTGGAATGTCACGGTTACATCCCGTTCTTGCGTTCGGTTGGACAAAACGAGATGGAATGGAATGGCTCACATAATTTTTTGGATTAGCGATTCAATTTCGTCTAATTAGGTTTAGCAATTCAATTAGCAGTAACTAATTTGGAATTAGCAAATCAGAGAGGAAAGGAGCCAAATCGGAGAAGAAAAAAGTCAAATCCCGGCTGGCCGTGCTACGCCTCACCCGGCCATGGCCGCCGTTGCTGCTGCTGGCCGAGGCCGCAGATGGCCGTGCTGCTTTCCACCGCCGCTGCTGACTGTGGCCGCAGCTGCAGGCCGTGCTGCACCTGGAGTCGTCCGGCCGGTTGCGCGCCCCCGCGCCTGGAGAGAGGGACGGCGAGCATGGAGAGCCTGGTGACCTCCGGCCCCTCGCTGGCCACCGCTGCCTGCTGGCCACCACCGCCGGCCGCCGGCTTCCCTCCTTCGCGCCGTCCTCCCTCGCTGGCCACCGCTGCCTGCTGGCCAAGGACGCCATGCATGGGAGAGGTCGTCGCCGCGCCTGGGCGCTGCTTGCTTTGCTGGCGAGGCCGAGGCCGTCCTCCCGCGCCGGCCTCCGCCGGCAGCCGCGCCTCGAGCTGGTCCGCCCGCCGCTGACCAGGGAGAGGAGAGGATTAGGGAGAGGTGAGAGAGAGGAGTACGCTAATCGCACGCGTTCCACCTCGTCCGGCCGATTTTGCCGGACGGGTGCGTTCCGCATCTACACGGAATATTCCGTTCCGAGGAATCACTTCGTTCCATCCCTTTGTCTAACCGAACACGAGAATGGGTTCCAGGTGTGGAACCGTTCCATTCCATTCCACCTGGTTCTGGAACCGAACACACCCTTAGGGTGTGTTCGGTTGTGGGATAGATTGGAATGGAATGGAACCATTCCATTCCACTGTCACGGAACCGTTCCATTACTGTGTTCGGTTTGGACAAAAAATTGTCACGGAACCGTTCCATTCTTGTGTTCGGTTTTGGAATGGGATGAGAATGGAATGGGATGAGAATGGAATGGAGTGAGAATGGAATTAGCACGTGACAGTCACCCGTTCCAGCTTGTCCGGCCGAATCGGCCGGACGGGTGTATTCCGCATCTCGTGCGAATATTCCCTTCGGAGGAACGACTACGTTCCATTCCACTCAAAAGCCGAACACAGGGATGGGTCCAAGGAACGGAATGGTTCCGTTCCATTCCGGCTGGTTCCAGAACCGAACACACCCTTAGAGAGGAGGGGGCTTGTGGCTGTAGCTAATTAAAGCCAAATACTTGCGTGGTGGCTCCCTCATGGCTTGCGATCGCAAGGATGGCTCCCAATTTTGGCGATCCATCTAGGCCATCAAGCATGAGATCCGGCTGGGGGTCTCATTCTCCATAGGCGACAGAAGAGGAACCCTATTTTGGCTAGATCCATGGCTTGATGGGCGCGCGATCCGACGTGAGTTCCCTCAACTCTTTGCCATATGCACCAACCCTATGTTACTAGTTGCTAGCGCCTCCTCCCAGGGTAGATGGGAGGTGGGTTTCCGGCGGACTTTTGGTCCGACCGAGGTGATGTCTTGGGAGCTGCTCCTGACAAGGCTTCCACGGACCCGGTCGGCATCCCCGGATAGCGTATCGTAGACGTTGGCTCCTTTGAGATGCTTTACGGTTGGCTCCGCATACAGGGCCTTGTTTAGAGGGCCCGTCCTTCAGTGGACCTCCCCGTTATGGAAGGCCCCGTTGCCATTGAAGATTAAAACCTTTGTTTGGCAACTTCTTAGAGTCTGCCTCCCGTCGGGTGTGGAGGTGGTGAAGCGGTTGGGGCCAGGTGATGGCACCTGCCCCTTGTGTGCGGTTCCGGAGACAGGAATCCACATCCTTTTTCTCCTGTCCCGCGGCGCGTTTTCTGTGGAGCTTCGTTTCCGAGGCGCTTGGGCATGCCTGGCAGGCCCGGGACCTTGGCGAGTTCCTGGAAGTTCAGGCGAACCGTATCGGTAAGAGGAGGCGCCTCTTCTGGTTAGTGTTTGTTGTGATGACCTGGACCCTTTGGACTATTCGCAATAATATGGTTATCGAGCGTGTCTTCCTACGACGGGCCTCTGACTCTGTGTTTAAATTCTTGGCATTCTTGCAGCAGTGGCACCCGTTGTGTAGACGGCGGGACAGGACGCGGCTAGACGGGACGATCGAGAAGGTCCTAGTGGCGGCTCGCCAGCTTCATGCACCGTCTGGTCGTTGAGCTTTACTCCTTTTGGAGGTGCATCGGTGTACTCTCTTGTTTGGGCTTGTCTGTGCTGTGGCCCCAGCAGGCTATGTCTATCCTTTCGTACTTGCATGTGTGAACTCGTTGTAAGACTTGTGGGCGGTTTGCTTTATTTATAAAGCTGGGCGAAAGCCTGTTTCGTGATTAGGATTTAGTGCACATCAAATTCCCAAGATCTTGATTCAATACATTTTGGGCGTGTTCTATGCTGCAGAGGTGCTCCTTGCATTAAAATACCTTGGGTATTCCACTGTACCGCGTCGGCGAGTAAGATGGCGGGAGTCCACTCGCCGCCGTCCTGCATGCGGCAGCATCCCCTGCCCCCATGCCTTAATATATAAAAGTAGGACAGAATCGCGCCCTCTCACGCGTCCACGTCACTCAGATTTTGCTGGCCGTCCGATCGATCTCACAGACGTCCCAGATCGTTCTCAAACCCGCAAAACACTGTAGCAAGGCAATTTCTACCAATCAGACGCCGACACATCGCCCCGCACAGATTTTGGCGCAGCATTCTTGCAGGAAACCCCCCGCCAAGGACCGATTTGTAATTTGCAGAAACCCCCGCTCCCCCTTCTCTCTCCCCGCGCGGACCCGTGGTCGGCGGCGCCGCCGGCACGCATCGTCGCCGCCCCGCGCCTCCCCGGCCAAATAGGAGGCCACGGCGTGCTCCGCCGCGCCGCCCTCTCCATCCTTGTCGGCGGCCGCGTCCTCCGCCTGCTCCGCCTCGCCGTGCTCCGCCTTGCCATGCTCCGACTGCGCCTGCGCGGATTTGGTCGCCGGCGGCGATACCGGCGACCAAATGGTCGGCCGCGCCGCCCGTCCACCTCGCTGGAGGCTCCTCTTGCGGATCTGCGCCGTGGCGGCCTCGCGCGCATGCGTGGCTGCGCGGCCACGACCTCGGCAGCGCCGGCGAGCGCCGCGCCTCTTCCACCGGCTGGCGTCACATGCTGACGTCAGCGCGGCCCCACCTGACAGCTGCTCAGCGCATTTTAGAAAAAGTGACAAAAATTGTAAAATTCAAAACTTCCAAAGCGTAATTCAAAAAAACGCAAAAAAAAAACATCGAAATTTGTAGAAAAATGAGACCTTCACAACTAACACATCTCCTTGCATGCTTACACAAATTTAACAAAAAAATCATTGCAAGAACTAATATAACTTCAAATATTAATTACGAATCCTCTGGAAAAAAATGCAAAATTGCTGAATATTCGCATATACTTGAAACAACAAATTATAGTGTATTATAAATATATTCTTCCAGCTTTTCACGACTCTATTGTTCGAGTCTTTCCAACATATTTTACAACGCAACTAGAAAATGTTATTGCAAAAAAATGCTTAAATACAAAAAAAATCTTCTATTCTACAATTCAAAATAATGCAAGAAACTGTATCAAACAAATTCAAACTTTATTCTTTTCATTGTATGGTCCAAATAGCGAGAGAAAAAACATAACAAAATTTGAAAAAGCTAACAATTTTTCAAACTTCTACTCCACGGTGCGACAATAATGCAAAAAAAAATGTATCAAACAAACTCAAATAATGTATATCTTTTATTCTACGGTTCAGAAAAATGCTACAAAAATATCGAAGAAATTCAAAAAAAAAACTATTTCATTCTACGGTTCAAAATAATGCAAATAAAAGATTATTCTAAGGTTCAAAAAGAAAAGGTAAAAGATATCAAAGAAGTACGGGAAAAATTATGCATTTTATTCGACGGTTCAAAATAATGCAAAACGTATATCAAATTCCCTAAAATTTTACATTTACCCAAACTTTTCAGACAAAAGATGCACCCAAAATAAATGTGCACATATTATTCCTAACAAATATGTCAAAAACTTGGAATTTACCGACTTTACAAACTTTTCACACAAAAGTTGCACCAAAACCGCCACTATGTACACCCCAAAATTTAAGGAATTTTTTGAGTCTAACTAATTTTCAAACTTTTCACACGAACTATTAACTGGCCATTTGTCCGAGATCTGTTGAATTAACTAATTTCCAAACAGTATTATCCATTGTAACTTGGAAAAAAAACTCATCCGCGATAACTTTCAGACGATAATATTTAACGCAGCACACAAACTAATGTGAAGGTTACTCTTTTTCAAAACATTTTTAGATGGGAAAATAGAATCACATTTAAACATCCCAAATTGCTAAAAAAATAGAAATACTCCAACATATACCGACATACACACAAATAAAAAAAATCTACCTATTTATGGCAAACTACAACCATATTTAATCATTTCAATTCGGTAGATATTTGCGTGCAGTCTAAATGAACTCTCTCCAAGTTGGAATTTAAATTTAATAAACGCTCACATAATATATTTCCCCTAAATATGGAGTTAACTTATAAATTTATTTAGAAATTCAAGCATATTTCAAATTCAAATTTGCCAAGTATTTCGAGATACTGTGCACGACAAATTCCGAATGATTTCAACATTTCCAAACCCGACAAGTGCGGCGTGTCGCCGCACCGAGATGACTAGTCCTTTGAGAAAGGGCCTAGATACTCCTGTAGTGTTGTTTTTCCCCGGGAGGCTACATTATGTTATAGCACTATATACCTAATTCAAATTATGTTTACTGATCTTCTCATGTAATATAACCATACATGATTATGTTATAAACTCATAAATTTGTGCATTCTAATCTTTTAATTATGGATAAGAGATGCAAACAAAGAAGATCAGAATAGTATGGTTTCTGTTTCTTTCAAGGGATTGTTGTATAGTAGAGGATTACACTTGGGATAAAACCAAAGATTCGAATAGAATTTTTAATGGTATATACCAAACTTATGGTATAAATCCCAAGATGTTCACATGGCATCATTTTCATATTTACAGTACATAACCCCGTTGCAACGCACGAGCATTTTGCTAGTTCTGTTAATATAGACACGCCCTTAGGGGGTTTGTTTCCTTTTGATCTCCTCCCATTGTAATTGCAAATTTTAACATTTTATTCTAGAAATTTGATATCGACACTACTGAACTCCAAGACGCCGTGAGAGGAAAAAAAAGGGGTTGCACCAAATTTTTGCTACATTTGCCTTTCTTTTTTTTCAGTTTACCAACCAAAGTTCTGTTCAGATGATGACACGTCACTAGCAGCAGTGCAGTAGAACCCATGAGCATGGCAAGCTGTCATCACGCTCCTCCCGTATCATTGGTTTGAGCATGGTTTTTCTCATTCTACTATATATAAAAGGCGGATGAATCCCGGCCCTCTCAGCCTTTCACGTCGCGGGGGATCCACAGCCGTCTGATCCGCGAAATGGACGGCTGAGATGCGCCCACGTCGCCCCATCCCCGCGGAACACTGTACATGCCGATTATCTACCAATCATGGTGCGCCACGTGGCCCGGTTACCAGCCGGTCGCCCACCTGGTCACCGCGCCAATTTTCCAATCAACCCTCCCACTTTCAGAATTTTGCATACTTTCCACGCTTTCCAGCTACGGGGGGACCTAGATGCGAATTCTCCAAATGCCGAGGTCTTTCTTGCAAAACCGTCTGCGGGCTTCATCTCTCTCCCGCGCGGCGCCGTCGTCGCCGCGGCCGCCACCGCGCGCCGCCGCCTCTACGCACCTCCCCCGCCGGATCCCCGACCACGGTGACCTCCGCCGTCGGCGGATCTATTGCCACGCCGACCGCTGCCTGCCGATACGTCCCACCGCCGCCGGAATCGAGGCTGCCGTCCGCACGGTGCTCCGCCGCATCCGCGCGCCGCCCTGGCCACTCCGGCGACCAAAAGGAGGCGGCGCCGCCACCTCCCGCCTCCCCGCGACGAGCCGCGAGCCCAACGCCGCCGCGGGCGATGCGGCTAGGGTTCCTGACGTCACAGTGGGCCCACCCTGTCAGTTTTCAATTTTTTTAAAAAAAAACCCTATTTGATTAAACCTAAATAATTCATAACTTACTTATTTAAAATCAGAAAAGAAAACATAATATATAAAAAAACACAAAAATGAGATCTTTCTTGTCATGCCATAATCATACATGATTCAAATAATTACTCGTTGGTGCCATTAGCCAAACACTAATAAACCCTAAATTTAATATTTGATTAAACTTCAATAATTCACAACTTATTTACTTACAATCAGAAAAACAAACATAATAAATCAAAAAATTCACAAAAATGAGATCTTACTTCTAATGCCATAACCATACATGATTGAAATATTTACACTGGTGCCATTATACAAACACTAATAAACCCTAAATTTAATATTTGATTAAACTTCAACAATTCACAACTTATTTACTTAAAATCAGAAAATAAACATAATAAATCAAAAATTCACAAAAATGAGATCTTTCTTCTAATGCCATAACCATACATGATTGAAATATTTACACTGGTGCCATTATACAAACACTAATAAACCCTAAATTTAATATTTGATTAAACTCCAATAATTCACAACTTATTTATGTAAAATCACAAAAATAAACATAACATATCAAAAAATTCACAAAAATGAGATCTTTCTTCTAATGCCATAATCATACACAATTAAGATATTTACACTGCTGCCATTAGTCAAACACTAATAAACCCTAAATTTAAAACATGGGTATGTTTTACAACCATTTAATTTCAAATATGACAAGTATATCAGCATAAACACACAAAAAAACGCCTATTCACGGCATACGGTCAAATTTCAAATTTAAATATTCCAAAATGTTCAATGCACTCCAAATCTAAGCATGTAATAAACGCAGATAAATCGAATGCCTTTTAAATGTGATCACTTACGAAAACGTAAACATCTCCCCAATTTGACCATATCAAAAAAATGAACAACTTCTCAATCTACACAATTTTTAAATTCCAACAATTGTACGCTTTAATAATTCAAAATTCCAGCCGACGGGCGCGGCGGAGCCCGCGCTAATCCCCTAGTTAGGACGGAATATTACACGGGAGTACTGGACATGGTGTGGTTCTGTTTGTTGGAGGGTGTTGTAATGAACCTAGGGTTCGACTCTGAATTGGACGACAGTTTTGTGCTGCGTAAAAGCGTGCAACTGGTTTGGTGGCTAGGAGTTGGTTGTATTTTAGCCTATCAGAGTTTACACGCCAGGTTTGACACTGGTATTTTACATTAAGACGGAATATTTTTCACTCTGAGGTGACATTCCCATCGATAGCGATTTGTCCCGTCGATTTAGTCTTTCGAACGTGCTCACACGGATAGGGTTGTGCGTGCATGTGTTCATATGAGTGAGTGCATTTGCGTGTTTGCAAAGTCTACTTCTGTATTATGTTTTGCAAAAAAAAAGTGTACAGCCTTTCTGGTTCTTCATCTCCTTAACGAGAACAAAGGAGACCGATTGTGCCGGTCCTACTGCAGTGATGCGGATCTGCCGTGCCATCCCACGGATGTGCGATCATGCGCGTCGTGATTCGATCCTAGTCGGTAGTGGCACGGCTACCACGCAAAACGTGGGATCGTGCCATATCCAAAATAATAGAAAGCAAACGGGAAAACGACCAAGGCCTAGACTGATGAAAACAACTACTAGTACTGAACTTAACTGAAGGAAACGACACTAGCTTAACTGAAACTACTGATGGCAGGGCTAACTGTCAACAGACGCCGGTGCGTCACGCCCGCGGCATGGAACCCCTCGTCAGATGATGCGCCGGGAGCTGCGCACACGCAGCATTCATGATCCGCCCCATGGGCATGGCGTCCCGCACCCCATCGCCACCCAGGTTCAGGTTGGCATTTTGACTTGCCGGTAAGGGGATTCGGGGCTAGCCCCTGACTTCTTCGGTTCTTCAAGCGAAATGCTGCAGAGCCGGCATACAAAAACCCAGCCCCTTATTTCCAATTATCAGTCTATGATTACCCCGTATTCAGCAACGGAGAAGTGTATGTTATTTCAGTTAAGCTCAGAATTATAGACGAATTTTGATGACTCTTAAGACAGAAAGCTGATCTTGTTATATACAGATAAAAGGCTACTGATGGTACATACGCTTCGAATCAATTCAGTCGCAGGAGTAAATAAGTACACTCCTACATCGCATCCATGGAGAATTTTCAATTGTTTCGAAAGAATCAGAATTACATTTAACGAACTTGAAACTCTAACCCTGTTCTGCGTCCTACATACATCTAAAGAAGTACAGGTGCAGCATTACGTACACTCGGAATCACATCAATCATAGGCATAAGACAGGCATACACCACTGATAATACTACTACCGATCAGCAGTTCCTCCATCCTATTCAACCTGACATTGGGCAAAGCATCAGAGTCAAAACCCACAGAGTGATCTCAAACGAATCGTACAAAAACCATACGGGACTTCATTTACCTTGGCGGCGGTGAAGGTGACGGAGACTTTGATCTCGCCGCGGTACGAGTTGTCTGCGCTGACCACACTGTACTTTGCCTGGTTCAGCTCCGACGTGCCTTTCTCCACGCCTATGCTGATCAGATCAGCGACGTTGATCCTGCATCCACAGCAGAGAGATTCAGATTATTTCTTTCTTTCTTTTGATTTTGTAGCTGGATCGATCGACAACTAGGACCACTGGAGTCTGGATAAGTACTCACGTTGCTTCGCCGAGGTAGTCATCGCTGGACAAGTTGTCATGGTCCATGATCCGGAGGAAGAGCTTGTGTTGCACGTTGTCCGCGGTGGAGCTGATCGGGAACCTGAACACCTCGTTCCAGCTCGGGTTCCTCCCCTCATCTGCATCACAACACACAGTTTATTTAGAAAGGAAATCTTCACAACTGCGCCCCGTCCAAATTGTCAAAGTCAACGGTGGCTCCTACTTATTTTAATCAAGTCGTCGCTTTGCTTCGCCCAAACATGATCATCATTGGCAGCAAAATAAAGGTTCTTCAAAATCAGGAAACGATTTCCTGTCGAGATGAGGAACAGATTCATAGAGAGAGAGATGTGGGATCGCTGACCTCGGGCGGTGCTGCTCTTTCCCTCCTGGTTCCGGTACTTCACGATCACATACGGGTCTAGCCTCCCTGGATCACGTACAGGTTAAAAACAGATCGATCAATCTCCACCCACGAATGAACACAAGAACGGAGGAAACCATGGCTCTACCAAACAAGAACATGCGTGGTGGTGATTCTGACGGACTCACCAAGGAAATCGTTGCCGGCGAGACCCTTGGCGTCGATGAGAAGCACCTCCAGAACACCCCGCCCCATGGTTGGTTCTCGCTTGAGAAATATCTTCTCTCTCCCGGGCGGTTGCTCCGTCCTCTCTTTCTTCCGTCCGGGTCTCCGAGCAGTTCGCGTTTGAAATTAAGATTACCACGGACCGAGCGTGCCTGTTTATCTATGTGCATTTGCATCCCTGGCTGGGACGTTCTGACAAGTCAAAACTCCGAGGAGCTGTCGCTAACGTGAGAAAGCTCGAATCTTTGAGTTTGTTTAGGACCGGTTCAAAGTCTTCCCTGGCTTCCCTACCTCTTTCCTATAGGTCTAGAAATGGATCAATGTCAAAATCCAAAATTTAAAGGTAACTAGCGGTGTGGGCAACATTATTAATTATGTTTTCACATTGAAATTTTATAGGCTACTTATGATCAATATCTTCACGGCTATGTAATTTGATAGAGTAATTTATTAGAGCCATACTGAAGTTGTTGGACTTAATTTTGTATGAACGCAACAGAGGAGAACATAGTTTCATGTGTAGGCAATCCAAAATACTACTACCTCAAAAATACGGGACGATGATAATTTACCACATCGTCAAATTTGGCCAAAATAACACTAACACCACAGAATTAACTTTTTCCTGCAGAATAATATATGTTCTGTTAGACGCCACATAATTGGATCATAGATTTTCTTTCACTTGATATGTCATGATTGATTTACTGTTTTGACTATATGGCAAAAAGAAAAGGTTATATTGATTTCCTTTACTTTCACGTTAACACCAGTTGTAGATGAAAAGAGGATTCATGTAACTGGACTCAATACTTCAAGAAAATTTATGTATATGTGATTTTAAAAATCATAAATTTGGACATACTTCTTTTGTAGAAATAGGTTTTGAAATATTGGCAAAAGTTCTTTTCAGATACTTCCTCAAGTCTAACTTGGCACCAATACCCGAATAAATATCCAATTGGATTATACAAGTATAACAGGCCAAGCTTATCTGACCTATTAATTTCCTCAAGACCTCAACCACACTCGGTGGCCCTCTTTTATGACATGGTTCTTAATATACTCGACAAACTTATGTTTGGTTGTTGAGCTGCTTGTACAACCCGCTTGAGAAGTTCAAGAGCACAAGAGTATTCGAAATATCATATAACTGAACTCTATATATTGACTTTAAGATGGGGAGCCACGGTGAAAACTAATTTACACTATCCAGCTGTTTGCATCCTTTATGGGTTTTTATGCAAACTATTTTGCAATGATATAGATATCTTGTAGGACGTACATGTTAGAACGACATGCATTTTTTGTAGGATTGGGAGCATGGTAGAACGACATGCATGTTTTGTAGGATTGGGAGTCATCAGAAAACATGGTTGTACTGCAATTTCACCTCAGAGGATATTTTTTGTTGTTGTGCATCGATGTGGTTGAGTTCTTTTCAAGCTATGCAAGGAAAGTTGTCGGAGCTTGCAAGGAGACCAGTAAAGATGAAATCCACTTTGTGGCAAGGAACACGTAGACGGGGATCTCACTGACGGCTGGGGAGCAAAGTGACGTCATTTCCATACCAAAAGTCTAAGCTGCACTGAAGATATTCACAGTCGGCCTTGGTATTTGGGTTGTGGCACAAACGTTGGTGGTATGCTGGTCAACATATAGCATACATGTTTCATACCAAAAGTGCTAGGTATTCCAACCTCTTTCCTAGGCCTGAAAATGGATCAATGTCAACGTCTTTAATTATGTTTTCACATTGATATTTTGTAGGCTACTTACAGTCAATATCTTCGCGGCTATGTAGTTTGACAGAGTAATATATCAGAGCCATATTGAAGTTGTTGAACTTTTTTTTTTAAATGCTACAGAGGAAAACTTAGTTTCATGTGTAGATCGAAAATACTACTACCTTAACCAAATGTGACGATGATAATTTACCACATTGTCAAATCTGGCCATAATAACACTAATACCACATCGGTACTTTTTCATGTTAAATAATAACATATTTATTGTAAATCGTCACATAATTGGATCATAGAGGTTCTTTCACTTGAGATGTCATGACTGATTTAGTATTTATGAAGTTCATATGTGTATGGCTATATGGAAAAAGAAAATGTAAATATTTTTTCAATTACTTTCGTATTAAAACCAGTTGTAGGTGACAAAATGATACATGTCTTGGATTGAATACATAGCATGTATAATTGTGCAATGCATGAAAATAAGTTTTGACCTCTTAGAACCATGTGTAAAGAAAAATTATTGTGTGATCATGTCAGTTGAAGCATAAGTGTAAATACGGCAATAAATATATAGATTTTGTTGTTCAACACCAATGCATCCGCATGTGTGGTGTGTTTTATTTTTGCAAATACGTGTTTAGTCGTTAACATAAGCATATTAAACATACAAATTAAAGGATATAAATCTAGTTCATCATGCGGTGTGGACATATTTAGATAAGAGAAATAATGATTTGTGCGCAGTTAGTTTGCACTGGGCTATGTGATAAATAGATCGGTGGTGGGGCAAGTGCCTGGACTTGTCTTGTTGTGAGATGAACTCTTGTTATCCACACTTGATTCCGGTTACATATTTCGATGTACTCTCTAATTCATTTGTTCATAAGACGCCACTGAAGCGTGACTTATATACTTGCAAATGAAATTGGGAACGTGCGGTGCATGTGTTAGCTATCTAAATTGGAGGACTTAGGGTTTTGGTTTTGAACTTCTCCAACTTCAAGACAATTTCTATATAGTCTTCAAAAAACATCCATAAATTTTGACATACTTTTTATAGAATTGTTTTTGACATATTGGCAAAAGTTCTTTCAAGATATTTTCTCAAGTTGGACTTGGCACCAATACTCTCATAAATAGCCATTGGGTTATAGTAGTATAATAGGCCAAGTTTATGTGAACTATTAATTTCCTCAACCACTCGGCCCTATTTTAGTACATGGTTCCTTATGTACTGGACAACTTATATTTCGTTGTCGAGCAGCTTGTACGATTTTTTATTGGCCTCTTAAAAAGTTCAAGAGCACGAGAGTGGTTTGGAATATCATAAAACTGAACTCTATATATTGACTTTGAGATGGCGAGTGAGAGGGAACATACCTATACACTATCCAGTTGATTGATCCTTTATGAGTTTGAGTTTATGTAAATTAGTTTGCAATTATTGAGAAATCATGTACGACGTACATGGTTGTTCGACATGCATGTTGTGTAGGATTGTGAGTCACTTGGAAACATGGTAGGAAAGAAATTTCCACTCAATTGTTAATTTTTGTCATTGTGCATTGTTGTGGTTGAGCTCTCTTCAAGCTATGAAATGAAAATTGTTGAGGCTTGCAGGAACTGTGTAAACATGATCCCAAGTTGCAGCGAGGAAGCACATAGACGGGATGTCAGGGACGGCCTGTGAGAAAATTGACGTTATTTTCATAGCACAAGTCTAAGCTAGCTAGAGATATTTGCAATCCGTCTTGGTATTTGGTTGTGGCACTGACTTTATAGTTGTTAGTGGGTCAACATATAGCGTACATGGAGATTGCTAAAACCCCAGCCCCTCCTTCGTATAATCTTAATTTTGCAAATATGGATTGCTATATATGTGTCAAGAACCACCACAAACTGTAGGCCAATTATTATTCTGTCATTTTCAAAAGCATGATCATATATGTGTTGTTTTTCTGTGATATCACAGGAACATAAACTATTTTCATAATGCTAGAGCATTTGTGATGTTAAAAAAATTATACTATCGTTTATCATTTTCACTCTTAATCCTATTTATATGCTTAGTAAATGTTTAATTTTTGTATTGGTATATGAAATAATAATAAAAAAAATATAATTATGATTTGCTTCATTTCGTACTAGGATTACTAACTATATATTTGCTGTCATCTGATTATGGTACAAAAATCAATTATTAGTACCAGAATTTACATTAGATACGAGAGTAGTACGTTTCCTGCCGTAGAAGTTTCGAATTAGTGGTTGTATTCATCAATCGATGCAGAGGTTGTGGGTTATCTTTCTTTTCGAAAAAAAATAAAGTTTTGTATGAGATACATAAGAGAACAATGTGCACATATTTACATTGAAGAAATAATGATTTGCGTCTAATTAGTGTGCATTGAGCTATGCAAGGAATAGATTGCTGGTGATGCAAGTGTCTGGGCTTGTCTTGTTTTGAGATGAAATCTTGTTATACACACTTGATTCCGATTACATATTGGGGTATGTACGCTCTGATTCATTTGTCCGCAAAATTCAAGTGTGACATATCAACTTGCGGATGAAATCTATGACGTGTATTGCTCGCGTTAGTTATTTAAATTGGAGGACTCATGGTTTTATTTTTCAACTTCCCTAACTTCTAGACAGTTTATGTATATGTGATTCAAAAACATCCATATATTTTGATATACTTTTTTTGTAGAATAGTTTTGTACATATTGGCAAAAGTTCTTTTGAAGATGTTTCCTCAAGTTGAACTTGACACCAATAAATATCTAGCTGGATTGCACGCGTATAATAGGGAAGTTTATGTGAGCTATTGTTTTCCTCAACCACTTGGTGGCCCTCTTTTGTGACATGTTTTTTTGTGTACTGGCAAACTTATATTTGGTTGTTGAGGGGCTTGTACAGTTTTTGATTGCACAAGAGTGGTTTGGAATAGTGAACTCAATATATTAACGTTGAGAAAGGGAGTCAGAGGGGGTCTGTTTGTTTGTGCGCTGGCACGGATCACCTCGTCAGATAATGCGGCGAGACCTGCGCACATGCGGCACTCGTGGTCGGCCCCATCGGCCTGCATGAAGTTTTGCACCTAATCTCAAAAAAAAAAAATGCACCTATTTTCTCTTTTTTGGTCCAGCAGGTGACCATGCTGACCGGCCCCTTTCTTTCTCTGTCCTCCTCCGCCGAATTACGGCTGATCGAGCCGCCGCTGCTTCGAGCGACGAAAACACAAACACGGTAGCATCAATGAGCATTCACCAATGGACAAGTTTCTCTGGTTGCAAGAGAATCGGAATCAATTCAATGGACTTGACGACTCTAGCCTCTACTGAGTTCCGACTCTACATCTAAACAGCTACAAATGCGACGTACATACTCCTGGAATCACATCAATCATAGGCATAAGACGACGTTAATATTAGCTAGCAACCTCAACATGCAACGCTAAATGCTACTGACGACCCAAGGATGCTACCGGGAAATCTCTTCCCATCACATCTTCTACTAATCACGAAAGTTGTGCATCCAGCCTCCAACACGTCCCCCGTCTTCAGATTCAACCTGGCAATGGTCATCAACATCGAATCAGATCTCACAGTCCCACGAGCGGTCTCAAATGAATTGAACAAAAACATGCGTGATTTGGTTACCTTTGCGGCGGTGAAGGTTATGCCAACCTTGATCTCGCCGTGGTATGAGTTGTCCTCGGTGACCACTCTGTATTTGGCCGGGATCAGCTCCGACTTGCCTTTCTCCATCCCAATGCTGATGAGATCAGTTACGTTGATCCTGCATCGACAACAGAGATACTATTAGATTCAGATTCAGATTTTCATTCTGTCTTTTGGTTCTGTGGGTGGATCTACAGCTATAGGAGCACAGTACTCACGTTGCCCGGCCGAGGAAGTCGTCGTTGGAGAAGTTGTCGTGGTCCATGACCCGGAAGACGAGCTTGTGCTGCGCGTTGGCCGCGGTGGAGCTGATCTGGAACTTGAACACCTCGCTCCAGCTCGGGTTCCTCCCCTCACCTGCATTACACACAGCACAGTTTTTTTTTAGAGAGTACGCGAACACAGGACAGGAAATCAGTACTCCTGTCGAGATGAGGATTCAGAATCAGAGAGAGCTGTTGGGATCCTCGGGCGGTGCTGCTCTTGCGCTCCTGGCTCCGGTACTGCACGAGCACATACGGGTCTATCTTCCCTGCACTTGCACAGGTAAAACACACATCGATCAGTCTCCATTCTCGGCCACAAGAACAGGGGCAAATCGAAGCCAAACCAAGAACATTCGTGGTGGTGATTCTGACGGACACTCACCTAGGAAATCGGTGCCGCCGAGGCCCTTGGCGTCGACAAGAACCACCTCCAGAAGACCCCGCACCATTTTCTCTAGATCTGGTCGTGGAAATCTAAACCAAAATATTTCTGTCTCTCTCTCTCTGTCCCGGCCGGCTGCTCTTTCTCTGTCCTCTTGTTTCTTTCGCCGGGTCTGCTGGCCGTGCTCTGAACAGTTCGCTGTTGTAAATGTGATGCCAAAGCCGGCGCATGCCTGCGTATTTATGTGCATGTGCTTCCTTGGCTGCCCGCTCAAACAGCTAGTCAAAGCTCGTACTTTTCTGCTAGTCTGTTTGGACCGGTTCAGGTCTTTCATTTGCTTCCCCCTCCTTCACTTTCCCGCACCAAAAGATGGTGGAGCCTTTATCGGGCAATGCAAGATGATATGCCTTCTCTTTGCCGTCCAGGTCATTTAGAGCATCTCTATTGCGGGCCTCTAAAGGACTCCCAAAGGCTCTTTGGTGGGTCGGACACCAAAAACGCCCACCAACGGCACCCCCAAAGCCTCGCCCCGGGCGATTTTGTGTCCGACACCCCAAATAGGGCCTCTAAGTTTGGAGGCCCTCCTGTGGGTGTCGGACATCGGCTCAGGCATGGCCCTGACAGCGCTGGCCCGCTCGTCATACACACGACGCGCCGCGCCCAATTCCTCTTCCTCTACATTGCCGCCCCCGGCGCCAAAATTCGCAATCTTCCCTCCATTTCCCAAACCCTCGGGCCGCCGCCGCGACCTCCTTGCCTTCCGCCACCATGCCGCCCAAGCCCGTCGGCCTCGCGAAACCCAAGGGACGCAAGCCGCCGGCGTCGTCACAGCCGAAGAAGAAATCGATGAAGCGAGAGCAGCAGGAGCTTTCGTTGCTGGCGGCCATGAGCCAGTCCCAGCTCCGCGCCGCCGCTTCCCTGCTACGGCAACAACGACGAGTCAAGGCGATGGACAAGACGGTTGATCTGTCGTCGCCAAACGACAACGCCGCCGAGATGTTGATCGCCATGAGCCAAAGCAGCTCTAGCCCAGCAGCATCCGTCGGCGGGTTTGTCGGGTCGCCGTCTGTCCCGGCCTTCTTCGACGGCACCTCTGGCTACCCGTCGCAGGTGTCGCGGTTTTCCCCCGAAGAGCCGACCATCGATCTGAATGCCGCGCCGCTGTTCAGCGAATCGCCGGCGTTGCGGCGGACACCTGCGACGAGCCAAGACGCGACTGCTTCCCGCGGCCTTTTCTTCGGCGATCAACTCGGCCATGTGAGTGCTATTTATAATCCTGATCTCTCTCATTTATTGTGTTTTCCCGGCCGATTGTTTGTTGGGCGCAATTATTGCGAGCGGCCGGATGCAAATTGTTGTTTTGTGCATTAATTGCCGACGATGCAAATTGTTGTTTTTGCTGGGTAGGACGCTGGCACCTCGTTCATGGCTTCAGTCATCTACGACGGTACAACCTGCGCCGCCAGGGCCTATGCCGCCAGTGCCTACGCCGAGATAGAACAGTTCGGCCAGGGCGACGAAGAGGATGCCGACGAGGGCCGGGAAGGGGATGCCGGCCAGGGCCAGGAAGGGGAGGTCGAAGAAGAAGAGGATGGCGATGAAGAGGATGGCGTCCGGAAGCCTGGAAACAGAGGCAAGACTTGGTGCACGACTGAGGACGTCTTGTTGGCCCAGGCGTGGATGAACGTGAGCATGTGCGGCGAGACGGGCGCCAACCAAAGGAAGAAGGCCTACTGGATACGCATTTAGAAGGACTACACCGAAAGAAGGTCGTATCCTCCTCATGAAGATTTGCCTAACCGCAATGCCAAATCGGTTGAGAGCCGTTGGGGCGTCATCTCGGCTCTCACTACCAAGTTTCACCATTGCAATGAGCAAATCTTGCAGAGAGACGAGAGTGGCAAGAACGATGCCGACAAGGTTAGCCGATCATCTTAACTTGTAACCCATCATGTTTACATGCATACTTGACTTGGCCTTTGTTTGTGTAGCTTAAGGACGCCAAGTACTTGTACCTTGACTTGGAGTCGGATGGCAAGAAGCCATACAAGTTCATGCACGTTTGGGAGGTGGTTAAAGGTTGCCCGAAGTGGAAGAGCCATATAAAAGATGATCGCACCGCCGAGGGAGATGAAAGAAACCTGCCGGCTGCTAGCGCCGAGCGTCCCGAGATGAGAGTGAAGGCGTGCAAGGCGGCCGCCAGGGCTGGCAAGAAGCCAGGGGCCTCGGGCGCCGCAGCCAGCATCCAAGAGTCGATAAAGCTATACATTGCCGAGGTGGCCGCGTCGACTGACGAGAAGAAGAAGAAGCTACAAGCCAAGTCCGACGAGAAGTGGACGCTCTATTTCAAGATGCAGGAGACCAAGCTCAAACCAAGAGAAGAAGGAGGAGCGTCTCTTCATGGCCATGAACACGACCGGCATGAGCCCCAACCAGAAGGCCTACTTCATGTCCGAACGGAGGCGCATCCAGGCTAAGAAGGCGGCGGCCGAAGCGGCGGAGCTCGAGGGATCCGACGAGGACGGCGAGGAAGAAGTCGAGGAGGAGGCCGCCGCGTGATCGGCATGAAGCATTGCGCCAGGGAGGCGCCCTTTTGATGGCCGGCCTTGGAGATTTGTTCTCCGGCGCGGTCGATCCTTTTTTGATGGCCGGCGTTGGAGATTGTTCTCCGGCGCAGTCGAAACTATGCCAAGTCTATGACTTGTTCTCCGGCGCGGTAAAACTATTTGATTGCCGGCATCATTTGAGACATTTTGTTAATGCATGCACCGCCGTCCTGTTCCTCATTTGTGTTGTTCATCGGCGGCGACCACGGCATGCCCGCAAGGTGTTCGACAGTTCGCTCTAATTTCGGGCCGTTTGGGGGGTGGGCCTTTGGGGAGTGCCGCTGTGGGCGGCCTCTTAATGTTGACCGGACACATGTCCGGCACCCCCAAAGGAGGCCCAATTGGGGGGTGCCGGACACCGATTTAGAGGCCCCCGGTGGAGATGTTCTTAGAGAAGGTAAAATTATTAGTTGTACAATGCGTTATCTCTTATTGCTATCTGAAAGTGCATCTTCCCTAGATGATGTTTTGGTGTTAGTGATAACACAATTATGTATCTAACGATGTATTTTGAGCTTCCAGGAATTTCTGATATAAGTGTCATCGGATAGAGCTTGCAATTTGCTCTTAGCAGTTTTCTGCTACAGGCAGCGGTAGTACCGCCAGGAGGGCCGGTAGTACCGCTGCGCAGGGTTTCTGCCAGCTACCGCTGCGGTACCGCTGGAAGCACCGCCGTTTTTCAGTTTCTGTTTCCTTCAGCGGTAGCTCCAGCGGTACCGCAGCGGCCGTACCGCCATACCCAGCGGTGGTACCGCTGGCCAGCGGCAGCGCCCGAGGTACCGCCGTTTTGCTGCTTCTGTTTCTTCGGGCGGTAGCTGCAGCGGTACCGCGGCGGCAGTACCGCTGGTCAGCGGTGGTACCGCTGCCTCCAGCGGTAGTACCGCTTTGAAGACAGGCGCGGGCTCCAGAATTTCGAGCCGTTTGAATTGAAGACGAAGAAGGCAGCGGTACTACCGCTGCCCCCAGCGGTAGTACCGCCGCGGGATTCTGGCTGTGCAACGGCCACTTTTGGAGGAGCTATTTAAAGGGGTCTTCTTCCCCACTTGAAGACCAAGTTTTCCTATGCTCTCTCTCCTCCATTGATGAAAGCTTCAACCTACTAAGATCTCCCACTCCAACCACCCAAACCTCTTGATACTTTGTGGAGTGAAGGAGGAGGTCTAGATCTACATCTCCACCGAAGGAATTTCAAATCCCCCACACGGATAGTGTGGAACTTGCATCTTGGGTTGCTTGTAACTCGAGGTGCCTTTGTGAGTCTCGGAGGAAGTCCGAGGCATTGTTGGGAGGCTTCAACTCATTGTGGAGTTCCCCGACCTTTGTGTACCGGCTTGGTCAACGCCATCAAGGTGACCTCATAGTGAATGAGCCAAACCCCCACGGGTGAAGCTCACGGAGAATAGAGTGAGCACATCCGTGCTATTGGAGCGCCTAGGTGGCTCCACACTCCTCCAACGTAGACGTACTTCCCTTGGGAAGGAACTACGGGAAACATCTCCGTGTCTCCACTTTGCGGTTACTCTATCCTTTACTTGTTGCTTCCGCTACTTTGTTTACCTTGCTTGTATCACATAGGTTGCTATCACCTAGTGCACATCTAGTCAACCTTGTTATACTTTGCTCAAGCCTTAATTAATCGAAAAAGAATTAAAATTTGGTAGTCGCCTAATCACCCCCCCCCTCTAGTCGACATATCGATCTTTCAATTGGTATCAGAGCCTCGTCTCTTATCTAAGGCTTCACCGCCTAAGAGAATATGTCGGACGTCGTGGACCCTCTCGCATCGGTTACTAATGAACGCTTTGGTGAGGTTGTTAGTGAACTCAAGAGTGAGATATCGAATCTCAATACCGAGATCACTACCAACCTCAACATAAGCATGAAGGAATCGATGCGAGAAATGTTCAAGGAGTTCCTAGGGAAACCGGATCCTCCTAAGGTTGATTTACCCTCCTTGGAAAATGTCCCGGGAAGTTAGATACTCTTCCTTCTACGGGTATTGTCAATGCGGACGGAAAGGCGCAAGCCAATCCCGAAACAAAGAACTCCGAGGATGGTAACTCAACCCCAAGGAAGCCGCCGGGGGTGTATGCTAATGTTCCACCGGAACAAGTGTATAACACAATCCACCAACACGTCTCTCCGCCACACATCGCCAATATGGGCGCACCTCCTAAGCTTGATCCAAAAGACTTTCCTAATTGGCAATTCTCTATGCGTTCACACATGTCTAGTTGTTGTGTTTTCTTGATTGACATTTTAGAGCAAGGCTTCCATCCTCAAGACCCACACAACATGACTCCAACGGAGAAGGCCAATCATCAACTCAACGCCACCGCCATGCACATGATACAAACGGCCGCAAGCCCAACTTATCGCACGCATATCCGTATGTGCACGACGGCAAAGCAATGTTGGGAGAATCTTCATAACTTGTTCTTGGGGAACAAAAGCATTCAACTTTCCAAGTATGAAGCGGTTCAAGATGAAGCCGATGAGTTTGTGATGAATGAAGATGAGACCCCCGAAGATCTCTATCGAAGACTCTCCGCTCTTGCCATCACCTTGAATGATTTCGGTTTTGAGAAGATTAGTGATAATTGGATCAAGCGCAAATTTCTCAAGGCCATCACTCCCTCAAATCAAGGCTTAGCTCAAACCATTCGATCAAGACCGGACTTCTCAACACTTGACTCCAACACCGTGCTCAACGAGTTTGTATCCATTGGGATGGTTGTCAAGAGCTCTATTCATGCTCAAGCTCGGCAAAGGGGACTTGCGGGACAATCTCCAAATGTCGCTTTGAAGTCCACCACCATCACTAGTGAAGAAGAGTTTGAACATGGAGGTGAAGAGGAGGATACGGAGGAGTCAAGAAAGACTATTGTGAGCACATGGCTCTTGCTTCAAGAGCCTATTGGGGCAACCGTTCCAAGAGATCTTCAAGACCTTTTGCTAAGAAGAACTTCGTTGCAAGACCAAGAGGAGACCGTCCAAAGACTTGCTATAATTGTAGTAATCTCAATCACTACATTGCCGATTGTCCTTGGGAGAATCGAGAGGACCACAATGGCAAGCTTGTGAGAAAAGACAAGTCCAAGGGCAACGGCAACAAGAACTACGTGAAGAAGAGGGTTACCAATGCCTTGTGTGTTCAAGATAGAAAAGTTTTGGAAGAATACACGTCCGGTGATGAAGATGAAGATGAAGTTGTAGCTACCGCTCGCATTGCCATAGCTACACCTTCCTCTACACCGTCATCCCTATTTGAATCCCCCAATGAAAATGAGTCCATTCCCTACACATGTCTCATGGCAAAAGCCACCTCGGTAACTCCTTCTCCTAAACCTATTGCCTCTACACCTCCTTCCTTATTGGATTGTGTAGAGAATGTTGTGAAGGAGCCCCAAAGTCCAAATGAGGTGGACGTGTGGCTAGCAATCTTAAAGGAGAAGACAAAGTGAATGTTGATGCTCTTTTGGAGCAACTTGAGGAAACTAACTCTCTTGTAGATCAAAAGGAGGAGATCATTTCGGGCATGGCAAACCGTGAGGTTGACTATGCTAATGAGATAGCGGATTTCGCTATTGCTCTTGAAAAGGAGCAAACTCGTAGAAGGTCCCTTGAGGAGGCCCTATCTAATTCCGAGGAATCCTATGCTATTGACATGTCTAGAGTTAAAAAGGATCATGAACATGCTCTTGCTACTTCTAAAGTCTATAAGAATGAGAAGCTTGAGCTAGGCATTGAACATGCTAGACTTGAGAAGGAAAACAAGAGACTTGATGAGGAACTCAAAACCCTCAAAGAGTCTTTTGCCAAACTTGAGAAGTCTCATGATCAATTCCTAGGTCAACAAGTGAAAGAAGTTATTGCTTCCACATCAAATGAAATTATTGCTAAATCTATTATTTGTTGTGAGCATGCTAACCTTGTTGAAGAGAATGCTAAGTTGAAATCTCAACTTGAGAAGGGCATTATGGCTTGTGCCCAAGGAGAAAAGAACCTCAATGACCTTTTGAGCAATCAAAAGGATCAAATTGGAAAAGAAGGACTTGGTTTCTCTACCAAGTCAAAGAAGAAGAACAAGAAGAAGAAGAAGTCTTCTCCCTCTTCAAAAGCTATTATCTTTGTGAAGGAGGGGGAGTTGGCTAAAGAGAAGGAGACCAACACCATTGTGGGTGGTGAGGTCACAAGGGACCTTCCTACCCATAATGACTTTGCCGGCAAATATAACCCATCTTATGTTCTTATGAAATCTAGAGATGGTCATGTTTATGCTAAATATGTTGGTCTTCTTATGGTGATGATTATCATTGGGCTATTTGGGTTCCTAAGACCCTTGTGACTAACAAGAAAGGACCCATCGAAAAATGGGTACCTAAATCAAAGACTTGATTCCTTGTAGGGTGTGGCGTCCGGTGCGGGTCGATGGACGGTGGATAGTGGCGCATCCCAACACATGACCGGACGCATTGACTTGGTGGATGATATTGAACCTCCTCTACCTCAATATTCACGAGTCAAAATTGGTGACAACCGCGAGCTTAAGGTATTGGGACGAGGCAAGGTCGTTGTTGCTAGAGAAGTCTCTATCAAGAATGTACTTGTCGTTGAGTCCCTTGGTTACAACTTACTCTCCGTCTATCAACTTACTAAAAGTGGTTATGGGTGTTATTTTGATGACGAGAGTGTGATCATCACCGTGAAGGGATCTCTTAAAGTAGTCTTTGTTGGACATGTCGAGTACGGCATGTATGTGCTTGATTTCTCGAAAGAGAGCATGTCGGCCGCGACTTGTCTAATGGCTAAAGTTGATGTGGGTTGGCTTTGGCACCGCCGACTAGCCCACACCAATATGAGAACACTCCATGATCTTCAAAGTGGTAATCACATTCTTGGACTAACCGATATTAAGTTTTCCAAAGATCGTGTGTGTAGATCATGCGTTCTAGGAAAGCAACATGGAGAAGCCCATCCACCAAAGACGAAGATTACCACCGACAAGATTCTTGAGCTCATTCATTTGGACCTTTTGGTCCATTATCTTATGATAGTCTTGGTGGGAAGAAGTATTGCTTGGTGATTGTTGATGACTATTCAAGATACACATGGGTCTATTTCTTCAAGAAGAAGAGTGAGACTCAACAAAGAGTCATTGACTTCATCAACATGGCTCAACGTCAATATCAAGAGAAGATCATGACAATTCGAAGTGATAATGGGTCCGAATTCAAGAACTACACCGTGGAGGGGTTTCTTAGTGAAGAGGGTATTGCTCATCAATATTCCACTCCATACACCCCTCAACAAAATGGTGTTGCGGAGAGGAAGAACCGGACTCTTATGGATGCGGCTAGGACCATGATTGCGGAGTATGCTTCTCCGTTAACTTTTGGGCCGAAGCCATCTCCACCGCTTGTCATGCAACAAATCGGTTATTTCTCCGCAAGCTATTGAACAAGACCCCATATGAGATTCTTCTTGGGAAGAAACCGGATCTTTCTTATTTTCGTGTCTTTGGATGCAAGTGCTTCATTCGCAAGAAAGGTAACCGGTTATCTAAGTTTGAACTAGATCTATAGAGGGTATCTTTGTTGGTTACTCCACAAACTCTCACGGCTATAGAGTCTACAACAAGACCACCGGTCAAGTTGAAGAATCTAGTGACGTGAAGTTTGATGAGGATAATGGCTCCCAAGTGGGGCAAGTTGATCCTAATGTTGTAGGTGATGTACCTATGGAGCTCGCTCTAAGAAGGATGGCAATTGGGGACATTCGTCCCATTGAAGAGGATCCTCCTCAAGTTCAAGATCCTCCTCGAGCTCCTCCTCAAGTCATACCATCACCAACTCAAGATCCTCCCCGTAACCAAGAACAAACTCCGAGCCCTCAAACAAGTGAGCAAGGTCAAGAACAAGATCAACCTAGTGGTTCCTCTCCACAACTTGATGTTCAAGACCAAGCTCTAGATGGTGCACACGACAATGATCAAGAACAAGATCAAGGTGGTCCTCATCAAGATCAAGCTCAAGATCAAAACAATGCACATGACTCCGATGATGAAGGAAATGATCAAGTCATCTCTCAAGAAACTTCGGAGGAGACCAAGAAGAGAAGAGAATTGCGAAGAGAGCAAAAATTAACTCGCTTAGAGCATACATTGGACAAAGTTCTTGGAGGTGTCCAAAGCAAGGTCGTCACAAGAAAACAATTGGCAAGCTTTAGCACCAACCATGCTTTTGTGTCCTTCATCGAGCCCAAGAAGGTGTATGAAGCTCTTGAAGATCATGATTGGATTGATGCCATGCATGAAGAACTCAATAACTTCAAGCGCAACAAGGTGTGGAAGTTGGTGCCAAGGCCAAATGGGTGCAAGAACGTCATCGGCACCAAATGGGTCTTCAAGAACAAGCAAGATTCGAACGGCATTGTCATTCGAAACAAGGCAAGATTGGTGGCACAAGGCTACTCTCAAGTCGAAGGTGTTGACTTCGGTGAAACCTATGCCCCCGTTGCTCGTCTTGAATCTATTCGCATCTTGCTTGCATATGCATCTCATCATAACTTTAAATTGCAACAAATGGATGTTAAAAGTGCTTTCCTTAATGGTCCTATTAATGAGTTGGTATATGTTAAGCAACCTCCCGGGTTTGAGGATCCCAACCATCCGGACCATGTTTACAAGCTCGACAAGGCACTCTATGGCCTTAAACAAGCCCCACGTGCGTGGTATGAGCACCTTCGAGAGTTTCTTGTAGACCGTGGATTCCAAGTTGGTGTTATTGACCCCACCCTCTTTACCAAGAAGGTGGGTGGCAATCTTTTCATATGCCAACTCTATGTAGATGACATCATTTTTGGTTCTACTAACAATGCTTTCAATGATGAGTTTGCAAAGCTAATGACAAGCAAATTTGAGATGTCCATGATGGGGGAGTTGAAGTACTTCCTAGGATTTGAAGTGAAGCAATATAGGGAAGGTACCTTCATCAATCAAGCCAAATATACCCAAGACATGCTCAAGAGGTTCACGATGACGGAGCTCAAACCTTACAAGACACCCATGTCCACCTCCGTCGACCTCCACACCGACACCGAGGGTAACGATGTCGATCAAAAACTCTATCGCTCTATGATTGGCTCTTTGCTTTATCTTTGTGCATCTAGACCGGATATTATGTTTAGTGTGGGTAAGTGTGCAAGGTATCAAGCGGCTCCCAAAGAGAGCCACTTAGTGGCGGTTAAGCGCATCTTTCGATATTTGCTTCATACCCCAAACTTTGGTCTTTGGTATCCCAAGGGTTCAAGCTTTCATCTCATGGGTTACTCGGATGCGGATTATGCCGGAGAGAAGAAGGATAGGAAGTCTACATCCGGGAGTTGTCAATTTCTTGGCCGCTCCTTGGTGTGTTGGTCTTCCAAGAAGCAAAATTGTGTTGCTCTCTCCACCACCGAAGCCGAGTACATCTCCGCCGCAAGTTGTTGTGCTCAACTCTTATGGATGGTGCAAACTATGAAGGATTATGGTATTATCTTCTCCAAGGTGCCCTCTGTGCGATAATGAAGTGCTATCAAGATCGCCCACAACCCCGTGCAACATGCCAAGACGAAGCATATTGAAGTTCGTCATCATTTCATCCGGGAGCATGTGGAGAGGGGCAACATTGACCTTTCTTTTGTAGGAACCAAGGATCAACTTGCGGATATATTCACCAAGGCCCTTGATGAACCAAGATTTCGAGAGTTGAGGAATGAACTAAATGTCATTGATGCGAGCAACTTTGCTTGACCGCCTTGCACAAGTACCCATAGTAGACATCGTAACTAGTTTAGATGCATGCATGGACATAGGGGGAGTGTAGCTCAACTCATGAGTCAACACTACTTCTATTATGCGCACATAGACAATTCGTGCTTTATTTGGTCACTCCGGTGACAAATTGTGCTTAAACGATGAGTATTGGCCTTAAACCCAAGATATATCTTCGCGGTTTTGGGTTGATAATTGCTCATACATGGTGGCCTAGGCCACCGCCCTCCTCCTTTTGAGGAGTTGGTTTTATTTGGATCTTATTTGGTTTTAGACTTCTTTTTGGGGAGAGAACTCAAGCTTGGGTCTTCAAGTTTGGTTTTTGCAAACTTGAGTTTCTTCTCCTTTCTCAGCTACTTGTCTATCCCAAGCCAACACTCTTTATTAAAACAGCCCTATCTCTCTCTAAAAATGCCTTTTTCATGCTCTTGGTTGTTTGGATGGTCGGAAACGGCGGTCAAATCGGCTTCGGGGCTCATTTTTGAGCCCTAGCTGTTTTCCCCAGGCGCCGGTACTACCGGCACCCTGGCGGTACTACCGCTGCACCCTGTGCAGCGCAGTATCGTTACGGGTCCTGTAAATACCAGGAGCGGTACTACCGCTGGATCGAGCGGTAGTACCGCTCGCGGGTTTTGGCCAGGATAAGGCACGGGGCCAACTCGATGTGGAGGTTACTCCCCACTCGTTTTTCCTCCCCGTGCGCTCTTCCCTCCAAGCTCCCGCCGCCGCCGGCCACTCCTCCGCCGGGAAGGAGCCCTCCCAGGCCCGGAGCTTCCTCCTCCACGCTTGGGACGCCTCCTGCACCTCTCCTCCTCGATCCTCCGCCATGAGTTCCGGTATGCCCTATCCCTCTCTCTCATCTAGTTGATGGATAGAGATGAAATTAGTGGTGTTACTCTTGGATTCGTGGTAGATTGAGTAGGTAGATGTGTGTATTTGTGGATCTAGAACCTTGTCTATCATTTTGTTGCGAAATTTGTGGCTAGATTGAAAGTTCCTCTTCCTAGATTTAGTAACCCTAGATAATGTTAGTGCTTTTTAAGCCATAATATTACTCTTGTTACATCTCCAACACTAGTTTTGGCACTCTCCCTCTAGTTTTAATTTCATACAATTTTGTAGACATGTGCTCTTTTTCTCCAAAATAATGAAATGGTGCATTCTTACCTATGTGCTTGCCCCTCCCATGCTATTCACAGGTAGTGCGTCTCGTGTCGCACCAAGTCTGTCGGGCGCAAGAAACCAAGGACCGATGATGTGATGAGGTCCAAGATGAGATTGATGGGGTTCCCGTGACTCGCCGGAGGTTTCCACCTCCGGAGAAGACCCTGCCCAAGAGGACCAAGTCTGCTAGTCAGATGTCGGACAAGGATTTTGCGGTCAAGCGGGCTGTCAATTGCTATGTGATTGAGAGGATGGATCAAATTCCCTCCATTCGGGGCAACAATCCTTTCTTTCACAACAAGTTCCAAGAACAATGCTACAATGAGATCTTGTTGAAGAAGCCGGTGGAGAACTATGTGGAGCAGCACTTCATCAATATGGATCACATGAGGGACAAGATTGATTACTTTGGAGAAGCCCTTGATATTTGCGAAGAGTTTGGGCTTTTACCCATGATGGAGTTGGAACAAGATTTTGATGAGAAGCTTGTGGCTCATTTCTAGCCACCGTTCACTTTGGCAATGAGACGGAGCGCACCATCACATGGATGACAAAGGAGAAGAAGTTTGAAGAGAAGTGGTCTGCAATTGCTCAGATGCTTGGTTATGAGGAGTTTGGTTCCGTCCTCTACGACGACTTTGACGATACTCACTTCCGTGTCCATCATGTGGGGTGCAGGCTGTAGAAGTGAGAAGCTCTTGCCTTTATATGACCCGGAGAGCGCTGAGAAGTGGAAGGTTGGCAAGTCAAAGGGACTTTTCCCACTTGGGACATCATGCACAGGATTTATCGCGAGACCATCAACCCAAAGGTGGGCAACATTGATGAAATTCATGGGTATCTCAAGAATCTAATGCTCCTCACAAGGGAGATGCAAGGAAAAGGGAAGAAGTTGGATGTCATGGATTTCATTTGGCATGAACTTTGGGAGGTCATTATCAAGAAGAAGAACATCGCTTTTGCTCCTCTCATCATGCGTATCATCATTTGGAAGTGGGTTGAGGAGAACGATGTTGCGGAGCTTGGGGATGCGGAGGATGGATCCCCCACAAGAGTAAGCGGCTCCTTGTTAAGCCCCATCCGAAGAAGAAGAAGAGCAAAGAAGTTGTGGATGAAGCCGGTCCCTCTCACACTAAGAAGGAAGGGCCTTTCCTTTGGATGGCTACTTCTATGAAGAAGCTCTTCAAGCTGACCAAGAAAGTTGAGAGGAACCAATATGATGTCTATGAGAGCACGATGAAGGCTCGCCAAGCTGAAATTGCTCACCGTCGTGCTCAAGGAGAACAAGTGCAGTCCGGCTCGGAGAAGAACATCACTCCATGGGAGGAGTGGCAAGCTCAGGACAGTGCAGGGCAGGTGATCACTTGGGCAGATTATGAAGAAGATGAAGTCACCTCTCAGCAGCCTCCGTTCGGTTTCGAGTGACCCTTGGGGCGTTAGCATCGGTCTGTCCCTTTTTGGTGTCTCGATGCCAAAGGGGGAGAGATATCTAGTAGCTCGTACGGGGTTTCGCAAGGGTTGTGTGTCACAAGCTTGTTCTTTATTCGTGTTGTTTCTCTTATGCTTGTGAACACTTTTTTTTTATGGATCTCTCCATGTGGTGTAAGACATGTGAACCTTAATTGCTTAGCTTATTATCTTTGTTCATGTCTTATTCTTTGTTGCAAGCTCTTTATATTATTTATTTGCAAAGTTTGCAAAAGCTAGGGGGAGCATTGATCCTAGGTTGTGTGCGTTTGTGCATTCAAAAGCATTTCATGAATAATGCACATGTCTAGGGGGAGCTCCGTCTATCTTTTACAAATCTTTTGCCTTGCGATAATTGTGTTGTCATCTAACGCCAAAAAGGGGGAGATTGAAAGTGCATCTTCCCTAGATGATGTTTTGGTGTTAGTGATAACACAATTATGTATCTAACGATGTATTTTGAGCTTCCAGGAATTTCTGATATAAGCGTCATCGGATAGAGCTTGCAATTTGCTCTTAGCAGTTTTCTGCTCCAGGCAGCGGTAGTACCGCCAGGAGGGCCGGTAGTACCGCTGCGCAGGGTTTCTGCCAGCTACCGCTGCGGTACCACTGGAGGTACCGCCGTTTTTCAGCTTCTGTTTCCATCAGCGGTAGCTCCAGCGGTACGCAGCGGTAGTACCGCTGGGCAGCGGCAGTACCGCCATACCCAGCGGTGGTACCGCTGGCCAGCGGCAGTACCGCCCGAGGTACCGCCGTTTTGCTGCTTCTATTTCTTCGGGCGGTAGCTGCAGCGGTACCGCGGCGGCAGTACCGCTGGCAGCGGTGGTACCGCTGCCTCCAGCGGTAGTACCGCTTTGAAGACAGGCGCGGGCTCCATAATTTGAGCCGTTTGAATTGAAGTCGAAGAAGGCAGCGGTACTACCGCTGCCCCCAGCGGTAGTACCACCGCGGGATTTCTGGCTGTGCAATGGCCACTTTTGGAGGAGCTATTTAAAGGGGTCTTCTTCCCCACTTGAAGACCAAGTTTTCCTATGCTCTCTCTCCTCCATTGATGAAAGCTTCAACCTACTAAGATCTCCCACTCCAACCACCCAAACCTCTTGATACTTTGTGGAGTGAAGGAGGAGGTCTAGATCTACATCTCCACCGAAGGAATTTCAAATCCCTCCACACGGATAGTGTGGAACTTGCATCTTGGGTTGCTTGTAACTCGAGGTGCCTTTGTGAGTCTCGGAGGAAGTCCGAGGCATTGTTGGGAGGCTTCAACTCATTGTGGAGTTCCCCGACCTTTGTGTACCGGCTTGGTCAACGCCATCAAGGTGACCTCATAGTGAATGAGCCAAACCCCCACGGGTGAAGCTCACGGAGAATAGAGTGAGCACATCCGTGCTATTGGAGCGCCTAGGTGGCTCCACACTCCTCCAACGTAGACGTACTTCCCTTGGGAAGGAACTACGGGAAACATCTCCGTGTCTCCACTTTGCGGTTACCTCTATCCTTTACTTGTTGCTTCCGCTACTTTGTTTACCTTGCTTGTATCACATAGGTTGCTATCACCTAGTGCACATCTAGTCAACCTTGTTACTTTGCTCAAGACTTAATTAATCGAAAAAGAATTAAAATTTGGTAGTCGCCTAATCACCCCCCCCCCCCCCCCTCTAGTCGACATATCGATCGTTCACTATCCCTGACAATTAATGCGAATAATATATATTTTAGTAGGAAATCTGAGTTCTAAGGGAAGACAAATGGTACAATGGTGAATTTAGTCTTCTCTTATTTCGTAAGAGATCATCTCTTAGCTAAGGGAAGGCAACCTCTCTTTCTTCCTTCTCTCTCCGCCAACTACATAATTATCCTACGTGTCAATACTAAGAGAAGGCTGACGTCACCCCATTGTACATGCCCTCATGTTAAAACTAGTGAAAAATTGATTCATGTCTTGGATTGAATACGTAACATGTATAACCGTGGAATGCATGAAAACAAGTTTATGCAGTCTTAGAACCACATCTAATGAAAAATATTTGTGTGATCATGTCATCAGAAGCATAAGTGTAAATAAGGTAATAAACATAGACCTTTTATTATTTATAACACAAATGCATCCGCATGTGTGTAACATGATTTCAGTTTGCAAATATATGTTTACTTGTTAAAATAAGATTATGAAAGATATAACGCAACCCAATACTGACTTATGCGAGAAAGAGATCGGTGGTGATGCAAGTGCCTAGACTTGTCTTGTTATGCGATGAAATCTCGTTATCCACACTTGATTCCGTTTACAAATTGCGGTATATACCCTCTGATTCATTAGATCACAAAACGCCATTCAAGTGTGACTAATATACTTGTGGATGAAATCGGGAACGTGTATTGCAGGTGTTAGTTATCCAAATTGGACGAGTCAAGGTTTCATTTCTGAACTTCCCCAATTTCAAGGCAAGTTATGTATATGTGATTTAAAAGAATCCATAAATTTTTGACTTACTTTGTTTTTGTAGAATTTCCTTTGACATATTCGCAGAAGTTTTTTAAGATAGTTCTTCAAGTTGAACTTGGCACCAATACCCTGATAAATATCCAGTTGGATTATACAAGTATAATAGGCCAAATTTATGTGAACTATTATTTTCCTCAACCACTTTGTGGCCCTCTTTTATGATATGGTTCTTTTATGTACTCGACAAATTTATATTTGGTGGTTGAGGGGCATGTACAATTTTTTATTGTCCCTTGAAAATTTCAAGAGCACGAGAGTAGTTCGGAATATCATGTAATGGAGCTCTATATATTCACTTTGAGATGGGGAACCAGAGAAAAAATGCCTATACACAGATACACTGTATAGTTGTTTGCATCCTTTATGAATTTGAGTTTATGTAGATTATTCTGCAATGAAAGAGAAATCTTGTAGGACGTACATGCTTGTAAGACATGCATGTTGTGTAGGATTGAGAGTCATTGGGGAACATGGTAGTACAAGATTTTCCCCTCCGGTGTTAATATTTGTTGTTGTGCATCGATGTATTTGAGCTCTTTTCAAGCTATGCAGTGATTGTTGTCGAAGCATGCTTGAGACTCGTAAAGAAAAATCCCTTGTTGCAGCAAGGAACACACACACAGTGACACAGGGGATGTCACATATGGTCAGGAGCAAATCGACGTCCTCTCTGATTCATTTGTTCACAACATGCCATTCAAGCGTGACTTATCTACTTGCGGATGAAATCTAGGACGTGTACTGCATGCGTTCGTTATGTAAATCGGAGGACTCAGTGATTTTATATTTCAACTTCTCCAAGTCTCCAACCTCAAGACAGTTTATGCAGATGTGATTAAAAAAACATTCATAAAAATTGATATACTTTTTTAGAATAGTTTGGTACATATTGGCCAAATTTCCTCAAGTTGAACTTGGCACCAATACACTGATAAATATCTAGATGGATTGTACAAATATAACATTCAGTTTATGTGAGCTAATAATTTGCTCAACCACTTTGTGGCCCTGTTTTATGACATGGTTTTTATGTACTTACAAACTTATATTTGATTGTTGAGCGGCTTGTACAGTTTTCGATTGCCTTCTTGAGAGTTGAAGAGCACAAGAGTGGTTTGGAATATCATATAACTGAACTCTATATATTGCCTTTTTTTACATAAAACCCCACTTTATTGATTAAACCACATCAATACAAACCGTTCGGATAAACTCCGGAACAGAATAAAAATCAAAAAAAAACTCCGGAACAGAATGGAAAATATCACTAGAAAAACCAGAACTACACGATCTAGCTAAAAGCTTGAGATCGGAGGCAGATGGGGTCTCTTTGGTCGAGCACTAGCAGGGGTCACGTCGTCAGATAATGCGGCAGGACCTGCGCACACGCGGAACTCGTGCTTGGTCGGTTGGTCCCTTAGAACTAGCAGAAACCGTATCCCTTGAAACCGTAAAATGGTTTAATGTTCGTGTTTTGTGTGTTTGAGGGTCTAAAAACTTCCAGAAAATAGCAGACACTGTATAACAAACCATAAAAAGGAATATTCCGGGTATATTCCCTATCTTCATCCCGAGCTAGTCAACGCAATCGATTCGTGCAGCCTGCCGGAGCAGACGAGCCTTGCCGGCCGGCGCCTCCGCAGCTCCTTGGCGTCGACCCGCGGCTGCTCCTCGTGGCCGCCGCGGCTGCTGCTGCTCCTCGCGGCTGCCGGCGCCTCCACAGCTCCTTGGCGTCGACCCGCTGCTCCTCCTCGCGGCCGCTGCTCCTTCTCACGGTCGGAAACGATGATAGGCCGGCGACACAGTTCTTGACCAGCGGTTCCGGCGGTTCTGGTGGCGATTCCAGCGAGTACGGCTGAAGTTTGCCGGATTCCGGCAAGTTCCACGGCTGAAGGTCACCGGCGGGTGCTGAACATTCCCTCCCGCCAACTGCTTTCCCAGCATACGGGGGCCCTTCAGTTCGGCTGCGAAAACTCCATCTTAACGGTTCCCCAGGGCGAATTCCCGGACACCTTCAAAATCGTTTACGGGTCGGCGTCTTTTAAGGGTTCTGCTATGTCCGTTTTAAGGTTTCAAAACTATAAAAGACGGTTATTTTAAGGTTTCGTGACTTTTAAGGGCTCTGCTAGAGATGCTCTTAGCATGCACGGCAGTTTTGCACTAAGGGTCTCTTTGATTCATAAAATAGAAAAATCCTATGAATAGGAAAATTATATGATTTTAGTGTAACGTATAATCCAATTCTATAAGATTTTGTATGCACCAAAATTTGTTTGATTCCTTCAAAGGAATTGTAAAGTGAGCATGGAGTGAATATTAAAAGTAGTACAATGATTCCTATAGGAATTTCCTACATGATCATTCCTCCACAAATCTTTCCCAATTCTTTTGATTTAAAGTAGCCCTGAGTTTTTTTATGGTCGAGCAGGCAGACCATGCTGACCGGGAGCTTCTGATATGGCTAATCGAGCGGACGCTGCTTCGAGGGATGAAAACACATACTCAGGCAAGAACAACCAGTCAATCTAAAGAGGTAAACGGCGTGACCCCAAGGAGGCCTCACAGCGATTAGCGCACGTCGGCCGTCGGATCGACCAGTTACCTCGCGATCTGCACCGTTGATTTGCTGCATTACTTTTTTTACTACCTGGATCGGTCACTGACTGTGGGGCCAAAACATCGCCGGTCCCGCTACGCAGAGGAACACCGCGTCACTTCGTTGGTGCCGCTTCGGACCGTGCGGTGCCCGCGTCGACCGAGACGTATAAAAATCCCACCCCGTAGTGGAACCCTAGCCGCCACGACCCAATCGCCGTGCGCGTCTCCTCCCCAATCCGCTGCTGCGCCTCTCTGCTCCTCCCCCAATCCAATCGCACTGCCACCGTGCTTCTCTTCGCCCCTCCCGGCCTCTCTCTCCGTTCCCCGAGCTGGTGTTGCTGCGTGGCGGCCTGGAGGAGCACGCGGGGAAGCAACGGAACAAGGCAGGAATCGGCCGTCTGATCTCCATCGCGCTCGCCCGCCCCTTCCTCTCCCCAAGCTCGCTCCACTCCACCACGGTACCGCGCGAGACTGGAGACCAGGGGGAGCACACGGGAAAGAGGTAGATGGATGTGGGGAATCGGCCTCCGTCGCCTCTCCATCTCCGATACGTCTTCATCTAGCTCATCTGCTGGCCGAGCTCCGTCTCCTCCACCGCTGCTCGTCCTCTTTACTGGAGGTATTGAGGACCGGTGGTCGCCCTCGCCGCCAATCGTCACCTCGACTTCAAGGGGGAGCGCTGCTTGGCTCAGATTCAAGGGGGAGGGCCCATTCAAAAAAAAATGAGGAGCGCTGCTTGGCTCAGATTCAAGGGGGAGGGCGACGGCCAGAAGAACAAGTACCTGGCCTCCTCGACTTCTTTCACCCTCACGCAGCAGCATCGAGCGTTTTGGCTCGGGTGAGCTTCTTTTCTCTTGAGTTCTTTCTTCCAATCTCTTTTTATTCTGATTTCCGATAGTTGTTTGCATATGGGATCTCAAGGAGGATGCATAGCAGCGTGTTGTGGAGCGATGGGTTTGCTGGGTTGGGATCATTGGCAGCAGAGCCGTGCGAGGCTGCTAGCAAGTCGTCTCCGGCCGAGCGACCTACACTATAGGTCTGTTCTCTCTCTTCCTCTCTCCCTTTGATGCGACAGCAGGGAATTGCAGGACCGACACTAGCTCATTATGCACCTCCTCTTTGTGACACAGATTGATAGTATGCTGATATCTTATCTTCCCAAGCTTGTGGAAGGTTTGAAACATCTGGCGTTATCAGATCCAATGGTATTTTGATCCATGGAAGAATCTGTTTAGGATATTATTGCTGGAGCTAGCTGCAGCTTGAAAAATATTTGAAGGATATGCAGGAATAATTCATGGGTGGTGATGAAATTATTGTTTCCCCTCTTAGAATAATGAATTAATGGTGATATCTCAATATGAATTTTCCATAAATCTAAGAAAAATATATAACAAAACAAGGTTTAGTAAGGTCAATTGAAATGATTTCCTCTATTTTGTTCTTCGTTAGCTCTCATGTATGTGAGATATTAGGCTTTGGTACTCCATGTCTTCAGATCATATACTATGAGCAATACATATTGTAGGGAAGTCTTTAGTAAGCTGTTTTATTGTTCCTTTTAAGTTAGAGCACTCATCTTTAGACCATGTTCCTTGATATGTCTGTGTACATTGTTTTGTACAATGCCTTTGCCTTTCCGAAACATGGAATTATCCATATTTTCTTATATTTATCATATACTAGAGTTTCATTTTCTTTACAACAGAGCACGGTTTAAGCGTGTTTAATTTCTTAACTCAACATGTTCCTTTGAACTTTAATATTAATGAGAAGATCTTGCTACTTGCTGATTTTGTAGTTAAGCTGAAGATCTACCTACTTTATAATGATGATCACCTATGGAAATGTCGACAATTAAGATAGTCCTTTTTCACTAAGAAAAATATTCACTTGTTTTTTCAATCCTGAATGCTCTTCTCCTGTTATTAAGAACATGGTCACAGTTTCTGCTGAAATTCTGAACTGCAATGCTTTTAGCTAATAAGATGATTGTTCAATTTTGTAGCTTGGATGAGGGACAATTTTACCATATGTGGTTTCTCCCAAGTGGTAAGTAAGGTTATTCTCCATTATATTTTATCTGAATGCTACATATATATACCACATTCCAGTATCTTTTCATATATGCTGAATTTGCTCTTACCAGGGAGCAACTACTCTATCGCATGGTTTTAAGATAGAGGCACATCCAGTGAAAGGTTTTGTTTGGTTAGTTTTCTAATATGAAAATTATGTCGCTGCCGGCCTTTTAAATTTGTTACCACATGTGTATTAGTCTGAAGCAAGATCCATCATATCATTCACAACTCTAAGCATTTAAATGCCTTCTCTCCTATTCTATGTTTTTGCTCAATGTCGGTAATTGTTTATTCAGGTGATGGTACAGTGTGATGCCTAAGTCACGTTCTATCGTTCAACTCGCTATCTTAGTTTTATCAAAAAGGTGTGATGTATAAGCCTGGAGTACAAGACTGATCATTGACTCACTAATTCGTGCGATGTTCTGCAGCTTTCAGGTATCGTTTGTGGGATGAAAGTGTTAATACAAAAGTGTGGCTTTTTATTAAAAAGTTGTTGGATCTACCAAAAATATATTCTATGGAGAGCAGTCCGCAATCTGTCACAAATGGTATGAGGCATTTATTTAATTTCTTTTCTGAATCAATGTGTATATTTGTTTTTTACCGGTAGTTCCCAGAAGTATTTTTGCCCTTCACTATATGGAAATGAGTGTGTGACTTGCCGGATGATGTGCAGATGCTATGGAGCGTGCCTTCAGCCCTGGGTCAGCAACTGCATGGCCTCCTCTACCCTCTTCTCCCTCGCCACCCCAAGATGCCACGCAGCAGTGTCGAGCGCATCGAGGTGAGCTTTTTTACATTTTTTGAGGTATTTAATATTTTGCATGTTGAAAGATCGGGGACATTATTCACACAATATTGTAGGAATTTAGCATTTTTGGTATATTAATGGGCGGCCCTATAGTAAATTACAAGTTCTGAATAGCATGTTTAAATTCATCTTTTTGGAATTGTTTCTTTGCAGATCTTAACATTATATGAACTGCCTATTACTTGGTACTTTGCTGCTTTGTATTACATATTTTTAATATTATATACCTGAGAGATATATAGAATGAAGTTATAATTAAGTATGGCAGAATAAGTTAGTTTTCCAAGTTACAATTATAAGTTCTGAGTTTGCATGTTTACATTCTTATTTTTTGGATTTACTTCTTTACAGATCTCAGTTTTATTATTCCAGCCTCCCCTCTACCATGTTACCCTGAAGGTGAAGTACTACCTTCCTCCCTCATTTATGGTGTGAGAGGCGATCGGTCGACAAGACCTAAGTATGAACTGCCTATTACTTGGTACTTTGCTGCTTTGTGTTACATACTTTTGAATAATAGTTTCCCGAGAGATATCTATGATGAAGTTGTAATACGTGTGCAGAACAAGTACTTCTCTCATTTTCGTGCTTCAACCCTTTTCAGTTTTAGATCGCCGACCATTGATCGATGGTTCCCAGTGAGAATTACCTAATATCAAAGATCATAAGTTAACGATTCGGGTCAAAAGGTCAGTGCCATGATAGAGCAATCTCTCCTTGGTCTATACAAATTATCAAATGTCTTTAGGATTTCACCTGTTTGTGTAATTATAGATGAAATATTTCTTTATCTTTGACATCCGTTTTGTGCTTTTCCTCTTGACCGGTTGGATCGTGACAGAGATAAGGGCTCTGTATTCGGAGGGGGAGGAAATTACCCTAGGTGGATGCAGTCAAATAAAAAATAACTTCTATGTTGTATATATTTTTGTATTCTTAAATGCTATGTATGTGTTTCATATAATCTTAAGATGCCCTTTGTGCACGGACCAAACCTGGTCTCTATGGATAGCAACTATTCTCTTAAAACTACATACAATGTTGTGAGCTCAGAAAAGAAACAAATTTGTCTCTTTGTCATACATCTTTGCTTCGATGATGAGTTTACTTTGGACAATGCGCCCACTATTTGGCTGTCATTGGTATTTAAAAACTATCAGTTGATTCAGTTCTTTAGTTGTATGCTATTTAAAAACTATCAGCTGATTATTTGGCTCTCTTACTAATTAATTAATATAAGAATTGTGGCTGCAAAGCAGCGTTCTGTCTCTTTGTATTCAACAAAATTGGACTGCTACATCATGCAGTTGGTTACGCTTAGATGACAAAGGAATATAACACTTTTTTTCAAATCAACTGCCACCATATGCATTTCGATATAAGCTCTACGTACTATTTTTTTTTTCAACTTGAACAGCTCATCCTTGAATATTAATAATTGACTTGCTAATCCTGTAATCCATTGAGCATTGCCGCATATATTGTATATATTTTAATATCGAGCCCCGAAGTATGTTCATTGTTTTATATCTTCACTATAACAATTCGACCAAATTTCAAAGAGAGGGTGGTAGAGTATTTTAGGTTTCTCAACCTGACGAGGTTAATTAGTTAGATCTCTATATTTGCCATGGACAAGCTGTGATATTGTTCTATTGGGTACTGATTGTGTATAGAAATTGGATGAAAAATAGCTTGAGTGAGTGCATCATAATAGAAATATAGAATCTGTATATTATCTTGAGAAATTGTTAAATTAGTATATATTGCTTTCTTGCCACCTATTGTTTAAACTCTTGGATTTGTGGAAGGTACTTTTCAGTTCTTTCCATTGATTGCGCACACTTAAGGTCTGATTCTGTGTGTAACCGAAGAAGTGTCATGTGGTCTCGCATGACATTATTTTCCACCAATATTAGTTTTACATTCTACCACTTTTATGTTTGGTGTCCAGTTTGCTCTTATCATTTGGAACACAAAAGGTTTGTAATGTTCAGGGGGAAATTGATAAGCTGTAATATTGCGTTTGACTGCAAGTCATTTTTTGTTACATTCAAAGTAACTTATTATCATCTCTTTCAGTTCAGGCGGATGCACACAACCATCTATTTTACTTTAAAAAGTAATGGCGCGATTCCGTGCAGTTGTGCATCATTTTCAATCTGTATAGTCAAGGTAGAAGGTTAGCTTTGTAACATGCATGTGCTTGCAGATTGGTCCAAACCAATAATTAATTGAGTATGGTATATGTATTATCTGTGAGCATGTAATAGACTGCAACCATGATTTTCTTCTATTTCTTATGTTAAACTTCCTAGGAAATTAATAGCGTATATATATATATATATATATATATATATATATATATATATATATGTGTAATGACCTTGACCCTACCCTGCATTTCTAGAATGAACATTAAAATTGAAAATGGACATTCTGCGCTACATTGTTCTATTTCCTCTTCAAAAATTTGCATTTTGTTATGCCGTCTACTGGTTGCTATTTATGCGGAGAAAGGAGATGGGCATGCTATGTTTATTGATGTATTCAATATTGGCTTCACTGTCTTTTACCTTCGCGGGAAATAGCAACTTCTTTGATGTAATTTTCTGTAGGCAAGAAGGGTTCGAGTGGCATCTCAGCTCTATGTTGGTACATCAGCGACCATATTCATGTCATGGTATTATTGATTTCAGGTAGGCCTAACATCTCAGCCGGCACAATAGCAATCTGTTTTTTACCCATCTTGCAAAATCCCTTTTCCCCTTATTATTTTGATGGTTTATTGATTTGGCTAGAATCTTATTATGTTTTGTATGATTTGTTATCTTTTATAGCTTATAATGCAAGCCTAGCGTTTTTTGCTCCTCTGCTTTTACTGCTATGGCTCTGAAATCGTCAATGAGACGCCGATGGCAGTGGCGCAACGGCCAGATCATGGTCCGAGCCCCAGGTGATAATACTCTTTTTATTTCTCACTTGCGTGAATTGGATTGTTACTTGATTGATTGATTTCGGTTAGCAGGTGTGTGGAGATACCAGTTATTATGCACTTCTTGGTATTGCTAAACTTTGTTCATTGCATTCTCCAGTCTGCAACTACAGCTTGCACAATCATGGCGGCTGCAAGGAGGAGCATGTGGGAAGTAGGACGTCAGCCTTTGAGTCTCCTGTCATCCTTGGGGTCTAGAAGATATCACCGTAAGCCGTTTCTACCAAATGCTTATGTTGTTCTCCCTGTCCTCTTCTGCCGATGTCGATATTTCACTAGGCTAGAATACTACACGAGTAGTACTCATGGCAGAAGCTTCAACATATGATTAGCCTATGATTTTAGGAGATAAAATGTGCTCCTTTAATTTTAGTTTCATCGACCTCTGATCAATTATTGTATGAACATTCTCTTCTGCTAATATTTTTTTGTTAACTGTTTGCGTCGGACAATGATGGATTGCTATATCAATTGCCATACTATATTCCTTAGATCTGATATCTATGTGCATGACATTTGTAGCAGGTTGGGGATGCAGCTAGGTTAGTTTGTTATGCACTTATGCGACACATATAATAGTCATACTGCCTAATGAGTATGGAATTATCAATATTCGTTTCTATTATTTTTCAATATATTATCATATACTGGAGTTCTTCCTCTTTTTACTTTCCTGCAATGGAGATCATAGTTTAGCATTTTTCACTTCTTGACATGGGCTGATCCATGAATTCTGTGTTGGTAAAAAGGGTTTTGTATTCTTTGACTTCAGATATATGTTTTGGCAGGCAGTAGACATGAACATATGGGAGTTCCATATCCACATGGTAGACATGAACAGCTGGGAGTTCCATATCCACATGGTTATTCAATCTGTGTGCCTCCATTTTGTTCTTGCCAGTGCGTTGATCTTCTATGAATAATATGCCCCTAATTTGTACGATTCATACTAGATTTATTTAACTCCACCTGGTGTGTTACCCCCTTTCGCTACACACCCTTTCTTTAAGTATGGTTCTGCTGACAGGAAACGTCACTTTTATACTAGCGTTGTCCATGGTTCAAGTAAAACATCACTGCTTTGTATGCAGCCATTCATTGCTCAAGTGCTGCCCATGGCAATAAGCTCCTCTCAAACTTGATGGAAAGTCCAGGTCAAAACAACATAGCGCTCCACCCGTACGTATGCTGTAAATACTCTTTATTATAGTAAAACAACATTCTTTAGAGGTGTTAGCGTTGGACTAAATTTAAAGCAATTGGGTCCCGTCAAAACAAGCCTTCACCTGTAGCATATTTGGTGGTGTTATTGTGTGAAAACTTTGACTAGAGGAACCAACTGGAAACTTCACTGAAATTGTGCTTCCTATGCCTTATGTTCAAGTTTTTTGCCCTGGGCTGGCCCATAAGGAATGTAGTTTCTAACATAATTTATGTTTTTGTACATTTGCTTTACTCTGAGAAGCTCTTTACTTTTAGTGCTATATAGTTTGCTCTTTTAACGTCCCATGTTCATCACTTTGTGTTGTACGCCATGCGAACTGATTACAAATCACATAGGGCTGTACCCAACGATTTTCAATGCGAAGGGCAAGTGGTGCGCCAGCAAGGCCAAATCCATTTGAAGGGCTCTGTTACAAGATTCGCCTCCTCAGGTTGGATCAGGAGAGGTAAATACTTGCAAGATAGGTTCGTTTGCTCATCTTTGTCTTTACTCTTTAATCAACCTGCTTATTTCTTAGGATTTCCTTAACCGTCACATTAATAGCTTGCTTAAGCTATGATTGATAATCTAAAGGAACAACCGGCATCATGTGCCACAGCTTCAACTGAGGTAATTACGTGCCTTCTAGGTACTGCTCATGAATATTTGTGCTAGGTCTGCTTATTCCTTATGGTTCACCTATCGTCATATCACAACTTGGTTCACTTGTGATTGGTGATCCAAAGGAACCACTGCCATGATCTACCGCGGTTTCTCGCCTGAAACTAGCTCACATTTATAAGTCTGTCCAGTGTATCTGTAAGCCCCTTGCTGAACCAGGTTCTTTGAAAAATGTTTGTAGGCGCAGACCCTGATAGAGAGAAAGAAAAAAACCTAAACCAGAATAAGAGACTGCAAATCTTTTTATGTTCACTGTGGATATTGCTGCATATTTTAGTCAACCAAGTCGTCATGTAGGTTAAATACGAAGAGTAGACCTATGTTTGTGATATAGGGCAGACCGTTTTCCTATGCCTTGGTTTGCTCTACAATCAAGGCAGTATCTGGCTGAATCCTTATTTTGTTTTTCCAGGAGTGTGTCATATTTTGTTGATATAAGATGCAAATGAATGTCATTTTAATGTTATATGCGTATCCTGGACTCTGGTGATGCTGTTGCTTCCATCTGTGATTTCTGTAAACTGAACCAACTGTCCGTTGCAACAATGCACCTAAGGTTATTATGTTGATGTTGCTTCTACTATTTTGCCATGCTTGCCGTTTATAGCTTTCTTTTGGATATCAGTTGTTTAGTTAATCACGTTGTTGGACTCTTGGTTCACTTCACTTACATTATCTGGTTAAGTATAGACCTGGTTTTACTTATGCTTGCTAAATGCAGTGTTAGGTCTTTAGTTCTGCCTTTGAATGGTCATTTTTCGGAAAAGGAATTTTACTTCACTTTCAGACATACTGGAGAAAAATACATCGCACTGGACTGGAATTTTCTTGCGATCCTCCTGTTCGTGGGACATACCACCCTTGGCATAGATTGAGCTTAGCTGATGAGTATTATTTTCAACTCTTTATATTGTAAGACATGTCAATACAGATGATGTTTCATATAGCGGTTTACCCATATCCAGAGCTCAACAATGCAAAAGGCATGTAATAGTTTGTGATGTTGTAATAAAATACCTATCTATCATGACTTTCTGTTTGTAAGAGCATTCTGCTTTGCTCTAAAATTACACTATAATAGTATTGTAGTATTTGTTTGATTGGCACATCATTTTAACGATTCTTACCATAAAGTTTTACAAAATGATTACCACCGTCCAAAGGCGGGTGGCGCGCGGCAAGCCGCGCCAGGGGATCTAGTGTACATGAACGCGCCCCTTCTTAGCATCAACAAGGATTCAGCAATGGACAAATTTCTCATGCTGCAAAAGAATCAGACTCACAATTTAACGGACTTGATGACTCTAACCTGCTATGAGTTCCGACTACGGATCTAAACAGCTACCAATGTGATGTACATACACCTGGAATCACACCAATCGTAGGAATAAGACGTTAGTTTAGCTATCTATCTTAGGTCCTTGCAACATTCAACACTAAAATGCTACCAGCCTACCACACTGACGACCGGGAAATCTCTTCCCATCACATCTTCTAATCACGGAAGCTGTGCATCCAGCCTCCAACACGTCCCCCGTCTTCAGATTCAACCTGGCAACAATGGTCATCAACATCGAATTAAAACTCACAGTCCTACGAGTCAACAGCCGAACTGCACAGAACCATGCGCGAATTTCATTTACCTTTGCGGCGGTGAAGGTGATGCCGACCTTGATCTCGCCGTGGTACGAGTTGTCCTCGGTGACCACTCTGTATTTGGCCGGGATCAGCTCCGACTTCCCTTTCTCCATCCCTATGCTGATGAGATCAGTTACGTTGATCCTGCATTAACCACAGATATTAGATTCAGAGTGTTCTTTCATTCTCTTTCTTTTTCTGGCTGGATATACAGCCACAGAAGCAGAGTACTCACGTTGCCTGGCCGAGAAAGTCGTCGCTGGAGAAGGTGTCGTGGTCCATTAGCCGGAAGACGAGCTTGTGCTGCGCGTTGGCGGCAGTGGAGCTGATCTGGAACTTGAACACCTCATTCCAGCTAGGGTTCCTCCCCTCATCTGCATTGCCCATAGAAAAAGGAATCAGCAAAGGAATTCCTGTCGAGATGAGGAACAGATTCAGAGAGAGCTGTGGGATCACTGACCTCGGGCGGTTCTGCTCTTGCGCTCCTGGCTCCGGTACTGCACTACCACATACGGGTCAATCTTCCCTGCACGCACAGGTAAAACATACACCGATCAATCTCCATTCTCGGCCACAAGAACAGGGGCAAACCGAAGCCAAACCAAGAACATTCGTGGTGGTGATTCTGACGGACTCACCTAGGAAATCGGTGCCGCCGAGGCCCTTGGCGTCGACGAGAACCACCTCCAGAAGACCCCGCCCCATTTTCTCTCTCGATCTCTTCGTGAAAACCTAAACCAAACTCTTGTATGTCTCCTTCCTCTCTCTCTCTCTCCCAGCCGGCTGCTCTGTCCTCTTGTTTCTGTCTTCCTGGTCTCTCGGCGTGCTCTGAACAGTTGGCGGTTGTAATTGCGATGCCAAAGCCGACGCATGCCTGCGTATTTATGTGCATTTGGTTCACCGGTTGCCCGCTCCAACAGCTGGTCAAAGCTCGTACTTTTCTGCTAGTCTCTTTAGACCGGTTCAGGTCTTTCCTTTGCTTCCCTCCTCCTTCCCTTCCCGCACGAAAAGAAGGTGGCGCTTTCACCGTTTCCTATCACCTCTAGTCATTCTTTTCTGGAAGACCATGTAAAAAGAAAAAGTTTCTGGAAGACTTTAACTTCTGCATTGCCGTGCCCGTGCTCTTACAGTTTCTGACGCCTTCCTGGAATCCGGGCTTTGGCTCTAATTACCAACGTCCAACGTGTTCCTTGGAAACGGCGCTAACTACTGGAGTAGTTGGCCACTACACAGTATAGTAGAACCAGTCTTCGATACATAGCAAGAACGTGGGTGATATTGCCACTTGGATTAGTTAATTAATCAATCCGTGCTTGTAATTGGATTTTCCGCTCTGGATTTCTTATCTGTAGTTTCTAACCTGTAATACTGTACAGCCAGGGTGATCGACAACGACGTGAAAATCTAGCTAAGAATCTAGACGCTTGCCAATATCTCTAGCGCGTTTTGAAGTTTTGGTCGCTTCAAGGAAACGTACGCGCGCGAGGTGTGAAACCGAGTGTTCTACGCGCGCGCGCGAGCGCACTGTTGGCCAACGGACGTCCATGAAGACTGAAATCCCGACGCGGGAGATGTTGGAAGAAGAAGAAAAAGAAAAACAAGAAGAAGAAAGGTCCTTGGAACACGATCACGGATGGATTCGCCGATGGACGTTGAGATCAACGTCACTTGACCGGTTCTAGGCGTTTGGCTCTGACCTCATCCTGGCTGCTCTCAAACAAGGCATGCTGATGCTGAAAGGGATTGTTCCTCAAATTGAAAACCAGAAAGGAAGTTCAATCGTATACAAAACGTACTAAGATAAAATAGAAATGAGGGATCGTTTACAGTGATATGTGAGGCGAGTATCGATCTCACTCTGCATCGATCGGATAATAAAAAAAGGCTCGACATGGAGAAGCAGGCAGCGGTGCAGGCGCTGTTACTTTGTATCTCTGAATTGGTTGTTAATTATACTCGAGTAAAATAGATAGGTGGTCACTGCACTCTTCCGTCGAGCTCGACATGGTCACGTACTTCATTAAACGTTCGTCAATGGTCGGGGGAGATTGTCTTTTTTTGTGTGCAAAACCACCGTCTTCTTAACGGCTGTCTAGACGCGTGAAGGTGTTCAGAAAATTCCCTCCCTTCGCTCTTGAACCCTAGCCCGGAGCTGCAGTGCTGTCGTCGGAGCACCGCCGTCGGCTGGCACGTCGTCCAATCTGCGCCAAGCAATTGATCCTCTCTCTGTCGCCAAGCCCCTACCATTCCGTTGGTCTGCTGCCTGATATGTCCTCCTGTGGTATCGCAAAAGATCTCAACCACGGTTGTGCATGACGATTCGATCTTCTAAAGGTGTGAACACCATGGGTCACTAGGGCCGTCGCACCAAGGGCTTGGGGAGGCCCCCTCCTGCCCCTATATAAACCCCACTTGACCCTTGTTGTACACAATAGTTGCTCCCGGTACCCTCTCGCGTCGCCCCCGTGAGGCGACGGGGAGGGCGAAACCTACCGCCGCCGCCAGCCCTCCCCCGATCTCCTCCCGCCTCCCTCCCCCGCCGCCACCACGGGCGCGGCCAGGCTTAGCTCGGCTACCGGCGGCGGCGGGGGGATCTCTCGTCTCCTCGCTCGCATGGAGGGCGGCGCGGGACGCCATCCTCGGGCCAGCACGTGGTGCGCGCCGGGCACCTCGGCGGCGCGGTTTCTCTGGCGGAGAAGCGGCGACGCGGCGGACGGCGTTCGGACCTTCTCCAGGCAGTTCGGCGCCATGGTGTGGATCTCGTTTTCCAGATCTCGGCCATCTTGGTTTCGGATCTTGGAGGCGGGGAAGGCGGCCGGTGAAAGCTGGGTTTTGGCCGGCGGCTACGACGCCCGTGGGTGTCGTCACCTTGTTGAAGGAGCTGTCGCCGCTACACATCCGCCTCAGACTGGGAGGTGAGGTCGCGGCCGGTGAAAGCCGGGCTCTGGCCGGCGACTGCGGCGCCCGTGGGTGTCGCCACCTTGTTGAAGGAGTTGCCGCTGCTAATCACCTCCTGCACTGTGTTCTGGGGGAAACCCTAGATCTGGTATACCCAGATCGGATGATGGCGTCACCCTCGGTGTCGTGTACCCTCTTGAGGGCATCGTTTTGGAACACGTGCTACCTGAAGTGGGTCAGCTGGCGGAGCGGTTGTCATCTTCCACGTCGATGTCGGTGTGTCTCGGCGGCGTGGCGCTGCGGGGTCTCGATTTCGGGTCGATGGACTCACGCTTGGTGGCGCTGTCTGGCATCGTGGCGATGCCGACGGCAGACCGGTTTTGCGAGATCATGGTGTTGATCCTTTCTGAAGATGGGTTCGTGGAAGACTGCGGCAGCGACTAAAGCGTACATGACGGTGTGCGTTGGGTGTTTAGCTGAACTGGGTTTTAGATGATGTGCGTTGGTGTTAGTCACCCCCATCATAGGTTGTCGACAGGTTGATTTCAGTTTGTGTTCAACATTGTACTCTGTAAATCTGGTTGGAATTAATAAGTGCGTATGGCTGTGTGCATCACTCAATGCAGAGGCCGGGGAATCGCACCCTCCTTTTCTAAAAAAAAAAATAGTTGCTCCCGGTTTTTTTTCATGTCCTCTACCGAAACTCTCTTTCTCTCTAGATCCCATGTGTTAAGAAACCTCTCTAGTCTCTACCATCTCATGTAGATACCCTGCTACTACGCCGAAAGACTCATCGTTTCCCCAGAGTCTAGGACGACGTAGCGTTGACAGGTTGGCGCAATGGATGTGTGGATACTAGAAGAGGGATTACACGTGTGATCCTTAGCGAGGGAGTCGGCGACATCCCCACCTCTAGGCTTGGACGTGACTATCTACTAGAGGTAATGGCATGGACGTGAGTATCTACTAGAGGCTTTACCGACAACATTATCGACAAAAGCCATCTTCCGCAACGGTGTTTCTAAATAATAGGTTTGGCATATTGTGTGTTCATAGTATATCTTGGCGGTTATGTAAGACGAAAAATTTAAATTTCTGCACGTAATACTACACATGGCGGAATCCAATGGACTGTCGTATTGATAACCTGCAATACATGAAAAAATCTTGTTCAATTAAAACCAACGTTATTTCAAAAATTCAATATACACCAGCAAATATCTGAAATGTCATTAAGAGTTTTAACCTTTTTTTGCGAAGAGAGAGCTACAACAAGCTTACCAAGCTTCACAGAAAAGTCCAGGAAATAAAGAAAATTACAACGAGGCCCTCCCGAACCCCAGCTTCGTCTTCGTCACGCAGGACGACACGCTGGCGAAACCGCCGCTACTCCACCACGCATTGCTTGGATTGGACGGAGCCCCCTTGCAGCCAGGAAGGCGACGCTCCTCGGTGCCGAAGCACCTCCACCCTACGCTCCGGACGACGACGCTGGCTTGGACAACTCGAACAGCACCCTCGAGAACTTCAGAAGCCGGATCCACCGCCACATGGACTCCGGCGCGGGGACGAGACGCAGAACATCTCCGAGGAGACGCGAGCGCCGCGCAGACGGCAGATCCGAAGCTGGCCTCCACAGGAGCACCAACCACGAAGGAGAGGACCGCCGCCTCCAAAAGCCACTCCGGCCACGCCACCAACTCCCCAGCGTCGCCGGCTAGCACCCTACTGCTACCTACACTATGTACACGCCGGGATCCGGCGATTCCCCAGCCTCCCGCCGCCGAAGCGGCCGCCGGAGGTGGGGAATCACACGAATCACTGGCGGCGAGGTGGAAGCAGAAGGAGACCAGAAAATCGCCTCTCTCTACTGTAGCGGGAGGAGGGGAACGGTCCAAGCTCGTTTCTAGCAAGTAATTCACCATTAAGAGTTTTAACCTTAACATTAGTTGGTGGACAAATATTATAGCAGCTATAAAAACATGCCACACCAACGTAGAAAATGGACAAGAAATAAACAAATGATCTCCCTGAAGCCGCCGCCAAATACACCGAATAAAAGAAAGTGACATAAGAACAAGGTGCAGTATCAATATCTTGTGTAGAGGCAATGGCAGCATTGTGTTGTGATCAACTGAAACACTGAGACTCCCACGCTTCTTTGTGTAATGTAACTGCTCTCTTATATATGGATCTGAACCCGCTGCGACTGGGCCGCACGAGAACACACATAAGATGCTACCGTAGTTGGCACACCGTGCGGTACATGTGAACGGTTTCCGGGCAGACTTATTCTTTCAGTCACGCGTATGCTTAGGCACGTTCAGAATCAAGGAACCGGCAGTAAATGTCTTCAGAGGCGCAGAAAAGAACATTTCATACACATGTGACACCTTCTTTTAGCAATGTTATCTTTTGTAACAAACACTTTTCCCTTATAATATATATCGCACAGTAGCCCTCCAATACGGGAAATCATATAGGCATCATAGAGCCAACTTGGTCCAAAGTTTTGTGTGTGCGTGGTGGGTGGGGGCGGGGGCATATGCCCCCAGCTTCGCTACTAGTAACCATATTTTCTCAAGATAAAGGCGGTGCGTGAATGAAGAGTTCGTCGCTTCAACCAACGTTGTGAGTTGTGGGCTCCTCATCACTGACGTCTTCAGGGCGGTGAGGATCTGGCTTCATTCTCGCCGCCGCAGAGGCTGCCAGGGCGCTGGCAAGAGCTAGATACGACAACGCCGAACTACCCTAGACAATTTGTGTACATACTCAATAATGTACATTACGGAACCTTATTGTTTTAAGAAAGCTCACATGTGCTTCCTTGAGCCCGGTGATTCTTGAGGTTTGCCTTTTCCTAGCCCGCTCGACCACTGTGAAGCTAACACTTTTTTTTTACCTACTCCTAAGATCATATTCCGCGGGAGCAAGAGTTCTACTTTCTTGAGCTATATTGAGTCTCTAGATGACACTAAGGGACATATGGAGTTGCACTTTAGTGGCCGGGAATAGTTTCTTGCTCCATTGGTGCAAACGTTGTGAAGTCCTTTTGAGCTTGTGAAAAAGAGGTTGATACGGTTCCGTGTGGTTGTAGTGCTTATTCCAAGCCTTTTGTACCACTTCCTTGAATCCTGGCATTTTAATCCAAAAGTTCTTGAACCAGAAGGTTTTGGGCCTCTTGGGACCGGCATCGCTAGCAAGGAGAAGGGGGTAATGACCCGATAGCGACGATGATAGGGCATGTAGAGGATGAGAGGGAATTGGACATCCCAATCTTCATTACAAAAGAAGGCATGAGGTTTGCTCATAGTGGGGTCATTCCTCGCATTGCTCCATGTGAATCTTATATTTTGGAGATGAATCTCTTTTAGCTCGCTGAGTTCAATGAGTTGCGGAAGCGCGTGATTCTAGGTAGGGTTGGCATTTGAACATGTCGACATACTGTTGATTGCCGCCTCGGTCACCTGTTCGTCGTCCTCCACCAGCCCCATGCGACGGCACAACAGCTTCTCAGCTAGCTGGGCGACAGGGGTAGCCTTGTTCTTCTCCTTGAGCCTCGGGCTTAGCTCTGATGGACGGGAAGGCAAAAGCGCCAACGAGCGTCTGGTTGTGAGAGCGAGCGGTGGCGTGGAGGCTGCGTCTGGTTGTGGGGGTAATACATAAGCTCGTTTTTCAACAACAAAAATTGCAGTTTTAACTTACAAAAAAAAATCTTGAAAAAATCCAAGCTGTAGATAGTGATATGATCACGAGTGTGCAAAGTTTTCAATTCAATGTATTGTAGGCTGGCCAAAAATGACAAATGGGTATATCTAGGTGGTGAATCGTACACAGTTCAAGAAACTTGAAATTTCGCTAGATTTATCTTTTTGTTTAGTAAAAAATAATACAAATATCGGATTCAATATTTTAACAGCTTAGACCTCTAATTTTGAATTTTGAAAAAAATGAGCTCTATATAGTGTTAGCACCCGTTTTTGGCAGATTGCCAGTTTCAGGTTCAAGCAGGATTTGGCGGCTTAAAGAAGGCGGCGAAGAAGGCTAAAATGGTGGCCTGGGAAACTTTTCAGGAAAAGACGGCCAGAAGAAGGCAGCCAATAGTCCGGCAACTGGAACTAGGCGGAAGCTGGATTCGAGAGTACAAAGTTGCCTGAAGACCGAGCAAGCTAAGTCAAAGGAAAGCAATAAAGGCGGCAAAAGAAGCCGACGTTGTCCAAACGAGCCGGCAGGAGAGAAGCCAACTTTGTCAAAACAAGCCGGCAGAAAAACAACTTTCCACCGATCAAGACAACAAAAGACAACTTTTTCAAGCCAAATAAAGATGGAAAACATCAACTCTTCAAGTCAAATAAAGGCGGAAAAAGACAACTTTGAAGGTCAAGATCAAGGCGGAAAAGGTGAAGACAACTTTCCAAGATCAAGGCGGGAAGATAGAAGGCAACTTTCTAAAAGAAGTCGGACGGGTACTGAAGTCCGGGTCTGATACGAAGCCGATCAAGATATCTCATCTCTAAGATAGAAGGCAAGTTTGAAACCAATATGGAAGGCAAAAGGCAGTTTTCCAAAGTTGTCAGCAAGTTTGAAGACAACGTTGCCGGCCAAGAAGTTGCCTAGTTTAGAGATGGATTCGACTTAGACTAAGATTTGTAAACCTTGTAGAAGTCCAATACTTGTACGGGAAGTCCAGCCGCCTCATATATATGTGAGAGGTGATGGCCGATTGAAATTAAGCAAACAATCGACAACCTATCAATACAACCTACTTTTTACCCTCAAACCCTTGTTCATGCTTCCGTTGTTCGGCGACTTCGCGTAGATTTCACCGGATATCGAAAACCGAGCTAAGAGCGGCCAAGTCCGGCTTAGTTCAGCCAATCGTCGCCGGCTTCCTCTGACGGGGCTCGTCCCGAGGGGTTGGGGCGTCTGGTCTAAAAAGCGCCTGCTTGCTGTCTTGTGTATCGCGCTGGAAGCAGGCCTCCCGCGGGGCGAGTTGCAGAATATCTCCCCCGGCACCGCGGGTACACGAGGACGTGTTCGTGTGACGCGTTTCGAGCACAACACACTTTTTGGCGACTCCGCTGGGGATAATTTGATCTAAAAATTGGACAACAATGACCAATTCCAAGACCGACGCCGCCAGCATCAGCACCGACAACATCATCAAACCAACTCTCGAGAAGTTGTCGGAAGAACAACGCCAAGGTCTGGAGGCGTGGAAGAAGAAAAGAGATGAGGAGTTTGAGGCGCTGCGAGCTAAGCGGGATCAAGAAGATGAAGACATGTACTTGTCCAGCTGACGATTCCTTAGCCGAATTCAGGAGAAGGTTGGACCAAATAGCTTTTGACAAACTCGGGGTGATGCCAAAACATAGAACTTACAATAAGCCTTACCCCGATTACTTTGATCTGCAACTTTATCCACCTGGTTATAGAGTCCCTGAATTTGCCAAATTTAATGGGGTGGATAGTAAGACAAAATGGGAACATATTAGTCAGTACTTGGCTCAATTAGGCGAAGCTAATCATGATCATATTAAAGTTCGCTTGTTCTCATTATCTTTTACTGGCATTGCGTTTTCTTGGTTTTCGGCTTCAGCTCCTAATTCTATACATACATGGTTTCATTTAGAGCAAAAGTTTCATGAACACTTCTTTGCCGGAGAAATAGAACTCAAGTTGTCCCACCTTACATCGGTTAAGCAAAAGCATGATCAATCGGTGTCCGATTATGTCAAAAGATTTAGAAACACTAGAAACCGGTGTTATAGTTTGGTGATAACTGAAAGAGACATGGTTGACTTGGTTTTTAATGGGCTAAGGTCCTACCTAAAAGAAAGGTTAGAGGGACATGAATTCTTGTCTGTTGGCCAAGTCCAGGAAAGAGCTTTGGCTCAAGAAAGCCGGGTCAATGAGTCAAAAGACTCGCATCAGATGAACAGGAGTTGGCTAAATATTGTCGAAAATGATGCCGACTCCAGTGATGAAGCCGATGTTTATTCTGCCGAGTTTGTTTGGCCCAGCAAGGCCAAACCTTACATGTGTGATGATCTGAAGCCGATTCGCAAGAATCGGGATGATGAGTTAAAATGCAGCTTTGACATAGGCAAGTGTGATAGAATATTTGATGCCTTGTTGAAGGATAAAGTGATAAGAATCAATCATGTTATACCATCGCCTGATGAATTAAGGCGGCGGGCTTATTGCAAGTATCACAATTCTTTCTCTCATGCTACTAATGATTGTAATGTTTTTCGTCGACAGATCCAATCGGCCCTCAATGACGGACAATTGAGCTTTGCTGGCATGGCAATTGACACACAGCCGTTCCCAATGAACGCGCTAGACCTGGAGGGAAAGAAGGTTTTACTTCGGCCAGAGGCGGCCGAAGCCGCTAATAAATCTAATGTTGCTATTGGTGAACCCAGGAAAGTAGCCGGCAACAAGGCGGCAGGAAGACAAGTTACAGTGAGCCGGCAACCCGATGGAGGCAAAGTCATCAAGATTACCATCAATAACCCTGCGCTCGGGGGGCAAGGACCACGTGCAGACAAGTTGCCGCCTAGATTTATCAAGCCCAAGAGCCCAGAAGTTGGCAGATGGAAGACAAACAAGGTTGAACATAGACCAAGGAAGACAAAGCCAACTTTTGACATGCTGCTGAACAAGTACGTACGTCAAGCTGGGTCAAGGTCCTGCCAACAATGGCAACATGGCAAAAGGCCCAGGTCACCATCTGGTGAGGAAAGTAGTCGGCATCAGAGGTCGGCTGACGAAGTCAAACGCAGAGCAATCCGGCAATCTGTGCAAAGCCGGCTTGTGTATCTCGGAGACACGTCGTATTGGCGGGTCAAGGAACAAGGTTCTAAGAAAGCTGAGTCAGAAGCTGGATTGGTTGCAGACAACTTGTTGATTGTTGGAACTCATATGATAAAGATGAAAGACCCGGTTGTAGAGCCGGCAACCAGCGAGCCGATACTTGTTATCGGTCAAAAGGCAACAACCAATGATCATAAAGCTGGCTCCAGTTAAGCTGCAGCAGTTCAATCTCGGGATCCAAAATACACTCAGCCAAGGTGGTGCCCGCCAGGTATAACAAAGACACAAAAGCGGAAACTGCAAAGGGCAAGGAAATACCAGGGATGTCAAGTTTAACGCGGAGCGACCAATGTTGCCAGCTCAAATGTGGATCCCTAGGCCAGTCCTTATTGCAACTCCGACAGCAGTCACACCAGCTTTAGCTGCGAATGGTGACACAATGTTGGCGGATGCGCCAGCAATTACTTACTCGTCATGGGCAGATGAAGTAGAAGCAGCAGATTTGGCAGAGGGAAATTCGACAAACTTGGTGGCAGAGGAGCCGGCAACTCAAGAGGAAAATCCGGCAGACTTGGCGGAGGAGCCGACAACTCAAGACCTTGCAATAGAGAAGCAGTTGGAAGAAGACCTCACAATGGCAACATCAGCAGTGAGCGAATCGGGCAATATGACCGATGACGAAGATCTGCTGGATTATGAAGAATCGCCGAGTCGGACGGCCATGGACATCAACATGGTTTATTACTTGCCGGCTGAGTTCCGCGCTGTGGAAGAAGAAGGCGAGGTTGCGCAAATCAACTTTGGACCCAAAAATGTTGTCTTCGAAAAACCTGATAAACCGGTGAAACACCTCAAACCTTTGTATGTCAGAGGACATATTGATGGCAAACCGGTAACCAGGATGATGGTTGATGGCGGCGCTGTGGTAAACCTGATGCCGTATTCTGTCTTCAAGAAGCTACAACTAGATGATGGCGACCTGATGAAGACAAACATGGTGCTGAATGGGTTCGAAGGAGGAGAAGGAGTAGAAGCCAAAGGATTTATCAGCTTGGAGCTCACAGTAGGGAGCAAGACTTTGGCTATCGCCTTCTTTGTTGCTGAAGTGCAGGGAAATAACAATTTGCTGCTGGGACGAGATTGGCTTCATGCTAACCAATGTGTTCCGTCTACTATGCACCAGCAACTCGTACAATGGGTTGACGATGAAATTGAAGTTATCCATGCTGATGAATCGGCGTGCATTGCATTAGCCGAGTCTATTGTTGATTGGCAACATTCTAATGTCACATGCCTTTCTGGGCGTGATCTATCTGGATTCGACTTCCTGAGTGCTACCAGGGACGGATTCGTGCCAGTGTCTCTAAAGCCGATTGGTGGCAATCGGCTGCCGCTCAAGTAGATGGATCAAAACGACGAGTGGTTGCAGAAGCGTCTGGACAAGTATCGGGCCGAAAGGAACGATATGTACGAAGTAATTGAAGAACCAGACGATATGGATAAGTTGGGACAAGGCTTTACATCGGCTGATATATTGGAAGAAGTTGACATTGGGGATGGCACTGTCCCTAGACCGACATTTGTAAAGCAAAAGTTGGCGGCCGATTATAAGTCTGAATTAATCGCGCTAGTCAAAGAGTACGTGGATTGCTTTGCGTGGAAATACCACGAGATGCCTGGGTTAAGCCAAGAGTTGGTGAAACATCGGCTGCCTATTAAAGCCGGCTTCAGACCATACAAGCAGCCGGCTCGCAAATTTAATCCACGGATCTATGACCGAATAAAGGCGGAAATAGGTCGTCTTTTGAAAGCCAATTTCATTCGGCCCTGCAAATATGCCGAATGGTTATCCAACATTGTGCCGGTCGAGAAGAAGGGATCCGACAAGATCAGGGCGTGTATAGATTTCAGAGATTTGAATCGAGCCACGCCAAAGATGAATACCCTATGCCAATAGCCGACATGCTTGTCAATGAAGCTTCAGGTCACAAAGTCATCAGCTTCCTAGATGGAACGCAGGTTACAACCAGATATTTATGGCCGAAGAAGATTCGGCTAAGACGGCGTTCCGCTGCCCAGGCTTTGTTGGCTTGTTTGAATGGACCGTGATGACCTTTGGCTTGAAAAATGTCGGAGCCACATATCAAAGAGCGATGAACCTGATATTTCATGATCTTCTGGGAGTCATACTAGAAGTATATTGATGACGTGGTGGTTAAGTCGGACAACGAGTCAAATCACTTGGCCAACTTGCGGCTAGCGTTTGAAAGAATGAGGAAGTACGGGCTCAAGATGAATCCTTTGAAGTGTGCCTTTGGTGTGTCGGCTGGGATGTTCCTTGGTTTTATCATACATGAACATGGCATAGAAGTTGATCCGGCAAAGATTGAAGCCATCCAGAAAGTACAAGCGCCGGGTTGCAAAAAGGAGATGTAGAAGTTTCTGGGCAAGGTAAACTATTTAAGAAGATTTATTGCAAACTTGTCTGGAAAAGTTGATGCGTTTACACAGATCCTTCGGCTCAAGAACGACGATGAATTCACCTGGGGGGCAAAGCAACAAGAGGCGTTTGACATGATAAAAACTTGCCTGTCTACTCCTCCAGTTCTCAGGAAGCCGGCTCGTGGTCAGCCTTTCCGGCTTTATATTGCTGCTGAGGACAAAGTAGTTGGAGCTGCCTTAACTCAGGAAGCCGAAGGACAAGAATATGTCATCACATATCTGAGTAGACGTTTGCTGGATGCCGAGTCAAGGCCAAATTGTAGCTGACTTTATTGTTGAACATCAGATTGACCTGGAGCAAGAAGCCGACTTGAACATTGTGTCGGTTGTACCGTGGAAGCTTTATTTTGATGGCTCAGTCTGCAGCAGCGGACAAGGAGTTGGCATTGTGTACATCTCACCACACGGTACTGTTTTTGAAGCCTCTTGTCGTCTTGACTATTTATGAGGGTTCCTGCAAATGCATAGGCCTCACGCATGGTTGCACGCTCAGTCTTGGTTCAAGAGGTATAGAACTCGCACCTAGGCGGCGAGAACGAGACAAAGCACCACAACCACAGTGGCCTCTCATCCCCACCTTTTAGCATTTTAATATCCATTACCACAATTCTCCACCATCATCTCATTTCGCACCTGTTTCCAACATTGTACCATCATAGTACCTCTAGGCATTTTAGCTAAGCATGGCTAAGCATCAATTAGCATAGCTAAATATTTCATGGCCAACAATACAACCTATGGTATTTAGGAGGGGAAACAGGTAAATGGCATAAGGAACCTTAATGCATTCTATAGGATACTCTAATCCAAACAAAAGACATTTAGAACCGCATGCAATATTATAGTGGAGAAAAATATTTGCGGAAACATAGGATAAGATATGCTCAGAGGGGGATTACGCTTGCCTTGCTGATACGGCTGGTAGTACGGATCCTCGGGGTATTGTGGAGTAACCCCGGCTGCTTGATCTACCGAAGCATAAAACAGAAAAACCAATCAATCACCACACATGTGTACCATGCAATGCACAACCACATGATGATATGACAAGTTTATGCAAAGATGGCATCATTTAGTTTATCTAGCAAAATTAAATGGAGAGCCAAATAATTAGTGCGATTAGTTGGAAGCAACCCCATATTTAGCTTAATGACCACATTGTTCATCCATTATCACATTACCAAGAAGTGGCTCAAATATGCATGAACATGGCATGATTAGATATGTTTTGTTCTCCTGATCATTTTTGGTACCTCATTTGTAATTTTCCGACTACCGATGAATAAATAGTGAATTAAATAATTATTTGAATTTAATTCCTTTTCACCGATTATCGATTGACATCACGGAGAAAAGTTGTTGTCATGATGTGATCTTAGCATGGTTAGATAGCATTGGAGTTGCTGATCACTTTGATATATTGTACACCAAAATCGGATGAACCAAACAATAGTTATTGCATTTGTAAAACAAAAGAAAAGGAAACTGGAAAAACTGTGTAGCCGGCCCACAGCCCGGTTGGGCCGGTTTACAGGCCGGCCAAGGTCCAGAGAGGCCCGGCCTCCCGCCCGGTTTGGGCCGGCCCAGGGACCGGCTGTGCACCCGAGAGGCCCGGTATGCAGCCCGGCTAAGCCGGTCTCCCGACCGGGCGTGCGAGCTGGCGAGGGAGGCCACGGTGGGCAGCACGGCGGCGTTGGCTACGGCGCTCCGGCGAGGATACGGCGAGAGAGGGAGAGGGGAAAGGGGCCAGTGAGGTCCAGGCGCTCACCACGGACTCGGGCACGGCGACGGAGTGGCCGGAGGTGGCTCGACGGGACGCAATCGAGCGTGGCGGAGCTCGTCGGGGATAGAGACGAAACTGGACGGCGGCGGCGATTCCGTGCGTCTCCGGCCGATTCCTGTGGTGGAGAGGAAGGGGACGTCGCGGCGGTGCTCGTGGTGTTGCTCGATTTGTCGGGGACAGGCTCAACTGGCGGCGACGAGCACGGCGAGGGCGGCGGCCATGGCGGCTCGGGGGAGCAGAGGAATGGGGAAAAAGGAGAGAGAAGCGAGTGGGGAGCAGGTGAGGCGTGGAGTCGTGCTTCTCCTCGCACAGGTAGAGGCAGGGGGGGCCCGGCGAGGCGTGCACGCACTGGAGCGACACGGCGGCAGTGGAGCTCGTGCGTGAGGTGAGAGGAGAGAGACGACGTTTTTCCAGAAAACTCCCTGGCATTTTTAATTCCATCATGAACAGGTCCTTGCCAGCACTGGTTGCACTGGTTCTGAATTATTTGGGCCACTTAAACACCTCCAAAAATTATGCCAATTTTTGGGGAGTGTCTTTACCTTAATGTGAAGCTTCCCTAATTTTTCCAGATTATTTAGAAATCATTTGATAGGAAAATAAAATAGAAATTGCTCACAGGCAATTTTGAGATACTCTCTTTTTATTTTATTTCCAAATCAAAATAGTTTGCCCAAATTTAACTTTGAAACTTTTGGAACTTCCTGGACAAATATGGAGTTGAATTTGTAAACTTTGCTTAGCAACCCAGCATCATTTCCATTGCAAAGTTGTAACAATTCAGATGAACATGATTATGCATGGATGACATGATGCATTGAACACAAAAGTGAAAATTTGGTACTCAAATTTTGGTTCACAGGTCGGGGCTGTTACACGTTTGCTGGATGCCGAGTCAAGGCCAAATTGTAGCTGACTTTATTGTTGAACATCGGATTGACCTGGAGCAAGAAGCCGACTTGAACATTGTGTCGGCTGTACCGTGGAAGCTTTATTTTGATGGCTCAGTCTGCAGCAGCGGACAAGGAGTTGGCATTGTGTACATCTCACCACACGGTACTGTTTTTGAAGCCTCTTGTCGTCTTGACTATTTATGCACTAACAATGAAGCCGAATACGAAGCACTTCTATTCGGGCTAGAAATATTGGTGGACGCAGGGGTAACTCATGTCGAGGCATATGGAGATTCGTTACTTATTGTCTGGCAAGTGGCCAAGATCTGTCAATGCAACAGCGGATCACTCAACATGTACCTTGACAGATGCCGGGATATGATTTCAACGTTGGATTATTTCCATATATCTCATGTTCCTAGGCAAGACAATTGGCTTGCCAATGAGTTGGCGCAACAGGCATCCGGCTATCACGTCAGTCGTGGGATGTTCTTCATCATGGAACAGCCAGCAAGTAATGTTGCCAACTTGGAGGAAGCCAAACAAAAAGCCGGCTTGCTGGAGCCGGCTACAGGAGAGTCAAATGTCGCCAACCTGGAGAAATCCAAACAAGATGTCGGATTGTTGGATCCGGCTAAGAAGGAGGCAAATGACAACTTGGCGGACGACTGGAGACAACCTTATATTGACTATTTACAAGATCCCAGTCGAAAAACGGATATAGCAGTTCGGCGTTTATCTCTCAAGTATACATTGGTGGATGCCGCCTTATATCGCCGAACAACTGATGGTCTTCTTCTAAAGTGCTTGAATGAAGACGAAGCTAGAGTTTCCATGGGAGAGGTACATGATGGTTTATGTGGTACACATCAGTCGGACACAAGATGAAGTGTATGCTTAGGCGAGCAGGATTTTATTGGCCGACAATGATCAATGACTGCTTCAGATACTACAAGGGATGCGAAGCCTGCCAGAAGTTTGGAGATATTCAATTGGTGCCAGCTTCAAATCTTAATCCAATTATAAAACCGTGGCCTTTTCGGGGTTGGGCGCTTGACTTTGTTGGCATGATCCATCCGCCTTCATCCAAGGGGCATCGGTTCGTGTTGGTTGCCACTGATTATTTCACCAAGTGGTCTGAAGCAATACCTCTCAGGAACATGACCCACATGGAGGTGATTCAGTTTATTACAGAGCATATTGTCCATCGATTCGGCATTCCGCAGACTCTTACCACAGATCAAGGTACTTCCTTCATGGCTAAGGAGGTGAAGCAATTTGCCGAATCACTTGGAATCAAGATGCTGAGTTCATCTCCCTACTATGCACAAGCCAACGGACAAGCTGAGTCAAGCAATAAAATCTTGGTCAAATTGATCAAGAAGAAGGTACAAGATCATCCAAGGAGATGGCACGAGGTACTGTCCGAAGCATTGTGGGCTCACAGAATCTCAAGGCATGGAGCAACTAAGACAACCCCTTTTGAGTTGGTGTATGGGCAAGAAGCCGTTCTACCAGTAGAAGTGAATCTGGCTGCCTTGAGGTTTGCCAAGCAAAATGACTTGTCGGCTGAAGACTACTGCAGCTTGATGATGGACAATATTGATGAAGTAGCCGACAAGCGTGTTATTGACTTGAGAGAAATCGAGAAGGAAAAGTTGCGGGTGGCAAAAAGTTACAATAAGAAGGTCCGGCTGAAAGACTTTCAAATTGGCGACTTGGTCAGGAAAGTTATATTGCCAGTTGGCTCCAGAAGCCGGAAATTTGGCAAATGGTCCCCAAGTTGGGAAGGGCCGCTGCGAGTCGTGAGAATAGTGCCCGGCAATTCTTATCTGGTGGAGACATTGAAAAGCGGTATGTTGCCTAGAGCTATCAATGGGAAATACCTGAAGAAGTTCCACCCGAGCGTGTGGCAGACTGCATGAGTTGCACGTATGGCCGATATACATATATCGCCCTTAGCATATGGTCGATGAGCTTAAGCATCGCCCTTGGACAAAAACTTCTACATTGTATATTTTCTAGTACGCAAGCTCTACTAGAAAACAGGGGGGCATATGTTAGCACCCGTTTTTGGCAGATTCTCAGTTTCAGGTTCAAGGAGGATTTGGCGGCTTAAAGAAGGCGGCGAAGAAGGCTAAAATGGTGGACTGGGAAACTTTCCAGGAAAAGACGGCCAGAAGAAGGCAACCAATAGTCCGGCAACTGGAACTAGGCGGAAGCTGGATTCGAGAGTACAAAGTTGCCTGAAGACCGAGCACGCTAAGTCAAAGGAAAGCAATAAAGGCGGCAAAAGAAGCCGACGTTGTCCAAACGAGCCGGCAGGAGAGAAGCCAACTTTGTCAAAACAAGCCGGCAGAAAGACAACTTTACACCGATCAAGACAGCAAAAGACAACTTTTTCAAGCCAAATAAAGATTGAAAACATCAACTCTTCAAGTCAAATAAAGGCGGAAAAAGACAACTTTGAAGGTCAAGATCAAGGCGGAAAAGGCGAAGACAACTTTCCAAGATCAAGGCGGGAAGATAGAAGGCAACTTTCTAAAAGAAGCCGGACGGGTACTGAAGTCCGGGTCTGATACGAAGCCGATCAAGATATCTCATCTCTAAGAAAGAAGGCAAGTTTGAAGCCAATATGGAAGGCAAAAGGCAGCTTTCCAAAGTTGCCAGCAAGTTTGAAGACAACGTTGCCGGCCAAGAAGTTGCCTAGTTTAGAGATGGATTCGACTTAGACTAAGATTTGTAAACCTTGTAGAAGTCCAATACTTGTACGGGAAGTACAACCGCCTCATATATATGTGAGAGGTGATGGCCGATTGAAATTAAGCAAACAATCGACAACCTATCAATACAACCTACTTTTTACCCTCAAACCCTTGTTCATACTTCTGTTGTTCGACGACTTCGCGTAAATTTCACCGGATATCGAAAACCGAGCTAAGAGCGGCCAAGTCCGGCTTAGTTCAGCCAATCGTTGCCGGCTTCCTCTGACGGGGCTCGTCCCGAGGGGCTGGGGCGTCTGGTCTAAAAAGCGTCTGCTTGCTGTCTTGCGTATCGCGCTGGAAGCAGGCCTCCCGTGGGGCGAGTTGCGGAGTATCTCCCCCGACACCGCGGGTACACGAGGACGTGTTCGTGTGACGCGTTTCGAGCGCAACATATAGCTCAAGCTACATTAGCACTTTCCGGTCTGATAAGGGAGTATACTTCACACTAACTAAAAGTCTGATGAATATTTTCTTGACATACAAAAAACAACTCGAGCAAAAAATCAAGCCTGATGAATACATTCTTGAGATACAGAAAAAGAAATTGAGAACAAACAAAACTATTGCCAGACTTGGTCCATAAAACAGCTTTTCATTATTACAAAGTTAAAGAATAAACTTCGACACCCCTTTCCATTCCAATGAGAGACTCTTATTCAGCTATGAGTTTCTTCCTCTAAGGCTATGGTTTCCCTCTTTCTACACAGTTTGGGCTTCTACGACCTGAACACCCCTATCTCTTCTGTCAAGTATACAAACTGCAACGAGCAAAAAACAAATCTTCTATAGAGCGGTATCAAACTTACTAGAGACCGTGTTTCTACACCCTTGTTAACAGACGCATCAGTCCTTCTCTATTCAGTACTCCGATCCTCTTGTGCGAGTAATTTTCTGTCCCAAGGGTTGCATTTGATATGCATTTTTTGGTTTCATCCTACATAGCAGGGCCCATCTCGTCCGCCACCTTACAAGGCCTTCTGCTGCTCAACTGTCATGCTTCATCAGCATTGACACCAACTCCTACAAGACAGGGGACAAAACCAATTATGCAAATGCGTGATGATAAATACATCTAACAGAGTAAAGGGCGAAGATTTGGTAAAACCAACTGAACTGTGTCCTAAAAATGCATTCCAGTTTCTCAATGCTCATGTGTTAAATGAGGAGTGCAGTGTTAAAGATATTTATGGTACCGTACCTGCAAGTTGAAGGATTAGGTTACATCCAGATTGGTTGTATACGCCATGTTCTTGGTTAAAGTTTCCAGCTGGATAACATGTCCATTATGTTCCTTTTCCTTCATTACTGGGGCTTCACTGAATGTGTCTGTGCTTTGAGAATTCTGGCAAGGTGAGTTCAGAACCTCGGAACCACAAGTACCCAATCCATCTGATGAAAAATCCAGCTGTTTCTCAACTGCTTTTGTTACGGCCATTCTTTTTGACCTTATCCGGTATGGAGGTGAAACATCAAAGCCCCTTACAGCGCTTGCTAGCACATCAAGAGAACCCGTGACAGAAAGGATGCAGTTTTAAACGACTCGGGGGTATCTGCAGTAGGTCGCTTCCCAGCAGGGGTGTAAAAGCTATCAGTGTTCAGTTCATCAAGCTTGAAGTCACTGGCAGGTGTTGATCTATCCCGTTTTCTTCTTAATATCGAAGGAGTACCTGGAAAGCTGTCAGCGGCACTCTTCAATATTGAATCAACATTACACTGGCTTGACATTGTCCACTTAGTTGGAGTACTACATCCACTGGGGGACAGTACCCCACCCCTGCAATGTTCAGATGTCTGATGCACGATATGTTTAGAAAAGAGCGAGGAGCTCGCAGGGGCGACATCTTCCATGTTAGGAATCTGGTAACAAAGGGACCAAGGCTAGACTGCGCCCCATTCTTCAGAGATGATTCTTCACCTTTCGCGGGTGCAGCTTCTAGCTGAGTGATCCCGCCACCAAAGGTATCAAGAGTGCAATCAATTTCCAAGCTCTTGTCACGAACAGAATCACTTTCCACACCTTGTACCACTGATGAACCATCAACCACTGATGACACTTCATATGAAGTAAGTGGCTGTGCAGTGGGTAAGATAGAAAGAGATAGGAATCCTGAGCAGTCCTTGGCATGTTCCAGCTTATATGCCTGTGGTAGTGGGCTAAAACTAGACCGATGAGCTCTTTCAGGTAGGTCCTTTGAAGTGATGCCCGGCACTTTGTTCAAATCAAGATGGGCCTCAGAAGCCACCAGCTTCTGTTTATCCTTGAAGTCATCATGACCAAGTAGTCTCGGAATTGCCAGAATACTTCTTGTGCTATAGACATCTAACTTCTTTCTCAAAGAACTATTCCAGTGATTCTTTATAGAATTATCAGTCCTGGGAAGAGCAAAATACAATTAGCAAGAATTCAAAATCTTGTGAAATGAACAGGAAAAATAAAGGTGTACAGATGCAAACAGAAAACAGGACTCATACTTATGAGTAAACAACCAAGAGTTGACGACCATGAAAAAAATATGAACAGTTACAACAGAAATTCGAAACCAAGGCAACTAAATCACAGTGTTGCTACAGAATAATGAACATTCAGCTAGAGAAGCCTTGGAGATGATTTTTACAGCATTCAATTATTTATTCAGATCTGGTAGATCCACTGTATTCCATTATGATAATCTTGTAACTGCAATTATTTTTACGAAACAACAGTAGAAGGTCCTCGCCGCACATAATTAACAATAGAGGTGTGTGAGTGGTGGCAAGTGGGGGTCCGTTTACATTGTGTATCTTACTATCTTTATTTAAGAGAAAATCTAATGGTTCCACGGCATAGCAGGTCTAGTACTACAAAGGGGTCATTGAAAAAGTTAAGCAGTGAAATAGCAACTCAATGCCATTTCAACATCACACTGCTGGGTTTACATAGAAAATTCCAACAGGGTGTAAGCTGTTTAGCAGTACCTTCCAGGAAGGACTTTTGCTATTTCTGCCCATTTATTCCCAAATACCCGATGGGCATTAACCAGTGCATGTTCCTCCTCAGCAGTCCAAGCATCTTTCCGTATGTCTGGATTCAGATGATTGTGCCACCTAAGATCATATGAATTCAAAATCAGCTCCATGTTTTGTACTCAACTGTGATAAGCTTACACAATTAAACCCACTAGTAAAACAATTCTACATGATTGACAGTTTGAAAGGCAGGAGACTGAAGATGGGTACTTATGCCTATTAACCCAATTAGTTGTTGCAATTCTTTATGTATTAGCAAACCTTCCCTCGTCAGTCTTGCATGATGGGGGAAAATGCAATCCGGCAAACCATAAGTATAAAACAATCAAAAGAATACCTCTCTCGACATTGCTTGCCTATACGTCCAGGTAGTGACCTTGCTATGACAGACCATTTTGTTGGTCCATACGTGTTAACAAGATCAATAATTTTGTCATCTTCCTGTAGAAGAAAGCCGTCATAACATTTGTAAGATGAGCATGCAAAAAAAAAATGTCGAGCAAAGTAAGGAGTGCAGTGTCAAACCTCTTGAGTCCAAGGACCTTTGATAAGTTCAGGATTCAGAACCTTCTGCCATCGATGTAAACATTGTACCTCTGTCCTATCCGGAAAGGATTCAGCTGCATAGATAGATACCGGTAGCTTCTGTGAGTTCACAATACTTGTATGTAATGAAGTACGTCAAAAGAAGTATGGCATTTCTATAACTAACTAAAATGTTGGATGTGCATTCATAAGGTCACACATCCTACCCCCAGTGATAAGGCCATGCTTCAGTATTAAACAACTATCCAACCACAAGAGCACCAGTAACTACTTTCAATTTCTGCTCAACCCTTTTTCCTGATATGATATTGGCAAAATAAAATCTATATATAGCATGAAGCTGGGCCGGATGCCAGTGGAATAAATCATTAGCAATATCCTAAATGCATTTAAAGATACGGTTTTTAACAGATTCAGCTTCATCATGAACTTATCATGAACCTTCTTCACTGGTAGGTTCAGTGTGGGTCTTTTGAGTTATTCTACAGGAAGAACAACGTGTAACGTTCTAACATATACCACATTCTCTCAACATCTGCAGTTCCGCATTCACATTTTACTTCACGTGCTTCCTGAATCTTATATTCAATTCCATGTTCGGTAGTGGCATTCAAGACTTAAGATTAGTACAACATCCTACCACAAATGGCAGAAAAGATAAGTAGCAGTTAACGAATGCAACGACAACTGAGATGTGAGTTGGTACAGTGAAAGAGGCAAACCTATTTTTTTCCAGCTTCTGCCCTTGTAATCCTGAACTGCCTTCCGCAATGTTTCATCCTGTTGCCATTGTGATGTCAATTAGCACCAATCCGGATGTGTAGTACAGCCAAACAGTGAAATTACTTTTCAAATAGAAAGAAAGGAGAGATTTCTTGTGATAATACTCCCTCAGTCCCTAAATATAGATGTTCTGGCAGTTTAAAAACTGATAATACTTCTTACAAGAATGACAAACAAGAAAAAATTACAGAGGATGATATAATAGCTGAATTTGTTCATATTAGATAGACAAATTATATATACAAACCAAACAAGATGTTTATATTGCACATTGACATATATACACAACACCATGAATATAGGATTGTATTGCATGTAATAGACTAGACTTGATAATAGAGGAGGTGAAACAATTACCTCTTGTGGTGTCCAGCCACCCTTAGCTCTTCTTATAGGCCCACTTGTTCGCCTAATATAAGGAAGTTTTTTGTCAGAAAAATTTAGGTGAAATGTTGTCATCTCAAGGCATTAAGGAAGACCATACTACTCCCAGAAGATGGTTATCAAGCACCATATGCAAATATACACTATCACATACGATGACAAAAAAAACTTTAGGTGTTACAGAAGAGGACTACACATAGAATTATTATATGTGAGCACCTGAAAGAGAGACACTAACTAACACATTACTAGTCCTGCCATGTGAATCGCCCCGTGGAGCCTTCTATCATCAGAATATTTCAAGTATTTTTAATTCTCATAAATAATATGCTAAACTGAATTCCCCTTAGATGAACACACACGTCCTATCCAGAACTTCAAGATGACATAGTCTGCATATTCTGAGTGAGGAACGCCCAATAAAGTCTGGCATATGCTGCAGCTACTAAAGAACATACAGCATCAGGCAGACACATTTCACTCAAGAAAAGATTGTTGACAACCATTCTTAATGAATGAGTGATCCTAGGCAGCATTTTAGTGAGTATGAGGTAATAAGTCACCACAAACATCACAAATGAATCACAACAGCTACGAACAAGCGCCATTAAATCCATACCAAAAGCTAGGAAGATGTATAGCATTTCCCATAAAAGAAGACTGCATACTGATGATTGAAACTGTTTCCTGAGGGCATTTCAATCCACAAAGGTTTCAAAAAATTACTTAACAATATTAGCACCACATGGATGAAGCATTTCAAAATCGTACAGAAAGATATTGGTGACTGCAACTACTGAAACCATGACCCAGAAAAGCACAACATAAAACTCCATCCTTATTATGTTGGAAGGACAGTTTCCAAAGCACAAGTATAGGGCATACTTAAGTTACTAAAACCTCAGCAACCATGACATAACCAAAATAAACTTTTCCATCAAATATGACACAGCACCAGGACCATGGTTTAACCAACTTCAACACTAAAAATGGACATCTTCTACAAATTACATCGATTACACAAAGTGGCAAACTAAACTAAGCCAACCAAATCACAATGACTGAACCCCTAGTAACAAGAGCATGCCCAAAGAGAACATGCTTCAACCTAATTCACCACCATCACATGCTCAAACCATGCTTGAAATTCTGGGTGCAGACAGCTTGCTGACACAGTAGTTGATGGAAACTATAAGAAGCCAGAATGCCGCAATAACCTAATGGATGCCCCAAATAACCTACCTTTTTCACCCCAAACAACCACCACACATCTCCTGTGTCATTTATTGCCCAAGCAAGAGAATCCTCGTGAAATTTCGTTCTATAAGAATCACAACCAAAGCGCCGATCAAGCCAGGCAATTGCGCCGACAAAACCACAAACCACCACCGAATCCACACAAAGGCCAATTCTCCTCAACCCCTAACGCCCACCACACCACCACCACAACCCGCCCACGCATCACCCAACGCAGGCAAAGCAAACGGCACCACCGAACCGACCGACCGTCCCAGATCCCTCCGACAAGGACCAATCAAGCGAGTAAAAGGCTTCCTTACTTGAGCACGGAGACGGAGTTGACCGAGCTAGACGCGGGCGGCGGCGACGTCCGCGCGACATAGCCGCTCCCCTCCTCCGACGCCGACGAGCTCGACGCCGCCCGGTTCTCCACGCAGCCCTCCGCGTCCGTCATGGCCCCCATCTACCGCCTCATCACCACGGCGAAACCTAGCGGGGCGAAATCAGATCGAGAAGGCCCCACGGTAACCACCGCGAGCAGATCGAGCGAGAAGCCGCCGGCCTTACGAATCTAGCGCCTCCCAGATCGAGCGATTGGGGATCGAATCGGGGGCGCGGGCGGATCGATCGGGGGCCGGCCGGAGGTGGCGCGAAGGGAGGGAGCGAGGGAGGGGGCGGTGGCGGGCTCGAAACCCTAGGAGGGCGTCCGTTAAAGAGCGGAGCTTTTTCGTTCCCCTTCCTCTTCTTCTCTCTATGGGCGGGCGAGCGGGCGGGCGGCTGCCGTTGGGTGTCGGGGCAGTTGTTGTTGGAGAGGATTGCTTTCAAAAAACCTCGCCCGTTGAAGGAGGCGACGAGGCGATGCCGGAATTAATTACTGCCCGCGCTTTATCCGAATCGGTCCCTGGGTTTGTGCTGTATCAGTTACGGAAAAGGGATACATCTAGGGTTTCCGTTACAGCTTTTTTTTTTTTTTGAAGGGAGTTCGTGATCCTCAGAGTACAACACACACGCACCACACGAACAGAGGCAAAGAAGAACACACACCCCAGCGACGCCGGGATCCACCACACAGCAAACCTGATTCACCCACCAGCAGCACGCCGCCGGGGAGGAAGGAGGCAAGCACGCCGCGCTCCGTAGCCAGTAGCCCGAACAACCTTGTTGAGCAGCCGCATAAGCCATCCGGCGCAAGCACCGCAATCTTGCCGATGAACGAGCTTCGGCTTCGGGCCACCGCCAGCACCACCCTTCTTCCACACGCCCCACCCAGCTCGCCGGCAGAGAGGAGCCACCCGCCTGCAAACTCCCACAGAGTTGTCTTCATCCTCGCCGGCCTGAAAAGAGGACGAAGGACAGCAAAAAGCTGCGGGATCGAAAGATCCGCAGCGCCCAAAAGTCGCCCGCGCCGCGGCGAAGCTCCGGAGAGCGCCACCGCCAGAGAGGAAGCACGACGACCACCACCTAGCCACCGACACCATCGCCGCCTCCCCGACGCCGCCGGTGGACCTCTACCACGACCTACACTATATACAGGCCGGGATCCGGGGATCCCCCACCCTCCCGCCGCCGGAGCGGCCGACGGAGGGGAGGAATCCCGCGGATCCGCGGCGAGCGAGGTGGCCGGACGGAGGAGCTTCAAAAATCGCCTGTCCCGAACAGTAGTAGGGGAGAGGAGAGCGACCGACAGCTCTACTACCTGGCTAGTTCCGTTACAGCTTTTTGTCGACAGAAACAATTTATATTCGGAAAATATGTAAACTCAGGTGAAAACAACTTGGCCACAAATGCATGGACCTTTTTTTATATATATAAACACAGTACAAACACAGACGCTCACATACACGCACACAATCATCCCTATGAACGCACGCACGCACACCCTACCCTATGAGCACCTCCGAAATACTGAGCCGGCAGATCGAATCTTGATATTAACGAAGTCACCACGGGTGTCTCGTTGTCGACGGGAACGTCGCCTCCCACTGAAAGAATATTCTGACTAAATGCAACACACAGATGTCAAACCTGGGGTTTGAACTCTGGTAGGCTGAGGGTACAACCACCTTACTAACCATCCAACCGCAGGTTGGTTTGCGGCCTTTTTCTTGTCTGCACATAAATTATCTTGTAATCGTCAAGATATTTATTCATGTGATATGGCCTTCTTGCGTTAGTTGAGGATTGCTCGGAAGAAAGGAAGGGACAGAAGTGGGAGGAGGGAGTAGACTCGAGTTGATCCACAATAGGCGGCGTAAGTTGTCTGAAAAAGATGTCCAACAAGTAAGAGTGAAGCAATCAGACTTACATGAGGCACGGCGGTTGTGCGGCAAGACCCCAACCTGACGCGGGTAGCAGTTGGGGGTTTTGTTGTGGAGTTGGGCAGTCCACAAGAGAAGAAAGAAAAGAAGGTGCAGCGAGACAAAAATTAGGAAGAAGAAAGAAAGACAGGGCATCGAGAAGCAAGGAGCGCGAGCTTTAGAGAAAGCAGGGAAAAACAATACTTCTTGGAATAGCGTGCGACACCGCATCTTTCTTATCAATCGGTACGAGCTCTGCATTCTCATTAAGAAAAATAACAACATTACTAACTATATTAAAGACGAACGAATCCTCGGTCCTTGACGGTTTTGCGAAAAAGACCCTCACAAAACCAGAAATCAACCCGCAGTCCAATAAAACACGAGACGAAGGACCAACTTGCGATTCGCGAAAACAGCAATGGCTTTTTGACAAAACGACCCGCACACCCTCTCCTTCCCCTTCTCTCTCCCGCACGCGCTCGCAGGTCTCCGCCGCCGGCGTGGCGTATCGTCGCCGTTCTGCGTTTCCCCGGTCAGATCGAAGGTCACCGCGAGCTTTCCCGTCGCGTCCTCCAACTCCTCGCCGAGCTCGGCGTGCCGACACGGCGCAGACGCGCCGCAATTTTTGGCGGCGTCCTTCTGCTTCCGCCGCCGCGGAACTGCTCGCCGCCGGCGCCTCCGGCCACCAGATGCGGCCGCGCCACCACCCGCGTGCGCGCCGCGTCGAGCCGCGCCCGATGCGCCCAGCCGCGCCTCCTGGCTCGCTTGGACGCGGCGGCGCCGTGGTCGACGCCGGCGCGGCAGTGCCACCCCGGCCTCCGCTGACGTCAGCGCGATGCCAGCGTGGGGCCAGACTGTCAGTTCTTTTTTTTTACCAAAACGCAGAAAAAAATCCAAAGAAAAAAACAGACAGGTGGGCCACCCATCTAGAGAAAAATCCAGAAAAGGAAAAAAATTAACAAAAAACACACACCACAAAAAATGTAAAAAAAAATATGGCAAAATGGTCAAACAAACAAAAAAAAGCGACCTATTTATGCCACAGAGAAAAAAATATTTTCGAAAGGAAAAAAAAAGGTCTACTTCAACCATACCTATATTAACACGACTTTACGGGAAACAAAAAAGCATATTCGAGCACTCCAAATCACATTACAAATTTAAGTGTTCAAATCTCCCGTATGACTTCCAAACCTAACCATTTGGTAACCGCAAAAACAATTCAAATTTACATATATTCCAAAATTGCAAATTTTTCAAAACATATTTGACCACAAACATCACAAAAAATGGTAACAAATTATACCAACATGAAAACATATTTACATATCTCAATTTGGGAAAAAGAGATCAAAAAATTCTACATACACTTGCTCCAATAATATAAAGTTGAATTGTAAAAAAATAAAAAATACTATGAAATCCAAATGAAAAAATGTGCACTTCCACCCACTGTAGACTTACATTTAAAATTAACAACTTCTGAACATTTCAAACCGCTTAAAAATTGCAAATCCTCTGAAATATATCAGCGCAGTCACAAAAAAAACCTACTTTTTGCGGGGAACAAAAATGGTGGAACATTTTCAATTGGTGAATATTTGAAAATTCGAAACTACTAAATATTTAAATATTCGAGCAAACATATAACAAAAAAATGCACAAACAAAACAAATGTAGGCTATCGAACCTAAAAACAAAAAAAACAAAAAAAAATCAAAAGCAAACATCGAAAAATTACTGTCCCTAAATATAGCCACTGCAACAATACAAGAAATATATCAAAACAAATAGAAAAATACATTCATACTACTTACGGTACAAATAACACATTGAGTATGAAACTTTTAATGTGACTAATATATCAACATGCACACAAAAATATGTTCACTACTTATGTCATCAATTTGCTAGATGTTTGCAACTCACACCTTTACGACATTCCACAAAATATATATTTCGCATATTTCTTTTGCGCTCAAATAAAATCCACAGAAATAATTTGTGTAGTATCATTGTCGTGGGGTCACTCTTCGACTACCCCACGGTGGGGATACCTGGGTCATGCCAAGCCCGTCAGCCTTATGACGAGGGCCCAAGGAAGGCCCAAGGAGGACGACGTGCGGCCCAAGATAGTCGACGCTAGGTCATGCGACCCGCCATGCTTGTAAGCGCCATCGGCACCGTTCACCTGAGACCTAGCCTACCATATAAAGGCTAGGAGGGTCCTTCGTCTAAGGTACGCTCATAGCCGCCACACAAACCCTAGCGAGATTGCCATCTCGCCATTGTAGCCACGACTCACCATCAATAACCAGACAAGCAGGAAGTAGGGTGTTATCCTCCGGGAACCTGAACCTGGGTAAACGCCTTGCTTGTCAGCCGTCGTGATCACCAGCGCTCATCTCTCTCCCCCTCAATCAACCCGGGGTGCTTAACCCAGGGATTTGCCGAGTCCACGCCTCGTCAATTGGCGCCGTCTGTGGGAAAGAACGAGCGCTGGAACCATGGTCGCACTGGCTCCATCAACTTTGAAGACCGACGTCTGCATCACCAAGGAGCCAATCTGCTTCGGCTCCTTCGAGTACACCTTCCACCCGCCGGCCCACCGCTCGGTGTACGCCGATCTGCATGTAGGTATGTGCCTCACCTTCGGTACCATGCACTACTTCGTAGACAGCTGTGGAGTACTCAGATCCGCGGCGATCGCACCGCCCGCGGTGGTGGCACCCGCATCTGCCGCGACTGCGCCAACCACGCCCCCACCTGCTGCGGAGATCGCATCTGCTGCGACTGCGGCGGCAGCATCTTCGACTGCAGAGAAGATCGCGTCCGCCTCGACTACTCCGACCGCCTCCGCTGCGGCAGAGATCGCCCCAACGCGGCCGCGCCATCAGCGTCTCCGGCTACCACGGGGATCGCATCTGCTACGACTACTCGACCATCTCGTCGACCACCGCGCGGATCGAGTCTACTTCGACTACCTCGATCACGTCGCTGGCAAGGCCAAGATCTACGTCAACTTCGACTACGTCGACCACACCCTCGCGCGCAACGGAGGTCGCGTCGCTCTATACCGCGCCACTCGCGTCTCCATCGACTTACAAGATCGTCAACAAGCCAATCGGGCCCACGTCGACAACAGCGACATCACTCCTCACGACCGCGGCGAAGATCACGAAACTCCAGGGAAGAAGCCTCGGCGGCGACTGTGGTGTCCACGTCGCACCCATTTTCAGCTCCGAGCACGGCTCGGACGAAGGAAGCAGCAGTGGCAGCGTCCATCCCGCTGCCCAGATCTACCCCGCGCAAGTCTTCATGATCGGCCAGAGGCCGCAGGGCAACGACGAAACCCGCATACCCACTGGAGGTGGTCATGCCGGACCAGGTGACGCGACTCACCATCACCCGCGACATGGCAATCAAAGCCCTGAAGCACGTCGAGGAGGCACGTACCCCCACCGGACACCCCGGGAGGACCTTATGGCGGTCCAGTACCTGCTACGGAAGGAAGGCGAACGACTCCGCGCAGAGAAGGCCGAGCTCCTCGACGCAAGGAGGAGGCTGACGCGTCGAGCGCCAGGAGGGCCGCTTACTCGTTCACTGCCTCAACAGAGGTCTCGCAAGGAGCAAGGCGCCACAGAGCCCGCGTGCCCCTGATGACGGAGGTTGACCGCGCTAGAGTCACCCGCAACCTCGAGTCATCATACATAGAAGACGCAGACGGAATACCCGTCCCCAAGACACCCGGAGCCGCACTCATGGCAGTCGAAACATACCTGCGGCTGACACAGCCGCCTGAGGGCGACTCGCGCGCTCTCCTCCACAAGCAGCAGATCATGTCTATCAAGGCACTCGAAGACGCACTGGTAAACAAGGCGCCGACAGAAAAAGCGCGAGAGGATCGAGATCGCCGCGACCACGAGCCCGCAGCACTCGCAGCCCCGGCGACAAGACAACTGCGACAACCGCAGCCAGGTGAAGACCTCCGCAACGTCATCACACAAAGGACGGTAGACCGCAGCCGCATCCAGCGGCCGACCAGCACGTCCAACCTCGACTACGACCGCAACGACGGCGACTACGAGCCGTGCGGCGCCGCATGCTTCAGCTTCAACATACGCGACACAAGAATGCCCAAGGGCTTCAAGCTCACGGCAGAAGCAGTCAAGTACGACGGGAAGCAGGACCCGAGACTCTGGCTAGAAGACTACCTCATAGCCTGCAGCTGCCAGGGCGGTACTTCGACTACGGCCATGCAGTACATCCAGCTGATGCTCACGGGCTCCGCACGCGGGTGGCTCAACACTCAACCCAAGAACGCCTTCAGGACGTGGGACGAGTTCGCGGAGGCCTTCGTTAAATCCTTCCTGGGGACGTACTCGAGACCGACGACGTTCGTCGAACTACAAGCATGCAAGCAAGGACGAGACGAGCCGCTCCGGTCATACATCCAGCGTTGGACCTGCTCCGCAACACCATGGAGACCGCCTCGGAGGACCGAGTGATGGATGCCTTCATGCACGGCGTCTCCCGCCGCGACCTCCGCGAGGAGTTTGGTAGGCTCCGGCCGAAAAACATGATCGAGGTCATGAAGATAGCAAACCAGTGGGCAGACGGAGAGGACTCGGTCCGCAATAGTTCACACTACTCCCCGAAGGACGAAGCCGGACCAAGCAACTGGCGAGAAGGCGCCACAAGAAGAAGCCGCGTTACAACGGCAACGACTCAATCGAGCTAGTAGCGGCGGGATTCCAAACCCCCCGTGAGGATGAAGCGCGCGACAGCAGTCGCCAATACAGCCATGCACAGTACAGTCGAAGCGGCGGTGACCAGAGTCGCCAATACAGCCAGGGGCAGTACAACCGAAGCGGCGGCAGCAGCTACCGCAGCGACGGAGGCCATAAACGCGAGTGGCAGAAACGCACTCTAAGCCCAGCGAAGAGCTGGAACAACCCTGCAGGCACCACATGTTCAGGAACCCGGAAACGGGCAAGTGGGGATCCAACCACCTGTTGAAGGACTGTCGAAAGGCACGCAAAATATACGAAGCCATGCAGAAGATAGTCACTCCAGCACCCGCAGCGCAGCCAGCCGCGCAGCTAGCCATCCAGGCAGCACCCGCAGTCGCCAATCCAGCACAGGCGGCGGGAGCCTTTCTGCAGCAGCAGCCGCAGCAAGATGCCCCACCGGTGATCCAGGACGCATATCCAGCGGCACGCGGACAACTCAACATGATACAGAAGGGGCGCCCCTCAAACAGGACCCAGAAGATTATCACTCGCCAGTTTTCCAAGCCATCACTGTCCACCCGCAGTACCCGACTACCTGAGAGGGTCAGAGACACCAATCACTTTCTCCAGAGCAGATCACCCGCCTGCAGTACCACGACCCGGGCACGCCGCCTGGTAGTCGAAGCTCTGATCGGAGATTACACCCTGAAAAAGGTGTTCATGGACGGAGGCAGTGGCATTAACATCATCTTTGCCGACACCCTCAGAAGGATAAACAGCCAACGACGGACTTGGCGGCATCAGAGACCACCTTCCATGGCATAGTACCAGGGCAAGCAGTCACGCCCATGGGAACGATCACACTCGACGTCATCTTCGGCACACCCGAAAACTTCAAGAGGGAGTCGATCGACTTCGAGGTAGTCGACTGGAAGTCGCAGTACCACGCGATACTCGGGCGCCCAACCTTCGCCAGATTCATGGCGATACCTCACTACGCCTACCTCATGCTCAAGATGCCTGGACCCAAGGGCGTCATCACGGTGCACGGCGACTTCGACCGCTCCAACAGCTGCGACCGCGAGTTCAGCAAGATCTCCGAATTCTTCGGAGTCGAAGAGCACTTCGAGGCAATGGCAGTCGACAACGACAAGACCATCTTCCCAGCCCGCAAGAAACCAGCCAAGGACGCTGCCTTCAACGCGGCTGACGACACAACGACCCATCAGGTCCACCCGACTGACGCCAGCAAGACGGTCAAAGTATCGTCGAGTCTGACTCCCGCATAGGAAGGCGCGCTCGTCGAGTTTCTACGTGAGAACTGGAGAATCTTCGCATGGCAACCCTCTGACATGCCAGGAATACCCAGGAACCTCGCCGAGCACTCCTTAAAGTCCACAAGGACGCCAGACCCGTCAAACAGGCCATGCGACGCTTTTCCGGGCCCAAGCGAGACGAAATCAGCAGAGAAATCGATCGACTGCTGAATGCCAAGTTCATCCGAGAGATCAAGGACTCGGACTGGGTCGCCAACCCGTCCTAGTGGAGAAGAAGAAGACGAAGAAACTCCGCATGTGCGTCGACTTCACCGCCCTCAACAAATGCTGCCCCAAGGACCATTTCCCGCTCCCGCGGATAGATCAGATCATCGACTCGACTGCAGGCTGCGAACGCCTGTCCTTCCTGGACGCCTACTCAGGTTACCAGCAGATCAGACTGAACGTCGACGATGAGGAGAAGACAGCATTCATCACACCCGACGGCGTTTTCTGCTACCAGACGATGCCCTTCGGGTTGAAGAACGCTGGTGCCACGTACCAGCGCACAATGCAAGCATGCCTCAAAGGGCTCATCGGGCAGATCGTCCAAGTCTACGTCGACGACATCGTCGTCACCACCCGCAAGGAGGACACCCTCATCGCCGACCTCCGCAAGGTCTTCGCCGCCCTCGACGAGTATCAGATCAAGCTGAACCCAGACAAGTGTGTCTTCGGCGTGCCAGCCGGAGAACTGCTTGGGTACCTCGTCTCTGCAAGAGGAATCGAAGCCAACCCTGAGAAGGTGCAAAACATACTCGCAATGCCAGCACCGACCAAGCTTCACGAGGTGCAACGCCTAGCCGGCCGAGTCGCAGCTCTCAGCCGGTTCATAAGTAAGTTGGGAGAAAAGGCCCTGCCTTTCTACCAACTGATGAAAAAGACAGACAAGTTCGAGTGGACAGAAGAAGCGCAAGTCGCGTTCGACCAACTCAAGAAAACACTCACGACTTCCCCAGTACTGGTGGCTCCACTGGAGAACGAGCCGCTATACCTCTACGTGTCAGCCACAAACAGGGTGGTCAGCACGGTACTCGTAGTCGAACGAGAAGAAGAAGGACACAGTTACCCTGTTCAGCGACCCGTCTACTACCTTAGCGAGGTGTTGACCCTGTCCAAGCAGCGCTACCCGCACTACCAGAAGCTGGCCTACGGAGTTTTCATGACTTCAAGGAAAGTAATCCATTACTTCTCCGAGCACCCGATCACGGTGGTAAGCTCCTCCGGGCTCTCCGACATCCTGACCAACCAATGCGCGACAGGACGAGTCGCTAAGTGGGTCGTCGAGCTAGGACCCTGGGGGCTGAAATACGCTCACCCGAAGTCAATCAAGGCCCAAGTGCTCCCAGAATTCACCACCGAGTGGATAGAAGCCCAGCTGCCAGATGTCCCCGACCTGTCCAACGCATGGACAATGTACTTCGACGGCTCCAAAAAGTTCAGATCAGCCGGGGCAGGAGTCATCCTCATCTCCCCCAAAGGCGACAAGCTGAAGTACGTGCTACAGATGGACTTCCCAACACCCTCCAACAACGAGGCTGAGTACGAAGCCCTAATCCATGGCATGCGAATGGCCAAGAACTGCGGCGCCACTCACCTCATGATCTACGGCGACTCCTACCTCGTCGTGCAGCAAACCATGAAGCCTGTGACGCCATCGCCGACAACATGATCGCCTACAGAGACCTGTACAACCAGCTGGAGGGCACCTTCGACGGCTGCGAGTTGCGGCACATCGGCCGCGAAAGCAACGAGGAAGCCGACGCCCTCGCCAACCTGGGCTCAGACAAGGCGCAGGTGCCACCCGGCGTCTTCCTTGAGCGCATCACGCAGCGGTCTGTCAAACTTCGACCCACGCCCGGATCCTCCACACCATCAACGAGCACCGCCGACCCGCCAGGCAAAGAGAAGGAGCCAATGGAGGTTCTGCTCATCGAGCCCACCTGGACGAGCCCATATCTGGCGTACATGCTGCACCAGAGACTGCCAGTCAACTCAGTCGAAGCCAAGCGCATTATTCGCCGTTCGAAAGGCTTCACCATCATCAAGGGGGAGCTATACAAGCGAAGCATCTCAGGAGTACTCCAAAGGTGCGTCGACCCAGTCGACGGTCAAGCCATCTTACTCGAGATCCACGCTGGCATCTGCGGGCACCACGCCAGCAGTCGAGCCTTAGTGGCCAAAGCTTTACGAGCCGGATTCTACTGGCCCACCGCAATGCAAGACGCAGAAGAACTCGTGAGGAAATGTCTCGGCTGCCAGGAGTTCGCCAACAAGCCGCACGCACCAGCTTCAGCACTAAAGACCATCCCACTTGCCTGGCCCTTCGCTCAATGGGGGCTCGACATGGTGGGTCCACTCAAGAAGTCCTCGCCAGGAGGACACACGCATCTCCTGGTGGCAGTCGACAAGTTCACGAAGTGGATCGAAGCCGTGCCTATCACAAGTTCGACTGCCTCCTCGGCAGTTAACTTCATCAGGTCGATCATCTTCAGGTTCGGAGTGCCACACAGCATCATCACCGACAACGGCACGAACTTCACAGCCGAAGAGTTCAAGGACTTCTGCTCCGAGCAAGGCATCAAACTCAACTACGCATCTGTCTCGCACCCGCAGTCCAACGGGCAAGTCGAAAAGTCCAATGGTTTAGTCTGCAAGGGCATCAAGAAGCGCCTGCGAGTACCATTGAAGCGCGCCGCAGGCGCCTGGGTTGAGGAGCTGCCGTCTGTGCTGTGGAGCCTGCGCACTACGCCAAACAGATCCACTCAGTACACGCCATTCTTCATGGTCTACGGCGCAGAAGCAGTCATGCCATGCGACATCAAGTTCGATGCACCCCGAGTGGTGGCCTACGACGAGTCCGAGGCAGAAGAAGCACTCGAGGATGACATGGATACCCTGGACGAAGCACGCGACATCGCCCTTACCCGCACAGCCGTATATCAGCAAGACTTACGCAACTATCACGGACGGCGACTGCGGCCCAGAGCGTTCGTCCCCGGAGACCTTGTCCTCCGCCTCAAACAGAAGAAGGTGCACAAACTAGCCTCCCCGTGGGAAGGTCCATACATCGTGACAGAGGCAATTGGCGGCGGAGCTTACCGCCTGAAGGACTCGAAGACAGGGACAGTCTGCAGCAACCCGTGGAACGTGGCGCAACTGCGCCGCTTCTACGCCTAATCGACTCCCCCTTGTAACAAAGTGTACTATCTCAAGAAGCGGCAGGTTCCAGACGCACTCTTTCCCTTACCAGGGTACCTGAGGGGACTGGAAGGGTTTTAATGAGGCGGCCTGCTCGCAAAAATCAATGAAGTGATTTGTGGAACAAGCTCTCCCCTTTACTTTTTTAGTCAAAAAGCAACATAAACCTAGGCCGTCACCCGACGCACTCGGGGGCTGCGCCATACAGGTTCAACTCAAAAACCTAGGCCGCCACCCGAAGCACTCGGGGGCTGCGCCGCACAGGTCTAAGTCAAGCCTAGGCCGTCACCCGACGCACTCGGGGGCTGCGCCATACAGGTCACTCGCAAAATCCTAGGCCGCCACCCGAAGCACTCGGGGGCTGCGCCATACAGGTCACTCGCAAAACCTAGGCCGTCACCCGAAGCACTCGGGGGCTGCGCCATACAGGTCTAAGTCAAACCTAGGCCGCACCCGACGCACTCGGGGGCTGCGCCATACAGGTCCAACTCGAAAACCTAGGCCGCCACCCGAAGCACTCGGGGGCTGCGCCATACAGGTCACTCAAAACCTTGGCCGTCACCCGAAGCACTCGGGGGCTGCGCCGCACAGGTCTAAGTCAACCTAGGCCGCACCCGACGCACTCGGGGGCTGCGCCATACAGGTCACTCGCAAAATCCTTGGCCGTCACCCGAAGCACTCGGGGGCTGCGCCACAGGTCAAGTCAAACCTAGGCCGCACCCGACGCACTCGGGGGCTGCGCCATACAGGTCACTCGCAAAACCTTGGCCGTCACCCGAAGCACTCGGGGGCTGCGCCGCACAGGTCCAAGTCAAAGTATAGGCCGCACCCGACGCACTCGGGGGCTGCGCCGCACAAGTCTGACTCGATACACCTCGGCCGCACTCGAAGCACTCGGGGCTGCGCCGCACAGGTCTAATTCAAAATCCTAGGCCGCACTCGATCCGCTCGGGGGCTGCGCCATACAGGTTTACAGACGTCTACAAGATACAATTTACTAACTCGGGGGCTACCCCCACCTCGACATACATACACTCATATTTCCACTTGGAAAAATTTCTTTTACAAGCTAACGCTATGCAACAGCACTCTACTGCTCTTATTCTACAGGCTCGCCCTTTGGCGCATCAAGTGGCCCTACAAGGTGCTCGCTAAAGTTCTGGACCTGCTGAATCATCTGGCGCGCAGCCGCAAGAGTATCGGCATATCACCCTCTCCAGGCAAGCCGTCAAGCACCTTGTGCAATGGAAGATTAGGCCGGTGCAGTCGAACGTATGCCAACGCCACGTTCGCCCCGGCAACAAGTTGAGCGTGCACGACTTCCTTCAACGCACTGCCTTCACGGAACCTCTCCAGAAGCGCAGTCAGTCCATTCGGCTGCTCGTTGTGAGGAAAGTACACCTTGTTGATCTGCCAGAGGGTTTTTCTGCAACCTTCCAAGAGCACAGCAGCCCGCCAGGTGCGATCCAGCATTCGTGCCAGTACACTACCTCTGGATTTGTTCGACCAAAACTGGCGCGCTTCGGGTGAGTCACCGGCGGCCTCTTTCTCTACTCGCTCGTCCACTCGAAGCTGCTCAGCCTTCAAGTCAGAGTTCACATCTGCATCAAGGCCAAGCATTAAGCATAGCAGGAAGACACAGAAGCCGAAGCAAAAACGCTAGAAGGCCAACCTTGCAGCTGTCGACTGATCAAGTCCATCTCGCCAAGCAGAAACTCTTCACGCTGGGAGAACGGCGCAACGGGCCGCGACCTCAATCGCTCCAGCTCCAACTCAGCACTCTTCAGCTTCGACTCGAGCTCAACCACCTTGTTCCTCATGAAGGTGATCACTCTCTGGTCATTTACGCTTCGCACAGGAGCTGGAGGAGCTTGACGGCGGCGACGAGTAGGCGCAGCCGAAGTGGTGTCCTCCTCATCGTCCGCGCCAGTAGTTCCAGCAACGTCAGGAGCTTCGCCCATATCAGACTGCCAAGAATTGACAGCGTCAAGCCAGGAAAAGAATCAACATAATTCATCCAAACCAGATCAAAAAAGACTCGGCGACTGCACCCCCGAGGGAGCGAATTCACATTTCATCATCAGCATGTTCACTCGCACATATAAAGTGCATTACAGACTCAAGCCCAAAAGCAGAAGCATAGTCCTAAAAGGAAAAAGTCTACACTACAGACTCCGACTGGGAACGGCTCTTCCTAGCAGCCAACTCTGCAGCTTTGGCAATCCTCCTCTCGAAGGTGGCGACCAACTTCGCAGCTAGCTGGCTCGCCTGCACCTTCACACCGCTAAGGGACGCGGTCCTGCCATCAGGCTTCCGAGGGAAGTCGCTGACAACCTTCTCAAAATCACCTACGACTTGGTGACCAAGAAGTAGCTGGAAAGTGAGCTCGGAGCCGCGTACCGTCTGCGCGCGCGTGAAGTCCGCCAGGACATTCGAATTGCCTTCGAATGGAGCCGCGAGTGCGTCAACAGCAGCTGGTGGCGGCTTGCTGGGAAAGATACTCCGGTGCACAGTCGCTAAGGCCTCCGTCGACTTCTGCAGTGCCGCCGTCGACTGCTGCAGCGCTGCCGATGCATACGCGCAGACGCGGTCGACGAAGCCAACAGCCTCCGCCAAGCCGACACTCTCGCTGGAAGTCCCTTCTGGAGGAGCACCTCCGCAAGTCTCTGTTCAAAAGAAATCCACACCCGTAAGACGTCAGAAGTCGAAGAAAGGCAAAGTAGGCACTGAGCCGAAAAACTTACTTCCAACAACATCTGCGAGTGCGAGCAAGCGGTCGACCTGGGTCTTCTCCAGAGCATCCCGAGCTTGTTCCCGCTCTTGGGCTTCACCCAGCGACTTCTCCAGCTCCGCGACCCGCGTCTTCATGCTCTCCTTCTCGCCTACGGATCAACGGAGCAAAGTTAGCAATAAAGGCAGTCGAAGCACCCCTCGAACACAAGGGTTCACACTTACTATTCGCTTGCTCCAGAGCAGTGCGGAGCTGATCCCTCTCCTGCTCCATGCGAACGAAGGCTGCGGCTCCCTCCATCTGCTGGCGATAAAATGGCTGCAGGAAACACAAGACATTAATCTACGCCCGACTATTCTAGTCACGCGCATCTTCGGGGGCTACTCCCATCGGGAGCGCTGTACGCGCACCCGATACAGATCTTGCAGAAGGAGTCGAAGAACACTTACATGCTCAAGCAGCCCAGCGTCAACCGGAGTCGCATCAGCAGACCTCTCTGGCATGGCGGAGGTCGAAGCCTTCAAGGCCAAAACGTCACCCGCCAGAGCCTCCTCTCCGGTCGTCCTCGCAGTCTGCTCGATCATGGGAGCAGAAGTGTGCTCCATCTCACGAGGGGAAGAAACAGCAGCGCCAGTACGGTCGCTGTGACAAGAAAACTCAATTCAAGGACCCGCAAGTGAAACAGCACACTCGACAAAAACAAAGCAATGGTTATGCGACTAACCTGACGACATCATCTTCACTTCCCAGGGAGACGGAGGCCATCCTCGCGAACTCGGTCGGCGGTGCAGAGCCGAGTGGAGGCACGACCAAAGGTTCAGCCAGGTCACTCGGGTGCCTAGCACCCGAAGAGGACTCGCTCGTCTCTTCCTCGTTCACACCCGCCTCCTTCACAGGCGACGAGGCAGAACCAGAGTCGCCACCTTTCGCCTCTGCCGCTTCCGCAGCGGCTCCTCGTCTTCATCATCCTCCTCCAACTCTTCACTCGGAGAGGTGGCGGAGGGAACTTCATCGTCATCAACCTCGTCCTCAGGGAACTCTGCCTCTTCATGAGGTCCATTCTCCATCAACGGAGGAAGACTGACGTAGCTCGAACGACCCTGTCAGCAAATGAAGCATTCGAGTAAGGCAAAAGATTCGACAGAAGAAGATACAAGACAAACAAAGCAAACGAAGCTCACCTCAGGCACAGGATTATTAGGCCCATATGGCTCGACTGGGCACTTGACGTTGCACGGGTCAGCGGCTCGGAGACTAGTGATGCTCCTCACCTTCGACTCGACGCGTCATCATCAAGCTCATTGCCAGCATCCTCACGCGCCCACATCGGGTGGACGCGACTGCGCAGCGGCTGCACCCGAAGCCTGAAGAAGGTGGCGATGAGGTGAATTCCACCCGTCTCGCGCCCGAGACTCTTCAGAAGGCCACGAAGTAGCGTCAACAAGGGCTGAGTCGCCTCCCTGTCCTCCTTCGACAGCGGGTGCGCCCACGCGTTCGTCTTCCGCAACTCGCGATCAGCGGCGAATTCGGGAAGCCCTGCTTGGTCGCACCTGATGTAGAACCACTTCTTCCGCCAGCCCTGGACGGAGTCGGACTTCTTCATCTGGAAGTAGGAGGTGTCGCCACGCACCTGGATGCCGAAGCCGCCGACTGGGTACACCTGCTTGCTCTTCCCCACGTTCCTCCTCACGAGGAATAGCGACTTCCACAGCAGCCAGTTGGGCGCGATTCCCAGGAAGCACTCGCAGAGCACGAAATAGCTCGCGATGCTCAAGACGCTATTGGGAGTCAGATCGTGGATCTGAATCCCATAAGCATACAAGAGACCACGGACGAAATCGTGGAGGGGGAACCCGAAACCCCGCGGAAGGAAATCCACGAAGCAAACGCGTTCCCCCTCGCGAGGGAGGGGAATACCTCTTTCCCGGGAGCGCGCACCGTCGCCTTATCCGCCGGCGGCAGCAGTCCCTGCGCGCGGAGGGCCTCGAGGTCGGCCTTCTTCACCGACGATTTGACCCAGTCGCCGTCGGGCTTCTTCATCACGCTCGCCTCGGCGGCGGACGGCGCCAGCAGCAGCCTTCCCCCTCTTCATCGCGGCCTTGCTCATGGAGGGTGAAGAAGAAGCTGACAGAGAGCACGCAGCGCAACAATGGCGGAACAGAAGCAGTGGAGACGAAGAAGGAATGGGGATGGATGAACTGTTCACCGCCGCGGTGAAAATTATATACCGCGCGGTCAGTCAATCCTGGCCATCCCTGCTGAAACCGCTCTCCGCAACATCATCTGGCCGTCCACGTGTTGCGCGGAGATAGCAACCGTCGACGGCCACGCCGCCCACTACGCGCGGGAATCAAGGCGCCATCATCACACCGCGAAATTTTCGCGCCCAACGGTCAGAAAAAAGCGGCAACCGCTGTCTCCAGTCAATACTGACAGTGGGCCCGCACTGTCACGTCCCGTCGGACACAGAGTGAGCCAGAAAACGTCAGCACTGACGTCAACTGCGCAGGCGTAGCAAGTACGCCAATGGGCTGATCGAGAACTCGAACAGCTCATTCGAGTGCAAAAATGTTCAGTAAGCTCTAAGAGCCGAATAAACTCGAACAGCTCATTCGAGTGCAAGAAGATTCAGTAAGCTCCAAGAGCTGAAGAAACTTGTGCAGTAAGCTAAACAGGCCGAATACACAGTAAGTCACGCAAAGCCAGTCGCGACTCCAACATGTCGAGTCCCTTCTTTACTCCCATCGGGAGCGGGCTTTTCGACTGAAGAAAAATTGAGTTTAACCTCAATTGCAAGCAATTCAGCTTAATCTCGGGGGCTACTCCCATCGGGAGCGCTGTTCGCGCTCCCGAGTGACTCAGAACAATAGCAGTCGAAAATCACCGACTAAGGTTGTACTCACGGTATTTTACCCTGGAAGTGACAGTTCGACTAAGGAATCCTCCATAAGCCCTGAACGGCCGGAGTCGACCAATTTTACTCATCTCTTTCAGGAACCCGACGGCGTGCCCAGGAGGAAGGAGTCCTTTACCCGACTCTACGATTCGACTAAGCACTCGGGGGCTCCTGTCGTGGGGTCACTCTTCGACTACCCCACGGTGGGGATACCTGGGTCACGCCAAGCCCATCAGCCTTATGACGAGGGCCCAAGGAAGGCCCAAGGAGGACGACGTGCGGCCCAAGATAGTCGACGCTAGGTCATGCGACCCCGCCATGCTTGTAAGCGCCATCGGCACCGTTCACCTGAGACCTAGCCTACCATATAAAGGCTAGGAGGGTCCTTCGTCTAGGGTACGCTCATAGCCGCCACACAAAACCTAGCGAGATTGCCATCTCGCCATTGTAGCCACAACTCACCATCAATAACCAGACAAGCAGGAAGTAGGGTGTTATCCTCCGGGAGCCTGAACCTGGGTAAACGCCTTGCTTGTCAGCCGTCGTGATCACCAGCGCTCATCTCTCTCCCCCTCAATCAACCCGGGGTGCTTAACCCAGGGATTTGCCGAGTCCACGCCTCGTCAATCATTAAATGATAGACCCAATAACACAGTTTGCTACAAACTATCCTACTTAAATAGATTTTGCTAAATCATTACATATGTTTAGGTTCAGCTCATCGACAGAGCAGCAAATAAACCCTGTGCCTAAAAAATAAGATTTTTATTACAGCTGCTAGGTGAAATTTTACTGTTAGATTACCTAAAACTTTCTTTGCAGTGTGCTCTATCCTGCATATCTGGAAAAATGCTTCTCGGATTGTTTTACATATCTAGATATTTCAACACAAGGAAAACATCAACAAATCAATGTCCCCGAATATATCCACTGCAAATAATGCAAATAATGTATCAAACCAATCAGAAAAAAATACATACAAACCACTTACGCTAGAAAAAACAATGAATATTCAAATTTTACCAAAATTTGCTGATAATACAAATGCACTTTTCCTAACTTCAATTACATGTTGCCGCCGAAATACGAACATATTCGATCATTTCAAACTACTACATATTTCAATATCGTACAAAATATATCAAAAAATGCTCAAAAAAAAAAATGCTACCTACTCATAAAAAATAAAAGCATGTTTGAACTTTCCAATTTGACCAACATTTGGGCGAATATTCCGACATTCCACAAACTAGATCGAAAATGCTACCAAAAAACGCTACTTACTTATATCAAAATACAAACATATTAATCCACATTGCTTTCAAATTGAATTTCGGCTAAGCACATTATACAATTTCGAACTACCACTTTTCTTTACAACATATATAACTCAACAAAAAAAAAACACACATAATGTTTTCAGCAATGGTGCGGCGTGTCGCCGCACTAAATTTAACTAGTAAACAGTTGATGACGATGCATTAGAAAAGCCACAAAGCCCACAACCAGCCCGAGACGATGCACCAGTCGAGCCAGCGACTCGGGGTGCCCATGCGAAATGTGCCAGACAACCTACGACCACGATAATTTACAAAGTTGCCTCTCCGCCTTCCACACTGTCCCCGAGCCACAACGTGGTTGTATCTGCAATCATATGTGACGACCTCTTCAGTTTTCTTTGTGAAAACCTGCATTTCTTTTTCGAGATTGTAACCGGCATATTCCACTTACAAGATACGAAATCTTATACAGGTAACATCCGTTTAGGCAAGATGTATACATTCACCTAAGCTAGGGGTGACATGTGAAAAAAAAAAAGCAACACAGGTCGCCAGGTCGGAGACTGGAACGAAACTTGCAGCGGACGGAAGGGTGGCATGACGGTGGGTTGACGGCGCCGTCGGGCTTGAGCCAATTCGGGTTCGAGAGGCCGCGAACGTCGCCAGTTACCGTTACAGGTTAAGCCCTAACGGCCAACTGCTCCGCAGAGAGGTGCGGTGCGACCGTGGGAGCGGATCGACTGGCTGCACCCAGCCATGGTCCATGGAGGCTCCTCCATACCCATCTGCGTCGTCCGTTCCCCATGCTGGCATTGCGAGCATGAATAAATCAAGCACCGCAACGAGCCAACCATCGCCGATATTGTTGGCAGTGTATATAGGTGGCTAGTATTAAGCACCGTACAGCACAGCATAGCGATGCATACGTGCCTTAAATCTTCATCTAAGTTCGTATTATCGTTTACATCTCCCAAGTCAAATTTCTTTTTTACTATTTTTCGGCGAAAAAATCAACCGAGATATTGATCATTGACAATAGTATAGGAATTACAAAAGTAAAAAAAATACAAATAGGTTTTCAGTTCACCTAGTAACGAGTACAAGCAATAAAGCGAGCTTTAAGATGCGCCGCCCTCCTTATCCCTGCGTCACCGGGTCGGGTAAACCTTGACCTACTATTGCTATGTTACTCCCAGTCGTCTGACATCAGAAATATAGTGGAGAATTCAAATTGGCTCCCGAGCTCACATCTTCCTGGCGGAATAAAAAACATCTAGTAATAGTAAACATTTCAAAAAAAAAGGGAAAAAATTGGTGACTGACATATACGAGTTTTATACATGTTGTGCCATGTTTCGTGCTAAAATGACATTCGTATTGGTCTGTGCAAAAACGACGAAATCAGTGACCAAAATGAGATTTCAAAATATATTTTCCCAGACACCGATATTTTCAAAATATATTTCTCTCTTTCTCTGGCCACGCTTTCTCTCTTTGATCTCTACAGCTAGCGTCAGTTTTCAAATCTATTTTCAATATACTACCGCAACTTACGGTTAGTTAGTTAGTTAGGTGCGAATTGATCTAGTCGCCCTAAGAAGACACTCTCCATAAGAAGTCGTGCTGTAAAACTCTGTCATTTTGCTCCATCAATCCCATCCGCTGCCATGATGACGAAGTTTATAATCAGACTGGTGTTCCTCTTCGCTACTCAAGGCCGTTCCAACTACTGAATTTTAAACCCGGGACGATTTAAAGTAAATATAGTTATATTGAACTTTTATAGTTTTTAAAATTAATTATATTATGGTTCTTAAAATATATTTTGTACATTATTTAGTTAGCATTGTTAACTTACAATAATTTTCTAAATTGTTTTCTGACATAAAGTTTCAATATATCACATTGAAATTTTATGTGAGTTCGGTAAAAAGTTTTATCTTTCTGAGATATTATGGTTGTCATGATGCAAAATCATACACATGGAAACCCAAATAAGAAAAACCCTTGCATTTTCTCACAATTGATAAATTAGATAATTTAATGTCTCTTATTGCGTGAAAGTTGTTCTCTTTTTTAAAATATTATTAATATATTGATAGAGACTTCAAAATATATAGCCTAACAAATATCATAATAGAGGGGTGTAGTGTATGGTTAGAAAATAGTGTGCTACCCTATGCGATAGCTACCCCCTCCCATCCATAGTAGGATAAATGATTTTGGGATAGGCTTCCGATTACTTGGTGGTTTTTATCAACAAGAAGTGTGCAGTCATTATGTTCGATACCCCGCGTGTTGCAGAGGGAATCTCTTTAATAACTCTATGTTTCAATGAATGGGTATAAGACTCGGAAAAATGAAGTTGTCAACTAATTGTCCACGGTAGTCAAGAAGCCAAACTTAATCAACATAATGGTAGTGGATGCATATTTGATGCCTAAAATTTGTTGATGTGAATACTTTGATGGTCGAGAGAATGGATTATGTAGTTAGCTTGCATTTAGACGAGGACTGACACTAATAAATATCCGTGAGGTTTGCTTAATAAAAAGATATAGATAGACGATACCCTGCGTGTTTCTGTGGACCATGTGGCTAAAAGAATATGAAGATAACAAAGTATAAGAAAACCAATTTGAAGCTTTTCTTTTGTACAGTTACACTTTTTTTGCATGGTACAGTTACACATTTAGATAGGACTAAATAACATTGGGTCCGTAGATTTAACCTTCCACAAATATCAAATACTCCCTCCGTTTCAAAATATAAAGCACGCTATTTTTATGCTGGTCTTCGCTCCTCAACTTTGACCATTAATATATGATAAATTATGTGGATCTAGAATGTATAAATGGTACCGTTGGATTCGTTTTGCAAATATCTTTCATTTCATATATTTTTATACTATTTTTTAGTCATATTGTAAGTACAAATTATGGTCAAAGTTATACATCGTTGACCAGCGAAATTAAATGATGCATTGTATTTTGGGATGGAGGGAGTATACAAAAGGGTGGTCACTACTCAATATGAATATGAATAGTTCCACCGATTAGAGAATTATCTATGCCAAAAATTAACCTACTTGCAGTTAGGGTACAGTTACATCGGCAGATAATAAATTCCATTGTCATGTAGGTAGGTACAATTTGTTTTCCACTCTTCCCAAAATCTTTAGGGGCCAAGTAGATTGAAAATTAAATTTGTCATAATATTGGGCCAGATGAGAAACAATTGCTAATATAGTGGTCAATGTGTCAATTTTTCATGTCAATGTAAGCAGCAGTGTGAATAGTTAACGGTCATACAATAGCATGTATATTGTTAAATGTACAATGTATTAGAAAATATATGCATCAATAGTGAAGAACTGAAAGATATATTTTCGGCTACGTAAGTAAATTATCCTAAGGTAGCAGAGAACAAAGCATGGTAAAAAATGTAATTAACGAAAAACAGGTGAGATCTAGAATTGCAAACGTATAACTGTATTGTAGAGTTCAAGATTGGCACTGGACATGCTTTCTATTCTTATTGCATAGCCGGTGCTCATTACTCACCGGTAAGGCAAAAAGGAAGGAAGTGCTGAAATTTACATATTGCAGGCAACAAACGATATATCATGTTGCTGAAGTTAATAATTAACTTGTGATACCTGAAAAATATATTAACCATGCCATACTGAAAGAGAAAATCAATAAGCACAATAAGAAGACAATTGTTTTAGCGGGGATACACATTATTTATGCACTGGACATGCACAATTGAGCTGAAGTTCGAACCCCAAACATTACTACGAAGATATCCATAGAAAACATGAATAACTCTAGAACAATATATGTGGGAAGGAAGCAAAAAAGGCACCAGAGAAGGAATGGAAGTGACATGCATTGCTTATAATCTTGGTCCAGTAAAAAATTGCTTGTAATGCTGGACCAGTCTTGACGTCTTGAAAATAGGGTCAAATGAAATTGGCAACGAATGATGATAAATTGTCATGTAGGATCCTACCCTGCAAGTACACAGAGCAGCGAGCAGCGAGCAGCACCGCATCAGTCGAACAGGGAGGACCACCATGTCGACTCGAATTAATGAAAGAAACCCTTGAAAAACTATTCAGAGCTGGACTGCTGGAATAGATGTGTAAGTGAAAAATCCTCTCGTCTCCAATTATACAAAAGAAGTACCTGCATGCATAGATTTGGCTGAGGTGTGAGAGTCACGGCTCACAAAGAAAGAGTACAATGGGCAAGTAGATAGATGGTCACCAAAACAAAATCTGCTCTTGACCACTATCAATCGTCTAGAACATCAAATGACACCGCAAGCATTAAGATTCTGCATACCGTACGCATACCAAAAACGAACACGTGTAGGCGCATGAAAGAACCATATAAATTATAATGTTGATTCGTCTCGATGGCCCGATCTCCCTCATCCCACTTACATGGTCTTGATGCCACGATCACCGGCGAAAAAACCCGGCCATCAGGCAATGAAAAGGGTCAAGAGGCAGGATGAACATCCCGAAACTTCACAAGATACATACCTGCACTAACATTTGACTAAATTAAGGATGTGAGGCACCGGCTACCAGTTCTCTTCAGAGGATAACATATCAGCTGTCAAAGCAGAAAACAAAAATAAGGAAAGTCCAACTTTAATGTAAACTAAATTATCTATTGTTGGAAACCAGAAAGCGGTTGGCCAATAATCTGTCTTCAAAAAGAAAGTATTAGTTTATTGAGCATGTTTACTGTTCGCCTCCGGAAAAATGAACATATGACTTGGTAGCTGATATACAAAACAAATGTACGTGGACAGCCAAAATAAATTATACAAGTATGGATGAACTGACCTTTAGTGCACAGGAAGTGCTGAACACATGGATCTTCATTTGTTGCTGTGGATTTCCTTATCACTAACTGGATGCCCATATTGGAGTTCTGGCAGTGTACAGTAAACCACTAAGCAGTGTTGCAGTTTGTAAAGCAGATTTTATCAGACTTCCATCCAAAGGAGAGCTTCATCTTCCTCTTTCTCAAGACAGATATTATGACAACCCATGACTTTTACACAAACGACATGCCTGACCGCCTAAGGAAAAACGTTAGCAGTGGAACTTCCCTGTCTTGCCTTGGCATTCAATAGCGCCTGGCGGAGCGATTCACTTGTTTGTAGACCAGCAAGCACCATGTCATTGAACATATCTTCTGCTTCCAAACATTTATCATCATTGCAAAGACTACGGATCGTCAGGCCGTAGCTAGCGGAATTTGGAACCAAGCCATTGTTCCTCATCTCCATGATTAATTTCATAGCCCGATAAGAGTTCCCTTCTCCGCCATAGCCATAAATCATCATATCATAGATCACATTGTTCGCCTTAATACCTTTCTCCCCCATTGACTGGAAGAGCTTTCTTGCATCCTTCATCTTGCCCTCCATGCAGAGAGCATGCACCAAAACACCGTAAGTTTGCACATCCACTTCTAAACCAGACTCCTCCATGGTTGTAAACATCTCAAAAGCTTTGTCCATGTCATTGCCTCGGGCAAATGCATCAATGAGTATGGTGTACGTCACTTTTGTGGGTGCCAACCCTCGCTCCTTCATGTCAGAGAATGCCCTGTTTGCACGGGCGATATCTCTAGAACGACAGAACCCCGCAATGAGCGCATTGTATGTCACAACAGTGGGTTGGTACCCGGCCGCCCTCATTTGGTTGGAGAAATGCACCGCGTTCGACATCTTCCCAGCTTTTCCATACCCATCGACAAGAAGGTTGAATGTCACGACTGTCGGGCGTATACCCTCCTTCCGCATCATTTCCAGCAGCTGGGCTGCATCCTTCAGCTTACCGTGTCTGCACAGCCCGGCGATGAGCGTGTTATAGCTGACAACATTGCGCGCGACGCCCTTCACAGGCATCTCATCAAACAGGCGACGGGCGCGCTCGAACTCCCCCGTCCTGCACCACTACCCGATCAAGATGTTGTAGGTGTAGAGGTTTGGCTCGACTCCGCCTCTCCTCATCTCCTCAAACAAGGCGAGACCCTCCTCCCTGTGTCCACGGATGAAGTAGCCATGGATCAGGGCGGTGAACGTGACCTCGTTAGGGGCCAGTCCCAGCCGCGGCATTACGTCGAACACCCTCCGTGCTTCCGCCACGTCGCCGCTCTTGCAGCAACAGTGGACGAGCGCCGTGCACGCGGCCACGTCCAGCGCCGCGTCGCCGGACTTCGAGCCACGGGCCAGCAGCGCAAGGGCCGACCGCACCTCGCCGGCGGCGCAGAGCCGGCGCACGGCTGCGGCCGTGGTCGTCGACATCGGATGTTTTACCTGCCCTCTGGAGTTTGAGGACTGGTTGCTCAAGGGCCAGAAGACTGTCTAAACTGGATGTAAATATCATATCAGACACGTCTGAAGATCGAAGCCAAAACGAATCGCTCCTCAGCAGATACGCCGTTGCGTAGACTTGCTTGTTGCTACGCTGATCGCTGAGCGTTGCTCATTTGTGTGGGATGACATTTTTCGAGGAAAAAAAGAGAGAATTAGCATATACGGTACAGAAAAAAAATGCACAACATGAAAAATACAAGCGCCGAGCCGGGTCCCTAAAAAAAAAAACAAGCGCCCACCGTGGGGCTCGAACCCACGACCACAAGGTTAAGAGCCTTGCGCTCTACCAACTGAGCTAGACGGGCTTGTTGAATAAAATTGAAAATTGGCGGATATAACATCTGTTAACCATAAAAAGTATGCCTCTTTTTCCTTTCATCAAAAGGGTGCCGAAGCAGAATTGTGTAGTGTCCCCTAAAATTTTGCATTTGCTCGGTGCATACGAAATTGGGTACTATTAAATCCCTTTAAAAAAATTTGGCAACATGATGTACTCCCTCCGTGTCAAAATATAAGGCATGCTATTTTTAAGGTGGTCTTTGACACTCAACTTTGACCACCAATATATAACAAAATATATTGAATGTGAATGTATATATGGTACCGTTGGATTCGTCTTGCAAAATTCTTTAATTTCATATATCTTTATAATAATTTTGGATATATATTATAAGTACAAATTATGGTCAAAGTTTCACGGCGTTGACCAGCGGAATTAAAGGGCGCCTTATATTTTGAGACGGAGGGAGTAGCGAGCAAGCAGTGGCGGACCTAGCGGGTGGGCCGGATGGGCCGTGGCCCACCCAGAATTTGGAAAATTCTTTGACTACTACTACTGCTTCCGGTCGTTCGTGCAACAAATTGCCACCCGTTCGTCTCTGTTTCACCACAGAAAGAGAACTAGAGAGGAGCTTCGGCCATTGATGGCCAAATTCTTGTCAGCGCAGAGCAGTAGCAGACAAGTAAAGCTAGCTTGCTGCAGTAGGCTAGCCGCTAGCTATTTTGCTTTGATACTTCCAACTTAGGCAGAACGGAAGAAAGTATGTTTTTTTGTATGTTTGTGCCCTGCCCCCGTACCGAACAGCAAAAGTATATTCAGTATTTCTTTTGTTATTGTGATATTTCCAACTATGCATTGGTCCTGAAAATTTTCTAGAATCGGTGATTTATGTTTACAAATGGAAATAAATAGCTTATATATGTTGTTTACAAATGGAAATAATGTTCACTGAGATGCGGCAATGTAGAGTTACCAAATCTTAGTGATGCAATTTTCTGTTTATGTTATATTTCATCAGGTAAGACTTTGTTTGTCCTTTTAAGTATTTGTATTGGAGCCGATTGCCTATTTATACTATTAGTTTTGAAGAAGAAAAAAAATCCGCGGTGCGACTTTTTTATTGCAGTGTGCCCACCCTCCGTTTTTCTCCTGGGTCCGCCACTGCGAGCAAGGTCATGTAAAAGCAATGGAAAGAATATCCCGTCATCACCTATGCACGCGACAGCTTGGAAGTACAACAAAAGGAACTCTGTACTTGGCTTCACCTTTGCACACTAGTATCTGCTGCCTGGAAGGACCAAAAAGCAAGGAATGTGACGTTATTTTAGCACAACCTTTTTGGAGCTATGAAACTTGGAAACAAGGAAACCGATCGCCCTGTTTGCATACTGAATCGAAGGATCCGTGCTATTGTTGTCTCTGAGACTTTTACTTTGATTGGGAGTAGTATTCTTTTTTCGAACAGTAGTATAGTATTATACAGTGTTCAAATACCAACGGTATCCTGCAGCATTTCTTCTGTACACGTTACTACTCCCTCCGTTTTTTAATATAAGATGTTTTAGGTGTTGCACATGTTGTCTAGATACATACTAAAGTGAGTGAACATGCATATTAATACATGTCTACATACATTTGTGTACATGTGCATGTGGACAAATACTAAAACATCTTATATTAAAAAACGGAGGGAGTATTACATATTGGTTTGTACAGCAGATCGAATATGCTCCGTATGAATATATAGTTTTTGTGACAGTATCAGTTAACGTCACAAGCACACGTGTTTAGCACAAAGAGGGAGTAGTCCCAATCACCAATTTGGCATGATATGATTTCGTGTTATTAGCAATAAGTCTCTCACAAGTTGATCACCGATATACTGTACGTTCAGTCCGTCATGACAGCGACCACACTCAACACCAACACGGCAGGACCATTTTGCCATCACGGTCCTAGGCAGCAAGATCGTATCTCCTCCACCCGTCCACCCACGCGTGATAGATAAATCAGTCGACCAGTCCAAACAAAATCCACCCCCAAAAGTAACCTCCGAGACCTTCCACTTCGACGTCACCGCCCTATCCCAGCCCAGCCCAGTGCCCCACCCACCGGCCGCCCCGGAACAAGACGCCAGGAAGAGAAAAACCGGTCAGCGGCGGGCGGCGCCAGCCAGCCGACGAGCCCGCAGCCAAACCCGCACCGCATCCCCCCACCAAAACTCCTCCCGAATTCGAACGCGCCCACGCCCCGGCACGCCTCCCATTTCCGTCTCCCACCGAGCGCAGCAGAGTCCAGCCCGGCGCCTCCTCCTCCCCCGCCGCCGCGGAAACCCGATCGGCCAGGCGGCCGGAATCCTCCCCAGCACAGCTGGACCAGCTCCCCGCCCGAAGCCCGCGGCCATCTGCATAGATACCACCGGGGTCCGGGGGATTTCCGGAGCCCTCGATGCAGCACCACGCGTACAGCCGGCTGGGGAGCTTCGGCGCCGCGCCGTCCCCGCCGTCGTCCCCGCGGCGGGCGGCGTGGGGGAGGAGGCCGTCCGCGAAGGGGGCCTCGGCGCGGGCGGCCGTCGGGCCCGGCGCTGGGAGGGGAGGCGCGGTGCGGAGGGCGGCGCGGGCGGTGCTCGCGGCGCTGCTGCGACGGCAGGCGGTGTTCCTCTTCGCGCCGCTGCTCTACGTGGCCGCCATGCTGCTCTACATGGGCTCCGTCTCCCTCGACGGCGTGCCCCGCATCATCTCCCGCCCCGCGCCCAGATCGCTCTACCGCTCCCCGCAGCTGTACGCGCGGCTGCGGGGCGACATGGACGCTGACAACGCTACCGACGCGGTGAGTGCCTCCCCGCCTCTGCTCATCTCTGGCTCGGCAGTTTTGGGCTAGGAGTTTATTTGTGTTTGCGATCGAACTATTTACTCGATTTGGTTGCTGGGCGAGTTCTATGCAACGAAAAAAATAGCACGCTATTTTTCGGTTAATAGCACAATATAGCGTATTTGTAGAGGTTACGCTATATTAGCCTAAAGTTAACGCTACGGCGCTATTTTCGTCTTATACGCTCGAAACCATACTAAACGTGGTAACGTTATTGCTACGCTAACAAAAAGTCTGAAAATAACGTTAGGTGATGATGATGGCGGGCAATCTGGTGGTTCTTCTAGTTATTCTGAAGATGATGTCAATGATTCTGATTAAAGTTTAAAATATTTGTCTTTTAGTTTATTACTTTTTCATGGTTTTAAGACTCATATTTGTATTCGTGCCATAGATTTGGCTTTGACATTTGAATATGATTACCTGGTTATGCATGTATTGTTTCTAAAAAAAAAATTAGTGCTTAAATCCTTAATATTTGGGCTATTTCTTACAACTTTTTCATCACGCTATTTTATATGTAACTTCGCTATATCACGCTATATCTTGTATAGCTTCTGGAGGAGGGCTACGCTATTTTTGATAGCACGCTATTTTTTTCCTTGGTTCTATGGATGTGAGGCTTGTGTAAGCTGTGACTGGGGGTTATAAGGAATTGAAGAGGTATGGGTTTCCGTGATCTGAAAAATTTCAATCAAGCTTTACTTGTGCGCCAAGCTTGGCGTTTAATTAATTTCCTTATAGCCTTTGTGCACGAATTCTGAAGGCTAAATATTATCCGTCTGGCAACTTGTTGGACACGGCTTTCATCCAGAATACGTCACAATTCTGGCAAGGTGTGATGCATGGTCTAGAGTTGCTTAAAGAAGGGACCATTTGGAGGGTTGGATGTGGTTCGCAGATAAAAATTTACCGTGATAACTGGATCCCCAGAACTGGTGGTCTATTCTCAAAAAAAAAAGAACTGGTGGTCTAAAGGTGGTAAGGCCACGCTCGAACTGCCGACGAAGATGGGTCTCGGAGCTCATTAATCAGGATACTATGACCTGGGATGAGGACACTGTCCGATCGTGTTGTAACCACTGGGATGCGGATGCAATTATGGCCATCAAATTACCAGCGAGAAGGTGCGAAGATTTTGTATCCTGGTTTCCCGAGAGTAACGGAATTTTTTCTGTCCGCTCCGCCTACAGATTAGGCATGCAACCTGCCTTGGAAAATCTAAGCAATGGGCAATCTAGTGCTGAACCTAGCGGTGATCGTAGTTTTGGGACTTGGTGTGGAAGGCTCGAGTCCCACAAAAGATGAGAGTCTTCGCGTGGAAAGTGGCAACGTCAACCCTGGCGGTTTGCAAGGGTGTTCACCGCCGTATCGCCTCAGTGTCTGCGATCTGTCCAATTTGCGGTATGGAGGTGGAGGATGATCACCATGCCCTCGTTCGATGTACTCTGGCCCGCGCGCTTCGGGAGGAACTACGGAAGAGCTGGAAGCTACCGCCTGAGGAGGACTTCTATCATAATGATCGCGAGTGGCTGTTCCATCTCCTTGCAAACACTAATCAAATGGCAGAGCACAAATCATCTTCCTGCTGTGGAGGGTTTGGCACCATAGGAACGATGTTATTCATGGAGAGGGAAAGGCGTCGATCGCTGCATCGGCTCCTTATTTAGTTAACTATTTGAATTCCTTTCATGCAGCACCGCAGGCAAGGAACGATCCAAAGGGCAAGTCTCCCGTCCAGATGGATGAGCTGAACAGTGGCCCTGAGCGCAGCTTGATCAAATCCTGGTTAGCTCCTAAGGAGGGAGAGCTGAAGATTAATGTGGACGCGGGATGTGACGCGGTCTCAAAAAGAGCTGGAGTCGGCGCCTTAGTCCGGAACCATGTCGAACAGGTTGTAGTGGCTGAATGGAAGCCCATTCATGGATGCTTGAGCGCGGAGGAAGCGGAGGTACATGCTGGTTTATTGGGCCTTCAACTCTATGCATCTACAAATCAACTACCAGCTACGCTCGAGTCGGATTGTCTGCGTTTTGTTAAGGTAACCCAAGAGATGAACCTGGATAGATCGGCCAATTGGGCCCTTTATAGCGAAGCAAAGGAATTACTGAATATGTATAATCAGCTTTCAGTTTGTAAGATTGACCGTAGTATCAATAGGCCTGCCCATGCTCTAGCTCAATTAGGAAAAGCAGGTGCTGCTGGTATTTCCTGGGGGTCACCACCGAGCTGCGCCTCGGATTTGGTTGATCACGATTGTACGAACATCTTGTATTAATTTTGGCTAAAAGGCGGCAAGTTTCTGACGCACTCTTTTTTTCCTAACCAGGGTAACGAAAGGGACTGGCAAAGTTTTAATGAGCCGGCTTGCTGACCTAATATATGTGGTGGAAAGTTTAAAAAAGAAAAAAGAAAAGACGGAGTAGTCCCAATCACTAACTTGATTTGATTTGATCTTATTAGCATTAAGTTTCCCACTCAACCGTGTAGGACCATTTTGCCGTCACGGTCCTAGGCAGCAAGATCGTATCTCGTCCCACACCCAAGTTGTCCTCCACCTGTCCACCCACGCGTGATAGATAAATCAGTCGACCAGTCCAAACAAAATCCATCCCCAAAACCTCCGAGACCTTCCACTTCGACGTCACCGCCCTATCCAAGCCCAGCCCAGTGCCCCACCCACCGGCCGCCCCGGAACAAGACTTAAGAAGTCAGCGGCGGGCGGCGCCAGCCAGACGACGAGCCCACAGTCAAACCCGCATCGCATCCCCCCACCAAAACTCCTCCCGAATTCGAACGCGCTCACGCCCCGGGCACGCCCCCCATTTCCGTCTCCCACCGAGCGCAGCAGAGTCCAGCCCGGCGCGTCCTCCTCCCCCGCCGCCGCGGAAACCCGATCGGCCAGGCGGCCGGAATCCATACCAGCACAGCTGGACCAACTCGAAGCCCGCGGCCACATAGATACCACCGGGGTCCGGGGGATTTCCGGAGCCCTCGATGCAGCACCACGCGTACAGCCGGCTGGGGAGCTTCGGCGCGCCGTCCCCGCCGTCGTCCCCGCGGCGGGCGGCGTGGGGCAGGAAGCTGTCCGCGAAGGGGACCTCGGCGCGGGCGGCCGTCGGGCCCGGCGCGGTGCGGAGGGCGGCGCGGGCGGTGCTCGCGGCGCTGATGCGGCGGCAGGCGGTCTTCCTCTTCGCGCCGCTGCTCTACGTGGCGGCCATGCTGCTCTACATGGGCTCCGTCTCCCTCGACGGCGTGCCCCGCATCATCTCCCGCCCCGCCCCCGGATCGCTCTACCGCTCCCCGCAGCTGTACGCGCGGGTGCGAGCGGACATGGACGCTGACAACGCTACCGACGCGGTGAGTGCCTCCCCACCTCTGCTCATCTCTGGCCCGGCAGTTTTGGGATGGAGTTTATTTGTGTTTGCGATCAAACTATTTACTCGATTTGGGTGATGGGCGAGTTCTGTGGATGTGAGGCTTCTGTAAGCTGTGGTGTTGGATCATTGGATGTGAGGAATTTTCAGTGGGGTGTAGCTCTGATCGTTGGGTTTCAGCGTGTCTTCGGAGACGCTGAACTGTGCACCGTGTCCTTGTGGCTATTGGCCTGTACTGGACTGGATTATTGACGTGCGTGCTGGTTATGACGGATGTGGGTTAGTTTTCCCCCAAATTGCTGCAGAATTACAATACAGTTCTAGAAACGTATGTGAGGGTGGATTGTCAGGGAAAATTAACGGTGTTCGAAACATACTTCAGATTCGTTGGATTCCTGGTATTTCAGTCAACTGGGAGAAGATGTGTATCTTTGTCAGAATCGGATAATTGGAATTTGGGAATGCGTCAGATAAGTTGCTTCGAGCAATAACATGTGTGGATGTATAAATATCTCGGTATCTCCTAGGGGTGTCATACTCATATCTAATCACAAGCTATGATGACGGCATCTCATTTGCATTCCCCCCGCCCCATCCCCTCACTATTATTATCAGTTGTAGCACCACAAGGACATATGCTGGTTTATTCCTGGATAAGCTGCGAAACTCAGTGTAGTTGTAAAAACAAAGCAAGTTTCTTACTAAAGACCAGTAACTACGCACGTGCAGTGCCTATCTTGACTAATATAAATTAAATATACATATAAGCGTGAGAACTTACATACAAAACAGTATAACTACTTCCAAACTTAGAAATGCCAAGTACACAACTGTTGTATTCATGAACTGCACGGAGGATGAAACACCTAATGTAAACTATCCACCAAGCAGTCTGCAATTCTGCTGGACTAAAACAACTGCAAACTTGCTTCTATATTTTGAATCATATGAATGTGCATACAATGCATTTGGTTGCAACCATCTGGCTCAACACGTCGTTTTATATTAGTAGAGATGGTGACATATAATTTTATGATTAAAATGTATGACTTGTGTGTCTGATGACCTTCCAACCCCTAAAACCTGATTAGCAGACAATGACATATGCTGCCACCTGCTATAGCAATACCTTCAGCCGTGAAAGTCTTATCTTCATAGAGGGGGTATAAATTAAAGATAGTTGCGCCCTCGTGGTATAATTTAGGTTTTAATGGCTGTTTATTGTTATGTCTTGGGGATTCATGTATTTTCCTGTTCATTGATCTTGATGTACTTGCTAATAGGTATCAGGGTCATCTAGTAGAGCTACATCATGTTTACAACTACATGCCTACATGGTCACGTTGTATGTTATAAGAGAAATTGTCTTTGGTTCTGTTGTATTCATTGAATATGTACTTTCCCACATCCTGTTACCCTTTATTCTAAGTTCACATATATGTATTTTGCATATACGTTATATTATTTTCACACTGCTACATTCTTGTATCTAGCAACTGTATTTCTCTTTCCTGAAGTTTGTAACTTGTTCAATGTACTAAGCACTCTCTTGTGTTAAGCATTGACTGCAAACTCATGTTTGTTAATAAATGAGACATCTCCACTAGATACATACCTACAATAACATTTGACTAAACTAAGGATGTGAGGCACCGGCTACCAGTTCTCTTCAGAAACATAGAAATAAGGAAAACCCAACTCTAATGTAAAGCTAAATTTTATATTGTCTGGAGAAAACAAAAAGCGGTTGGCCAATAATCTGTCTTCAAAAGGAAGTAGTTTATTGAGCATGTTTACTGTTGACCTCCGGAAAAATGAAAAAAACAAGTTATCCAATTTTCATATGACTTGGTCCCTGGTGTACAAAAAAAGTGTACGTGGACAGCCAAAATAAATAATACAAGAACAGATGAACTGACCTTTAGCGGAGGGAAAGTGCTGAGCATTTGTTGGTGTGGATTTCTTTATCACTAATCAATGCCCATAGTGGAGTTCTGGCAATGTACATCAAACCTCTGAGCAGTGTTGCAGTTTGTAAAGAAGATTTTGTCAGACTTTCATACGAAGGTGAGCTTCATCTTCCTCTTTCTCAAGACAAATATATGACAACCATTGACTTTTACACAAACAATATGCCTGACTGCCTAATGTCAAACGTTATCAGTCGAATTTCCCTGTCTTGCCTTGGCATCCAATAGCGCCTGGCAGAGGGATTCACTTGTTTGCAGACCAGCAAGCACCATGTCATTGATCATATCTTCTGCTTCCTGACATTTATCGTCATTGCAAAGACTACGGATCGTCAGGCCGTAGCTAGCAGAATTTGGAATCAAACCATTCTTCCTCATCTCCATGATTAATTTCATAGCCCCGTAAGAGTTCCCTTCTCGGCCATAGCCATAAATCATCATATCATAGATCACATTGTTCGCCTTAATACCTTTCTCCCCCATTGACTGGAACAGCTTTCTTGCATCCTTCATCTTGCCCTCCATGCAGAGAGCATGCACCAAAACACCGTAAGCGTGCACATCCACCTCCAGACCAGACTCCTCCATGGCTGTAAACATCTCAAAAGCTTTGTCCATGTCATTGTCTCGGGCGATTGCATCAATGAGTATGGTGTACGTCACTTTTGTGGGCGCCAACCCTCGCTCCTTCATGTCAGAGAATGCCCTGTTTGCACGGGCGATATTACACTATATATAAAAGACGGAGGATTCCGCTGCGTTTCCGCACGTCCACGTCGCCGGCAAACCGCATCCGTCTGATACGCGCGACGAACGGCGAGGATGCGACCACGCCGTCCCGAAACCCACCAGGTATTGTTCATGACGATTAATGACCAATCGCGCGACGACACGTCACCCGGTCACCCAGCCGGTCGCCCACCCGGTCGCCCGCACTTTTCCAAAAATAACCTCCGGTTTCTCACGTTTCGCATGAATTCCAACGTTGCGCGCTGCGGGAGGACCTAAATACAATTTCCCCAAATGTCCAGGACGTTTTCGCAAAACCACCAACGCGCTTCGTCCCTCCCCGCACGGCACCGTCGTCGCCACGGCCGCCGGCGCGCCACCACGCCGCGCTGTCCCTCCCCGCTCAAATCGGAGCCTACCACGGGCTCCGCCGTCGCCACCTAGCCCTCCACGTAGTCGCTGAGCCGCCGGGACGCCGTCCAGACGCCGGGATCGCTGCGGCAGACCACGCCGTCCGCCGCCCCTTTCCGCCGTTCCCGCGCCCGCTCCGGCGACGATTTCCGGGCGGCGCCGCCACCTCCAGCACCGCCGCGTTGAGGCGCGTCCAAAGAGCCCGCGTGCGCGTCTCGGAGCGCACGAGCGCGCCGCCGACGAGCCCAGCGCCGCCGCGGGCGTCCTCATCCAGATCTGCCCCCATGACGTCACGCCGACGTCACAGGGCCCACCTGTCAAAAAAAATTTTGCTGAATATTTAAAAGACTCAAATTTTTAAAAAAACTGCAAATTCAATAACTCCAAACATATTCGTCCAAAAATATATTAAAATACATCAAAACGGTTACAATAAAAAATACAAGCCTTTTCCGCCCCCCCCCCCCCCCCGATTATTTTAAAAAATCTTAAATTTTTTAACAGGTTGCAAATTCAATAACTCCAACTATATTCGTCCAAAAAAATTAAAATATATCAAAATGGTTACAATAAAAAAGTACTCAACCATTTTTAAAAGCACTAGAAGAATTCAACTCCGAATCATTTCACTGACGATCAAAAAATAAATTCGCATACCGCAAATTTCCTAATTCTCTTCGAATTGGCCTTTTTTTGCGAGATTTAACATAATTTAAACCCGAATAATTCCACCAAATTTGAAATTCAATCCCTCAAAAAAAACCTGCAATCCATTCAAATCCACGGGCGCGGCTGAGCCCGCGCTTAATCCTCCGCCACGCTTAATCCCGCCCAAATTAATAGAATTTCCACACTTCTTAAAAAATCTAAAGAATACAAACAAATAATTTAAATAAGTCCGCACGAATTCAACATACAAAAGACGATTTTTTTCCCTATATATCAAATCCACGGGCGCGTCGGACCTCGCGCTTAATCCTCCGCCACGCTTAATCCCGCCCAAATTAATAGAATTTCCACACTTCTTAAAAAATCCAAAAATACAAACAAATAATTTAAATAAGTCCGCACGAATTCAACATACAAAAGACGCAATTTTTTCCTATATTCCACCAAATTCCGAATATAAACAATTTCACCAGCATGCACATTCCCAACTTCAAATTATTCCCAACTTCAAATTACAGCTATATTGGACCATTCAAATCTAAATTGCAACCACGGGAAAAATATAAATAGCTCCCACGAAATTCAAAAACACCCGCGAATTTCAAAAATTCCCAAGATTAAAAAACAAAAACCCGGACATGGACCTTTCCAAATTAGATTTTCGAATTTCCAGCCCACGGGCGCGGCGGAGCCCGCGCTTATCCCCTAGTCTCTAGAACGACAGAACCCCGCAATGAGCGCATTGTATGTCACAACAGTGGGTTGGTACCCGGCCGCCCTCATTTGGTTGGAGAAATGCACCGCATTTGACATCTTCCCAGCTTTGCCGTACCCATCGACAAGAAGGTTGAATGTCACGACTGTCGGACGGATGCCCTCCCTCCGCATCATTTCCAACAGCTGGGCTGCATCCTTTAGCTTACCGTGCCTGCATAGCCCGGCAATGAGGGTGTTATAGGTGACAACGTTGCGCGCGACGCCCTTCACAGGCATCTCATCAAACAGACCACGGGCGCGCTCGAACTCCCCCGTCCTGCACCACTCCCCGATCAAAATGTTGTAGGTGTAGAGGTTTGGCTCGACTCCACCCATCCTCATTTCCTCAAACAGGGCGAGACCCTCCTCCCTGTGTCCACGGATGAAGTAGCCATGTATCAGAGCGGTGAATGTGACCTCGTTCGGAGTCAGTCCCAGGCGCGGCATTACGTCGAACACCCTCCGTGCCTCCGCCACGTCGCCGCTCTTGCAGCAGCCGTGGACGAGCGCCGTGCACGCGGCCACGTCCAGCGCCGCGTCGCCGGACTTCGAGCCACGGGCGAGCAGCGCGAGGGCCGACCGCACCTCCCCGGCGGCGCAGAGCCGGCGCACGGTTGCGGCCGTGGTCGTCGACATCGGGATATTTTTCCTGCCCTATGGAGTTTGAGGACTGGTTGCTCAAGGGCCAGAAGACGGTCAAATAGGCTATAAACTGGATGCAGATTGCAGACACGTCTGAAGATCGAAGCAGATACGCCGTTGCGTACACTTGCTTGTTGCTACGCTGATCACTGAGCGCTGCTCATTTCTGTGGGATGACATTTTTCGAGGAAAAAAAGGGACGATTAGCATATACGGCGCAGAGCCGGCGCACGGTTGCGGCCGTGGTCGTCGACATCGGGATATTTTTCCTGCCCTATGGAGTTTGAGGACTGGTTGCTCAAGGGCCAGAAGACGGTCAAATAGGCTATAAACTGGATGCAGATTGCAGACACGTCTGAAGATCGAAGCAGATACGCCGTTGCGTACACTTGCTTGTTGCTACGCTGATCACTGAGCGCTGCTCATTTCTGTGGGATGACATTTTTCGAGGAAAAAAAGGGACGATTAGCATATACGGCGCAGAGCCGGCGCACGGTTGCGGCCGTGGTCGTCGACATCGGGATATTTTTCCTGCCCTATGGAGTTTGAGGACTGGTTGCTCAAGGGCCAGAAGACGGTCAAATAGGCTATAAACTGGATGCAGATTGCAGACACGTCTGAAGATCGAAGCAGATACGCCGTTGCGTACACTTGCTTGTTGCTACGCTGATCACTGAGCGCTGCTCATTTCTGTGGGATGACATTTTTCGAGGAAAAAAGTGACGATTAGCATATACGGTACAGAAAAAAATGCACAACATGAAAAATACAAGCGCCCACCGTGGGGCTCGAACCCACGACCACAAGGTTAAGAGCCTTGCGCTCTACCAACTGAGCTAGACGGGCTTAATGAATAGAGCTGAAAATGATTCTATAGGATCTGTAAATAGAAAAAGTATGTCCCTTTTTCTTCCCTTTAAAGGGTACCCAAGCAGAATTGCGCAGTGTCTCTACAAATTTGCATTTGCTCGGTGCAAACTGGGGTACTATTAAAATACCTTAGCCAACGTGATCGAGCGAGCAAGGTCATGCCAAAGCAATGGAAAGAATATCCCGTCATCACCTATGCACGCGACAGCTTGGAAGTAGAACAAAGGAACATTGTACCTGGCTTCACCTTTGCACACTAGCATCTGCTGCCTGGAAGGACTGAAAAGAAAGGAATGTGCCGTTATCTGAGCACAACCTTTTCGCAGGTATGAAACTTGGAAAGAAGGGAACCTCTTTGCATGCAAATTATATACCGTAGTGTTCAGAATCAAAGGACGCGTGTTACTTTTGTCGCCTCACAGAGACTTTTTACTTTGCGTGCCACCTAACTTATTTCTTACTATCTTTTTTTCTTACACCAAGTTACCAGCTTATTTCTTAGCATACATCAGAGTGTTCAAATGCCAACGGTATGCTGCAGCATTTCCGCTGTACACGTTACCACTTCATATCAGTACGCACAGCAGATCGAATATGCTCGGTATGAATGTATATTGTTTTGTGACATATACCAGTTAACGTCACAAGCACACGTGTTTAGCACAAAGAAGGAGTAGTCCCGGAGCAAAACCTTTACATTTACCCTCTCGTTTAGGGTTTAGGGCTCTGGCAGCGGCGACGTCGTTTTTGAGATCGATCGAGGTTCTACGGATTCCTACCACCAAATCTTTCCGTCCGTGTACCGATCTGCAGCTTTGATTAGGCCCCTTCGTTCTACCACGCCCGATCTCCCGTCGTGACTTCCCTGCGGTCACGATCTAGGGTTTTGTGGACATGGCGGAGACCGCAAACAGTTCGGATCCCTTGTTGGAGAAGGATGCTGAGTTTGAAGACTTGTTTGGTCATCTGGAGCTAAACGATGACGAGTTGGATGAGGTTGTCATTAGCGTGGAGGCGGCAAAGGAGTGCCACAAAGCGGGCCGATGGATGGCGATCGTCCGTGCTCTGACCACCCAAAACTTCAGTGCAGAAGCTCTATTTGAGAAGGTGAAAGCCGTCTGGAATCTGCCCCGCGTTCCGATCTGCCGGGAGGCCGGTGAAAATCTATTCATCTTCCAGATGCAGTGCCTTGGTGATTGGAAGAAGGTTGTGCACCAGGGTCCGTGGAATTTTCGTGGCTGGGCTGTGTTGATTGAGGACTACGATGGTCTCAAAGATCCTGAATCGGTCGTGTTTGATGGCATGTTCGTGTGGGCTCAAATCCATGGAATCCCAGAGTTATACAGGAAGACTGATATTGTGGATAATCTATCCCGCCGGATTGGACAGGTTAGAGAAACGCAATTGGCCCCAAAGCTGTTCTTCGAGGGCAATTATGTTCGTATAAGAGTGAGGATCCTAGTTGCTAAAGCCTTGATGAGGTTCGTCTCTCTGACTCTCCCGGAAGGGAGGATGCGATTGATGATTAAATATGAGAAAATCCCTTTCTTTTGCAATGTGCACTTCTTGGCCATGATCATGAAGAATGTGGCGACGGAGTCTGGGAGGAGAAACAATTGCAGTGGGGTTCCTGGCTGCTGGCTACGCGCAGAGCTTCTCAGCCTGTACCTGCCCCTCGACGCTTCACGCCACGAGTCCCTAGCCGTGGGGGTAGAGGTGGCAGAGGAGAGAGCGGCCCATATCGTCCGCAGAAGAGATCGTCAGATGACGCTGAGCTAGACAGGGATGATGACCTGACTGATACGGGTATCAGCCCAATGAAAATCTCTAATGAAAACTCTGTAGATGCGCCTGAGACAAATCTATTGGCAAAGAAGCTGGATTTTAGTGAGGACAGTGCTGCTGCAGTCCCTGACATAGCACGGGATGATGGTAAATCGGAACCCGCTGTTCCTCCCCCTCCCCCAACATATGTTAAAGCAAAGGACAGAGCGAAGTTTCAGAAGATTGACACGAACAATACATCTATGGCAACATCGGCGGCCTCCCTCGAGGAGGACTACCGGGCCCAATGAGTATCCTAGTCTGGAACAGCCGGGGATTGGGGCAACCCGCGACTGTTCAGGAATTGGTCAGGTTGATTCTGACCCATAAGCCCTGTCTAGTCTTTGTTTGTGAGACTAGGCTATCAAAGGAGCGTGTTCGGAATTTGCGTCATCGACTAGGTATGGAAAATTGCTTTCATGTCAAGGGAGATGGTAATGGTGGAGGTATTGCTCTTTACTCGGTGGAAGGCATCACTGTTGATCTTTTATCCTTTAGTACAAGACACATTGATGTGCATATTAGCGGCGGACCTTTTCCATGCCTTTGGAGAGGAACCTTTGTTTACGGCGAACCACGTGCTTGTGACTGTCATTTTATGTGGGATAAGCTTAGGCAACTTAAACCAAGATCGACTGAACCGTGGCTGATGATCGGAGATTTTAACGAAGCAATGTGGCAGGAACATTTTTCTCGAGCTAGGAGGTCTGAGCGTCTAATGCTTGATTTTCGTGAGATATTATCTTATTGTGATCTACACGATATTGGTTTTGTCGGAACCCCCTGGACATATGATAATAAGCAGCGGGGAGATCGGAACGTCAGGGTTCGCTTGGACAGAGCGGTGGCTAGCCCGGCTTGGTCCGCTGCCTTCCCAGATCTGCGTCTTAGACATCTGGCATCGCCAAGATCAGATCATTGCCCGCTTCTACTAGGCCCTGATGTACAGTACAATAATGCTCCAAAATCAGACGCTACGAAGTTATGTGGGAACGAGAGGAGTCCTTAGCTTCGGCTGTCGAGGAAGCTTGGTCGAGGCGCATCCCTATGGTACACCTTGGCGATATACATACGTCGCTGCGCGGGGTGATGAACAGTCTGTATTCGTGGAAGGCTACTAATTTTGGTTCAGTGCCAAGAGAGATTGAGAAGAAAAGGAAGCTACTGGAGGCTATATCTCAGCGACAGGATCCCGAAAGCGAACAAAGGAAAATCCAGCTAACAAAAGAAATGGATGAGTTGCTGTATAGAGAAGAAATTATGTGGTTGCAGCGTTCTCGTGTTGCTTGGCTGCGTGAGGGGGACCGAAATACAAAATACTTCCATCGCCAAGCCACGAGGAGGAGAAAGAAAAACCGCATTAACAAGTTAAAAAGATCTGATGGATCCTTTACTTCGGATGCACAGGAGATGGAGGAACTCACCCGCACTTTTTTCCAGGGGCTTTATACGCGGGATGATAGTGTCGACCCATCAATCATTACAGAGGCGCTACAACAAAGAGTGGATGCTGATATGAACACTAAGTTGTGCGCTGATTTTACTGAGAAGGAAATTAGTGATGCTCTATTTGAAATTGGACCTCTCAAGGTTCCTGGCCCGGATGGATTTCCGGCTCGTTTTCTTCAGCGAAATTGGGATATTCTGCGTGATGATGTGATACGTGCTGTTCAGCGTTTCTTTTCTGTAGGTATAATGCCGGAAGAGGTCAATGACACTGCCATTGTCCTAATACCAAAGAAAAACGAACCAGAAGAGCTAAAGGATTTTCGCCCAATTAGCTTATGCAACGTTATCTTTAAGGTGGTCTCAAAATGCATGGTTAATAGGCTTAGACCGCTACTGGATGGCATCATATCACCTACGCAGAGTGCCTTCATACCTGGGAGGCTAATAACAGATAATGCTCTTATTGCCTTTGAGTGCATTCATTCGATACAAACTGGCTCGGCTGCTAGGAAGAAATTTTGTGCGTACAAGTTGACATGGCCAAGGCTTATGACCGGTTGACTGGAGGTTTTTGGAAGGGGTTTTAGCGAAATTGGGCTTTCATAGCACTTGGATTCGGTGGACTATGGCTTGTGTTACCACCGTTCAGTATTCGATTCGCTTTAACGGAAAGATGTTGGACTCCTTCACCCCATCACGAGGACTACGCCAGGGTGACCCCCTCTCCCCGTACTTATTTCTTTTTGTGGCTGATGGTTTATCTCATTTAATCAGGAAGGAGATTGAAAGTGCTACTCTGCGAGAACTCCATATTAGCAGAAACGGCCCGGGAATCTCCCACTTGCTCTTTGCTGATGACAGTTTGCTTTTCTTTGAAGCCTCAACCGAACAAGCACTAGTAGTTAAATCAATATTGGATAGATATGAGAAGAGCACGGGCCAACTCGTGAGTTTGGGTAAATGCTCAATGTTATATGGTGATCAGTGCACAGTGGATGTTCAGAATGATATTCGAGAGATCTTGAAATATGAGACAACTTGCTTTGAGTAAAAATATTTGGGCCTCCCTGTTCCGGAAGGTAGACTTAAAAAAGGCAAATTACAATCCCACAAGGAACTCGTTTCCTTAAGCGTGCTTCGGATTGGATTGAGAAATATATGTCAGGAGGGGCTAAGGAAATTCTCATCAAGTCTGTGCTCCAATCTCTTCCAACATATGCTATGGGTATATTTAAATTCCCTGTTGGACTGATCGAGGAATTATCACAAATTATTAGAAACTTTTGGTGGGGTGACGAGCACGATCGGAGGCACATCCACTGGATGTCATGGGAGAAAATGACTAGACCAAAGTCTAATGGTGGTATGGGTTTCCGTGATCTGAAAATTTTCAATCAAGCTTTACTTGCGCGCCAAGCTTGGCGTTTAATTCATTTTCCTGATAGCCTTTGTGCACGAATTCTGAAGGCTAAATATTATCCGTCTGGCAACTTGTTGGACACGGCTTTCATCCAGAATACGTCACAATCCTGGCAAGGTGTGATGCATGGTCTAGAGTTGCTTAAAGAAGGGGCCATTTGGAGAGTTGGATGTGGTTCGCAGATAAAAATTTACCGTGATAACTGGATCCCCAGAACTGGTGGTCTAAAGGTGGTAAGGCCACGCTCGAACTGCCGACGAAGATGGGTCTCGGAGCTCATTAATCAGGATACTATGACCTGGGATGAGGACACTGTCCGATCGTGTTGTAACCACTGGGATGCGGATGCAATTATGGCCATCAAATTACCAGCGAGAAGGTGCGAAGATTTTGTATCCTGGTTTCCCGAGAGTAACGGAATTTTTTCTGTCCGCTCCGCCTACAGATTAGGCATGCAACCTGCCTTGGAAAATCTAAGCAATGGGCAATCTAGTGCTGAACCTAGCGGTGATCGTAGTATTTGGGACTTGGTGTGGAAGGCTCGAGTCCCACAAAAGATGAGAGTCTTCACGTGGAAAGTGGCAACGTCAACCCTGGCGGTTTGCAAGGGTGTTCACCGCCGTATCGCCTCAGTGTCTGCGATCTGTCCAATTTGCGGTATGGAGGTGGAGGATGATCACCATGCCCTCGTTCGGTGTACTCTGGCCCGCGCGCTTCGGGAGGAACTACGGAAGAGCTGGAAGCTACCGCCTGAGGAGGACTTCTATCATAATGATCGCGAGTGGCTGTTCCATCTCCTTGCAAACACTAATCAAATTGGCAGAGCACAAATCATCTTCCTGCTGTGGAGGGTTTGGCACCATAGGAATGATGTTATTCATGGAGAGGGAAAGGCGTCGATCGCTGCATCGGCTCCTTATTTAGTTAACTATTTGAATTCCTTTCATGCAGCACTGCAGGCAAGGAACGATCCAAAGGGCAAGTCTCCCGTCCAGATGGATGAGCTGAACAGTGGCCCTGAGCGCAGCTTGATCAAATCCTGGTTAGCTCCTAAGGAGGGAGAGCTGAAGATTAATGTGGACGCGGGATGGGACGCGGTCTCAAAAAGAGCGGGAGTCGGCGCCTTGGTTCGGAACCATGTCGGACAGGTTGTAGTGGCTGAATGGAAGCCCATTCATGGATGCTTGAGCGCGGAGGAAGCGGAGGTACATGCTGGTTTATTGGGGCTTCAACTCTATGCATCTACAAATCAAATACCAGCTACGCTCGAGTCGGATTGTCTGCGTTTTGTTAAGGTAACCCAAGAGATGAACCTGGATAGATCGGCCAATTGGGCCCTTTATAGCGAAGCAAAGGAATTACTGAATATGTATAATCAGCTTTCAGCTTGTAAGATTGACCGTAGTATCAATAGGCCTGCCCATGCTCTAGCTCAATTAGGAAAAACAGGTGCTGCTGGTATTTCCTGGGGGTCACCACCGAGCTGCGCCTCGGATTTGGTTGATCACGATTGTACGAACATCTTGTATTAATTTTGGCTAAAAGGCGGCAAGTTTCTGATGCACTCTTTCCCTAACCAGGGTACCGAAAGGGACTGACAGGGTTTTAATGAGGCGGCTTGCTGACCTAATATATGTGGTGGAAAGTTTAAAAAAGAAAAAAGAAAAGAAGGAGTAGTCCCAATCACTAACTTGATTTGATTTGATCTTATTATTAGCATTAAGTCTCCCACTCAACCCTGTAGGACCATTTTGCCGTCACGGTCCTAGGCAGCAAGATCGTATCTAGTCCCACACCCAAGTTGTCCTCCACCTGTCCACCCACGCCCACGCGTGATAGATAAATCAGTCGACCAGTCCAAACAAAATCCATCCCCAAAACCTCCGAGACCTTCCACTTCGACGTCACCGCCCTATCCAAGCCCAGCCCAGTGCCCCACCCACCGGCCGCCCCGGAACAAGACGCCAGGAAGTCAGCGGCGGGCGGCGCCAGCCAGACGACGAGCCCGCAGCCAAACCCGCATCGCATCCCCCACCAAAACTCCTCCCGAATTCGAACGCGCTCACGCCCCGGGCACGCCCCCCATTTCCGTCTCCCACCGAGCGCAGCAGAGTCCAGCCCGGCGCGTCCTCCTCCCCGCCGCCGCGGAAACCCGATCGGCCAGGCGGCCGGAATCCATACCAGCACAGCTGGACCAACTCGAAGCCCGCGGCCACATAGATACCACCGGGGTCCGGGGGATTTCCGGAGCCCTCGATGCAGCACCACGCGTACAGCCGGCTGGGGAGCTTCGGCGCGCCGTCCCCGCCGTCGTCCCCGCGGCGGGCGGCGTGGGGCAGGAAGCTGTCCGCGAAGGGGACCTCGGCGCGGGCGGCCGTCGGGCCCGGCGCGGTGCGGAGGGCGGCACGGGCGGTGCTCGCGGCGCTGCTGCGGCGGCAGGCGGTCTTCCTCTTCGCGCCGCTGCTCTACGTGGCGGCCATGCTGCTCTACATGGGCTCCGTCTCCCTCGACGGCGTGCCCCGCATCATCTCCCGCCCCGCCCCCGGATCGCTCTACCGCTCCCCGCAGCTGTACGCGCGGGTGCGAGCGGACATGGACGCTGACAACGCTACCGACGCGGTGAGTGCCTCCCCACCTCTGCTCATCTCTGGCCCGGCAGTTTTGGGATGGAGTTTATTTGTGTTTGCGATCAAACTATTTACTCGATTTGGGTGATGGGCGAGTTCTGTGGATGTGAGGCTTCTGTAAGCTGTGGTGTTGGGTACTACTTGGATCATTGGATGTGAGGAATTTTCAGTGGGGTGTAGCTCTGATCGTTGGGTTTCAGCGTGTCTTCGGAGACGCTGAACTGTGCACCGTGTCCTTGTGGCTATTGGCCTGTACTGGACTGGATTATTGACGTGCGTGCTGGTTATGACGGATGTGGGTTAGTTTTCCCCCAAATTGCTGCAGAATTACAATACAGTTCTAGAAACGTATGTGAGGGTGGATTGTCAGGGAAAATTAACGGTGTTCGAAACATACTTCAGATTCGTTGGATTCCTGGTATTTTAGTCAACTGGGAGAAGATGTGTATCTTTGTCAGAATCGGATAATTGGAATTTGGGAATGCGTCAGATAAGTTGCTTCGAGCAATAACATGTGTGGATGTATAAATATCTCGGTATCTCCTAGGGGTGTCATATACTCATATCTAATCACAAGCTATGATGACGGCATCTCATTTGCATTCCCCCCGCCCCATCCCCTCACTATTATTATCAGTTGTAGCACCACAAGGACATATGCTGGTTTATTCCTGGATAAGCTGCGAAACTCAGTGTAGTTGTAAAAACAAAGCAAGTTTCTTACTAAAGACCAGTAACTACGCACGTGCAGTGCCTATCTTGACTAATATAAATTAAATATACATATAAGCGTGAGAACTTACATACAAAACAGTATAACTACTTCCAAACTTAGAAATGCCAAGTACACAACTGTTGTATTCATGAACTGCACGGAGGATGAAACACCTAATGTAAACTATCCACCAAGCAGTCTGCAATTCTGCTGGACTAAAACAACTGCAAACTTGCTTCTATATTTTGAATCATATGAATGTGCATACAATGCATTTGGTTGCAACCATCTGGCTCAACACGTCGTTTTATATTAGTAGAGATGGTGACATATAATTTTATGATTAAAATGTATGACTTGTGTGTCTGATGACCTTCCAACCCCTAAAACCTGATTAGCAGACAATGACATATGCTGCCACCTGCTATAGCAATACCTTCAGCCGTGAAAGTCTTATCTTCATAGAGGGGGTATAAATTAAAGATAGTTGCGCCCTCGTGGTATAATTTAGGTTTTAATGGCTGTTTATTGTTATGTCTTGGGGATTCATGTATTTTCCTGTTCATTGATCTTGATGTACTTGCTAATAGGTATCAGGGTCATCTAGTAGAGCTACATCATGTTTACAACTACATGCCTACATGGTCACGTTGTATGTTATAAGAGAAATTGTCTTTGGTTCTGTTGTATTCATTGAATATGTACTTTCCCACATCCTGTTACCCTTTATTCTAAGTTCACATATATGTATTTTGCATATACGTTATATTATTTTCACACTGCTACATTCTTGTAGCTAGCAACTGTATGGCGACATGCTTACAAAGGTGGTGTTTGGCAACCTTGCATAAGCAATAACACCAATGGTATGTCAATTTTTTTTTCATATTTCTTTGTACTTCAAATTTCAAATAATGGTATTATTCTACTGATATATAGCCTTTATGGATTCCGAAGAAGCTCTGCTATGTTTATTAATTCAAATTTACCATTGAATGACCTTCAATCTGTCATAGATGATTTGCTAAATTTGATTGCCATGGTGTGAGTCCTTTGAAAGTTATAATTGAAAAATTATACACGGTTTAGCCACAACATTTGCATATCTGTTTTTATCTGTTAGTATACAGCAGCAGATGCCATTTCGCATGATGCTCCTCATTATTGAACAAACTATATATCAATATTTAGTTGTGTGTTTTTGTAGGTTTGCCTGAACCAAATGGCTACATATATGTGGAGGCAAATGGTGGTTTGAATCAGCAAAGGACATCGGTATGTACCTCTCATTAGTTGCTTGCCATGACAATTACCAAGCAAGTGCATCGTAAATTTTTCAATGTACAACGAGTCGTTCACATATATTTTCCTATTGTTTTGTAGATATGCAATGCAGTCGCAGTCGCTGGTTTTCTGAACGCAACTCTTATAATCCCAAATTTCCACTATCACAGCATTTGGAGGGATCCTAGGTTTATTCCTTTCTGATTTGCATACTGTGATTGTGATCCTTAATAATGATTGATACATAAGTGTTTATAAAGGATGAGTTCTATACTACTCTGGCTTAACATCTTATTAACTAGATTCACTAGACAGCTCAAAATGCTAGCTATGAACTGTTATCCTTTTCTTTTTTGCATGATGCACTGTCATGATATGTTCAGCTGAAATATAATTAATTATCCAGGTAGGCACTTAGTCAATGTTAGGAAACTACTTGAAAGATCATTGGACATGATACCTATTGTTAGCTATGCACAACTTCAGTGTGGTTCTGACAACTAAATTACCGTTACATCAATGTTCTGTTAGCCTCTTCTACTGTTTTCGGTAAAAAAAAACTAAATTACCGTTTATAAAATGTAAATCTCAGGAGTGTGTTGGAATAAGTTTTTTTTTTAAGTATGGGTCTTAGTTCAATTTTAATTTAGTCCCCTTTTTTACAGTAAAAAAAGCAAAAGTTAGATACTAATATTTGGTTATTTATTCTTTGGTACAGCAAATTTAGTGATATTTATGATGAGGATCACTTTGTCCAACGTTTGAAAAGTGATGTCCGAGTGGTTGACAAGGTGCCTGAATTCATAATGGAGCGGTTTAGTCACAATATGAGTAATGTTTTTAATTTCAAGATAAAGGCTTGGTCTCCAGTTGAATACTACAAAGATGTTGTTCTTCCGAAGTTGATTGAAGAAAGGTGAGTTAAAGTCAAGTGTTTATTGCGGGTCTGAAGAAAATGTTCTTCTGACATTCTTGAGTTTGACTGTTATAGTAACCTCTTAACACTATTGTCTGTCAATTATAGGCTCATTAGGATATCGCCTTTTGCAAATCGGCTGTCATTTGATGCTCCGCCTGCTGTTCAACGACTGAGATGCCTGGCTAACTTTGAAGCCTTAAAGTTTTCTAAACCAATCACTACTTTATCTGACAATTTAATTTCTCGGACGAGAACAAAAAGCATGGAAAACAACGGGAAATATGTTGCGGTACATCTCCGTTTTGAAGAGGTTAGTTTTCTTCTATAAAAGATTGTGCTTCATATTTCTTAGTCTGTTCATGAAACAAGAAGACTTACTAAGGCGAGTTTAGGGGAACCGCCAGCTTGTTTGAGGACCCTGGTTATTATCGCTGTGTTTAGAAATCGACACATTCTTCTGTTGAAATTTCACTTCTGAAGTGTGGCTTTGCACATGGTTATCAGATATGTTAACTGCAATACATCTTTCTTTCTTGCAGGATATGGTTGCGTTCTCTTGTTGTGTCTTTGACGGTGGTGATGAGGAGAAGAAGGAATTGGATATGGCCAGGGAAAAAGGCTGGCGTGGAAAATTTACTAGGCCTGGACGTGTAATAAGGCCTGGAGCAATAAGGATGAACGGGAAATGTCCACTTACACCTTTGGAGGTATGCTGGCAATGGTTGTGTTACTTCTTTGAAAGATGCTTCAGAAATTTCATTATGAAGTGAATACAAGTTGTATTTCCAACATGTTTAGTCTGATTTCGATAATAGCGGATGCTGATTATTTTAGTCACAAAGATTTACCTGTCCATGCTGTTTGGTGTTTAGGTTGGATTAATGCTTCGTGGAATGGGTTTCAGTAATAACACTTCCATCTATTTGGCTTCTGGAAAGATATATAAAGCAGAGAAGAACATGGCTCCTCTCCTTGAAATGTTCCCTCTCTTACAGACAAAAGAAACGTTAGCATCAGATGAAGAACTTGCTCCTTTCAAGGTTTATAAGAATTTGGGATGTAAAATTTTATTTGCTGAAATTTGATGTATGTTGCTCTAACATAGCGCATTATTTGCAGAATTTCTCCTCGAGGATGGCGGCTATTGACTACAGTGTCTGTGTACATAGTGAGGTTTTCGTGACTACTCAGGGTGGAAATTTTCCTCATTTTCTTCTTGGTCATAGAAAGATACTTGTTTGGTGGGCATTCGAAGACAATTAAACCTGATAAAAGAAGATTGGCCATACTCTTTGACAGTCCACGTATCGGGTATGTTATTGTGACCCATAGCCAGTTTCTTCACTCTGAAAGACTTGGATATTCTTGTATTTCTTCATTCTCAAATCATAAATTTTATTTTGTTGAAACTGCACTCCTCTTTTATGCAGATGGAAGTCATTAAGACGCCAGTTGCTTAATATGAGATCACACAGCGATGCCAAGGGTATTCAAATGAAAAGAGCAAATGAATCCATATACACATTCCCATGTCCTGACTGCATGTGCCGTTCAAACAAATCAGAACACTCTAAACCCATCCAGGCTAGATAGCATCTGCCTTGACTGCTTTGACTGATCCTGATTCTTTTGGCATCGTAGTATAGTATGCTCATTCTTTTCATGCAGTCTGGTGGTGTGATGTTCTGTCGTCAAGCACCCCTATTGCAGTGTTCCACTCCCTCCTCCCCCCATTGTCGGCTTTTGCACAGACATGTTCCAGGCTATTTTCACGTAGGCTAATTCTTGGGCTAACAATACACCAATCTGCGTCTATAGTAGATGTATCTCTTAGGTCTTGACCATCTCTAGAGCTATTCCTTGACAGTGTAGTGTCAGTCTTCTTGTTGTGGTGGTAGTTCCATTTGTACATTGCTCAGCTAGGAAGCATACGCAAACAGTAATACATGAATTTCGAAGCGAAAATACACGATATTCACAATTTTATCTGATGTTGGCCCCTTGTCTCAATGTACCGTTTTTTTCTATTCTTTGGAGTATTACACTGTAGTGTAACTTGACTTGTTATGTGAGTGAAGAATGCTGACATGTTATATGTGTAACTGGAGAGTGGATACTGCGGTACTGCCTGAGCAACCTGGTACAGAGGTAACAAGTTTTTTACGTGAAACATTTTCTTTATATTTTTCTTTATCTGTTTTGGGTCTTTGGAGGAGTAACCAGGTGTGTAGATGTAAAGTCTTTTTGAGTGAGTACTTGGTTGAAATTGAACTTTACTACTGTATTACATATAGGAAGCAAGGTTGCACTTAAGTAAAGCAGCTTTCATGACGAGGCTGGTCAGTGGTCACATGCCTGGTTTGGAGGTTTGCAATAAAAGGATAGCACCTATGAAAAGAAACTGATGAGTTCCGAATAACCCCTTTTCACGTGAAATCTCTGATGGATTTCAAATTCTGCATTTGCTCGTTCATTCATTCAGTCATCAATCTTTGAGCAGCTCAAATTCTGAAACGAGCGAGACAGATAGCTTAGTTCATTTAGGGCATCTCCAGTGGTCCCCCCCCCCCCCCCCCCCCCCGCGCGCACCCAAGGAGGCCTTTTTAGCGCCGGCGCTAACACAATTCTACCAGCCGCCCCCCCCCCCCCCCCCCAGAAGTCGATTTAGCGTCGCTTAGACGCCGTTTCGCGCCGGCGAACCCAACCCAAACCCAGTGCGCCGGGTTTCGCTTGGGGGGGGGGGGGCAAAAGGCGTCCGCGGCCAGACTTGTCAGCGAGGGAAGGCGATTTCCCTCCATAATTTGTCCTCTTCCCTCCATAATTTTGATCTTTCCCTCCATTTCCCCCCACATATACCTCGCCCCGATCCCGCCATTTCCCACAGATCTGGCCGCCATGGCTCCCGCCCAATTCACAGGACCCCGCGCCGTCGCCGTCGCCGTCCCCGCGTCCTCCGCCACCTCCATGATCGGCCGAAGGAGAAGCCGCCGGGCATGAGCAACGCCAAGTGGATCGCCGAGGAGGCGCGCCGGAAGTCGGAGAACCTCCAGCGCCGGACGAGAGAGAAGGCGCAGCGGCAGAGGCAGCTGGCCGCGCACCTGGCGCGGAGGCCGAGGGCCAAGCCGTCGACGAGGAAGAAGAAGTGGAAGAGGAGGTGGAGGTGTTGGATGAGCCGCCAATTCCGGCTGCGTATGCGGCGCCGCCGGTCAAGCGGAGGGGCGGCTTCTCTCCTCATCCTCAGTTCGCCGGTTGGAGCCAAACCGCCGTCGCCTCGCCGTCGCCGCGCTACTATCCTCTGGGTACGCCGACGCTGTCCCCCATGGTGGTTTCAACCCCAACCTCACCTTCCCCCCACCATCCGCCGATGATGTACATCGGCTCACCGGGCTACGCAACTTCGCCGTCGCTCCGCCGTTCCCTCCCCTTCGCCGCGCAGTCCCTTTTGGACGGGGTGCCCCAAGACAACAGCTTCATGGACGAGATCATCACCACCGGCTCGGCGGCGGCGGCGTCATGCCCAGGCTTCCTCTCGCAAGGTGGGGAGTTTTTCTCGCAGGGCGGCGGGGATCACGGCCAAGGTGCGTCTGGCGCCGGTGACGGCACAGAGGAGGCGGATGCGGATGCGGAAGAAGGAGACGAGACGGCGCCTGCAGCTGCGGAGGGAGCAGAAGGCCCGGCCAAGGATGGCGACACGGGCGGCCGCCGTCCCAGGAAGGCCACCAAGGCGGCGCCGAAGCCGCCCGTCGAGCCTCGCATCAAGTGGAATGCACGGGAGGATATCCTGCTCGCCGAAGCATGGAAGACGGTCAGCCTCGACCCGATCGTCGGCGCCAACCAGTGCCTGGACAACTACTGGAAGCGGGTGAAGACGACGTACGACGAGCGCTAGATGATCGACCCCGACTACGCCGCGTGCGTCACGGAGCGCGGCCAGAAGGCCATGGCTAACCATTGGGCGAACATCCAGGCCGCCTGCAACAAGTGGCACGGCATACAGCAGGAGGTCACGCACAGGCCGAAGAGCGACGCCAACCGCGAGATGGAGGTGAGAATTTCCGCCGTGATTCCTTTCTTTGCGTCGCCATGTAGCTCATTGCTGCCGGTCCCGTCGCCATGTAGATCGTCCGGATGCTCGAGGCGTACAAGGACGACGAGAAGGTCGACTTCAAGTTCCTCCACGTCTTCATCGTCATCGAGGGGTGCGAGAAGTGGGCGGAAACACGCCGTGGGCTCGACAAGGGCAAGGAGTACGTCCCGTACGCGGCGGCTGCTGGTGCGTCTGATGGCCGTCCCCGATGGGTCACAAGAAAGCCAAGGCGGCGAGGGGAAGCCGCGCCGGCAGTGACAAAGCTCCAGGCGTCCCTCGAGACCTGCATCGCCGACGCCCAGACCCACGCCGCCAAGAGGGAGGAGACAACCAACAAGAGGTGGGCGGCGCTCATGGCCAACTCCAAGGTCAAGATCGACCTCCTCAGGACCGGCACTGTGGCGAAGAAGAGGAACCACGACCTCGCCTTCCTCATGGGGGGCGACACTGCCGCGATGGACCCCGAGGTGAGGACATGGTTCATGGCGCAACGCCGTCTCATCCTCAGCGACATCAGCCCGGCTCCGGCCCCCCCACCGACGGACACGACCTACGACACCCCGACGGACACGACCTACGACAGTCCGACGAGCTCGGCCAGTCCAGCCGAGACGCCGCCCGCCAGCCTACGTCCACTGCGCCGACCACGCCCATCGACCTGGAGAACGCCGAGACTGCTGCCACGGCCATCGACCTGGAGGCTGCCACGCCCGTCGTCGACCTCGAGGCCGCCGAGACTGCCACTCCGAGCTCGGCGCCAGCTCCGACCACCACGCCCATCGTTGACGTCGACTCTGACGCCGCGGCGTCGCCGGCCTCTATCTGATTTGTGCATCACCAGAATGCCGAATGTGGCCGTGATCGCCCGACTGTGGCTTGATCGAAACTACTTGATCGCCCAACTGTGGCGTTTTTTTTGTAATGATTGCCCAACTGTGGCTGCTGTGATCGCCGAACTCGGGCTATTTTTGGGGGCGGGAACAAGAACTTTCAAATTTATGGGCCATTTGTTTTCCTGGGCCGCCGAACGGCTGGTGAATTCGCCCCCCCCCCCCCCCCCCCACACACACACAGGTTTTGTGCCGGTCGGCGCTAACGCTAAAAGTGCCGCACCAAACCTGGGTGGGGGGGGGGGGGGGGAACGACTGGAGATGCCCTTAGTTGTGGTACTGCGTGCACCAGCAGCCACTAGAGCGAAACAAAGGTGAAATGAAAGGGAGAAAGGAAATGTGGCATGAGAAAAGAAGGTTTTTTTTGTTGGTTGTTGGCTCTGTCTTGAAGAGAAAAGGTTAAAGATGTAAAGACAAATTTTAGTGCATAGCATGCTATGGGAAATTTAGCGTTGCAAAGGAGCCCACAATGTGCATGCTAGGTCAAGGACCTCGAGGTAGTCATGATGGTATCTCTTCCACACCTTTGCAACCCACGAATGATTGCAAGGTCATGTTCCACACTTGAAGGTAATACAATAGTTTGATTTTGGACTGTTGTATATATATTTGGATTTCACGGAAACTTAATGCTTATAATTTGCTTCTATAAAACCACTTTTAGTCATAGGATTTTAGATCGCTGAATTTCTATGGAATGAATACTTATTATAGTACAAGCACAAACCTTTTTCTTTCTTTTGAAAAGCCTAATGCAATGCTTCCCCGAATTTTATCATGTGGCTTCCCATTACCTTTTTAAGGCCGACGAAATAATTGTTGTTCAAAAAACAAAACACGAGGATATCACAATAAAAGCTAGTGAATTATTGCAAATAATCAGAACTGCACAATGGCCCACCGAGTTCACATGCTTTTGCTCGACTACATTTTTTGAGAAAAAATAGTACAACGTTTCCAAAATTCTGACAAAGAATGACGACGTTATAAAGTGTTCTACACACGCGCAAAATTCCATGGTGAAATGACATTTGTGGTCCTCTGTGAAAAGAAAAACAGTGGCCAAAATGGGATAAAATAGTGTTCAGAGTATTGATTTGTTTTTTCCGCACAAAGTCATTTAATCACGAAATTTGGCACGTATTAAAAACACATGTGTATGTTTGTCAACAATTTTGTAAGATTTTTTAAGACATTTTACTATTTTTTGTTTATGATGCATGTGGTCCCCGGGAGCCAAATTAAAACGGCCCTCTCGTGTATTATAACATAGATAGAAAGAAAGCACTAAGCTGGTGCAACTGACCCTCTTAGACTGGTGGAGGAGGGGCACTATATCTAAAAGGCATCACTCTCAAAATTCAGGTGTTTTAAAATCTTGTGGGATTATAATCATATCACACTTGTGTTTTTTTCTACTTCTACATTTTACAAAAAAAAATTCAAAGAGGCCCTATATTTGTTTCAGTGAAATACAGTGCAAACGGATCCTTAAGAAAGCTTCTCATGGAATACATCCCTATAAAGGATACCAATCTTTCCAAACTCATATGAACTTGTTTGATTAATAAATTTGAGTTGTGTGTGTTTTCTTGGTAGACTTGTTTGCATATACATTTTGGAAGGGGAAAGAATTCAGCCTCGCGATTTTGTTTAAACTATACTATAAAAATATATCATCCTAACAAGTTACTACAATTGACAATAGCTAAAGTAATGCTATTAAAACCCTATGATGTGTAGTACATGATATTGACTGCATGTAGCTAAACTAATGGTTGTTCTCCTTTTGTTAGCTAGACTGAGTGAAGTGATGGTGATTGTTGTTGTTGTTGTAGTGATTTAGGTGCTTTATTCGAGTGCTTATATAGCAAACTGATAACTGCAGCAAAGTTTAGTTCAAACTGATGGTATTGCATGATGCAAATGATGTGCTTTATTACAATCTTAATTTGAAAGTTTAATTTACTTTACAAATTATATACTGAATTTGACTCACAAAACTCAAATTGCACATGCATTGCCCAAACCGATGACTAAATTCAAATTTCACACACACTCGGCTCTGGGATATCAACATTGAGCTTCTTTACAATGTAACACAGATCCTTCAGCCAAGCGAACAAGGTATATGCCCGTTTGCAGACCTACTTGACATGGTGACATTTTTCCAAATGGCTCCAATGTAAAATCACATGAGAAGTTTGTAAAAATAAACACCATGACACCCCTAGCCCGCTCGCGTGTCACGTACTCACTTAATGGTGGGTCTGGCACGTCGTGACGAGTGACTAACGTGCACAAAAGAGACTAGTTTATAACCCTTTTTCTTTTGCAAAATATGACTCCATGACTATAATGTGGGCAAGTTGGTAGACCACGGATGTTTTTTTCTCTATTTTACCCGTAGCTAAATCTCTTTCGAGCGTTGAACAAAGAGGAATACATATACAAACATTTTGTAAAAATTGGAGGAACTTCTTGTTCCAAACGTGGGCTGGCCTAGAATGACGACTCGGGCAGCATCATTCTGTCGAGTACTGTAGTAGCAACGCACACGTGACGCAACTCACGCAAATGGACACACATCGCAAAAGTTCCCTGGTAGACTTTGGGAGCTGGCGTAGTGAGTCGCCAGAATCCAACCCACCTACACACCTCCACGCCATTACTACTAAACTGCAAAAGCTCCCAAAGAACTCCACTGAAACACAGGAAATTCACGAAGAAAAGCTTCTACTTTCACACTCCTCGCTCATCTTCTTCCAGCTCACTTCCCCACGCCACTGCACACTGCAGCACGTCACACTAGCCTGGAGGAGATGGGGAGAGGTTCCCCTCCCGCTCCACGCCTCGCGCTCATCGGGGTGCTGCTGCTGCTCCTGCTCGCGGCGCTGCCTTCCCCGGCGGCCGGGGTCAACGTGACGGCCGTGCTCGCGGCGTTCCCCAACTTCTCCGACTTCACGCGGCTGCTGGCATCCAGCCCGGTGGCCGGCGAGCTGGCCGGGCGGTCGTCGCTGACGCTGCTGGCCGTGCCCAACGCCAACCTGCCGCGCTCGCCCTCCGCATTCGCCGCGGCCTCCGGCGCCGACCTCGCCGACGTGCTGCGCTACCACGTCCTCCTCGAGTACCTCTCCCCGTCCGACCTCGCCCGCCTCCCGCCTCGGGGAAGCTCGTCACCACGCTGTTCCAGACCACCGGCCGCGCCACCTCCGACCTCGGCGCCGTCAACTTGACCGCCGTGGCCGCGGGCGACAACAACAGCCCCACCGTCGTCGTCCGCTCGCCGGCGCCGTCCCCGGGGCCGTCGTCGTCGTCGAACGCCACCTTCCTCGGCGCCGTCACCGAGCGTCCCTACAACATCAGCGTGCTCGCGGTGAGCGGCCTCATCGTGCCATCCGGCTTCGACATCGCGGCTTCCGGGTCCGAGACCCGCCCCTGGTCCCCCGCGGTGAACATCACCCGCGTCCTCACCGACGCCCGCGGCTTCAACGTGGCCGCCTCCATGCTCGAGGCCTCGGGCGTCGCGGACGACTTCGAAGCCGACGAGCGCGGCGCCGGCGTCACCATCTTCGTCCCCACCGACGAGGCCTTCGCCGACCTCCCCGCCACCGACCGCCTCCAGTCCCTCCCCGCCGACCGCAAGGCCGTCGTGCTGCGCTACCACGTCCTCCACTCCTACTACCCGCTGGGGTCCCTCGAGTCCATCGTCAACCCCGTCCAGCCCACGCTCGCCACCGAGTGCACCGAGGCCGGACGATTCACGCTCAACATCACGCGCTTCAACGGCTCCGTCGCCATCGACAGCGGCGTCGTGCAGGCGTCCATCACCCGCACGGTGTTCGACCAGAATCCCGTCGCGGTCTTCGCCGTATCCAAGGTTCTGCTGCCCAAGGAAATGTTCGGCCGCCAGGGCGACACTGATACCGCCGCAAGGGCGGTGCCACCGGCCACCAAGGCTCCGGACGTCTCTGGTGGCCTGGGGACGCGGCCGGCGAAGCTGTTTTCGCCGCCAGCCCTCCAGGGTACGGACATCAAGTCATCGTCGGCATCGGCGAGGGACGCAAATTGGCGGTGTATAGGATTGGCATTCCTACTCCTACCTCTGGTATGAGGATCCATCCAGGTTCCTCGCTTGCTTTCTCAAATATGTTCTTCCTCTTTACCATTTACCCTCTCTCTAGACTGAATGAATGTGTACACCAGGATTGGAATGGGGAGAGAATTCCGTAGAGTCAATGTAGCAGTAGCAATTATTTTTTGGTTTCTTCACTTAAGTAGGGAAATAATGATAATACCATGTGTACAAATCCTTGCAATCGAACAGTGTGTTTGGAGCTTATTCCTCCTGTAGCTGACTAGCTCTGTTTGTCTTTGCACCGAGGCTCACAATTCCAATTCTACCACATGGAGTCAGGATTGTGGAGTGGAATCAGCACTTGATTACTGCTCCTACCCTGTTTACCCGGGACTAGTCGGTGGGGTTCCCTGGGTATGAGGAAATAGATAGAGACAGGCAGGTGGGCAACTGGGCATGGTGAGTGGGAATGGGCTGCTGGCCAGCCCAGAACGCGGCATGTCCGTCAACCTGCATTTGATTAGATTCTACTGCCCTCACTGCTGACATCGCCCTACTCTACACATAGTGTAAATTGGGTAAATGTTCGAACGAACGCCTACCATATAGTCCGCACTGATCATTGACGATATTGCAGGCGGTTAAATCTTATAATATGGTTGTTGGCATTTTTCGCAGCCAAAACCGCCTATGCCAACAATTGCTAAAGAGAAGAAAAAATTGCATCTTTTACAGTGTATAGGAAGTTAAGTCCGATAAGTTACAGACACTTCACACACCATATAGAGCGAGAGACAGTTGTCGGTATGTCCTTTGTGGCTTTGTAGCCGTAGTTCTTTCCCAACATTCGGTGGTGTTTCATGTCCAGGATGATCTCATTTGGATGTCATTTTGCTATAATTTAGCTAGTGAAGTGGCCCATGTTTAGTTTATCAGTTCCTGGGCCTATTCCCTAATGTGCAAGCTTCCAGTGAGCCATGGAACTCGGATGATCTCGCGGTAAAATATGAAGTTTATCCGGTTCCAAAGGGAACATGTACTTGTTTTCTAATATGCACGCGATGACCCAATTATTCATTATTTCCGAAGTTGCACCCATGCGTTGTCTAGTTATACTAGTTTGCAAGAGATTAACTCAGACCGAGTCTGTAAGGAAAATCCACCAGAACTTACATCGGGACATGTGCTACGACCAGTATTAATAACCCATTTGCTCTTTATCTGCAAAGACTTATTTGCTCGTTACATTTGTGACTGATCGAGCACTATCTCTACCACAGTAAAACATGAAAGAAGAATAAATGGTCAGATCTGGGATGTACTATTCAGATTGAGGGTACATTCATCATATGAACTGAGTTATTTTATGTCAGTGAAAATATATGAGGGGTGACGCTGGGCAATGGCTGGTTTTTTTTTTGTGCTGGTCAAGATTGAGTTTGGTCTTGCCATGATGATTGCTGGTGTGCTGGAGAGACAAATGACTGGTTCAGCTAATCATTGTGGGTTGCCCATCTACAGTCTACAATGAAATGAAATGGTCCATGAATGTACTGTTTCATGCATTTGCATCTATGTCTTGCCCTCTCTGATGTAGTATTCATCATGCTCTCGAGTACTGTCATCCCCACCGTTGTACTATTTCTTTTGCCTCCTATGTGTACTTGCCTCTCTGATGTGGGCAACTAATGTGAGATAGCTTACATTTATGTGATAGTTGGGCTTCATCAGTACTGAATAAAAGTTGCCCATCTTTTTTCCCAAGAGTTTGATTTTCCTAAGCTCGTTATCTGAATTTCCTCCCATTTTATTTAAGTTCACTTTTACCTCTTTTGTGCAACTTAACCATTCATGTACAACAAGTGTGCAACTACCTTGTGTTTGGATGGTTACGAGGTTGGTTGTATTCCCAGCCCACCATTGGTTGAATATTCCCTCAATGGAGGCAATGTTCCTGTAGAAAGTTCAACAAGTGTGCAGCTATACAATGGTATGTGGAATTCATTTTTGTTGTTCCATAGGTATGAAATAAATATTATGCTACGCCACAGGTTTCCTTTGGATGAACTATTGTGTTCCATATAATTATGCACAATGGAACTGCTCACCTGTAATGTACCTGACGGCACTTTTTAACGAAGATAAAGAGAAATGTATGCATATTTACTATAGGGTAGTTGTAGATTTTTTGTAAAGAATGTGAACATAGATTAATCTGTGTTTTTAGTGGTATATGATGGCAACTTTTTTGCTCTTTTGCTAGTAATGTCCAAATTAAGTAGCAGTGATTAGGAGAGTCCAAGGAGGAGTAAAACTTACTCCTGTATTGTTAACCATAACAGTTTTGTAAAGATTTTTTGGGCTGAATGACTTGGAAGGATGTGAAAGAATACATCATAGACATACCAGCACCACATGCTAGAAATGCTTAGATGGAGAAAAGGCGTGAATCCACTTATGATCCAACTGATAGAGCACATTTGATGTCAGTGGAGGCTTTTGATTAATACGTCAGCGAAAGTTAGTTTGTGGTATTGTGTATATCTTTGTACTGTCTATTTTTGATGATTAGCTATACTGGTGTCCGAACCAGCTGCAACAAGATCTGTATCTGGCACAAATTGTTTGATTTTGTTAGGGAAATGGAAGTGCTTACTAGCTAGTAGGTTCCAATGACATCATTTACCCTGTGTTTGATAGCCACAAAAGTCAATTACTGACTGGTTGGTGAAGAAAGTAAATGATTTCAGATTACTCGCAGCACCACTAGTTTCTGAACTCTTGTATCTATTCTTTCACCTCTTTTCGGATTACATATATGCATTTCTGTTCTTAATTACTCCATGATGTTTTTATTATTCACTTATGCTTAATTCTGCTATAAAAGTGAGCCGTATTCGTTTTGGATTATACTCTGAGATGTGTTTGCTTAATTCGTTATAGTTTCTTATGTTTACATATCCACTTTTGAGGATTTACTGGAATTATCTGTGTTGCAGAAAGGAATACTCCGATAACATTAGTTTGGTACATAATTCTGTTGTGACCTTTTTGGCTGAGCCAGCTGAACATTATCTCTTCCCGCTGTGCATTTTCTGGACGGCAGATACATCTTTGGTACTGTACTTTCTCCTGGCTACTCGTAGTAACAGTTGTTGTAATTTTCGAAAAGTAGGTCGAAAACAATTGGTATCATGATCGTAAACCATGTGATGACGACTACCAGTTTCGCACGCGGAAAGTAGTAGAGGGAAAAGAAAGGGTTTTGGGCATGGTTGCACTTGCATAGAGGGTTTATGCACATTGTTTTTGCTTGGAGGATAATAGGTGTAACCTGGTCCAGGAAAGGAACCAACATTCTGTACAAGTAGAAGAATTGGTATAGAAAACACACTTGAAAACGCAGCTAGCTTGCATGTTGTAAGTTACAAAATACTAACTGCACAGGCACAAGTTCAGCAATAGGTAGGTGGAATGGATTACAGTAAGTAAAATAGCTATGATCCTCCATTGTATCCCGTTTTAGACATGAGTTACAGGTGGCCTGAATTCAAGTAGAACAATGGACTAGCCGCAGCGTGTACGCAGCTTGAACAGCCGATGGTCCTCGGTTCAACGTCTTCATTGAGTTTTCAGAAGTTCTTCATCACTGATTAGGGGAATTTCGCCTTCGAGAAGTCCATCTCCGGGTGCTGAGCCATGAGTTTCTTGAGCATCTCATCCTTTTGCATCTCGTCGCTTGTCGGGAGACCCATCTGCTTCTGACGCTGGTCAAACATCATCTTCTCCACAGTTTGCCTAGTCTCAGGATCCAAATCAGAAAGCTTGCTACTCTCCGGCTCCACGCGTTGAGTGTCGACTTAGGGTCACCCTTGACCACGGATTTCCACCACTCCGTTTGATTCTGCTTCGTGAGCAATATAGAAAGGCACTTCTCATCCTCTATGCTCCAGAAACAGTCGCCAACTTTGACCGATTTGTGAAGCTCACCATCGATGATCGGAGGCTGGCCCTTCAGCCCGACCTTGAGATGATCCTTCTTGATCTCACAGACGACAAACCGTGACTTGGTTCCTTCAGGAAGAGGGACGGAGAGATTAACCTCTGGCAACTGCTGAGTCCAGGAGTATTTCTCCAGGTCAAATCCGTTGCCAGCATTTGGTTTGTTGTCTGTGAGATTAACCGGCGCCGCCCTCTCCTCCGTCACCTGCGCCGCCGCCGCCTGCTGCTGCATCGACGCGTTGTCTTCCTGGATGTCGGAGATGATCGCCATGGCCGCCGCTATGTGCTTGCTACTCTAGGTTTTCGATTCGGGAACTCGCGCGCGTGTCGAGATCTCAGGTTGGGCGGATTTTGGATGCAGACGGCTATGGGCTCCGTTTATATTGAGACCTCTGCGGCCGGCCCCGGCTTTTGGTCTCCAAGATTCTTGAGGAAACCGGAGCGAACTTGTATTCGGTTCAAACCGTTCAAGAGCTACGATGTCTGCTCGAATTCGTGCTGGGATCGGACGTGATGGTACGTCCAGATCTCTTTCCCAGAAAACAATGATTGCTAAGAAAACCAGCCAATAGAACTTTTTTTTTGAAAGCCCACGTATATTCAACATAATACCACGTACAAAGTACATAGTACAGAAACGAACAACAGCAGTACATACGCAGGGGATTCAGAGCTCAAGCAAACCACAGCATCACCTCCGGCGTCGACGACGAAGGCCGCCGTCCTCCTTCTCACCGCACCCCGAGAGCACCTTTCTTGTTGAAGATCGCCGCAAGGCCCGTCCGCCGCGCAGCGGCGGAGCTTGTGCCGATGAACGAGCACGGCGAGTGCCCTCCCGCTCCATCTTCTCCACCTTGCCGCAACCGTCTTCGGCGCCGAAGCCGACAGGATCCGCCGGGCAAGCCCCGCCCTGAGTTCCAGCCGCCAGATCCGCCGCCAGCACGGATCCGACGGGAGGCCGACAGACTCGAGCACCACGCCGGGCCTCGAGCCTCCGCAAGTCGAGCGTGTCGACGACGAGCTCCTAGGAGCACCTTCGCCGGAGAAGAACGCCCCGACACAAAACACCCGCCGCCAGCAGCACCTCCTCCAAAGCAACGCCGGCGGTGACTCCACCCTATCCTACCATATATACAAGCCGGAGCCGGGGATCCCCCACCCTCCCGCCGCCGAGGCGGCCGACGGAGGAGAGGAATCCCGCGGCTCAGCGGCGAGCACGCGGTGGATCGGCCGAGATCGCCCAAAAAACGCCTTTCGTCTCTCTGCTACAGTGGCGGGAGAGGAGAGGATAAGGGTCCACCAGCCAATAGAACTTGGCATGTCGTAAGATGGTTAGGAGGATGGGATGCGGACAAACTTAAAGCTGTGTTTTTTGTTGGAGACGTTAATGATATTCAGAAGATCACCGTAGGCGTAGGCAGAGCTGGAACAGGAGACTATCAAGCTTGGAACTACACCAAAAACGGGATCTTCAGTGTCAAATCAGCGTACCACCTAAAAATGCATTTAGATAGGCAGAAGCAACCCTCCACGGGCTCCACAAGTTCCATTGACGATCACCAAGGGTGGCTGTCTCTTTGGGCGGCGGCAGTCCCGGGGAAGGCCAAGATTCATGTTTTGCGTATGGTGAAGAACGGTTTGGCCGTCGGTGAGGAGCTGCAGCGCCGGAAAATCAAGGAGGGGGTGAAGTGTATCGCGTGTAACCGGGAGGAGTCGATGTTACATCGATTCTGGAGATGCCCGCACTCGATGGCGGCCTGGGACTGCATCCGTGACATAACTGGACTCGAGCTACAGGCTCCTGACGCCACGGTGTGTCGGGCGAGAGAGCTGGAGGGCTGTATACTGGATTGGCTGGGAATACTGGATGAAAGGGAGCTAGCTGTAGGCATGATGATGCTGTATCAACCGTGGTTAGCACGGAATGAGGCTCGTGACGAGAAGCAAATCGAGGACCCTAGAGGTATCGCCCGGAGGGCTTTGTTTCTTGTCGAAGAATGGGCTGGGCTCAAGGCTGACATAGCAACACCCCAACCGAAGGATGTGGAGCAATGGCTCCCGCCAGAGGAGGGATGGGTTAAGGTGAACGCGGACGGAGCTTTTAATGCGAGCTTGGAGCATGGAGGGTGCGGTGCTGTTCTTCGGAACCACCTCGGTGTTTTCCTCGCCGGAGAATGCTGTTTTTTGCCCTTGGTTGCTGACCCTGAGAGAGCGGAGCTCCTGTCGTGCAAGATGGCGCTAGGCCTGGCCGGGAGATTGCGAGCTTCTAACGTGATCCTGGAGACTGACTGTCTGAATGTGGTGGCCAAGCTGAAATGTAGCGGTTTGGATCGTTTAAGTCATGGTCCTTTGGTGGAAAAAATAAAGCAGCTGTTGCGGGGTTTTGCTAAAGCTACTGTTCGGCATACGAAGCGATCTGCGAATGGAGTGGCGCATCTCTTGGCGCAGGATGGTTCAAGCAATGGTGCGTGCAAGACCTGGGTGGGTTCTCCGCCTGGTTATATTGTTAGCAATTTGACATTTGAGTATGTCTTTAGTTAATGCAGTTCTGTAAAATCTCAAAAAAAAAAAAAAGAAGGGTGTGTACCATAGCCAAAAAAAAATTAAATCTTAGATTTGCCATTGATGTTTTTCATTTAGGCGTAATTTTCTTCACTGAGAGAAGATGTTCCGGTCAACAGCGAGACGACTGCACCTCAGTCTTTCAAAGGTCATAGGGGTAGAGTGTGTACACGTGCGTTCATAGGGGTGAGTGTGTGCACGTGTATGTGTGTGTCTGCATTGTACATGTTTGGCAAAAAAAAAATAGCCAAAAAAATCAATCACGATTTCAACAAAAATGCCCCGTTCCCCGACTAAGCCGTACTCCTACACCGCTCGCGCACAAATTCGAGTGAGGAAAGTAGTAGCGATCATGAGGCGAACATGACCTAGCCACCGCCAGAAAGGCCAGCGATCAGTGTTTTATCCCATCTCCACCGGTGAGTCTGCTGGTCCCCTCTCCCTCCGCCCACTGCTCCGACGGCAGGAGTGAGGGGGGGGGGGTTCGGTTTCTCCGCTCTTTAGTTAGGTGTTGTTTTGCAGGTCGTGGGGCGCTGTTGGGGTGGTGGGAGCGGCGACGGGGCGAATAAATCTGTCTCAACTCTACTCCTACACTGGCGTTGTTTTTCATGGCGGTGTCTCGTAGTTGGTGGCATCACGTATTCACCGATATTTCATGTAAGTGTCTTTAGGGTTTTTGGAAGGTGTCGGCGAGGCGCGGCGACTTCATTAGATGAGTCTTTCCTTCTGCTCTGACAACGCCATGGTTGAGCAGAGAATTTTTCTAGGAGTACGTGCAGACGATTGTCTATGCTAGTGACGTACGGAAGATGGTGCACCTTGTGTTGGGTTTGTGGTTGGAGATTGACTTCTGATTCTCTACTCCGACGTCGTCGTGCGGGGGTGCCGGTTCTGAAGTTCGATGGCATGTTCGGGGTCGTGTTGCTCCGATCTGATTCTTTCAGCGACAATGCTCTGTCATATGGCAAACTATTTTGAAGATCTGGAAAACTGTTTATCAACGATGGAGCCCTGTCAAGCTTGGGTAAAGAGGTGTTCTATCTCGCTTCACTTTGGTGGCTCTTAGGGTGGTGTCCGATGAGAGAGATACACATTGATTTGTCAATAGGTTCATTCTATCTTTTATAGATTTGTAATATCGGTGTGTTCTTTATTTATCAATGAGAAATGTACTACTCCCTCTGTCGAAAAATAAGTGTCTCAAGTTTGCTAAAAAATAGATGTATCTAGACATGTTACATCCACTTTTTGACAAACTTGAGACACACACTTATTTTGGGACGACGGAGGGAGTATGTTAAAAAAGAGTAGTAGCGAACGAGGAAAAAAAGTAGTAGCGGTAAATGCAAGGTTTTTGGCATGTTTGGACTGGATTGAAGCCACGTTCAGTCCGTAAGTTCAGTCCGTGGGGCGTAGGTGTAGGATTACTCTTTCTGATAACTACACTTTCCCCTGCTTCTATAGACTGTAGTCCAATTTGGTCCTGGGACGGATCACACGATTTCTGTGCATCAATTCAATCAGTATACTTTTGAGGATCGTGTTATTCACTCGCTACACCTTGGTCTGGGGATTTTCTTTCCCTTTCGTTTCGTCATCAAATTCAGAACGGAGGAACACAATTCAGACGACCACCCAAAGTGCACACGTAGCTGCTGAGCAAGACCTGCTCTGCTCCAGGAAAAGAACCTAACATCTAAAGCTTATAATCATGGGGTGCTAGGAGGCTCACCGTTGCTCAGCCAATTCTGGCCGTAGATAAGGATTTACGGTCGATCTCAGCCGTCCGATCGCGCTGTTTTTTTTTTAAACTGTGACCGGTCCCACATGTCATCGACTCCGTGGCTGGAGATTTCGGTGCACGCAGCTGCGCGGTGGCAGTGGCCGTTATTCCGACGGAGCCGCGCAGGGCAAAACGGTCTTTTCGCGTCTGGCGGTATATAGGCAGCAGCCCGCGGTCAAACCCTAGACCAATCCCCCGCGTCGCTCTCTCCCCCAATCCCCTCGCTCTCCTCCCGCCGCCGCTGTCCTTCTCCTCTGCCAGCTTGTGGCCAACGCCCGCCGCCTCCTCTCCCCCAACTCTCCCGTCCCCTCTGATCCATGGTGGCGTGGTGCGGGAGCCGCCGGCAAGGTCGACGGGCCGCCGTCCGCCCCTGGCCGCCAGGGAAAACCCTAGCCGCCAGCCCCTCACGTCCTCTCTCTCTCCCCAATCCCTCACGTCTTCTCCTCCCCCTGCCTTTGCGCCGCCGTCGCGGGAGGTGCAGGAGCAAGAGCACGGCGGCGGTGGCGGTCGACGCGGCCAAACAGGAGGTAGGGGAGGAGTCTGCGCGCGGGGAGAGCAAGAGCACGGTGGCGGTGGCAGCGGATGGCGGCAGCAAGCGGCGGCGTAACGGTGGTGGCAGCGGACGACGGATCCGGCGGCGGCAGCAAACGACGGCTCCGGCAACATCCCCAACCTGCAGGTGTGTATCTCGGTGACCCCGTCCTCCACCTCTGATTTCTCTCTCTCTCTTTCCCGTCTCACCTCTTCTCTCTCAGGCATCGTTGGCGGTGGCGCACTCGAGTAGCTCGGGATGGACCTCAGGGCGCGCAAGGCTGGATGCACGAGGATGCCGAGAGGGGCCGTCGATGGTGGTGAGGAGGCAGCACGGCGGCACAGCGTGGGTGACTGAAATCAGTCCCAACAGATGCAAGGTGAGTTCTTTGTCTTCGGCGTCCGTGCAGCGGCTGGCACCTCAGTAACGGCCGGCCTCTGCTCCAACAACCCGTACGTCTTCATCCTCATCCTCATGTTCCAGCAGGTTGGGGTCTTGCTTCTTTGTTGTCCTGGGAGGTGGAACTAGATATTGGCTAGCAGCTTTGGGACGCTCGTGCTAGCTTCTTTTTTTTGCAATCGCTAGCTAGCTTTGTACGGCTTGGTTCGATACATGGATACATAGAACTAGCTAGCCTGCTGCTACATGAGATTTTGCTTTGCACAAATACAAATATATTTTCGTTTACCCCAACTTGCTGATTCTTGAACTCGAGGATAATGTTCTTTAGGTTCAGGTTTATATGCCCATTTTTTCTACCACTAACGATTAACCAATTGCAGGATACAAAGATAAGAAATGATCCGAACAAAACTTCGGAACATCTAACATCAAGGCCGAATTAGTCTCAGGTCAGTAAAGCTTCTCATTATTGTGGCTACAATTTGTTCTTTACGGAAATTCTTGTGTTTATACCTTCATATGGTTGGGTTTGATGATTTGCTAAATTATGGATAGTGATTATTGCTAATAAGATGATTCTTTCTTCTCAAGCATTACATGTGGACCAATTTTACCACATGGGACTATAAACTCTTTGGTTCTCTCTCTACTAACCCTACTTATTCAGGTGCATAATCTCATCATTCACCATTTAATATGAATGCATAATGTTTATTTATTTATTCTCTCCATCTGATCTATGGTCTTCCCGTTGTTCCAGTTGCACTGCTTGAAACAAGAACATGTTATCTTCTTCTCAAAAGGAGTAGCTGAAGGATGGTTATATTACCACATGGTGAAGCATATGTTTTTTGTTGTGATGTGCAAGTCAAGCATTGATTCATGATTCTTTTTTGGTGAGTTTCATCTTTTAATGCATGTTTTTCTTCGATCGTGTAGGCACCAGTGTAAGCTCCTCTATATGAATATATGATGTATTCGTTTTCTTGCTATTTAGAACTGAATAAATCCTCAGTTCAAACAGAGGTGTGTAGTACATTTTATATATGAAGTAAACAGGTTGTCCAAATGAAAAATGACAATTACTAAATAGCTCCAGATGGGTGTGCAGCACATATTAGTTAGTACAGCATCTCAAAGCTCAATTATGTGAAACATTTGGCTTGCTTACTTTATCTTAGTAAACAGTAAATGAACTGAGAATGCCATTGATGAACATAGCTTTATGATCATTCTCTTATAGTTTTCAATCATGTTTCCTTCTACGTGTTCTGCAGGTTGGGAAATTGTCATAGTCCTCGCCCCACGGTACGATGAGCATAGGAACTGCCAAGAGGGTTTATTGCCATTGTTTTCGCCCCTGGCTTTACAACAGGAGCTCCTCAATGGCGCTACTCTTGGACCTGACATCACGACTTAACATGACTTTTACATATTATCCTTCGGATTTGTTATCTTAAGCTCATTAAGTATTCTGGACTTTTACCTCCATTCTTTCCCACACATTATGAATCCAAATAATATTTGACTGTTTGTTGTGCCTGCTAATTGTTCAGTCCAGAAGTTTCTAATTGATTGATCCAAGTGCAAAATTCCCATTAATATTTGAGAGCTTCATTCTGCTCTCAGACCTGTTGCAAGTATCATGTATATTGTGTCCCATCTCTGGATTATATGATGTGTCCGATCCAATTACATTGCTGGAAATGAGAATGTGCAGTTTTGGACTGAACAAATCCTTTCATACAAGGACACTGAAACTGTTTTGTCATTTGATAAAATATAATTCCTCATCTTACTTTGTATTTTGTTCAAATTGGAATAATTGTTTACTCAATATAGTCATCTCTGAACTTAAATATAGTTTGTCTACAATAATGTACAATTAGAAAGCAGCTAACCTTGGTGGCTTGCTAGGAGTGTGGTACTGTTGTATAGTCTCTATTAGTTGCTGATTCTTCTATACATTTTATTAGTGAAAAGCTGGACAGTTATGTCCATGTAACAGAGAAAATGACTAAGATTCAGGATATCCTACACCATTTTAGCTTGCATCATTAGTGTAAAATATACGGAGTAGATGTTAAACTAAACTAAATAGTCTCTCTGCCATTTGGTGCTGCACATATATTCTGTGGTACTGCATGGCTCAGCTGATAAAATATAAGCTACTCACAGTCACTTTTGTGATATATGGTCTAACTACAAAAGTATTATTCAGGTGATCAAATTACTGTGCTCATTTCTTACATTTGTGACATATGGGTGTATACCGATCATCTATTACATGTGCTTGATGTCATTCCTGTGCTCATTTTCTCTGTTTTTTGTGAGTTTTATTTTGCGTCTGATATAATCGTGATAAATTGACGCATGCATGTATTGATCCAGTTTCATGTAGTTAGCTTTATGCCTTTATCTTCTCCCTCTTATATTTGTTATTATCATTTCATTTTGTGATCTTTGCCATGTTCAATACCGCCTCATTTTTCTAATTTATAATCTTGGTTATTTCACATGTTAGTCATGCCTTGATGGTTTATGATGAATGATGCTTAGACACTGCAAAATAAAATTATGTAAATATCAGAGCTGAGAATTAGTCACAGTCGAAATGTCGATTAAGTATTCAGCTATAAAAATTGAGCATTCATTTGTTTAACTTTACTGTTGTTTAATAGAAACACAAAATACTGAAATTTCCCCAATTAACGGTAGCACATATGTGATTGTGTCTGTCCAGCATTGTATTGCACAGATTTCTTCATATGAATGGTAATCTGCTTCATATGTCGTAATTGTGTAATCCTCTCCGTTTTATAGAAATCTCGAGAGTTAGCAATCCATGTTCACCAAAGTGCATCTTAGCAGGTGTTCAGCATTTGGTCAGAGATGTGTCATTGATATACTTCCCTCCTTTAAATGTCCATATGCGTTAAATTTCAGATTCCAGTAATCTTTTTGTACTTAAATTGAATTAAGTATAATCATGAGGCAGTTGCTTCACTTGGTTTCAGTTTATAGCCTTGGCTCGCAACTACCTGTCATCTTTATTTCTTAATGCATTTACCTAGAACAACGCTACTGATGGCTTCCCATTGACGCCCATGATCGATTTCTTGACAATTTAAGTATTGATCTCATTATATAGTTCACACATTCATTGTAAAATTGAGTAGGTACTGGAGTTGATTTAGGACCAGTTATTTTGCTGTTTTCAGTTTGATCTCTTTTTAGATTGCCAATATGATTTATTTGATGAAATGTATCTCTGAACCATACAGTAACTGTTGTGGGGCTTCAGTACATCATAGGGGAAGAATTGGTTGGTCGCAGTAGTAACAATGCAATTTTAGTCTTACCTATTTCAGTTCGGTTTGGACTATATATTATGTGATTTATGAACTGACCAGGTTTATGATGTTCCATGTTCAGTGAGAAGCTTTCCGTAGGTTTTAATTGCTGCTTGGTGTATAAATAACACATTTCTGAATTTTAGATTATTTTGCTTGTTTTTTCCCAGCCTGTACAGATGTGATTCTGATTACACCTTTGGAAGTTGTCTTTACTCTTTAATTACATTTTTCCCGTCGGTACAGATATGATTCTAATTACGCATTTGGAAGTTGTCTTTACTCCTTAGTTACATTCCTCACACAATAGTTTGGAAGTTGGATTCCACGATGTGGAGGATTCAATCTGGTTTGGTTTTTGGTGGGGCGACACAGTGACAGCAGTTTCTTGGTTTCTTGGCAGTGGTTGTTGCAGCAGTGGAGCGCGGAGCTGTTGCTCGCGTACAACCGCATCGGGTGGTGTACGGCGGCGCAGTTGTACGTGTTCAAGAGCGCCTTCGCCAGCGGAGACATCGAGCATCGTGTATGGTCTAAATTTTCTAAAGAAAGTTGTGTAATATTTTTCTTAGGTTCATTCAAATATCTTGAATTGACATTAATTTTGTACCTCTTCTGATGCCTTTTATTGTTCGTGTTGCCGGAGAAATGCAGTAGCTTTGCCCATGGCTGAATTTTGGTCGCTCCTTTTTAGCTTCGAATGTCTATATCCTGCCGTGTATATTTATATGCATAAGTTCTTTATTGTGTCTAACCCTTCATGAAGATATATTGATTTAGTTCTCTGGAATTTATATTTGTATTAGACCATATCATATCTGGATTGTGGCCGAAGTATTTAGGTTGAAGCATATGTTGTTTCAGCATTTGAGTTGAGTTCATTTGCAATTATGAGAGCAGTGGATATTACTCTGTTTTGTTCATACCACCCTGGTTGGCAATGTTACTTATCTGCTGGCTTGATTTGCTGGATTTTGTAGGACCTTGAGGACATCACATATACTCTGTTTTAACTTGAGCCTCTATGTCGTTTCTGCAATGGAATTGGCTCTACCTCTTCAATAGCTGGTGCGTGAGAAGCTCCACAACCAACCTAGACACTGTAAGTTGCTACTTCGTGCCTCTATACAACAAGTAATTGTACAGTGCTGAGTTTTATTATTGCCTTAGATGGAGCCAAAAAAATGACATTCTTTTTTCAGGTTTGTACTTGATTTACTATTGCCTGGGTTGTTTTTGAAGTTCATCCTGGGCCTCTATGAATTTTACTGACTGCTTATTGTAGATCTATGGTATGCGTCATGCTCATTTTGTGAGCGCCACCTTCTTAGAAGGAACAAAATAATACGGTGATATTTTTTCTGACAGAGTATTAGATTTAAATTAGACTTACCTTATGTTTGGTGTTCATGTGGGTGATTAAATTTATGGTTGTCCCTGTGAATATTTAATGCCTTAGGTCTAGCTTGCTAGGGAAGGAAAGAAATAATATTGTTTATTTGTTCATGAACATGATTCAGATGTCAAACGAATGACTATTTGCGCCCTCAAAGTGGCTACCATTTATTGTTAGACTTCCTTGTGGTTTTGTTTATGTCGGTAATCAAATATATGGTTAGTCAAGAGTTGCTATATATAATAGTGCCTCAACGCTTCTTAATATATATATATATATATATATATATATATATATATATAATTGTCATGAAGAGTCTCCCACCATTTATTGTCAAGAGTTGCTACCATTTATTGTTAGACTTCCTTGTGGTTTTGTTTATGTCGGTAATCAAATATATGGTTAGTCAAGAGTTGCTATATATAATAGTGCCTCAACGCTTCTTAATATATATATATAAAATTGTCATGAAGAGTCTCCCACCAAGAGATTTATCTATTTGCCTGGTCTTACAGATCAATTACTTCTAAAATGGTGTTTCTCATTATAGGGTTCTTGTACTTATAAGTTGATTGCTCGAGTGTTTGTTATCTGTTATAAATATACTGCAAAGGATGATGCAAATAAGGTTTCAGGCCATGCATTTAAGTTTTGTGTGCCTCCAAAAGATCAATCTAACGTTTTATGTAATGGTGTGTGTAGAAGTCGTCTTTTTCAGTATGGTATTGTAACTGATCTTTAATATGATATCGTTTATGTCGGCATAAGTATCCATATGAAAGAATCTTGATGTATAAGTAAATTACATATGTTCCAGAAATGATAAAGCAAGGTAACTCATCTTCTTGTTTTGCGGTGGCTTTGTTGTCCGTTGTTTGGTTAGTGCCTGTTAGATCATGTCTGGACAAAAATGATTCTAGCATTCCTCTCTTTCTGAAAATGCTAGGAACTTTGTTTCCTTCAACAAAGGGCAGACCTTCCGGTTGGCAGTTGCTTCTCTTCTAGAGATGGAATACCAAGTTCTTGATAGTGCTGTAAATAGCAGGATCGAGTACTCTCTGTTCACTGGCACTATCTTGGAGTACAGTTTCATATACAACAATGATTCTTTGAGTACAATTTCATATACAGTAATTCATATACAGAAACTCATGTACAACAATTCATATACAGCAATAATTCATTACCTTCTTCTTCAGAGAGGAACTCCGAATGTTGAAGGCAGGGGAGCAGCAGAAGCACGAGCTCCCCTGGTGGCCGAGGAGAAGCAGCACGAGCACGAGCGTGGGCGACACTTCGGTGGCGGCGCCGCGGTATTTTGGTCACCAGAGGAGCTACGGAGCTACGGCAACGAGCTCCAGCAGCGGCGAGCGACGGATCGGACAAAGGTGCCAAACTGAACCTTTGTAAAATTTCAATAAAAATAACAAGCTCTTCAGTTTGAATATCCTCAGTTTTAAATTGTTTGAAATATCTTCAGTTTGACACTGCCCAAACTGACCGTGCCCAATTTTGCATTGTTTGAAATAACTTGCTTGACTCCATGACTGCCCAAACTGATTAGTACTGCATGTATTTGCAATGAATAGTGCTACACCTATTCAGAATGTACTCAGTATTTGCACCGATACTCGGAGTAGTTGTATTAATCTGAAAACAGAAATACTCCACTTCTAGCTGAAAGTGCACTGAACTACCCCATGTATTTGCACCAATAGTGAGTGTATCATGTATAATGCAGGTCTGACTGCTTACAAATTCACCAATTATACATAGTTGTGTTTCAATATTCTGACTTATTTAATTTTTCTTTTCCCAGGTTAACATGTGCGGTTGAGCATACCCTACTCATACTTGGATTACTCTTCCGCAGGCGCAGACTGACTCGGGGATGCAAGTGTATTTTACCATGTGGTTATGTCGACATTACGCTGAAAGAAATACTTTAGTTGTAATGTACTCCACATTATTTTCTATTTTACGTTAATTTTTATTAAGAGACATATTGTTGTGGTTTACAATTTTTATCTATCAATGTATTAATATAGTATACTTAATTCCGTGGTCGTTTTTATTTTGGTTCCACCGCCATCCGGTTTTATTTTGGTCGATCTATCTACTAAAGACGTGCTACCTCTTAGTATGTTTTACCGATTTTTTCAGATTCTCTTTGGACAATTGCTTTCTTCTTCCTGCTGGCTAAGGCTCTGTGTAACTGTGTTCAAATTCATATGGATATAAATGTTCTTTAAGTGATCTGTATAAATGGTGGTATCCACGGGCAAGTAATTCAAAGAAGAAACAAGCCCCGCGCGGCGAGCCGCGCATACAAGTACAACACAGCCCTAAGCGTGTTCGTCGGCAACGTCAGCAAAGAACTGACCTTTCTCACTCACGCACACATTTGTCTTCAGACAACACACGACGACATACTAGTACAGTTCAGGGGAGAGGAAACAACTCATCCCTCACCAAGTTCCGATCACTGGCTGAGCAGCAGCATCGACTCCGGCCGCTGCTGCCCAAAACCATGGAACGGGTGGCGGTGGTGCCGCTCCTCCAGCTCCACCACCGCCTCCCTCGGCTCAGGTTGTCTCGGTACGATCAGGTTCTCCTTGTCCTCCTCCTCTCCGTCGTCCTCCTTCCACCGCCAGTCCTGCTCGTACTGCGAGTGGCTGCGCCCGTACATCTGCGGCGCCGCGCCGTCCTCGCCCCACAGCTGCGCGCGCGAGCTGCTTCCGCTGCCGCTTCTGAGGTTGAAGCTGCCGAAGCCCTTGATCTCGCGCGCCACCTTGCGCGCCCGCTCGCGCTCCTCCTCCAGGAACGGGCCGCGCTCCAGCAGCTTCAGCACGCGCTCCGTCTTGGCCTTCACCGTCAGACCCCAGTTAAAACTGAACACCGAGAATCGACGTGAGAACTTCTGCTAGAAATTCAGGGCTGAATTATCGCCCTGTTTAGAAATAAAACAAACATAAAAAAATCGAACCCTTTCTCGTCGATGTGCTGGAAGGTGGCCATGTGCTTGATGGCGGCCCTGTCCTTCTGGAACTCTGACGCGACGCTGCGGGGGCCGTGGGTGAGGAGGTGCTCCAGGAGGAGCAGCGCCTTGTACGCCTCTCGCCACTGCCTCCTGTCGAAGGTCGCCAGCCTGAAGAATTGATTCGATCTGTCCGTCAGATCAAGCTACATACATACACGGGGAGCAGAGAAGGACATCGTCGATCCGGTGAGGATCAGCTTCCGGGGTGACCTGGTGTGGAGGATGTCTGAGATCCTGAGGTACTCGTCGATGTCGAAGGCCTCCCGCGCGATGAGGCTCATGGTCTTGGCGTTGGGCGGCGACGCGTCCCCGTTCGTCGCCTCCTCCGTCATCCTGCACAACGAGGAGTACGTAAAACACCAAATCGAAGAGGAATAATTGATCGATAGGAGAGTTCACCGTTCCCGTACAGCTGCGTCGGGGTGACGTCGGTGAGCGCGAGCCGCGCGGAGCGGATCTTGCCGGTGAGGTAGGAGGAGGCCTGCCGCCTGAGCTCGTGGAAGAAGGGCGCGTCCATGGCCGGCCGGCCGCACGAAATTCCCCTCCTCCTCTCCTTGATCTTATCCTCGCCCGAACGCTCCCGACGCCGGCAATGGCAAAAAATCAGCGGCAGCAACCACTCCACTCCGCGGGAGTGAGAGCGCAACCGGACAGGCGGAAGAGGGCCGGCCGGGCGCGCAACCACTCCTCGATCGAGCTCTATTTATCTACTGGTGGACGTGGATCTCCTCCGCCCCTTTTGTTTGTTTCTACTGTAGTGGCTTCGGACCGTTCGGAAAGTGGCCAAATTGTCAACTGCTGAACGAACGGCAGCGCGTTTGAATTTTGAAATCAGTGGTGCGGCGACGGCAGGATGGCGTACGTACGTGGTGGGCCGTGGGTGAGGTCACGTGGTTTGGCCCGTGGTACTCGTGGCGCGTGCGCCGTGCGCCGGCGGCCCGGATAGCATGGGCAGGTAGGGTGGTGACGTGGTGTGGTGGCCGCGTATTTTGCAGCGTCGCGGTGTGCCACGGTGTGTGTCTCGTGGTATCGCGGTGGCCAGCAGGGACAGCCACGGATGCGTTTTAGAAAGAGAGGGGAACAAAAGGAAGAGCTACGTACGTGCCGACGTCGCCTTCTTTTACAGAGTACAGTGTTAAGAAAGGGTTACGGTTTCCTGTTTTCCTCTATGTTTCTGTAGGCAGCCTGTGGATTATAGAACATTTTTTTCTCCTTAGAACAACATAAACAAGGTCCAGGAATCAGGAGACCGTTTTTGCGTTTTTTTTTTGAAAGGATACACCACTGCAAATTCAACACAAATTACAAGTGAAAGAACAAGAAATTGCAGCAGAGCAAGTCGAAGAATCGTCGATCCACGGCCTGTATATAGCGTAGGGTCGTCTAGGTTGCTTGCAGGCGGCGCGGAGGAGCTGGCGGCGCTGTCTGTGCGGCGTTTTGGGACGAGGCCTGTCCTCTCTGGCGGCGGCGCTCCCCGGAGCTCTGCGGTCGAGGCTTCGTCTTCCCCGAGTTCACAGCTCTTCGGATCTGTCGAGCTCGTCACTCCCTCACCGGCGTCGGCGTGGCGGTCGAGCCGGAGTTCGTTGAATAAGAAGAAGGAGCGGATGTTGCATCTCGCGATGAAGTTGGTGGTCCGCGGTGTAGGCTCTTTGGAGCCGGCGACCGGCGACTTCCCGTCCGCGGAGGGGCTGGGCCTGAACCAAGCCATCGAGGGGCACAGCGGCGGCGGCGCGCCACCGGCGGCATCAGGGTCGTCTTCGACATCGGGATCCAGAGGACCCGTTTGTATTTTTCCATTTTCGCTGGATCTTTCTGTAAGGAACGGGATTTAATATAAGCTCCTTTTTCCCGCAAAAAAAAAAAGAAGAACTCTGCACAACAGCAACAACCGAAGAAGCCGATGCTGAACCACCGCAACGCCTGGAGAAGAGCTTCAACGCCAACCAAAGCCGGAGAGGAAGAACCCAGACCACCACCATCCACGGGGAGAGACGCACCTCACTTGGGGAGCAGGTGAAAGGAAACATCCGCGCCAGCTGCGTCGTCGTGAGTGCCAATTAGATTTCCTCTTTTTTTTTTTCTCTACCTTCTTTCATTGCTCCGAATGTGCTAGCCAGATGGGGTAGGAATTACGGTAACTCATTGCTCCGATGCAGTAGGAATCACGGTAAATTATTGCTCGGATGTGGTAGGAATCGCAGCAATTCATTGCTTGGATTAGGTAGGGATCACGGTAAATTATTGCTCATGATGACAGAGCCGCTGCTCATAGCTAGGGCCTAGGAGCAAATGCTCCCATTATAGAAAACCAAACAATAACCTACTTAATTTGTTGATCATAGAATCATCTTCGATTTGTCTAGTCGCACATAGAAATCTCTTGTTCACATTTCACATGCCCCCTTGAGACCCAATATACGATCTCTTATCTATGTTTAGCTGATTACCGGATTATTTAATCAGTGCACGTCCCTATATAATATTGTACAAGAAAAGAAAGTTTCAATGGCAAATGTTATTGAAATAATTGTGTCGTTTAGACACGCCTTAACCTCACAGGATGGTGCCTTTAGTTGGGCGGTTGATGGGGTATTGTTTTGGAGGATCAACCCGATATTTTTTTTATTGGAGATTACCACCATTTGTTTCTTTTGACGGTCAATTAATGTATTTAGATTATAAGTATAAATGTACGTACTTGTTTCCTTCGTAAGTATATATGGAAGATAAAGAGACCACTAAAAATTAAGCTCTTCACATGGTTCCTATATCACATAGTTTGGCAAACACAAATAACTTGGCGAAAAGATATCACACAGGAAATATGAAAATTTTGTGACAAGGACAAATGATTCAACTCCCCTTTTATCTCATTTCAGCTTGCACTGCTCATTTGGCATATTGTGCACATGAAGTTAATAAACCCGACTGATATAAGAAATTTGTTTAATAATTGGTTGAATAAATAGATAAAAAGAATAAAGTTCAACTTTGTGAGGGAGTTTGTACTTTATTATGAACCACGACATGTTCGCAATGCTTTTGTGTTAACAAACCAATGGCCCCTTCTTCTTTGCAGGTTATACTTTCTGCCACTCACTAGATCTGTTTGTGGTCCTGTTTCCAACACATTTTTTATGAAGGGATTTATTACTTAAGAGTTTTAAGCATTACACCCGGCCGCTGCATAATAAGGATGCACACGGCCACAAGTTCACGAGTACCCAAAACTGAAGATAAAAACAAGACGGATTACATATCATGGTGATAAATTGTAAAGCCGTCTAAGTGGGTGGTAAGTCGATCCGGAGCCTATGCTGCCATCCGTGCCGCGAGAGTAGCTCCCTGGCCACCGCCTCCAACTGAAATGCCACCTCGAAAAACAAGTCTTGGTGCTCCACACGCTGCAGGGCCGACCAAGTCCGATAAATAACCTGCATAAAAGAACCATTTTTATCGTTAAAAACCTTGTCATTTCTACAAAGCCACAACGACCCAATAACGGCAATCGCTCCCACCCTACTGAACAGTTTAAACCTAGGATCAACCCCATTTAACCAGTTCCCAAAAATGTTTGCAACAGATCTCGAGGGATGTAAGGTAGAACCTATCTGGATGGCTGACCATATAGACCTAACAAACTCGCATTGAAAGAATAAGTGGGTAATAGTCTCGTCGTGTTGACAGAAGACGCACTTTTTACTTCCATGCCAATTGTGTTTGGAAAGGTTATCTTTTGTAAGAATTACACCTCGACGGAGATACCACGCTGATACGTGCATTTTATATCATCATTTATGCAACTTTAGTAGCATATTAGAATGTTATTTGCACTGTTCTATCATTGTTTTTACATGTTTTAGATGATTTAGGGGACTTTCATACAAAGTCCCTATTTTTGGTATTTAATTTCTGGGAGGCAGAAAACCCCTTTTTCTTGTTTTTGTTTCAGGAGCAGGACCCAAATAATAAAAGGAAAAATACCACGGAGTTTTTCATCGGAAGGAAGGCAATGGAAGAAGACCGAAGAGAGGAGAGCCACGAGGGCCAAAAGGGGGGCCCACGCGGCCCATGTACCTGGCCGCGTGGGGCCCACTAAAAGTGGCCTCGGGCACCTCCTCGCCTGGGGCTTTTTAGCAACGCCTTCGTCTCGCCCGAAAAGTACGCCCTAATTTTTCCAACCATCCGAGGGCGGCGGCGGCGAAACTCCTGATTCCCTCCGAGGGGGTCAGATCCTGCTGCTCCGGAACTCCGGAGAAGGGGGAAATCATCGTCATCGTCATCACCTCTCCTCCTTGGCGTGGGAGGAGGCCTCTACATCATCACCCCATCAAGACCAGCACCATCTCCATCATCATCACCGTGATCCACTCCGTTCCCCTCGTAGTTTGAGAGTTGCTATACCCTAGATACTTGTCTTGTGCTACTATTCATGTTTGTGATTGAGTACTTGTCATTATTTGGTGGTGAAGTTATATTTCAGATTGTGTTGTACCACTTATGCCACTGAATATATCATGTTTGCACGTTGTGAGTAGTTCCCGTATGTTCCTGAGGGCATAGGATGAATTGGCAATGATTTATATATGACATGTGTTGGTATTTTGTCAAGAGTTTATCTTTTATGTGATTCTATGATGGTGTTGTGCGAACGTCGACTGCACAACACTTCACCTATATGGGCTCATAGGAGAACACCGTAGTATAATGAATTGAGGAGACTTGGGAGGACAGTAAACCTGAGACCGAGTCATGAAGTTATATTATGAGGGTATTAGTATCGGGGACCTTAGAGTGTAATGCTATGGTGGGACTTTATGTCTTAATAATTCTTGTGCAGTCATTTACTTGGCCACATGATCCATCATAAGGGGTTGTAGTTTATTTATTTAGCTATACCTAATTATGGCTCCGTCCAAAGAAGATTAAAACTTGACAAGATATTCAACGTGTTGTTTAATAAATCTCTATGCCTAGCATATCCATGCCGCCCTCGGGAACGTTTTCCACATATAAGTTACACATCACTTGAGCTTGTCCTCTTGCCACATAAGAGGATTGGGCTTTCTCTCTTTGAGAGCTTTCACTTGCTACTATTTATTGCATTGCAACTATACAACCAAAAATACCAAAAACACTTGCATCTTTTATTGTTTTATTTATCAATCTTACTAACCAATACCTTCAGCTCCTCGTGGGTTCGACAACCTTTTCTAATTGAAAGGTACTACAATTGATCTCCTGCACTTGGGAGTCATCAAGATACTTTTCTGGCGCCGTTGCCGGGGAGCGTAGCGCTATTGGTAAGAAGTTTGGTAAGGAAACTTGAAAGCTGTTTATCTTTTTATCTCATTGTTACTATGGCATTTATGAATCGTGCCTCGCTGCATCTTGCTCTATATGAAAGTGCTTATGCCACTACTAAAGTGGTTGAAACTACTGTGCTGAGATACCTAAAGTGGGATTTAAAATTCCCATTGGTCATGTTAAAAGAGTTATGAAAAATCCATTTACAGGGATGGAACTAAGTCTGCACGTGAACATGGAAAATTGAAGACATATGTGGCTTATTTAGACTTCCTGGTATTTCTGAGATCAGGTAAAAAGGAAGTATTATATTTGTCTTTATCTGGTAATGCTCGTGATTGGTACAGGTCTTTGGATGAAGAGTCAGAATGAATGGAGTATCTTGAGGAAGGTTTTCTTTCTTAAATATTTTACTCCTAAAGAAGCTTATGATAACCGCTGCTATATATTCAATTTCTGGCCACATCTGGGAGAGAGTATTACTCAAGCTTGGGGGAGGTTAAAGGAACTCCTTCGCAAGAATCCTTGTCATGATCTTACAAGGAAACTTATATTGATAAACTTTTATGTGAGGCTACCTATGAAGCACAAGGAATTCTGGATAATTCATCTGGTGGAAGTTTTACTAATAATACTGAAGAAGAAGCATGGAATTTATTGGAGACTATTTCTGAAAATACTAGTCATTGGGATCTTGATAAAGGTAATGAGCCTATTTTGATTATGATATTCATGTGTAGAGAATTCTCTACTTCTATTTGTTTAAAAATCTGAGTGATACTTTTGGTCTTGATCCTTATGTTATAATTGAGATAGCTAAAGGTTTTGCTGATCATATCTGTGTTCCAAAAGTGGTTTGAAGTTTATGTTGAACCTGTTAAACAATCTATTGTTGTTCCTAAAGTTATTAAACAGGTTGAACCGTGTCATCTGTGACAATTGAGGAGTATGTTGAACCACCTCCATATCCAAACCAAGTTAAGGAGAATTTACTTATTGCTGTTACTAACAAGAGTAAAGAAGATGTTCTCAGCCTTATGAACAGGTGGAAGTCAACACTCAAATTTCTGTTATCAAGCAACTAAATGAAGAAGACCCTGTTGATGTTTATTATGTGAAGATGCTACTAAAGTCATCAAAGGTAATTCGGCCAAGTTGGGAAACCTGTTATATCATGCTCTATTGGGACTTCAAGTTATCATGGTCTATGTGATATTGGAGCAAGTATTAGTGTCATTCCATATTCTCTTTATCTTGAAATCAAGCCTGATATTGATCCTATTGTTATGGAAGAGACAGGTATGACAATTCAACTTGCTAATAAAGATTATATTAGTCCATTTGGAATTGTTAGAGATGTTGAAGTATTGGTTGGCAAAATAAAATATCCTGCTGATTTTATTGTGCTTGGTTGTCCTCAAGATTCATTTTGTCCTATCATTTTTGGTAGACCTTTCTTACATACTGTTGGTGCTGAGAGAAAGTGTTTATTAAATGTGCTGGTGAAAACTTGAATTCAACTTTTCCAAATTTGCTGATAAACATGTTAAAGAGCCAATTTCTGAAGATTTAATTGAAACTCTTGCTCATATAGCTGTAGCTTCAACAGATGTTGTAGAACGTTATATGCTTAATCAAGATGAACCATTTAATGATGAGGAAAAAGAGGCTTTAGAACAAATATTATGGCAACAACCACCACAATTACAATTGCATATCCCACCTGATAATTTAGGAGTGCTACCACCACCTAAAGGGGATCCTAGTTTTGAATTAAAACCTTTGCCTACAAATCTGAAATATGCATATTTGGATGAGAAGAGCATATATCCTGTCATTATTAGTGCTAACCTTTCAGCTGAAGAAAGAGAAATTACTTGATGTGCTAAAAGCTCACCGACCAGCCATTGGATACTCTCTTGATGATCTTAAAGGTATAAGCCCAGCTCTATGTATGCATAAAATTAATTTGGAGAAGATGCAAAACCTGTTGTTGATTATCAACGCCGCCTCCATCCAAAAATGAAAAAGTGGTAAGAAAGAGGTAATAAGACTTATTGAAGCTGGTATCATTTATCCTATAGCTGATAGTAAGTGGGTTAGTCCTGTTCATTGTGTTCCTAAAAAGGGTGGAATGACTGTTGTTCCAAATGATGAGGATGAACTTGTGGCTCAACGTACTGTTGTTGGTTATAGGATGTGTATTGATTTCAGAAAATTAAAAAAGCAACTCGAAAATCATTATCCATTGCCATTTATTGATCAAATGTTAGAAAGGTTATCTAAACACTCTCACTTTTGCTATCTAGATGGTTATTCAGGTTTCTCACAAATTCCTGTCCATAAGGATGATCAAGAAAAGACCACTTTTACTTGCCCATATGGTACATTTGCTTATAGGAGAATGCCATTCGGTTTGTAATGCTCCTGCTACTTTTCAAAGATGCATGAATGCTATATTTGCTGATTATATTGAAAAGATAATGGAAGTTTTTATGGATGATTTTTCTGTGTATGGTACTTCCTTCGATAATTGCTTGTTCAACCTTAACAAAGTTTTGCAGCGTTGTGAAGACCAACACTTAGTTCTTAATTGGGAGAAGTGTCACTTCATGGTTACTGAAGGTATTGTTCTTGGGCATAAGATTTCTGGAAAGGAATAGAAGTTGATCCAGCAAAGATAGAAGCTATTGAAAAGCTACCATACCCAAGGGACATCAAAGGTATAAGAAGTTTTCTTGGGCATGCAGGTTTTTACCGTAGGTTTATTAAAGATTTCTCCAAAATATCAAAACCTCTAACCAATCTTTTGCAAAAGGATGTTCCTTTCTCTTTTAATGATGATTGCATTGAGTCCTTTAATATTTTGAAGAATGCTTTAATAAGTGCTCCTATTATTCAACCTCCTGATTGGAAATTGCCTTTTGAAATTATGTGTGATGCTAGTGATTATGCAGTTGGGGCTGTTTTGGGCCAACGTGTTGATAAGAAACTGAATGTTATTTATTATGCTAGTAGAACACTTGATGCTGCTCAAAGAATTATGCTACAACTGAGAAAGAATTTTTAGCAGTACTATTTGCTTGTGACAAGTTTAGACCTTATATTACTGATTCAAAAGTCACATTGCATACTGATCATTCTGCTATTAAATACTTGATGCATAAGAAAGATGCTAAGCCTAGATTAATAAGATGGGTACTTTATTGCAAGAATTTGATTTACACATTGTTGATAGGAAAGGGAAGATAATCAAGTAGCTGATCATCTCTCTAGAATGGAAAATATACCTGATGATCCTATTCCTATTAATGATAGCTTTGTTAATGAACAACTTGCAAATATTAATGTTTCTAGTGCTAAAGTTGCATCTCCACACTTCACTTATCAACAAAGAAAGAAATTCTTCTATGATCTTAGACATTATTTTTGGGATGATCCTTTCCTTTATAAGAAAAGTGTGGATGGTATTATTAGACGTTGTGTACTGATACGTCTCCAATGTATCTATAATTTCTTATGTTCCATGCTAGTTTTATACCAATAGCTACATGTTTTATTCACACTTCATAGCATTTTTATGCATTTTCTGGAACTAACCTATTAACAAGATGCCACAGTGCCAGTTCATGTTTTCTGCTGTTTTTGGTTTCAGAAAAGCTGTTCTGAAAATATTCTCGGAATTGGACGAAACAAAATCCCAGATGCCTATTTTTCCCGACACGTTCCAAAAGTCCGAAGGAGAGACGAAGGGGTGTAGTAGGGCGCCCTCTCCACATGGCGGCGCGGGTGGGGCCCCTGCCGCGCCACCCTATGGGGAGTGGGTCCCGCGCCTCCACCGACGTCGCCCCTTCGCCTATTTATTCCTCTCGACGTGAAAACCCTAAAACACCGAGCCATTATTTCAGAAAACATCCTCTGCCGCCGCCGTCGTCAACCCTAACTCGGGGGGTTTAGAAGTTCTCCTCCGGCACCCTGCCAGAGAGGGGAATCATCACCGGAGGGCTCTACATCGCCATGCCTGCCTCCGGAGTGATGCGTGAGTAGTTCATCCCTGGACTACGAGTCCATAGCAGTACCTAGATGGTTGTCTTCTCCTTTTGTGCCATCATGTTTAGATCTTGTGAGCTACCTATCATGAACAAGATCATCTTATTGTAATGCTACATGTTGTGTTTGTTGGGATCCAATGGATATTGAATACTATGTCAAGTTGATTATTGATCTATCATATATGTGTTGTTTATGATCTTGCATGCTCTCCGTTATTAGTGTAGGCTCTGGCCAAGTTTATGCTTGTAATCCAAGAGAGAGTATTTATGCTAGATAGTGGGTTCATGCCTCCATTTAATCTAGGACAGTGACAGAAAGTTCTAAGGTTGTGGATGTGCTGTTGCTACTAGGGGTAAAACAACAATGTTTTGTCTAAGGATATTAGTGTTGTTTACATTATGCACCATACTTAATGCAATTGTCTGTTGCTTGCAACTTAATACTGGAAGGGGTGCGGATGCTAACCTGAAGGTGGACTATTTAGACACAGATGCATGCTGGATGGCGGTCTGTGTACTTTATCGTAATGCCCAAGTAAATCTCATAGTGATCATCATGACATGTATGTGCATTGTTATGCCCTCTCTATTTGTCAATTGCCCAACTGTAATTTGTTTACCCAACATGTTAGTATTTTATTATGGAGAGACACCACTAGTGAACTGTGGACCCCGGTCCATTCTTTTACATCTGAAATACAACCTACTGCAATCATTGTTCTTTTACATTCTCTGCAAGCAAACATCATTTTCCACACTATACGTCTAATCCTTTGTTTTCAGCAAGCTGGTGAGATTGACACCCTCTCTGTTTCGTTGGGGTAAAGTAGTTTGATTGTTGTGTGCAGGTTCCAAGTCGACGAGTCAGACCTCTCCTTCATCACCACACTTTATCTGACGCCGTTGACACCTTTGAAGCAACTTCGATCTCCTACTGGTTCGATAACCTTGGTTTCATACTGAGGGAAAACTTGCTGCTGCACTTATCATACCTTCCTCTTGGGGTTCCCAACGGACGTGTGACTTTACATGCATCAAGCACTTTTTCTGGCGCCGTTGCCGGGGAGATAGGAGGTGCTTCTGGAAGTCTTGCATTCCCGTCAACTACGCTCCAGAATACTTTTTCTGGCGCCGTTGCCGGGGAGGCTGAATTGCTCCTGCAAGGGGAGTCTCTCACACCCAATCTCTTTACTTTGTTTTTGTCTTGCTTTATTTTTATTTTGTCTTGTTCGCTTTCTTTATATCAAAAACACAAAAAAATTAGTTACTTGTTTTACTTTTATTATTTCGGCCTAGCTTTTATTTTTGCTAAAATGAGTACTCCTGAAGTTGAGGTTCGTTCCTTTAGGCAACAAGGGGGAGAAAGTTTGAAAGATGCTTGGTATAGAATTAGTGATGCTCATCATAGATGTACTAAAAAACATTCTTCCATGATCCTTCTTAGGAATTTATATGTTGGTATCACTAGTTGGTATAGGTATATTCTGGATACTCTTACAGGGTGTAATTTCCTAGGTACTCCTGCTTTGGAAGCTTGTAATTTAATTGAAAGTTTAGTAGGAACACCACCTACTAACAATATTAAAACTGAGATCACTTTGGAGGATATTATAAACAAACTAGATTCTATGGAGAATTTTTTCCAACACTACTTGAATCAGTAGTAAGCACTAATGAAAGAATCATTGCTTTAGAGGCTAGACATGCTCTTGATAATCAAAACCATAGGATTGGCGAACTAGAAGAAGTTATGGGAACCTTGGGTTCAACCTTTTCTTCTCTTATGTTTAAGGAGAAGGCTTATGTAGGGAAAGAGCAAAAGTTCATGTATGTCCCTAAGATGCCAAAGCCGAAGACTCATTATGAGCTTAAAATTGATAAAACTCTTAGTAGAACTATGGGAAATTTAAATAATGGAACATCTTCAGGGACACCTAAGGTACCTATTGTGACAAGTTGTGTTTTTGAGGAAAATTATGATGTTGATGCATCTTCTCTTGATAACACTTGATTTTCACTTTCTGCGCCTAGCTGAAAGGCGTTAAAGAAAAGCGCTTGTGGGAGACAACCCATCTTTTTATTTTCTGTCATTTTATTTTATTTTGAGTCAAAGTGCTGTTTACTTCTGTAGCAACTCCTTTGTATCTTTATTTTATTGCATTGTTGTGCCAAGTAAAGTCTCTAGTTGAAAGTTGATGCTAAAATTGGATTTCTGCGTAGTGACAGATTTTTTCTGTCCACCGTTTTGAGCTGTATGCGCTACAGAAAATTCGAAAACTTCTGAAAAAAATCACGCATGATCCTTATATATGTACGCAACTTTCATTAGTTTGGGCTTCTTCCATCTGAGCAAGCTAAGTGCCTCGAAAAAATTCGTCTTTCCAAACTGTTCTGTTTTTGACAGATTCTGCCTTTCATTTTGCATTACCTCTTTTACTATGTTTGATTGGATTTCTTTGCTCCATTAAACATCAGTGGCTGCAAGTAATGTCCAGAAGCTTTGGTAATGATTGTGTCACAGTAGAATATGTTAATTTTTGATTATGCACTAACCCTCTAACGAGTTACCTGAGTTTGGTGTGGCGGAAGTTTTCAAGGAGCAAGAGAGAAGGATGATATGATGTGATCAAGAAGAGTGAAAAACCTAAGCTTGGGGATGCCCCGTGGGTCATCCCTGCAATATTCAAGAAGACTCAAGCGTCTAAGCTTGGGGATGCCCAAGGCATCCCCTTCTTCATCAACAATTTATCAGGTCATCTCTAGTGAAACTATATTTTAATTCTTCCACATTTTATGTATTTTACTTGGAGCGTCTGTGTGCTTTTATTTTTGTTTGTTGCTTTTATTTTTCTGAATAAAGTTGGATCCTAGCATTATTGTGTGGGAGAGAGACACGCTCCGCTTTTTCATGTGAATACTCATATTTTTCACTTATATCTTTTGAGTATTCTTATCTAGCTACTGCTATGCTTTTAGCTCCTGTTTTTCATGCATCTCTTTTAGAGCTGTTAATTCTTGTGGAGTAGTACTCTCTTGTTTCATTTGTTATATTACTTGGAGATTTTTTGTTAAAATAATTTGATTGGTGTTTGCTTGGAAACAGAAAATGCAACATGTGGTAGATGGTATATCGAAAAGACACATCTATAGATAATTGTCTTGTTTTATTTGACACTTGGCAATTGTTTTGAGCTCTCAAGTATTTCATGTTTAAGCTCTTGCATCATGTAGTTAAAAACCTATTAGTAAAGAACTACCGTAGAGCTTGTTGAAATTTGGTTTGCATGATTGGTATCTCTAAGGTCTAGATATTTTCTGGTAAAAGTGTTTGAGCAACAAGGAAAGACAGTGTAGAGTCTTATAATGCTTGCAATATGTTTTCATGTGAGTCTTGCTGTACCGGTTTATACTTGTGTTTGCTTCAAACAACCTTGCTAGCCTAAACTCTGTACTGAGAGGGAATGCTTCTCGTGCATCCCAAACCTTGAGCCAAAACCCATGCCAATTGTGTCCACCATATCTACCTATTATGTGGTATTTTCTGCCATTCCAAGTAAATACTTCATGTGCTACCTTTAAACTATTCAAAAGCTATTACTCCTTATTTGTGTCAATGTTTGATAGCTCATGAGGAAGTATGTGGCGTTTACTCTATCACCTTGTCATTTACTCATGACAGACTTTCACCAATGGACTAGTGGCATATACATCCGCATATCCAATAACTTGCAAAAAGAGCTGGCAAATGGGGTGCCCAGTCCCAATTAATCTCAACTATAACCATTTAATTCTCTTCACATGTTTGCCAATGATTTATCAAAAGCAAATTCCAAAATGTTAAACTTTATCAAATAGGCACTCCTCCATGGTATGTGATTGTTGGAAGGCACCCGAGGATTCGGTTAGCCATTGCTTGTGTAAGCAAAGGTTGGGAGGAGTGTCATACCAATTTATAAATATGCATGTGTAAACAAAAGAGAAGAGGGATGATCTACCCTTGGGTAGAAATAACGTCCTTCATGGGAGCCGCTCTTGAAAGTTTGGGTGACATGGGAGATAGAGTGCCCATTGCCATTCGTTGACAACAACAAACACCTCTCAAACACTTACTTTATGCTCTCTATATGTTTTCAAAACTTAAAAAGCTCTAGCACATGATTTAATCCCTGCTTCCCTCTGTGAAGGGCCTATCTTTTACTTTATTGTTGAGTCAGTTTACCTACTCCTTTCTATCCCTGAAGCAAACACTTGTGTCAACTTTGTGTGCAACAATTCTTATATGTTTACTTATTGCACTTATTATATTGCTTTGTGTTGACAATTATCCGTGAGATATACAAGTTACAAGTTGAAAGCAATTGCTGAAATTTAATCTTCCTTTGTGTTGCTTCAATGCCTTTTACTTAGAATCTATTGCTTTATGAGTTAACTCTTATGCAAAACTTTTTGATGCTTGTCTTGAAAGTACTATTTATGAAAAGCTTTTGCTTATATGATTCAGTGTTTACTCATTATCTATTTGTTAGCAAACTATAGACCATTGCCTTGAGTCACTTCATTCATGACATATGCTTTACAATATTATTTGATCAAGATTATGTTGGTAGCATGTCACTTCAGAAATTATTGTTGTTATCGTTTACCTACTCGAGGACGAGTAGAACTAAGCTTGGGGATGCTTGATACGTTTACCTACTCGAGGACGAGTAGACCATGTTATCCTTTGTTTTCAACAAGCCGGTGAGATTGACACCCTCACTGTTTCGTTGGGGCAAAGTAGTTTGATTGTTGTGTGCAGGTTCCAAGTCGACGAGTCAGACCTCTCCTTCATCACCACACTTTTTCTGACGCCGTTGACACCTTCGAAGCAACTTCGATCTCCTACTGGTTCGATAACCTTGGTTTCATACTGAGGGAAAACTTGCTGCTGCACTCATCATACCTTCCTCTTGGGGTTCCCAACGGACGTGTGACGTTACACGCATCATGTACCTGAGCACGAACAACAGGCTATTATAAGAGATTGCCATGATAGTCCCTGTGGAGGGCATCATGCAGGAGATCGCACAGGAGCAAAGGTATTACAATATGGTTTTCATTGGCCTACTTTGTTTAAAGATTGTGCTAATTATGTTAAATCTTGTGATAAATGTCAAAGAGTAGGAAATATTGGTAGGAGAAATGAAATGCCTATGAATTATTCATTGCCGCTTGAACCATTTGATGTGTGGGGTTTTGACTTTATGGGACCTTTCCCAGAATCAAAGACAAAGCATACTCACATTTTGGTTGCAGTTGACTATGTTACAAAGTGGGTGGAAGCAATTCCAACCAAAAGTGCAGATCATGCCACAAAAATGAAGATGCTAAAGGACATCATCTTCCCTAGGTTTGGTGTTCCTAGGTTTTTAATTACTGATGGTGGTTCTCATTTCTTGCATGGTGTTCTTCGAAAAACTTTGGCAAAATATGATGTTAACCATAAAATTGCATCTCTTTATCATCCTCAGACAAGTGGACAAGTTGAATTAAGTAATAGGGAAATTAAACTCATCTTGGAGAAGACAGTTAATAAGTCTAGGTCTGATTGGCCCAGCTAAAATTAATGATGCATTATGGGCTTATAGAACTGCTTTTAAAAATCCTATGGGAATGTCTCCTTATAAAATGGTTTATGGAAAAGCTTGTCATTTACCTGTTGAGTTAGAACATAATGCTAGATGGGCTGTTAAGCAATTGAACTTTGATTTTAAAACTGCTGGAGAAAAGAGAATTCTTGATTTAATCCTACTAGATGAATGGAGGAATGAAGCTTATGAAAATGCTAAAATGTTTAAAGAAAAACTTAAAATTTGGCATGACAAGAAAATTAAGAAGAATGAATTCAAAGTAGGTGATCAAGTTTTGTTATACAACTCTCGTTTTAAGTTTTCTGCAGGGAAGTTGCGTTCAAAGTGGCAGGGACCATTAGTGATACAGGAGGTGTACCGTTCAAGAGCTATCCGTCTTCACGGTGACATGAAAGGTAAACCTCATGTAGTCAATGGTCAACGCCTTAAACCTTATATTGCAGGAAAGAGCTTCATCGGAATGGTGGAAGAGTTGAATTTACAAACACCGGAGGAGGTAATTGAGAGAAACCGTGCAGTTCTAGAAACCCTAAATCAATAGATGGTTTTTAGCCATGTCTTCGGGAGACTCTTACCAATGCTCCTCCATGGACGACGATGATGATGAACTCGAGGGTCTCAACCCCACGTCCATATGGAGGAGGAAGAGGTAGAGGAAGGACTACTCCGATGATGAAGACTACAAGCTTGACGAGGAGGAGATGGACAAGCAAGAAGCTGAAGAAGGAGAGTATAAGCCCTCCGTCGACATCGCACCCCTGTCGACAGCACCTGCTTCACCCATTGCTATTGCCGGTGTGAGGGTGAACCACTCCCTTGGAAACAAGAGGCGGACGACGCGTATACAAACCGGAGGGAAGGTTCCCAGGCTCTCACTTGCGAGCAAAAACGTGGTTTCTACTCTTATTGACAGGGAATTCCAGCGTGTGACCCAAGATAATCTTGGTGAATGGGATCGCAAGATTCCCAACGAGAAAGTACCAAGCCAGGAGTGGAAGCCTTGCAAGGAGACGGTGGAGATGAATCTCATGCAAAAACTAGGAGAAGCCGCAAGCAAATTTGAACAAGCCTACAACCTTATGATGAGCATTATTGGAGATCTTGAAGAAAATTACTATGAAGGCAACAAGAAAGAAGAGAGGAAGTTCTAGCAAGACGTCAAGCTTGGGGGAGTTCACCCTAGTCTTTATCTCTATTAGTCTATCATATCTATCTAGTCATGGTGTGTTTTGCTTTTATCGTTTAGTTATCCATATCTCTTAGGCGTGTGTGAGCTCATGGAGCATTATCTTGTATCTCTATCTTATGGTTTATCAATGAATATTAAAGTATGGTGTCATCCATGATTCTCTTGTTTGGGGATTTATGGGTAACACTCATGCAAATGAGCATGGCATATTTAGAGATTCAATCACATCTTGCCTTGAAATTAATTAACTTGAGTATGTTGGACAATTGGAGAATTATCTCATTATAAAATAAGTAAGAGTCAATATGACTTGGGATTAATAGTTTGAAGTTGAGATATTGTCTTGTAGGATAAAAAGTTGAGAAGGGATAATGAAAAGGATATAAAACACTCTTGTTAGACTCTAGTATCTTTTGAGCAAATTAATGATCATGGATATGTCAATACTTATGCTCTTGAATGTGTATGAAAAGGAAGGCACCTGAAGTTTCATTTAGCCATGGAAAGTGTAAGATAAAGGTTGTATAGAGCATAGGAACTTGATTGAGATATCCATGACTAAAGTTTGCACTAGTTACTAGTGAAGCAAGGTTGAAAACAATTTGTATATCTATCTATCTTTTCATTTGTCTTCTTTGAACTTGTTATCCAATAAGAGTTTATCTTGTCTTTAAATTTCAGCAAAGTATAAAAGATTATAATGATTGCCATAAAGAGCAAAAGCATGTGAAAAACTATATGATTCGATTGTCCAACATACAATGGTTATTTGCTTTCAAAAGTAAGGGGTGATTGCTAGAGCTTCTACTTATGTTTTGCAATTGAATATGATGATGATACAATGCTCGTATTTATTTATCAACCATAAGTCCATTGATGCATGTAATGATCTATGTCCTTACTTACTCGAGGACGAGTAAAGGTTTAAGCTTGGGGGAGTTGATAAGTGCATTTTATATCATCATTTATGCAACCTTTAGTAGCATATTAGAATGTTATTTGCACTGTTATATCATTGTTTTTACATGTTTTAGATGATTTAGAAACTTTCATACAAAGTCCCTATTTTTGGTATTTAATTTCTGGGAGGCAGAAAACCCCCTTTTCTTGTTTTTATTGTTTCAGGAGTTTCAGGAACCCAAATAATAAAAGGAAAAATACCACGGTGGTTTTTCATCCGAAGGAAGGCAATGTAAAGAAGACCGAAGAGAGGAGAGCCACGAGGGCCAAAAGAGGGGGGCCCACGCGGCCCATGTACCTGGCCGCGTGGGGCCCACTAAAAGTGGCCTCGGGCATCTCCTCGCCTGGGGCTTTTTAGCAACGCCTTCGTCTCTTCTGAAAACGGACGCCCTAATTCTCACGAACCCATCCGAGGCCGCGGCGGCAGCGAAACTCCTGATTCCCTCCGAGGGAGATCATATCCAGCTGCTTCGGAACTACGGAGAAGGGGGAAATCATCGTCATCGTCATCACCTCTCCTCCTTGGCGTGGGAGGAGGCCTCTGATGACCCATAAGTATAGGGAGTGTATCGTAGTACTTTCGATAAATAAGAGTGTCGAACCCAACGAGGAGCAGAAGGTGTTGACAAGCAGTTTTGGTATGGAATTCACTGTAAATACTAGCAGACAAGTTTTTAGGGGTTTTTGATATAGCAGATAAATAAAGTACAAGTAAATAAAATACAGTAATAATAATTGTAGCGAGTGGCCCAATCCTTTCTACAGCAAAGGACAGGCGGGTAGGTTTACTTATGATGACTAAACGTTCTTGAGGACACACGGGAATTTCGTCAAGTGCTTTCGCTTCATATAGTTGATTAATCTTCATTGTTTTGATAAGTGTTGTGTGGGTGAACCTATGCTAATGCACTGCCCTTCCTAGGACTAATACATACTTGTGATTAAACCCCTTGCAAGCATCCACAAATACAAGAAAGTAATTAAGATAAATCTAACCACATCCTTAAACTCTGAGATCCTGCTATCCCTCATGCATCGATATACCAACGGCGGTTTAGCTTTCTGTCACTCCGGCAACCCCACAATTGGCAACCGAATACACAATGCATTCCCCTAGGCCCATAAAGGTGAAGTGTCATGTAGTCGACGTTCACATGACACCACTAGAAAAATAACACCACAACTTAAATATCAAACCATTAAATATTACTCAACATAATTCACTACTAACATCAAGACTTCTCCCATGTCCTCAAGAACTAAACGAACTACTCACAAGACATCATATGGAACATGATCAGAGGTGATATAATGATGAATAACAATCTAGACATAAACCTTAATTCAACGGTTTCACTCAATAGCATCAACCACAAGGAGTAATTAACACCGGGAAAGCTTCCCCTATGAACTAGACAAGATTCAACACTAGATGTTACAGCGTAACGGAGTGGAGCGGCGGAGATGATGGTGCTGGCGGTGGAGATGATGATGATGATCCCAATGAAGTCCAGCTCGATGACGGTGACGATGGCGACGATTTCCCCCCTCCGGGAAGGAATTTCCCCGACAGATTTCTCCCTGCCGGAGAGCTTTTCTCTCTCTGGTATTTTCCGCCTCGTGGAGGTGGCGGAATTTTTCCTCGACGATCCCCCTAGGCTTAGGGTTTCCTGGGGATGATGTACGCGAAGGGGCACTGGCAGAGGTGGGCCAGGGCCTCCTCACCACCTGGCGGCGCGGCAACAAGGTGGGCCGCGCCACCACATGGTGAGGGCCCATGGTGGCCCACCTTGGCCTCCCCTTTTGGCTGCCTCCGTCATCTGACAAAATAGGAACTTCGGGATGTTTTCCTCGAATTATTGATCTTCAGAAATATGGTGTCTTGACGGTCCTTTTTCCAGCAGAAATCTGACTCCGGTGGTTAATTCTCCAATAATCATCAAACATGCAAAATAGGTAAAATAACATAAGTATCATCTCTAAATATGACATATATCAATGAATAACAGTAAATTATGAAATAAAATAGTGATGCAAAATGGACGTATCAACTCCCCCAAGCTTAGACCTCGCTTGTCCCCAAGCGAAAGCTGAACTCAGTAAACAAGACCACGGGTTTATGGAGTGAAGTGTCGATAAACAAAATACAGACAAGAAGCATCACATTTATTAATACACAAGTTATCTTAGACATCAACTTCCTTCATATAACTTAACTTGGAACAAGTAAAGGGAGTCACAATAAGGTGCATAGAGAAAATCATAATTGGTGATGGCAAACTTTGTTCTTGGTCAGAGAACAATTAACAGATTGTACTTATCTTTCGAGCAGAGTCTTTATACTAGAGCTTATATTGCAGAACTTACATGCTCAATCATAACAGTCTCCTTACAGTCATTGATAACTTTCAAAGTTATATTCATTCAGATAAAAGCTTTGTGCTAAACAAGGAAACATAAAAGACATGATTGTAGGTATTAACATATAGATGGTTGAATCACAACAACTCAAATGCTTGCTTGAGATAGAAGGGAATAGGTTTACTGACTCAACATGAAAGTAAAAGATAGGCCCTTCGCAGAGGGAAGCAGGGATGAAATCATGTGCTAGAGCTTTTAAGTTTTGAAATCATATAGAGAGTATAAAATAAGTTTTTAGCTATGTGTGTCGTTGTCAACGAATGGCAGTGGACACTCTATCCCCCTTGTCACCCAGACTTTCAAGAGCGGCTCCCATGAAGAACGTTATTTCTACCTAAGGGTAGATCATCCCTCTTCTCTTTTGTTTACACATGCATATTTATAAATTGGTATGACACTCCTCCCAACCTTTGCTTACACAAGCCATGGCTAACCGAATCCTCGGGTGCCTTCCAACAATCACATACCATGGAGGAGTGCCTATTTGATAATGTTTAACACTTTGAAATTTGTTTTGATAAATCATTAGCAAACATGTGAAGAGAATTAAGCAGTTATAGTTGTAATTAATTGGGACTGGGCACCCCATTTGCCAGATGTTTTTGCAAGTTATTGGATAAGCGGATGTATATGCCACTAGTCCATTGGTGAAAGTCTGTCTTACAAGTTAAATAGAGAACAACCCACATACTTCCTCATGAGCTAGTAAACAGTGACACAAATGAGAGGTAATAGTTTTTGAATAATTAAAGGTAGCACATGAAGTAATTACTTGGAGTGGCAGGAAATACCACATAATAGGTAGTTATGGTGGACACAAATGGCAATGGTTTGGCTCAAGGTTTGGATGTATGAGAAGCATTCCCTCTCAATATAGGTTTTTCGGCTAGCATGGTTGTGTAGCAAGCATAAGAGTTGAGGGATACAAACAAATATACATGTAGTAAGAACAATCATGCAATCTTCCTTGGAAGCACAAATAATTTTAACTTGAGAATACTAAGCTTATGAGCCAACAAGAAAGAAATGAGCCAACAAGAAAGAAAGATCATGGAATAATATATCTACATGCACTTCCCTCTCTCCACTTAAGCCTCAAAGTATTGTAACTACTAACCAATGCTAAGTTTGCCAAGTGCTCCCAAAGTGATACCAATACTAATAACAAGATCATCCATATGACAGAATTTGCAAACTAAAATAAAGTATGTGATGACTCCCAAGTGCAGGAGATTAATTGTAGTACCTTCCAATTAGAAAAGGTTGTCGAACCCACGAGGAGCTGAAGGTATTGGTTAGCAAGATCGATAAATAAAACAATAAAAGATGCAAGTGTTTTTGGTATTTTTGGTTGTATAATTGCAATGCAGGAAATTAATAGTAGCAAGTGAAAGCTCTCAATGAGAGAAAGACCAATCCTCTTATGTGGCAAGAGGACAAGCTCAAGTGATGTGTAACTTATATGTAGAAAACGTTCCGAGGGCGGCATGGATATTGCTAGGCATAGAGATTTATTAAACAACACGTTGAATATCTTGTAAAATTTTAACCTTCTTTGGACGGAGCCATAATTCGGTATAGCTAAATAAATAGACTACAACCCCTTATGATGGATCATGTGGCCAAGTAAATGACTACATAAGAATTATTAAGACATAATGTCCCACCATAGCATTACACTCTAAGGTCCCGATACTAATACCCTCATAATATAACTTCATGACTCGGTCTCAGTTTTACTTGTCCTCCCAAGTCTTCCTCAATTCATTATACTACGGTGTTCTCCTATGAGCCCATATAGGTGAAGTGTTGTGCAGTCGACGTTCGCACAACACCATCATAAAATCACATAAAAGATAAACTCTTGATAAAATACCAACACATTAGGGACATTACAACCGAGACACACAGGAGCTCTCTCACGCCATCAACCCTCGTCACGCATTTGTGACCGTCCGATCCTGCTTCTGATCTGGTCTGGCAGTTGGATGCTCGTCCTCTCCCTCTTGGGCTGCTCCTGGGCCTGAAGGACGCTGCTCTGGGCATTAATTTCTCGTTCCCTCGTGCATTTGGGCCCAAGCCCAGCAAGTTGGCTCGCTGGTCAACGCAGCGCTCAGTCTCGCGAGAGGCCAGCGGAAGGCGAGCGGACGAGCGACCGATTCCGTGTACGAGGCGAGCGGATGGATCGAAAGCGACCGGATCGGAGGACGCGAGCGGACGGGCGACTGGATCCGAGGACGGGACGATCGGATCGGTCCACCGCGACGGCGGACCGCAGGCGAATCGGCCGGCCGCCATCCGACTCGTTCCTCAGGTCGCCTATCTTAATTTCTCGTATTCATTGTGATGAATCGACGGGTCGCTCGTGATTGCTATTCATTCCCTCCACCATTGAGGTTGGTTTAATTTTCAGTTTGTGCAGCACCCCTCTAATGGCACCCATCATGGCCGGCAGAGCGCGGTGATGAGGGCGAGCGGCAGGGGCCACTCCGCTCGATGCAGGGCTTCTCCCGTGCCGATGCGGGCCTAGGCAGATGATACGACCGCGAGAAGCGAAGGGGCGATGGTTTCTGAAGCCGATCCGCTGTCGTTGAAGCAAGCAGTAATGGATGAGTTCTTTTTTTTTGAGAACACAGTACAACACAGACGCTCACAAATACGCACATACACTCACCCCTATGAACGCACGCACGCACACCCTACCCCTATGAGCACCTCTGAAGGACTGAGCCGGCAGATCTTGAGGTTGACGAAGTCACCACAGGCGCCTCGCTGTTGACGGGCACGTCACGTACCACTGAAAGAATAGCGCCGGATAATTCTGGAATAAATCCAGGTAAATGCAAACGCCCATGCCAAGTCTAGGACTTGAACCTGGGTGGGCTGGTAAGGTCTATGTTACACGGTACGGGGATACGGATACGGGGATACGGATACGTCGATACGGGAAAACGGCATTTTCTGAAAATAAGCTTACGGGGATACGACGAGTATATGAGGGATACGGCGAGTATATGTATAAATGCATGATAAACTTCAGTAGTGCACTACAGATTAAATAAAGATAACATGGAATAGAAATATGAAATAAATGTGCTACATTAAAAGCTGTCGAAACACTTGCGATGTTGCAACTGGCAGGTGACGGTGAGAGGATTCGAGTCGATTAGTTTTTATATCCGTCGAGTAGGCCTTCCTGTGGGCTGAGTGAGAAGCCCGTATGAATCCCTCTCGTATCCCTTGCGTTTTCCCACCGTGTTCTGAGTTTTTTTCTTTATTTTAATTCGAAAAAATGAGATACTCCGGGATACACGTATCCCACGCGTATCCTTGCGTATCCCCGTCCTGGTGCAGTATCCTGCACTGATACGGCACCTCTGTGCCGTATCCCTGCAACGTAGGCTAAGGTAACGCAAGTTACTGTTTCGCTGCATACATTCCTTCAGGTCATGCGCCTATATATTCTAATGTCGCTTCACGCTCGTACCCCTTCCCCTCATTACCCACTCGAGCAGCAACTGATCTTGGCTAGGTTTCCTCTCTCTTCTCATCTTTCCTGCACATATTTCTGTCTCTCTCTGCTAATTGATTATATCATTTTAATCTAAATTTTGTGCAGGTATTATTCGCCATGGTTCTGGTTAATTTGTTTACGCCAATCGCCTGATATGATGGTATAGTACTACTAATTTGGGGAATTTCTTAAATGTCAATTCACTATGGCTGGCGGCCAGGTGAGTTCCCTTGTACTTTCATAGCTCATCTATTTAATTCTTATTAAGGAGTATACATGTATACGTACATACGCTAGCTTAGATTATTTCATGTGTAGTGATGACTGGGATCATGGCAAGTCTTCTGCTTTAGGTTTTATGATTGTCTTGATCCCTGCTCTCACCGAAGTTCAGACATGGCTCCTGGGCAGGTTAGCTTTGGTTCATTCTCTGTAATTCTTTACCTTTGTTCGTCACTGTAATATCTGTAATGTCTGGTGTTAGAGTGCAAAGTATACAACTGAGCCATCATATTATTTTGGTTCAATGGTAAGTTGTTCTGTCTTCGGAATTGCACCCCCATGTTTGCTTACATCCCATATTTGGGTTCAGTTCTAGCCTTATGCTGAGTTACGTGTCTTGTTTATGCCATTAGACAAAGCCACCGTCCCTATGGAATTGGATGATGCATTTGTGTAAACAGAGGCATTGCAAAGGCTGAAGATGAGCTTGAGAAGTCTTTTGTCCACTGTTTGTTGTAGAATACAGAGAATATATTGACTGGCCTGATTTCCTGATGTATGGTTTTGAGATTGTGCAGAATCTGATAGCTGATACTGAACCTGACGTCCAAGAGAGTCATATGCTCAGTTTGTCGTTTTGTATTAATATTTTTCTTCTGAAACGACTGCTAGAAGGAGGCCGGCAACAAGTAACGAAACTGAAGCAGAGAAGATATTGGAGATTAAAACAGCCGAAGGAAAAGCTAAGTCCAAATAATCTGGTGTGGACATCGCTAGCAAGGCAACATCAAGGGCTCAAGGTTATAGTGGACGGACTGAGAGACAACCACCTTTTGCTGGTACCACTGCAAGACATAGCATGAGCATGGTTCCTGATGACCCAGTACTCGACGCCTTGAAGGAGATTGGAGCCTCGTCTAAGTCTTCTTCACTGTTCATCTCCCATGGTCATGAGACGTTGCATCACAAATAAGAGATGTTCTCCTACAGGCCAAAAATACTCTCTCAAGAGGACATTGGAAAATGATAATTTCAGTTTTTCAAGAGTTGTGAGTTGAACACTGAGCAATTGACCATTTCACTTATTTCTGCTTTTGTCTTCCGTAACCAAAAAATCGTTGCATTTTCTTTATCCATACACAAATAAATCATAATAAGGCACAAACCATAAAACCTACTGTCTTCAAATCAGCCCAGCATCCCAACAGCAGCTATAGGTTTAAATTATTTTACAATATTTTAAATAAAGAGTATAATTTCATAAAAATCTACATTCCTAATGGATGGGCGCGGCAACGCGCGCCTAAATGATCTAGTGTTATATATAAATCATTGCCAATTCATCCTATGCCCTCAGGAACATACGGGAACTACTCACAACGTGCGAACATGGTGATATTGAGTGGCATAAGTGGTACAACACAATCTAAAAATATAACTTTACCCACGAATAATGACAAGTACTCAATCACAAACATGAATAGTAGCACAAGACAAGTATCTAGGGTATAGCAACTCTCAAACTACGAAGGGAACGGAGTGGATCACGGTGATGACGATGGAGATGCTGCTGGTCTTGATGGGGATGATGATGTAGAAGCCTCCTCCCACGCCAAGGAGGAGAGGTGATGACGATGATTCCCCCCTCTTCGGAGCTCCGAAGCAGCAGGATCTGATCCCCCTCGGAGGGAATCAGGAGTTTCGCCGCCGCGGCCTCGGATGGTTTAGGGAAAATTAGGGCGTAGGTTTTCGGGCGAGGCGAAGGTACTGCTAAAAAGCCCCAGGCGAGGAGGTGCCCGAGGCCAGTTTTGGTGGGGCCCACGTGGCCGCCCCCCTCTTTTGGCCCTCGTGGCTCTCCTCTCTTCGGTCTTCTTTCCATTGCCTTCCTTCCGATGAAAAACCTCCGTGGTATTTTTCCTTTTATTATTTGGGTTCCTGAAACTCCTGAAACAATAAAAACAAGAAAAGGGCGTTTTCTGCTCCCAGAAATTAAATACTAAAAATAGGGACTTTGTATGATAGTCCCCTAAATCATCTAAAACATGTAAAAACAATGATATAACAATGCAAATAACATTCTAATATGCTACTAAAGGTTGCATAAATGATGATATAAAATGCACGTATCAGTATGCAGAAAGTAAATGATGAAACTTCTCATTAATATTCCATAACGACAACTCACACCAAGGGATACATAGATAACCAACTAAAAGAGAGATACTTCCACACTGCAAACCATCCTATAAGATAACTTCCCTACTCATGATATGACTCTATTGAAAGGTAAAAGGTAAATATAATGGTGTGATACCGCGGCACTCCCCCAAGCTTGGAACAAGCCAAGGAGATGCCAATACCAATGATGAATTACTCCTTCGGCGGTGGTGAAATATCCTCATCATCAAACTTCCATGGCAGAGGCTCTCCATCAGCAAATGATGACTTGGTCTCTGGTATCCTGAAACTGGCAGCAGAGCTTATGCGTTTAAACCTGGTTTCATACTCACAGTTTTGATTCTGAACATTGTAGAGTTGCGCTTGTAGTTTGTTGGTGGTCTCATGGAGTGAGAAAATGTCCTCCCAGAGCTTTGTGGTCTCCTTCTTGTGTTCAGCCACAAGTCCAGACACCATCCAGTGAAAGATGTCCACTTCACGTTCCGCCATCTTCTTGTATGTAAAGACCTCTTGCTCCAACTTCTCCATCCTGTCTTCTAGGCTTCCTTCTCCCTTAGGACCCTCAACGCCTTCCACTTGCAACTTTCCATCCTTGAGCAGACTCCTTCGGATGCATCTTCAACTCGTTCATGTATGGGTTGACGATGTTTGCAAGAAGCTGTCCTTGGAGGGCTCAGACGAAGACATGACGGCTCTAGATCCGCGGATGAAATCTGGCAGAAACAGATCGAAACGAAAACACGACGAAAAGGCGATATACGACCTTGGGGGATCCGGGGGATTATATAGCAAAAAGTTTTACAACAAAAGGAAGGTACAGGAGAAAACCTGGTCGGAGACGGGCTCCGAGGCGCCCTCACCACGTGGCGGTGCGGCCAGGGTGGGCCCGCGCCACGCATGGTGAGGTGCCCTCGGGCACCGTTTCCTACCCGGTTTAGTCTCTTATTTTTCCATATTAAAATAAATAACAAAAATAACTATTGGAAAGTTAAACGCGAACTTTTTCTTACCAAACTGTTACCTATTCGAAAACTGACTCTGCAGTCCCCTGAATTTGCTTTTCAATAAAAACTTCCGGGGTCACCACTTGAATAGTGTCAACATCTTCATTATAAGAATCTCCAGAAATATAATGTTTGAGTCTTTGTCCATTCACCACTTGTGTAGAGTTGTCTTTAAGTGAAGCAATCTTTATTGCACCTGAACGATATACCTCCACAATAACAAAAGGTCCTTCCCATTTTGAGAGTAATTTTCCTGCAAAAAATCTGAGACGAGACCTATACAATAGAACTTTCTCACCAACATTAAACTCTCTTTTAATAATTCTCCTATCATGCCATTTCTTAACTTTCTCTTTAAAAAGTCTAGCATTTTCATAAGCTTCACTTCTCCATTCATCTAAAGAACTCAAATGAAGCAACCTCTTTTCACCAGCAAGTTTAAAGTCTCTATTAAGTTCCCTCACTGCCCAATAAGCTTTGTGTTCTAATTCTAGAGGCAAGTGACAAGCTTTACCATAAACCATTTTATAAGGAGACATACCCATAGGGTTTTTATAAGCAGTTCTATAAGCCCATAAAGCATCATTCAACTTACTAGCCCAATTCTTTCTAGATTTATTAACAGTCTTTTGCAAGATAGATTTAATCTCTCTATTTGATAATTCTACTTGCCCACTAGTTTGGGATGATAAGCTGAAGCAATTCTATGATTAACACCATATTTAGCAAGGGTCTTTCTAAAACCACCATGAATAAAATGAGAACCTCCATCAGTCATAAGATATCTAGGCACACCAAACCTAGGAAAAATACATCTTGAAGCATTTTTAAAGAGGTCTCACCATCAGCACTTTTGTAGGTATAGCTTCTACCCATTTAGTAACATAATCAACAGCAACAAGTATATGAGTATTACCTTCTGAAGGAGGAAAAGGACCCATAAAGTCGAATCCCCAACAGTCAAATGGTTCAATAACAAGAGAATAATTCATAGGCATTTCATTACGTCTAGAGATATTACCAACTCTTTGACATTCATCACAAGATAAAATAAACTTTCTTGCATCTTTAAAGAGGGTAGGCCAATAAAAACCTGATTGTAGAACCTTTTGTGCGGTTCTATCTCCAGCATGATGTCCTCCATAAGCACTACCATGGCATTTTCTCAATATCTCTTGTTGTTCATGTTCTGGAACACATTCGCATAATGCCATCTACTCCTTCTTTATATAAGTGTGGGTCATCCCAAAAATAATGCCTCAAGTCATAAAAGAATTTCCTTCTTTGCTGAGCTGAAAAGGTTGGAGGCAAGTACTTGGAAACAATAAAGTTAGCATAATCAGCATACCAAGGACTATCTCGCGAACTTACCTTATTGCAGCCAACTGTTCATTTGGAAAACTATCATTAACAGGAATAGGATCATAAGCAATGTTTTCCAATCTAGACAAATTATCAGCAACAGGATTTTCAGCACCTTTCCTATCTACAATATGTAAATCAAACTCTTGCAAAAGAAGCACCCATCTAATAAGCCTAGGCTTAGCATCTTTCTTTTCCATAAGGTACCTAATAGCAGCATGATCAGTATGAATAATGACTTTTGAATCAACAATATAAGGTCTAAATTTGTCACAAGCAAATACTACAGCTAGGAACTCTTTTTCAGTAGTTGCATAATTCTTTTGAGCAGAATCAAGAGTCTTACTAGCATAATGAATAACATTCAACTTCTTATCTATCGCTGTCCAAGAACAGCACCAACAGCAAAATCACTAGCATCACACATAATTTCAAAAGGTAACGTCCAATCAGGTGGTTGAACAATAGGAGCAGTAATTAAAGCCTTCTTCAGAGTTTCAAAAGCTTCCTTACAATCATCATCAAAAACAAAAGGTACATCTTTTTGAGAAGATTAGTAAGAGGCTTTGAAATTTTAGAGAAATCTTTAATAAACCTCCTATAGAAACCAGCATGACCAAGAATACTACGAATACCTTTGACATCTTGGGGCAAGGCATTTTCTCTATTGCCTCAACTTTAGCTCGATCAACTTCAATGCCTCTTTCAGAGATTTTATGTCCAAGAACAATTCCTTCATTGACCATAAAGTGGCATTTCTCCCAATTAAGAACAAGATTAGTTTCTTCACATCTCTGCAAAACTTTATCAAGATTGTGCAAGCAATTATCAAAAGAAGTTCCATAGACAGAGAAATCGTCCATGAAGACTTCCACAATTTCCTCACAAAAACCATGAAAAATAGCAGACATGCATCTTTGAAAAGTAGCAGGAGCATTACACAAACCAAAAGGCATACGTCTATAAGCATAAGTTCCATAAGGACAAGTAAAAGTGGTTTTCTCTTGATCTTGCTTTCTCACAGCAATTTGAGAAAACCCAGAATAACCATCAAGGAAACAAAAATGAGTCTTCTTAGACAACCTCTCTAACATTTGATCAATAAAAGGTAAAGGATAATGATCCTTCTTAGTAACTTTGTTAACCTTCCTAAAATCAATGCACATTCTATAACCAACTACTACTCTTTGAGGAATAAGTTCATCATTTTCATTAGGCACAACAGTAATTCCTCCTTTCTTAGGAACACAATGCACAGGACTTACCCATCTACTATCAGCAATAGGATAAATAATACCAGCTTCAAGAAGTTTCAATACCTCATTTCTTACCACTTCTTTCATCTTGGGTATTAAACGACGTTGATGTTCAACAACTGGCTTTGCATCAGGTTCCATATTAATAGTATGTTGACAAATAGCAGGGGAAATCCCTTTCAAATCATCAAGAGTATAGCCCATAGCTCCACGGTGTTTCTTCAATACTTCCAACAACCTTTCCTCTTCTCTACCTGAAAGTTTAGAACTAATAATAACAGGATATAGTTTCTTATCATCAATATAGGCATATTTAATATTATCAGGTAAAGGTTTTAAATCGAAAACAGGATCCTCCTTAGGGGGTGGCGTGGCACCCATAATGATGTTTTGGACATTCTTCATTGTGTGTTTTGCCAAGTTATCCTCTTATTGCATCAAGGATGATGACAAATTGTTCTTTGTAATGCCTTGTGTGCAATAATGATCATATGTTTCAAAATGAGATAGCTATCATTGCCTTCTCACATTTTCATGGAGTTTTTGTGTTCCCACATTTTGATGATGTTTCGAGAAATTGCTTGCACATTGACCTGGCATATGCTTTGACTTTCTCATATTTGTGTTGTGCTAATGGTGTATTGAACATGAATGGACATGTCATTGATGATATGCTCCTCTATCTTGCACACACATGGTTTGCTTGGTCTTTGATGTTTGTAGGCTTGGTGAATTCAAATTCTTCGACAACACATCTGCCTCCTTTGCATGATAATGAAGAGCAAGAGTCGAGGACGACTCTTTTTAAAGGGGGGAGATGATGTAGCCCTGGTCACGACCATCACCATGTCAAGACCCTCAACACATCCCATGCCGTCATCGAACTCAAAGGTGAACTCATTCCTCTACGAGAACCCATTTCGTGTCCCTTTGGATGGTATACTACTTGAGCATCTACCCTTTTGTTATGCTAGGTTTGATACGACGAGTAGGGACAACCGGGAAGATGCCAAGGAAGCCCAAGACTCAAGTTCATCCAAGGTGTACGCATGGAAGAGGAGGAGGAAGTGCCAAGACGATGAGGAAGAAGAAGACAAGAAGGGAGAAGAATCCCCAGGCGGCGGTACTACCGCCGGAACAGGCGGTACCACCGCCCCTGGGCTCTGGCAGCAAGACCCAGTCAACCCGCGTGAGACCCACGCCGGCGGTACCACTACAGCGGTACCAAGTGGTACCGGGGACGTGGGATGGGTGCGCCCACGCCAGCGGTACCACCGCTGGCGCTACCGCCGAAACCGAACTTCAGATGCGTCATCCGGTACCTCCCGCGGTAGCGGCGGCGGTACCAACTGGTACCGGGAAGGTGGGAAGCAGCGACGCCTGCCCGCACCAGCGGTAGCACCGGCTAAGCCAGCGGTACTACCGCCAGTGCGGGGACCTCTCCGCCAGATCTGCTGTGCAACCTTATCTGTTCGTCCTCTTAGTTGCTTGGACTATAAATAGCACTCCTTGGACTAGATCTAGGGTTAGACTATGATTTGGGAACTAAAGTAGAGCCTTGCTCCTTCTCAAAGTGTCTCTTTCCTCCTATGGAGATGACTCAAGGCCTCCCCATGTGGAGATGAACCAAGGCCTCCCCTTGTGGAGAAGATCCCTGCGTGGATACCAAGGCTCCTCTTGTAGTTTGCTACATGCCAATCTTTCATCCTAGGGTGATTCTATTGGGTTGGTTGGATTGACCAATTGGACAAACAATCCTAAGAGTAAGCTGTGCTTGGGAGAGGAGGATTGGGGGCTGCCCACGGGGATTTGTTACCAATCGAGTCTTGCCGGGTTGCTACTTGCTATTTACCCTTGTGTGTTCGATTTCCCCTCTTTTGTGTCTTCGTTCTTCGCGTGTTCTTCGTGTTCGTCGTTCCCTCTGCACAAATCCGTGAAAATCGGGACCAACCCGCATCAACTTTCCTCCCAACGAATAGAACGCCCATTCTTCAGCAGTTTATACCATTATTCAGCTCTACCAGATAGCGATATAGAGAATAGTTTCTTCTTAACTTCATCCATTGAAATACATGTACACTTGAATAACTTGCATAATTCATGTAAAAATAGCAAATGATCACCAGGATGGACAGTTCCATCCCCTTCATAGCGATTATTCGTGACACGTTCAACAATTTTCATAGGTATTTTGAATGGGATTACCTGCACAGGTGGCGCCTCCTCTACTACCTTAGCAGTGGTAGCGGTTTTCCCAAATAGGAATTCAAGAGAAGATCTCTCCATAATAAAATATAGCAGCAGGCAAAAATAAAAACAGCACGTACAGTAAGAGTTTTCCTTACCAATTCCACTTACCAATAGCGCTTCACTCCCCGGCAACGGCGCCGGAAAATAGTCTTGATGACCCACAAGTATAGGGGGTGTATCGTAGTACTTTCGATAAATAAGAGTGTCGAACCCAACGAGGAGCAGAAGGTGTTGACAAGCAGTTTTGGTATGGAATTCACTGTAAATACTAGCAGACAAGTTTTTAGGGGTTTTTGATATAGCAGATAAATAAAGTACAAGTAAATAAAATGCAGTAATAATAATTGCAGCGAGTAGCCTGATACGTCTCCAACGTATTCGTAATTTCTGATGTTCCATGCTTATATTATACCAATTGCTACATGTTTTACTTACACTTTATAGCATTTTTATGCATTTTCGGGGACTAACCTATTAACAAGATGCCACAGTGCCAGTTCCTGTTTTCTGCAAGTGTGTATCGTTAGAGAGCTTGGCACTAGCAAAAGAGAAGGAATCATCATCAAAAAGCAAAAATCAAAAAAAAAGAGAAAAGGAAAGAATCAAGTGGTGCCAAGTTTCATCTCTTGTAGGTTGCGACAAAGCTAAGACCGCCAAAGTGAGTGTGAGTGTTAACTCTTGTGCAAATCCGTTGCCCACAAAAAGCAATTGAGCTAGCGTCCTTCTTGTGTTGGGTGACATTTGAGCACGTAGTCTTCGATATGTTGCATATCTTCGAGTGCTCGCCCTTTTGGTCACCCAACCCCATCATTCGCTTTTGTGTGTGTTTCCTTGATACTTTGTGGTTGGAGTTTCTTTGGTAATTTGATCATTGTGGATTTTCTCTACCTTTGACAATATACTTGTCGCTGGGTTTACTTGTTTCGTTTGCCACTTCATACTTTCCTATCCTCATAAGTGTGTGTGTTGGGTGTTAGAACCAGATACTCTCCTCTCAAGCTACATTATTCTTGGGATATAGTTTGTCTTGGTTTTTCCGTACCACATATCTCACTTGATCTTGAGAAAATGTTTAGGGGAAGTACAAACGGAAGCTCAAGCTCGGATGATGAAATCCATGGTGGAGTTCGCGATGATCATGACTATTTCACACAAACGGAGTTTGTTGGTCTTCGACACCTTCTTCGTGATGGACTAGGACGATACGAGCACCGTATTCACGCTCGAGAGAACAACTTCAACGAACGCATGCATGCGCAAGAAGCATCTATGGAGCGGATGACCGAAGCTCTCAACACCCTTGTGCAACAAAGAGCCTCTTCTTCGTCACGCTCAAGTCGTACAAGACACACTTCAAGGTCGTCACAAGCAAGGCAAGAGCGTCATGAACCCCGACAAGAACGTCAACATAACCCAAGGCGTGACGCCCATGATCGACCTCCGCCTATCGTTGAACCACAACATGATCTTCAAGATAAACCAAGGCGAGACGGTCATGAACGACATCGTCATCATGTAGAACACCCACGTTCTCCTCGCTTGAACAATGCCAACGCGTATCAAGAGCTACATCGCTCAAATGGTGGACGCCATGAACGCACTCCTTCGCCACCACCTCACCCTAGAGACCGTCGAGCCACTTGGACTCCCATATGGCATGAGGAAGAATGCATATGCGACAATTGCCAAGGCCAAGACCATGGTCCACGAGAATGTCCCAATCTCTCGTGTCCAATATGCGATGGCAATGGTCACATGATGTGGGAGTGCCCAAATGGAGATGAGGGCGACAAGAAGATGGTCGAGAATGGGATTCTCCCTTTGACCACGGAGGCGAGCATGAGCAATTCTATCACATTGGTGGATGTGTTCATTGAAGATGCGCCACTTATGGCATGCACCTTTGGAGGCGATGAGGTCGAGAAGGTTGAGCATGGGAGTTTCCCTTCAACCTTGGAGGCGTGTGGAGATGAGGACACCGAGCCTACCCTCATGTGCTTCAATGATGAGATACCACCAATCCCATGTGAGAATGAGAGCCACTTAGCCCACTTGAGCGAGAGCGAGAGTGAGTTGAGTGCCTCCACCATATGTGAGTTTGAGTGTTTCTATTTTGAGGGAATGAGTGATACACCACGTGAGTTGAGAGAGGTAGTTGATAGGTCAAGTGAGGCCACTTCCCATTCTAACAACTTACCATCTTCCTCTAGTGTGTTCTCTCATTGTGTACTAGGTTTCATGCATGATGATGACGCAACCACATGCCTACATCAAGATGAACGGGTCGGCCACATAGAGGACCCTACATCAACACCTACTTCACATGAGAAGGACAACAAAGGTATGGGTGTTGATGTGACCATGATCCCGCTAGTGGACATGACGAATTTTTATTGCTCGCATGCTATGGATGATTTCCTTGCCCCATCATATGATACATTTTTATTCCCATGTGATACTTCCAATGTTGATCATGTGAAATCACCTATTTGTGATGATTTTTCCATAGACATGCCTAGTTATGAGTGTTTCCAATTCTTTCCCGTTGTCAACTCAAACATGACGAACAATTGCTCTTTTCCAATGTTTGTTGACAACAATGATCACGCTTTCCGCATGCTTTGCAACAAATGCTTGCAATTTTCTCCCATTGATGCATGCAACATGTTGAATAATTTCTCTTTCACATGTGTTGTTTGCAACAATGATAACATTCTTGATAATGAGATGGCCCCCATAGCTTTCTCACCTTGTGGAGACTTTTCATTATCTTTGATGGACCTTGTTCCATCCTTCAATTTGCATAGTAACCATCCACATATGTCATATTTTCCATTTGATTTTGGTGTGGTTGGTGTTGTGCAAATGAAGAGACGCGTCATGATGGATGATGTGTTCATATACCGTGCACATCATTTCTTCATATGGTGTCTTGTGTGTGCCGGTAAGCGCATAATAATGTCAACCGCCATTGAGCATGAGTTGACAAGGCGAGCTCTTGAGAGCATACACTTGAGTCGTGGATCGAACCCGGCTCTAATACCTTTCCCATGTTTTGCATCAAACAAGTTGACCAATTTATCTTCCATTTGGTTTGTTTGCAAACATGTTTGTGATGTTGGTTTCTCCTATGGCAAGACAAATTTTCCCATCTTTCATATGAATGATTTATGCGTTGCCACAAATATGATGAACAATTGTTCTTTTACTTGGCTTGTGTGCAACCATAATGACATTTTGAGCATGTCTTGTCATGAGTTCATTGGTTTCTACCAATTTGGTGTTGCAACAAATATGTTGAAAACTTGCTCTTTCATGTGCTTTGTTTGCACCCATAATGATGTTTTGGACATTCTTCATTGTGTGTTTTTGCCAAGTTATCCTCTTATTGCATCAAGGATGATGACAAATTGTTCTTTGCAATGCCTTGTGTGCAATAATGATCATATGTTTCAAAATGAGATAGCTATCATTGCCTTCTCACATTTTCATGGAGTTTTTGTGTTCCCACATTTTGATGATATTTCGAGAAATTGCTTGCACATTGACCTGGCATATGCTTTGACTTTCTCATATTTGTGTTGTGCTAATGGTGTATTGAACATGAATGGACATGTCATTGATGATATGCTCCTCTATCTTGCACACACATGGTTTGCTTGGTCTTTGATGTTTGTAGGCTTGGTGAATTCAAATTCTTCGACAACACATCTGCCTCCTTTGCATGATAATGAAGAGCAAGAGTCGAGGACGACTCTTTTTAAAGGGGGAGATGATGTAGCCCTGGTCACGACCATCACCATGTCAAGACCCTCAACACATCCCATGCCGTCATCGAACTCAAAGGTGAACTCATTCCTCTACGAGAACCCATTTCGTGTCCCTTTGGATGGTATACTACTTGAGCATCTACCCTTTTGTTATGCTAGGTTTGATACGACGAGTAGGGACAACCGGGAAGATGCCAAGGAAGCCCAAGACTCAAGTTCATCCAAGGTGTACGCATGGAAGAGGAGGAGGAAGCGCCAAGACGATGAGGAAGAAGAAGACAAGAAGGGAGAAGAATCCCCAGGCGGCGGTACTACCGCCGGAACAGGCGGTACCACCGCCCCTGGGCTCTGGCAGCAAGACCCAGTCAACCCGCGTGAGACCCACGCCGGCGGTACCACTGCAGCGGTACCAAGTGGTACCGGGGATGTGGGATGGGTGCGCCCACGCCAGCGGTACCACCGCTGGCGCTACCGCCGAAACCGAACTTCGGATGCGTCATCCGGTACCTCCCGCGGTAGCGGCGGCGGTACCAACTGGTACCGGGAAGGTGGGAAGCAGCGACGCCTGCCCGCACCAGCGGTAGCACCGGCTAAGCCAGCGGTACTACCGCCAGTGCGGGAACCTCTCCGCCAGATCTGCTGTGCAACCTTATCTGTTCGTCCTCCTAGTTGCTTGGACTATAAATAGCACTCCTTGGACTAGATCTAGGGTTAGACTATGATTTGGGAACTAAAGTAGAGCCTTGCTCCTTCTCAAAGTGTCTCTTTCCTCCTATGGAGATGACTCAAGGCCTCCCCATGTGGAGATGAACCAAGGCCTCCCCTTGTGGAGAAGATCCCTGCGTGGATACCAAGGCTCCTCTTGTAGTTTGCTACTTGCCAATCTTTCATCCTAGGGTGATTCTATTGGGTTGGTTGGATTGACCAATTGGACAAATAATCCTAAGAGTAAGGTGTGCTTGGGAGAGGAGGATTGGGGGCTGCCCACGGGGATTTGTTACCAATCGAGTCTTGCCGGGTTGCTACTTGCTATTTACCCTTGTGTGTTCGATTTCCCCTCTTTTGTGTCTTCGTTCTTCGCGTGTTCTTCGTGTTCGTCATTCCCTCCGCACAAATCCGTGAAAATCGGGACCAACCCGCATCAACTTTCCTCCCAACGAATAGAACGCCCATTCTTCAGCAGTTTATACCATTATTCAGCTCTACCAGATAGCGATATAGAGAATAGTTTCTTCTTAACTTCATCCATTGAAATACATGTACACTTGAATAACTTGCATAATTCATGTAAAAATAGCAAATGATCACCAGGATGGACAGTTCCATCCCCTTCATAGCGATTATTCGTGACACGTTCAACAATTTTCATAGGTATTTTGAATGGGATTACCTGCACAGGTGGCGCCTCCTCTACTACCTTAGCAGTGGTAGCGGTTTTCCCAAATAGGAATTCAAGAGAAGATCTCTCCATAATAAAATATAGCAGCAGGCAAAAATAAAAACAACACGTACAGTAAGAGTTTTCCTTACCAATTCCACTTACCAATAGCGCTTCACTCCCCGGCAACGGCGCCAGAAAATAGTCTTGATGACCCACAAGTATAGGGGGTGTATCGTAGTACTTTCGATAAATAAGAGTGTCGAACCCAACGAGGAGCAGAAGGTGTTGACAAGTAGTTTTGGTATGGAATTCACTGTAAATACTAGCAGACAAGTTTTTAGGGGTTTTTGATATAGCAGATAAATAAAGTACAAGTAAATAAAATGCAGTAATAATAATTGCAGCGAGTGGCCTGATACGTCTCCAACGTATCCGTAATTTCTGATGTTCCATGCTTATATTATACCAATTGCTACATGTTTTACTTACACTTTATAGCATTTTTATGTATTTTCTGGGACTAACCTATTAACAAGATGCCATAGTGCCAGTTCCTGTTTTCTGCTGTTTTTGGTTCCAGAAAAGCTGTTCTAAAAATATTCTCGGAATTGGACGAAACAAAAGCCCAACCTCCTATTTTCCCGACATGTACACAGAGCCAGAAGGGCAAGCCCGGGGGAGGCCCACGGCCTCCTCACCATGCCGTCGCGCGGTTAGTAGGGGGCGGCGCCGTGACGTGGTGAGGACGACTCGGCCACCCCCTCACGCCGCCCTTTCGCCTATTTAATCCTCCTGCCTCAAAAACCCTAAAACAACCGGCAATTTCTCCAGGAGAGTTCCGTAGCTCCGCTGCCACCAAAAACCCTAATTCGGGGGACAGAAGTCTCTGTTTTGACACCCTGCCGGGACGGGGAATTGCCCCCGGAGCCATCTCCATCGACTCCACCGCCATCTTCATCGCCGTTGCTGCCTCCCATGATGAGGAGGGAGTAGTTCTCCCCCGAGGCTGAGGGCTCTACCGGTAGCTATGTGGTTTATCTCTCTCTCTCCCATGGTGTGATCTTTATGTGATCATGAGCTTTGTAATCTAGTTGAATAAGTAGATGTTACTCTTTATCTATTATGCCACTCAAGAGGTTACTTTAATATGAACTCCGGAGTCACTCTCCACGGTGTGAAGGTGACGGTGTGTGCATCGTGTGTGACTCCTTTATGACGTTGTGGCGTTTGTTTACTCAGACTTTGAGGTGTGTTTTTGTAGCCCTACGCAATGAATGGTGTTCGTTATCCAACAAGAGAGTATTTGAGAGTAGCATTTATTTATTCAATTATGAGGTCATTGTTGAGAGTGTCCACTAGTTAAAGTATGATCCCTATGCCTTGTTTCTAAGCATTGAAACACCGTTTACAAAAAGTTCAGCTACATGTTTGTGTGAGATCCTGGCTCAGGGCTTAACAGGATTGATAGAATACTCATATCAACAAGTTGCAACTTCTTTTCCGGAAGCTCATTTGGAAGGAACTCCGAGGTTAAGCGTGCTTGGCCCGGAGCACTCCCAAGGATGGGTGACCGACTGGGAAGTGGTTCCCGGGTGCGCACGAGTGAGGACAAAGTGCGCAGAAAAGACTGTTGTTGATCTGTGGGGCCAGTCTGGAGATCCTAGCGAGCTGCCAGGGGTGAAAGGCCCGGCCCGGGGGTGGCCGGGGTGCTACAATTTTGGTATCAGAGCCGACCCTCGCGGCAACACGGGCGTGTGCGGGTCAGGGGCGCGGACATGTGGAGCATGTGCCGGCACTGGGCGCACAGACGTATGCCAAGAGGGGAAGTTCTTGGACTGGGGGCTGACCGACGAGGGCGTCGGTCTTCTAAGGGGGGAAGGATGTGAGATCCTGGCTCAGGGCTTAACAGGATTGATAGAATACCCATATCAACAAGTTGCAACTTCTTTTCCGGAAGCTCATCTGGAAGGAACTCCGAGGTTAAGCGTGCTTGGCCCGGAGCACTCCCAAGGATGGGTGACCGACCGGGAACTGGTTCACGGGTGCGCACGAGTGAGGACAAAGTGCGCAGAAAAGACCGGTGTTGATCTGTGGGGCCAGTCTAGAGATCCTAGCGAGCTGCCAGGGGTGATAGGCCCGGCCCGGGGATGGCCGGGGTGCTACAGTTTGCTTGCTGCCATTTTTATTTCAGATTGCAATTACTACTTATAATCATCAATATTACTTGTATTTCACTATCTCTTCGCCGAACTAGTGCACCTACACATCTGACAAGTGTATGAGGTGTGTCGGGGACACAAGAGACTTCTTGTATCTTAATTGCAGGGTTACTTGAGAGGGATATCTTTGACCTCTACCTCCTTGAGTTCGATAAACCTTGGGTGATTCACTTAAGGGAAACTTGCTGCTGTTCTACAAACCTCTGCACTTGGAGGCCCAACACTATCGACAAAAATAGAAGCCATAGACATCAAGCTATTTTCTGGCGCCGTTGCCGGGGAGGTAAGTGTTGGAAGGTATCTCCTTTAGATTCTGCAATTATTTCTTTTTTGTTTCTTGTTTTTATTTTCACTAGTTAGGCTTAATGGAAAACAACAAAAAAAATAGAGATCTTTATGAACTTTATATTGAATTAGGACATGATACTTTTGAAGAGAAAATTAAAAAACCTATGAAAGTTTGTTTGCATAATAGTGGTAGTAATGTTATTAGTATAAATTCTTTGAACACCATTATTGCTAATGCTATGGAAAAGTCTAAGCTTGGGGAAGATCGTTTATATGAAAATGATCTTTTTAGCTCCCCAACTTTGGAAGAAATTTTTTCTTTGATAATGCTTTGTCTCCCATATGTGATAATTCTAATGATGCTTGTGATATTTCAAATCCACCTGCTGAAAGTATTCCTTTTGAAATACCTATGGAGATTGTTGAAAAGGTTATGGATGAACGTTATGCAGGGGATGGAACAATCCATCCAAGTGATCACTTGTTGAAACTTAAAGAATTTTGTGAGCTGTTTAAGGTTGCAGGTTTATCAAGATAAAATGCCATGAATAAATTATTTCCATTGTCACTTAAGGACAAAGCAAGGGAGTGGTATGAGCTACTGGATGATCCTCATCATTCGGAGTGGAAGGAGCTTGAATATCTCTTTTACTCCAAATTTTATCCTCCTTATGAATTGTATTTAGATAGGAATTACATTTTTAATTTTTGGCCTCGCGATGGAGAAAGCATTGCTCAAGCTTGGGGAAGGTTGAAAACATTAATACTCAAATGTCCTAACCATGAGCTTCCTGAGAAAATAATTGTTACTAATTTTTATGCAAGGCTTTCAGGTCATTGCAAGGATTATCTAGATGCCTGTTCAGAGGGTTCTTTCACCAGTAAGAAGGTTGAAGCTAGATGGGATCTTCTTGAAAGAATTCAAAGCAATACTGAAAATTGGGAGAACGACAAAGGTAAAGAATCAGGTATAAACTATGAATATGAATGCATTAAGTCTTTCGTTGAAACTGCTGGTTTTCAAAAGCTTAGTGCTAATTATGGTCTTGATTCTCAAATTATTGTTGATTGTTGTAGAACCTTTGCTTCCCATATTAATGTTCCTAAAGAAGGCTGGGACATGTATCATGAACCTTTCAAAGACACTTGCATGGAAAATGAAATTGTTGTTAATGATTGCAATAAACATGCTCAAACTTCTGAAAATGTTATTTCTTATAAGCATGTTAATTTTTGTGGAGTGCTTAGACCTTGTGAAAAGACTAATAATGAAGAAGAATATTGTAAACTTCATAAGCATGAGAAAACTAGAATATGGAGTAGGGCTCTAAATGATCTTGCTGAAAAGGTTTGTGCCCTATATCCTTTTATTTGTGAACTCTGCTATGAAGAAGGTCATTTCGAATTCCAATGCTCAAAGTTTAATGATACAATTTCGAGTTTGTTTGATGATAGCATGATCCATTTCGATTTTTATGATGAACTTGAATTATTTTTGGGGTGTGAAGAGTTATCAAGGAAAACATCTTTGTTAGATATGAGTTCTTTTGATATGAACTAGCAGGTTGGCCCGCGCAATTGCGCGGCTAGACTATTTGTTGATATTGTATGTTTGTGTCATATTTTAAAATTGGCTAATATTATCTGAAATCTATATATAAACTATATATTTAGTTACCTTTAACTTTTCTAGCTATTAGATATTTGTGCTAATTTTTGTAATGTCATATTTGACCTCTAAATTCATTTTGCTGTTCCCGTTTGGTCGGTAGGTATTTTCGGTTTGATAGTAAGCTAGAGTGGTCGGAAAGTTTAGTGTAGTTTTCTTTTGTATTGCACATATTCGAGTAGTTCTTTTCATGTATTTTGCATCTTCGCTCAGTGTACCTTCCACGCTCAGTCTCATAACCTATTTGGGTCCTAAATTCACAATGGGAATATATGGTGGTGAATAGTTGGCGCGGCTATGTTCTAGAGGTCTGAAAATCACTTAATTTGCACTCAAATCTTCTTGCTACGTTGGTCCGACACTTGCTTTCTCATAGAATGCACACGTTTTGTCCTTCTCTTATCATCATAGAATAAAGCTGAACCGTAATGAACCGACTTAAAATTTAGCCTATCTGTTATATGTTAAATCCAGCTCACTTACACAGGCGTCATAACTTCTAAGTGTTTTGCAAACTCTATCTCTCTTTTGATAGTAATTTATGAACAGCTTTAACACCCTATTTAAATTTCGATTGCTCCCATAATATTAGACACGTCACATGTTGTTAAGATATAAGCATATAGAATGTTAATCCATGTCAAATAATGCACTTCTCCTGGTTATTCTATTGAGAAATGTCTCAACCTTTTCCCACTGTACCCTGATTCTTTCTGGTATTTACCTGACCGATCAGTAGCAATAAACATGCATTTTATCGATTAACCGAACAACTGAAATACTATTTTGAGAAAACAGGAAAAGGCTGCAATAAGATCAGGCTGCAATTCGCCCAAAATAATATACTAAAATCCTACTGTCATGTATTTCACAAACTATTATCCAAAAAAGGGTTTGAGATCTGCAAAAAAAGAAGAATGGATAAAATATTTGTACTGTAATGTCATACACATATGAACCAAGGCTTTAAGCTTTAGTAGATGGTAAGCTGAAACAGCTGAAACTTTATATGCTCTCTCATGGAAAGGATCTGTTGTAGTTTGCATATGGCAAGTCAGGGATTTTTTATCGGATGACCCGTGCTGATATGCTCATTGTCGCATATACCAAGCAAAAATACGATCATTAGGAAATTTAGTGGCATCAGTAGTGGTGCGCTTTAAAATGAATCCATTCAATTTACACTCACCAAATTTGCGCGACAGAACGCATAAACAAATTCCCGGAACAAAACAATGTAGAGATCAGGAGAAACAAATAGGATTCGGCTTCATCCCCGCAAAAAAAGAAAATATTTTTTTCATTGCAATTCTCCTCTTAAACCGTGGCACCATAATATGACCATGCATATCGTCGGATTGAGATTAGTACAGGTTATCACCTCAGAATCAATCCTTCTTCATGCCTGCAAATAAAATGTTTTTCATTGCATTTCTTCTCTCAAACCGAGGAGCCATAATATGACTGCGTATATAGTAGGATTTAAATAAGTACAGGTTATTACCTCAGAATCAATCCTTTTTCGTGCATGCATGCAACAACTGGACTACTAATTCCTGAGCTCGTGCAAGTACAACGTAGATAGGGGTGATGGCTAACAATGATGCCTCCAAACTCATGGTCATGGCTCCAAATTTCAATCCTATCCGGCTGGTCGATTCGGCTGTCATATGCTTGTATTGCAGCTACGTAGATCCTGATTGCCACCATGATCTTGGCCTAGCGTTGAGAGCTGACTGGCCTCCGGCCGCCCGGTGCTACCTTTGCTAGCGAGATTGTCCAGAAAGTAACCACAACTCTTCCTGGCATGCCCCACACAAAGGTACGTAGATGAGATCATGAGAAACAAAACAATTATGATGGGTGAAGAGCTTATTAGTTCTTGACGCTGCGGAGCGACGGGCGCATGCACAGATCTGCTCTCAGTTAACGTGCTGCCGCTCGCCGCCAGCTATGATCAATGAAAGAATCTTTCGTCCCTGCATACATGTACACACCATCCCTTAATAAATCATGCCGCGACGTCAATTGATCGACCTAAGAATGTCTCATGTCTCGCCGCTTCCTTATATTCATCCGGTGATAGGATCGTTGAGTTGAAGATGCTTCTGATGATGGTTGGGTGCACGATGACGACGGCGGGATGGTGCCGTGTAGCTGGCTCAATAGTGTGTCGCCCATAGTCTTGGTCAAGACTTAATCCTTCTACGACGGCGATCGATCAATCGATAAAAATCTCGGGCAGATTGATGGTATTCGCCGGCCGGTGTCGTCCCGCGTGCAGCTCTGGTTCGATTGCCGATTCGTCAGCGACGGCGATCGATCGCCCGATGCCTTCGATTTGCCTATCGCGTATTTGAGGTGTATAGGCGTGCATGTTTGTTCGGCCTGCTCAGGTACATGTGCTTATATTTACTTGGGCAGATCGACTGACGTACGTGGTCAGGATGAAGACCCTATTCGTGTATATTCCTAGTCTTAGCTTACGTACCGTGTACTTCCCAAACTCAGCCTTTTGCTTTCCCGATACTTTAACGTATTGAGGCCGGACATCAATATGCACGCTTTAACTTCCATGTGGAATCAAGCGATTTATCTCTTGGGCTGATAAATCTCTCGTGTCAGGAAGGAATTATCTTTGACGTATACATGCCAATCTCTTTATCCTTATGGAAGTCGACCTTGCTTGGGCGTTGCTTCTCGTAACAACTTCTAAATCTACACCGTTCACTTTTAGCCGGTTAATCTGAGCTGTCCTTTGTCTTGTGTTTTAATTATATAATAGATAGTATTTTGCGGGGATGCCGTCTCCATTGTGTTGATAAGATCCACAGTAATCCTTATATAGAAAAAATTATAAAAGATGTACCTTTACCAAAATATGAAAGGACTTATACTTGTTTTACTCTAATTAATGAAAGGGAGGAATCCTCCCAAGTTTCTTCTATTGTTTCTAACAATGAACCAGGGCATGTGAAGAAGCTTCCTTTCAAATATGTCCCTCCTAAAGATAAAAAGAAGAGGGGAAAGAAGAAGAAGAGGAGTAAAAAGAGAGAGGAAAAGGTATCCTCTCCTAAGCATGTTACTCCTTTCATGATTGTTTCTAATGAGTCTAAATTTATTGAAGAAGATTCACATACTTGGGGTCATTATTATCTCGACACTAAATCCATAGGCACTATTGAAGATGATTATATGTCTGTTACTTCTTGTAGTGATCATGATTGGGAAAATGAAACTACTTTTGATATTGAAAATCTCTTTGGTACTAATTCTGAAAATGATGATGTTAATAATTGCTATACTATTAGTACTATCCATGTTTCTTCCAATGATGATGTGGAAAGCTCTAAGCTTGGGGATTAAGGTGTTTGAAAATCCTTTTGCAGCCGATGATTATATATTTGATACATCTCCTTCTAGTAAAAATGATGATGATATGTTTACAAATGAACACACTTTTGAAGATAACTATTCTATTGCTTATGATGATACTATGCCTCCAGTCTTTGATAATTATTATAAAGAATACTATGACATAGGTTATAATTACAATCATCCTCCTGAAACTTGTCATAGTTATGGAGGGATTACCCAAAACCATCCCTTTAATATACAACTTGTCTATCATCTTCGAGTTCTTTATGATGATCCTGCTCCCATTGTTATTAATGAGAAGAACTTTGCTTATGTGGAAAATAATGATACTTTTATGCATATAGATCATGATAAGAATGTTTCATGTGATGGTTAAATTGTGGATTTTATCAATGATGCTACTGAAAGTTTTTATGAGAGAGGGAGACATGGCTTCATATATCTCAATAATATTAAGTCTCCTCTCTTTTTGTTGAAATTTTTGAAGTTGCACTTGTTTTATCTTTCTATGCTAGTAGCTTCATGCTTCAATAATTTGTTTTCTTACAAGATTCCTTTGCATAGGAAGTGGGTTAGACTTAAATGTGTTTGATATTTGCTTTTTGATGCTCTTTTATATTCAACTCTTATACATATGAGAGCATCATCAAAATTGTCATGCCTAGCTAAAAGACTTTAAAGAAAAGCGCTTATGGGAGACAACCCATGGTTTTATTTCTGTGATTTTTATTTTTCTTTGAGTCTGGGAGTTTGCTTACTTCTGTAACAAATCCTTTGTATCTTTATTTTATTGCATTGTTGTGCCAAGTAAAGCCTCTAATAGAAAGTTGATGCTAGATTTGGATTTCTGCGCAGAGACAGATTTTTTCTGTTCACCGTTTTGAGCTGTACGCACTCCAGAAAAATCTAAAAATTCTGAAAAAATTTAGGCGTGATCCTGATATATGTACGCAACTTTCATTAGTTTTGACTTTTCGCATATGAGCAACTTAGGTGCCTCGAAAAAAATTGTCTTTACAAACTGTTCTGTTTTTGACAGATTATGCCTTTTATTTTGCATTCTCTCTTTTACTGTGTTTGAGTGGATTTCTTTGCTCCACAAAACATCAGTGGTTGTAGATTATGTCCAGAAGTATTGGAGATGATTGTGTCATCACAGAACATGTGAATTTTTGATTATGCACTAACCCTCTAATGAGAATTACACTGAGTTTGGTGTGAAGGAAATTTTCAAGGATCAAGAGAGGAGGATGATATGATATGATCAAGAGGAGTGAAAAGCCTAAGCTTGGGATTCCCCGTGGTCATCCAAGCATATTTCAAGAAGACTCAAGAGTCTAAGCTTGGGGCATCCCCTTCTTCATCAACAACTTATCAGGTCATCTCTAGTGAAACTATATTTTAATTCTTTCACATCTTATGTGCTTTACTTGGAGCGTCTGTGTGCTTTTATTTTTGCTTTGTTTTCTGAATAATTTGGATCCTAGCATTCCTGTGTGGGAGAGACACCCTCCGCTTTTTCATGTGAATACTCGTGTTCTTCACTTATATTTGTTGAGTATTCTTGACTAGCTACTGCAATGCTTTTAGCTCCTGTTATTCATGCATCTCTTGTTTAGAGTTGTTAGTTTTTGTAGAAAAGTACTCTCTTATTTCATTGTTGTATTATTTGGAGAGTTTGTGTTGAAATAAGTTGATTGGTGTTTGGTTGGAAACAGAAAATGCTACATGTGGTAGATTGTATATTGAAAAGACATACTCATTCTTGTAGATCATTGTCTTGGATAATTTGATGCTTTGCAATTGTTTTGAGCTCTCAAGTAGATCATGTTTAATCTCTTGCATCATGTAGTTAAAGCCTATTAGTGGAGAACTACCGTAGAGCTTGTTGAGACTTGGTTTACATGTTTGATATCTCTAAGGTCTAGATATTTTATGGTAAAGTGTTTGAACAACAAGGGAGACAGTGTAGAGTCTTATAATGCTTGCAATATGTTTTTATGTGAGTCTTGTTGTACCGGTTGATATCCTGTGTTTGCTTCAAACAACCTTGCTAGTCTAAACTCTGTACTGAGAGGGAATGCTTCTCGTGCATTGATGTCTACGCACGCTTCTATTCTTGTAGACAGTGTTGGGCCTCCAAGAGCAGATGTTTGTAGAACAGCAGCAAGTTTCCCTTAAGTGAATCACCCAAGGTTTATCGAACTCAGGAGGTAGAGGTCAAAGATATCCCTCTCAATCAACCCTGCAATTAGTATACAAGAAGTCTCTTGTGTCCCCAACACACCCAATACACTTGTCAGATGTATAGGTGCACTAGTTCGGCGAAGAGATAGTGAAATACAAGTAATATGGATGATTATAAGTGGTAATTGCAATCTGAATAAAAATGGCAGCAAGCAAACATGTAGCAGAACTTGTTGTAAACGGTGTTTCAATGCTTAGAAACAAGGCCTAGGGATCATACTTTCACTAGTGGTACCTCTCAACATGTTAGCACAACTGAATGCAAGTAAATGATACTCGGGATTATTCTCCTTCTTGATAACACAAGAGTACTATGTGTAGGGCTGCAAAAGCACTCCTCAAAGTCTGAGTAAACAAACACCACAATTCCCAAGAACAAGCCATGATAAATATCTAAATTATTCATAGAGTCACACACAAGTACCCACACTGTCACCTTGATACCGTGTTGTCACAATGACTCCGGAAACTAGATACAATCACTTGAGTAGCATAAACATTACATATGAATTCAGCGATACTAGCAATACTCATGATCACATAAAGATCACACCATGGGAGAGAGAGATAAACCACATAGCTACCGGTAGAGCCCTCAGCCTCGGGGGAGACTACTCACACATGGTCATGGTGAGCACACTTGATGGAGAGGTTGATGAAGAGGTGCGGCCCGCTGCAGCCACGGCGCGCGGCGGCGCTGGAGATGGCGATGGAGTCGATGGAGATGGCTCCGGGGGCACTTCCCCGTCCCGACGGCGTGCCGGAACAGAGATTCTGTCCCCCGAAACTTGTCGTCGATGGCGGCGGCGCTGCGGAACTCTTCGTGGAATATGACAGGATTTTTTTAGGGTTTTCACGTCGGGAGGAATAAATAGGCGAAGGGGCGCGTCGGTGGAGTCCCGAGGGGCCCACCTCACCTGGTGGCGCGGTCCCACCCTTGGCCGCGCCACCATGTGGTTTGGCCACCTCGTGGCTCCTCTTCGTCTCTCCTTCGGACTCCGTGACGGTGTTGGAAAAATAGGGACTTGGCCTTTTGTTTCGTGCAATTCCGAGAATATTCAGAAGTAATTTTCTGGAACCAAAAACAGCAGAAAACAGGAACTGGCACTTCGGCATCTTGTTAATAGGTTAGTCCCGGAAAATGCATAAAAATGATATAAAGTGTATATAAAACATGTAGCAATTGGTATAATATAAGCATGGAACATCAGAAATTATAGATACGTTGGAGACGTATCAAGCATCCCCAAGCTTAGTTCTACTCGTCCTCGAGTAGGTAAAACGATAACAACAAATAATTTCTGAGGAGACATGCTTTCACACAATCTTGATCAAATATATTGCAAGGCTCATGTCATGAATGAAGTGACTCAAAGCAATGGTCTATAGTTTGCTAAAAATAGATAAAGAGTAAACAATGAATCATATAAGCAAAAACTTTTCATGAATAGTACTTTCAAGACAAGCATCAAAAAGTTTTGCATAAGAGGTAACTCATAAAGCAATAGATTCAAAGTAAAAGGCATTGAAGCAACACAAAGGATGATAAAGTTTCAGCAATTGCTTTCAACTTGTAACATGTATATCTCATGGATAGTTGTCAACATAAAGCAATATAACAAGTGCAATAAGTAAACATGTAAGAATCAATGCACACAAAGTTGACACTAGTGTTTGCTTCTAAGATAGAAAGGAGTAGGTAAACTGACTCAACATAAAGTAAAAGATAGGCCCTTCGCAGAGGGAAGCAGGGATTAAATCATGTGCTAGAGCTTTTTAAGTTTTCGAAAGCATATAGAGAGCACAAAATAAGTATTTGAGAGGTGTTTGTTGTTGTCAACGAATGGTAGTGGGCACTCTAACCCCCTTGTCAACCAGACTTTCAAGAGCGGCTCCCATGAAGGACGTTATCTCTACCAGCAAGGTAGATCATCCCTCTTCTCTTTTGTTTACACATGTATTTTAGTTTCTTTATAGTTGACACTCCTCCCAACCTTTGCTTACACAAGCCATGGCTAACCGAATCCTCGGGTGCCTTCCAACATTCACATACCATGGAGGAGTGTCTATTTGCAAATTAAGTTGCTTACTGATAAATCAGGGCAAAACATGTGAAGAGAATTATTAATGAAAGTTGTAATTAATTGGGGCTGGGCACCCCGTTGCCAGCTCTTTTTGCAAATTATTGGATAAGCGGATGTATATGCCACTAGTCCATTGGTTGAAAGTCTGTCAGAAGTAAATGACAAGATTGAAAGATAAAACACCACATACTTCCTCATGAGCTATAAAACATTGACACAAATAAGGAGTAATAAAGTTTTGAATAGTTTAAAGGTAGCACATGAAGTATTTACTTGGAATGGCAGGAAATACCACATAGTAGGTAGGTATGGTGGACACAAATGGCATGGGTTTTGGCTCAAGTTTTGGATGCACGAGAAGCATTCCCTCTCAGTACAGAGTTTAGGCTAGCAAGGTTGTTTGAAGCAAACACAAGTATAAACCGGTACAGCAAGAATCACATAAAAACATATTGCAAGTATTATAAGACTCTACACTGTCTTCCTTGTTGCTCAAACATTTTACCAGAAAATATCTAGACCTTAGAGAGAACAAATATGCATCCCAAGTCTCAACAAGCTCTACGGTAGTTCTCCACTACTAGGCTTTAACTACATGATGCAAGAGCTTAAACATGATCTACTTGAGAGCTCAAAACAATTGCAAAGTATCAAATCGAAACAAGACAATGATCTACAAGAATGCATATGTCTTTTCCAATACCAACTACTACATGTAGCATTTTCTTTCTTCCAAACAAACACCAATCAATTTATTTAAACATAAACTCTCCAAATGATAATATAATGCAGCAAGAGAGTATTTATAAACAAGTGCTAACAGCTCGAAGAGATGCATGAAAAACAGGAGCTAAAAGCACTGCAGTAGCTAGTTAAGAATACTCAACAAATATAAGTGAAGAACATGAGTATTCACATGAAAAAGCGGAGCGTGTCTCTCTCCCACACAAGGATTGCTAGGATCCGAATTTATTCAAACAAAAACAAAATAAAAGCACACAGACGCTCCAAGTAAAGCGCATAAGATGTGAAAGAATTAAAATATAGTTTCACTAGAGATGACCTGATAAGTTGTTGATGAAGAAGGGGATGCCTTGGGCATCCCCAAGCTTAGACGCTTGAGTCTCTCTGAATATGGTTGGGATGAACCACGGGGGCATCCCCAAGCTTAGGCTTTTCACTCTTCTTGATCACATAATATCACCCTTCTCGCTTGATCCTTGAAAACTTCCTTCACACCAAACTCAAGACAGTTCTCATTAGAGGGTTAGTGCATAATCAAAAATTCTCATATTCTGTAATGAACAATCATTCCCAAAGCTTCTGGACATTAGCTACAGCCACCAATGCTTTGTGGAGCAAAGAAATCCACACAAACATCGTAAAAGAGCGAATGCAAAACAAAAGGCAGAATCTGTCAAAAACAGAACAGTCTGTAAGACGAATTTTTTCGAGGCACTTAAGTTGCTCAGATGGATGGCCAAATAATGAAAGTTGCGTACATATCTCAGGAAGATGCGTGATTTTTCAGAATTTTTCGAATTTTCTACAGGGAGAAAAGCTCAAATTCGTGACAGCAAAAATCTGTTACTGCGCAGAAATCCAAATCTTGCATCAACTTTCAATATAGAACTTTACTTGGCACAACAATGCATAAAATAAAGATACAAAGGAGTTGCTACAGAAGTAACAAACTCCTTGACTCAAAGAAAAAAAAATAACAGAAAATAAAAACATGGGTTGTCTCCCATAAGCGCTTTTCTTTAAAGCCTTTTAGCTAGGCATGAAATTTTGATATGCTCTCATATGTATAAGAGTTGAATATAGAGAGCATCAAAAAGCAAATACCAAACACATTTAAGTCTAACCCACTTCCTATGCAAAGGAATCTTGTAAGAAAACAAATTAATAAGCATGAACTACTAGCATAGAAAGCAAAACAAGTGCAACTTCAAAAATTTCAACAAAAAGAGAGGAGACTTGATATTATTGAGATATATGAATCCATGCCTCCCTCTCTCATAAAAACTTTCAGTAGCATCATTGATAAAATCCACAATATAATCATCACATGAAACATTCTTACCATGATCCATATGCACAAAAGTATCTTCATTTTCCACATAAGAAAAGTTCTTCTCATTAATAACAATGGGGGCAGGATCATCATAAAGAACTCGAACATGATAGACAAGTTGTATATTAAAGGGATGGTTTTGGGTAATCTCTCCATAACTATGACAAGTTTCATGAGGATGACTGTAATTATAACCTATGTCATAGTATTCTTTATAATAATTATCAAAGACTGGAGGCATAGTATCATCATAAGCAATAGAATAGTCATCTTCCAAACTGTGTTCATTCGTAAACATATCATTATTTTTAATAGAAGGAGATGTATCAAGCATATAATCAGCAATAGCAAAAGGATTTTCAAACACCTCATCCCCAAGCTTAGAGCTTTTCATATCATCATTGGAAGAAACATGGATAGTACTAATAGTATGGCAATCATTAATATCATCATTTTCAGAATTGGTACCCCAAAGATTTTCAATATCAAAAGTAGTTTCATTTTCCCAATCATGATCACTAATATAAGTAACAGGCATAGGTTCATCATCAAGTTCAGAATCATCGAATTCAGAATTATAAGTATCAATTGTAACAGGAGCAACAAGTTTGGGAGAAGATACCGTTTCCTCTCTCCTTTTACTCCTCTTCTTCTTCTTCTTCTTCTTCTTTCCCTCTTCTTTTTATCTTTAGGAGGGAGAGGTTTGAAAGGAAGCTCCTCCACATAACCTGGTTTAGTATTAGAGACAATGGAAGAAACTTGGGGGGACTCCTCTCTTTCATTAATGAGAACAAAACACATATTAGTCCTGTCATACTTTGGTAAAGTCTCATCCTTTATAATATTTTGTATGTAGGTGTTAGCATGGCAATTATTAACACAATAGAGATAACATCCATGCAACACACTATTCATATCAAGATCACTCATATCTAACAAGGAAGTTTTTCTTGATAACTCTTCACACCCCAAAAATAATGTAAGTTCATCATGTTGATTAGGAGTGATCATGTTATCACAATACAAATTTGCAGTAATTGGATTCGAAAGGCTATTATCATGACCTGAACATTGAAAATTAAAATGACCCACTTCATAGCAAAGTTCACAAATAAAAGGATGGAGGTCACAAACTTTTTCACCAAGATCTCTTAGAGCCTTGTACCATGTTCTAGTTTTTTCATTCCTATGATAGATACAATATTCATCTTCGATTTGATTAATTCCACAAGGTCTATGCATTCCACAAAAATTAACATGCTTATAAGAAATAGTATTTTCAGAAGTTTGAGCATGTTTATTGCAATCATTAACAACAATTTCATTTTCCATGCAAGTGTCTTTGAAAGGTTCATGATACACGTCCCAATTTTCTTTAGGAACATTAATATGAGAAGCAAAGGTTCTAAAACAATCAACAATAATTTGAGAATCAAGACCATATTTAGCACTAAGCTCTTGAAAACTAGCAGTTTCAACGAAAGACTTAATGCAATCATATTCATAGTTTATACCTGATTCTTTACCTTTGTCATTCTCCCAATCCTCAGCATTGTTTTGAATTCTTTCAAGAAGATCCCATCTAGCTTCAACCTTCTTGCTTGTGAAAGAACCATGTGAACATGCATCTACATAATCCTTGTAATGACCTGAAAGCCTTGCATAAAAATTAGTAACAATTATTTCCTCAGAAAGCTCATGGTTAGGACATTTGAGTATTAATGTTTTCAGCCTTCCCCAAGCTTGAGCAATGCTTTCTCCATCATGAGGGTAAAAATTATAAATGTAATTCCTATCTAGATGCACTTCATGAAGAGGATAAAATTTAGAGTAAAAGAGAGATTCAAGCTGTTTCCAATTCGAAGGTTGTTCATCCAGCAGCCTATACCATTCCTTTGCTTTGTCCTTAAGTGACAATGGAAATAGTTTCCTCATGACATTTTCTCTTGATAAACCTGCAACCTTAAATAACTCACAAAGTTCTGTAAGTTTCGACAAGTGAGCACTTGGATGGATTGATCCATCCCCTGCATACTGATCATTCATAACCCTTTCAACAATTTTCATAGGTATTTTAAAAGAAATACTTTCAACAGGTGGATTTGGAATATCACAAACATCATTAGAATTATCACATATTGGAGACAAAGCATTATCAAGGCAAAATAATTCCTCCATAGCTGAGGAGCAAAAAAGATTATTTTCATATAAACTAGCTTCCCCAAGCTTAGGCTTTTCCACAGCCTTAGCAATAATGGTGTCCAAAGAATTTATACTAATAACATTACTACCACTATTATGCAAACAAGCCTCCATAGGTTTTTTAATTTTCTCTTCAAAAGCATCATGTCCTAATTCCATATAAAGTTCATAGAGATCTCTAATTTTTTTGTTGTTTTCCATTAAGCCTAACTAGTGAAAATAAAAACAAGAAACAAAAAGAAATAATTGCAGAATCTAAAGGAGATACCTTCCAACGCTTACCTCCCCGGCAACGGCGCCAGAAAATAGCTTGATGTCTACGCACGCTTCTATTCTTGTAGACAGTGTTGGGCCTCCAAGAGCAGAGGTTTGTAGAACAGCAGCAAGTTTCCCTTAAGTGAATCACCCAAGGTTTATCGAACTCAGGGAGGTAGAGGTCAAAGATATCCCTCTCAAGCAACCCTGCAATTAAGATACAAGAAGTCTCTTGTGTCCCCAACACACCCAATACACTTGTCAGATGTATAGGTGCACTAGTTCGGCGAAGAGATAGTGAAATACAAGTAATATGGATGATTATAAGTGTAATTGCAATCTGGAATAAAAATGGCAGCAAGCAAACATGTAGCAGAACTTGTTGTAAACGGTGTTTCAATGCTTAGAAACAAGGCCTAGGGATCATACTTTCACTAGTGGTACCTCTCAACATGTTAGCACAACTGAATGCAAGTAAATGATACTCGGGATTATTCTCCTTCTTGATAACACAAGAGTACTATGTGTAGGGCTGCAAAAGCACTCCTCAAAGTCTGAGTAAACAAACACCACAATTCCCAAGAACAAGCCATGATAAATATCTAAATTATTCATAGAGTCACACACAAGTACCCACACTGTCACCTTGATACCGTGTTGTCACAATGACTCCGGAAACTAGATACAATCACTTGAGTAGCATAAACATTACATATGAATTCAGCGATACTAGCAATACTCATGATCACATAAAGATCACACCATGGGAGAGAGAGATAAACCACATAGCTACCGGTAGAGCCCTCAGCCTCGGGGGAGACTACTCACACATGGTCATGGTGAGCACACTTGATGGAGAGGTTGATGAAGAGGTGCAGCCCGGAGAGGAGACGGCGGCCCGCTGCAGCCACGGGCGGCGGCGGCGCTGGAGATGGCGATGGGTCGATGGAGATGGTTCCGGGGGCACTTCCCCGTCCCGACGGCGTGCCGAAACAGACATTATGTCCCCTGAAACTTGTCGTCGATGGTGGCGACGCTGCGGAACTCTTCGTGGAATATGACAGGATTTTTTTAGGGTTTTCGCGTCGGGAGGAATAAATAGGCGAAGGGGCGGCGTCGGTGGAGTCCCGAGGGGCCCACCTTACCTGGTGGCGCAGTCCCACCCTTGGCCGCGCCACCATGTGGTTTGGCCACCTCGTGGCTCCTCTTCGTCTCTCCTTCGGACTCCGTGACGGTGTTGGAAAAATAGGGACTTGGTCTTTTGTTTCGTGCAATTCCGAGAATATTTGCAGAAGTAATTTTCTGGAACCAAAAACAGCAGAAAACAGGAACTGGCACTTCGGCATCTTGTTAATAGGTTAGTCCTGGAAAATGCATAAAAATGATATAAAGTGTATATAAAACATGTAGCAATTGGTATAATATAAGCATGGAACATCAGAAATTATAGATACGTTGGAGATGTATCATGCATCCAAACCTTGAGCCAAAACCCATGCCATTTGTGTCTACCATAACTAACTATTATGTGGTATTTCCTGCCATTCCAAGTAAATACTTCATGTGCTACCTTTAAACTATTCAAAACTTTATTACTCCTTATTTGTGTCAATGTTTTATAGCTCATGAGGAAGTTATGTGGCGCTTTCTCTATCACCTTGTCATTTACTCATGACAAACTTTCACCAATGGACTAGTGGCATATACATCCGCTTATCCAATAACTTTGCAAAAAGAGCTGGCAAATGGGTGCCCAGTCCCAATTAATTACAACTTTAACCGCTTGATTCTCTTCACATGTTTTTCCAATGATTTATCAGAAGCAATTTTCAAAATGTTAAACAATATCAAATAGGCACTCCTCCATGGTATGTGATTGTTGGAAGGCACCCGAAGATTTGGTTAGCCATGACTTGTGTAAGCAAAGGTTGGGAGGAGTGTCATACCAATTTATAAATATGCATGTGTAAACTGTGAGTACCGGAATTACACTTCCAGACCTCCTGTGTAATCATGTCAATCCCAAGATCAATGTTGACAACACAGCGAAATGATACCATTGCAGAACGTACAAAAAGTACAGTTACATAGTTTGAATAGCAATAGCGAAATGTCTTGTGACATTTGTTACAATCAGAAAGCTCAGCGGAAATATAAATGTGAAGTGACTCCATCTAGCCACAGGCAGTCGATGTAGTCCACGAGGCCTCACTCTTAAGCATCGTCGTAGTAGTCGTAGTCTTCTTCTTCTTCGTAGTGATCTGAATAATCAACAAAAGCAATGCGATGAGTACATAATAATGTACTCAGCGTGCCCCCTCATGCAAAACCTATAATAGCTACATGTGGCTTCAAAGAAAGGCTATATGGTTCTTTTGCATAAAAGCTAATTTTATTTGTAATACCATAATAGTTTTGATAAAACGATTTTGGACGAAAACATGTTTTGTATTCAGTGTAGTATTTCTCATCAAAGTGAGTGTCCTCGACACCTCACGTTCTGCATAGGATTTCAGAATAGGGGTAGAGGGAAGTAGCAAAACAGGGTTCCTGTATGTCAAGAAAGATTCATGTGTCGTCCATGACCGTGGACACGGCTATTCGAATAGTTTTACACTCTGCAGAGGTGGTACACTTTCACCACACGTCACAAACTCACCTAGTTGCAACCAGCCGTCGCTAGCATAGCAATAGAGAATTCGTGACAAGGTCTTTTAGCTAGATCCCCCAAAGATGTGACATGCCCACCGGGTATGGCGCCGGAACTGAGAGTACGTCCCCAAACCGGCCCCCCCATCTGTGCCGAAGGTTCTCCCGTAGGCAGACACCCCATCTGCGGTACGGCGACATCGACACCAAAGGCTGACTAACTTACTTGACCCAGCCAGAGCCCATTAGCATGTGGTTGTACGGTGGTCACAATCTTCAAATCCGAGACTTATTAGGCCCTTATGCGGCACGGACGACAGATTGCCCCCTTCAGCTTGTGAAGGGCAGCCAATCGCTCCTTCATCAGTTGATCCAGCAGTCGCCCGCGCCAGTATTAGATGGTAAGTTTCACCCAGAGTAGAAAGTAGAGTAGAGGAAGCAACAACGGCTTATCAGCCAAGCTCAACGAGCTCATCAAGTTCATAAAGATGTTTGTGACCCAAGGGTCAACCAATTCCTCCAAAGAGGCAAGATAAAGATATCCTACTGGATATTAAGCATGGCTAAGCATTTCTACTCTACAGGATTACTATATAATTTCTACTCAGGGTATCAAGTATATAAGGCGACAAGCAGATCAGTCTGGTGTGTCAATCGACACGCCAGTAAATTGAAAATAGCATGTATAATTTTAAAACAATAAATAATGCCCCATTTTAAAAACATAGGATAAAAACATGAGAGGGGGGGGGGGCATGCCTTCGTTGATGAATCGTCTTCTTCTTCAGTAGGCTGATTATATCCACGTTCTTCCATAAGCTGATTATATCCACGTCCAACCACGTCACTCCCTACTCGTCGTAACGATAGCAAATGGCAACCAAATAAATACCAAAGCAATAATTACCAAATTCAAATAAAATACGAATGTGAATGAAGGGAGTAGTAGTTGAAGAAGAAGATAGGACAACTTGATAGAATTGTGGAAGTGAGTTGTGGGAACTCGGATATATGAATCAAATGGCATATACGGGATGCCCGAATAGATTATCAGAATTGGATGTAGTGCTAGGATATATGGATAGATCTTGCTATATATGGATAGATCTTGCTATATCTAACTGATTACAAACCCAACATAAAGGTTATAACATGGTTGGTCGTGCTCGTGTAACCCAATAAACTCAAATAACATAGAGTAGCATAACTAGATAATTAGCAAACATGTAAATCAGACATATCAACAAACCATATCATACTAGTTTGTAATCATCAAACCAAACTTGTCATACTAGTAATATAAACCGTAGCAAGGATTATCTAGCATGCTAACATGAACATATAAGCAATACAAGAGCTAAGGTAAACATCATCATCATATATAAAACAATATCAATTGCAAGCTAAAGTTGATACTATGAAAACACACATTACACTCGCGCAACATATAACTATACACCAGAACACACAAGGATAGCATAAACAATAAATAAATACTATCATAGCTAAACTTCAACGATAATAAGCTAGAAGCTAAACAAGGTATGACAACATCACAAACATATGAATCATGCCATAGCAATATCAAACTCGGATATGTTAAATATACATGAACAACTCAATTACACCTTCATAACAAGAATAACATTACAAGTGTAAAGTACTAAGCACATTATATACTAAACAAAAATATCATTACAAACATATAGCAAACAAAGTATAGCATATACTAAGCAAGGTCATAACATAACACTATATGAATAAACACGAAGGAGATACAAGACTATACATTTGAGAGATACTATAACATGGTACCAAATAACGGGCAAGCATAACATTACCAACATGAGAGAACAAAACACACAAGTATATACTACAAGATCACACGCATGACATTCAACACTCCAATTAAAAGAAAACACATGCTCACAAGCATATACACAACGATATGATACTATCATGCAATACTTACGTGACATACAAACTACCATAAGCACGAGATGATCTACTACAACAAATAACTCACAACTAGTAAGGTAACATACATGTATTAGACACACTATATATCTAGAACCAAACAACACTGACGCATATTATTATCTAGTCAATAGGCAAGTCTATGCTAGCATACCCGAAGACAAGGCACTATTTAACGTACAATGCTAACATGAAAAGAATCAAAATATTCATAAACACACAAAGAACTAAGCAATCAAATGTGACACGAATTTAGATCGAGCTATACATACATGCAAAATATTAACATATATCCTAGCATAAAGATATATCTGACTAGAATAAATAGAACTAAACATCATGTCAAACACAAGATAGAAAGATAGCTAAGCATGAATGATAAACAAACAACGTACTTGCAATAACACGATAAGGTACCTAGAGTATGAATATAACAACTAAGTGTATGCATGGCTAAATAAGCAAACAATATGAATCAAGAATGCCATCTATTTATAAAGTACTAACTTACTTCACAAAAGTACTAAACAAGTAATGGACTACTAAGCAAACTCTTAGCTAGACATGCTTTACGAAACTAACAGTAACAAGTCATGCATGAATAAAGGATTAAACATGGATCAACACATCACACAAATATATTACTACAAGACATCACCGTAATCATGCTAGTGCTAAATAAAATTAACACACGCAATTCTATTTATGATAATAAACCAAAAAATAATATTTAAATACAACCGACTATCTAAACATGTCACCAAATATGCACAGAAATTACAGAGAACTCCTATACATGTGATACATCTAAGAAAAATAAATCACCCACAAAATGAAGCACACAATTCAAATAACAATTGATTCGACTAAAAATTGTTATATTAAACCCAGCTTAAAATATACCCAACGTATTTTAAATACAACCCCATCTGATGGCCTGTACTATCATCTAGATACTTTCACATGTTTCGATTAAAGTGTACAGATGAACCAGAAATGGATTTGTATGACAATGTCACTATTCGACGAATTGGCATCAATGGAGTATTTTCTCTACGGTGGTCAGATTTGGAGATCCTACTTCTCCCATGGATTAGCGGTGATTACTGGCATGAATTGACATGAAAGGATATCAAAGAGTCGTGCTCAGATTTGACGATGGCATACCCATGTCGACATGGAATGGCATGGATAGAGTTGGAACGGCCAACGGCATAGATGGGCTGTGAAATATTGTCTAGACGGTAGGGCTAGTTAAGATGAGAAAACGAGAAAAGGGAATTGATATGATTCTCACCATACGCGACGAACTCGTCGGACGAAGTAGATGAACGGAGCAGATGTGGTCGCGCAATTCGTCCGCTGCGATGAACCAATCCAGATTCTGGTTGCCTAGATCGGGCCTTCACCTCCTCGTGGCCATGTTGACGCAGCAGTTCGGCTTCTGGTAGCCGATCGCTGGAAACGCGACGGCGTCGTCGTCGAGGAGCTTCGTGAGCTAGGGCTTGTGCTGGCAGCGAGAGGTAGAAAGTAGAGGTAGAGGAAGATGAATGGAGACTCTACTTTGGCCGGGGCGAGGCGGCAGATGGATCCTTGGCTTACTAGCTTTCCGCCTGGGTGCATGCATAAAGGGGAAGCAGTGCGACGTTCGTGCGACGCGGACGGACTGGAAAACGTATGGCTGAGTAAAGAGAAATTGATGCGGCAGTTTAAAGACGAGCTGCCGTTTCTGTTTGCTGGGTGCGTTCTTCCATGGAGGAAGACGAAGCAGCGCGGTGCTGGGCGTGCTTTGCTGGGACTCTGTCCCGTGCGTGCGTGCGAGAACGAGCAGGGTTGGCTAACTGAGTTTGGCTCGGCTGCATGCTCTAGACTTTGGTTTGATCGATCGGAAATAGAAGGGAGAACGAAGCAAAGAACCATCGGGGTGCTAGTGCATCGGTACGAAAAAGGAACTGAAGAAAGATAGGAAGAAACGAACGATCGGTGCATGCTGTGCTACTTACGTACAGTGCAATCAGCCAGAGCTTGGCGTACATGTATGTGTCCATGGGATTTTAGAGATAGAATGATAAGAGGAAATAGTAAGGAAGGAAAGAATCAATCGATGATCTACTAGTTCGGTACTGGCGTGTATGGGCATGGCTACAGCCTGCATGTACAAACGTGTGTGATTTATGTGGAGGACCAAATCCAATTAGGATTTTAGATAGAATGATATAAGAGATAAAAGAAATAGAGTTTCATTTTTGGGAAATCTAGAAAATGCTATAAAGCTCCGAAAAATACCAAATGAATTTATGAACACGAAATCTAATTCAAAAGAGGATATTTAATTTGTTGAAACCAAGAAGAAAATACGATCCAACTTGAATGAAAAATAAAACAAAGATTTATTCAAGTTGATGCTAAATTCATTTTAAAGCTTCATGTTTAAGAAAAGTCTAGTTAAGTTTTATTTTATTAAACGAAATTTTCTATTCCTCATTTTTGGATAAAAGTTTTTTGAAAACTCCAAAAATCGGTCTGTTACATAAACAAAAGAGAAGAGGGATGATCTACCCTTGGGTAGAAATAACGTCCTTCATGGGAGCCGCTCTTGAAAGTCTGGGTGACAAAGGGGATAGAGTGCACACTGCCATTCGTTGACAACAACAAACACCTCTCAAAAACTTATTTTATGCTCTCTCTATGATTTCAAAAACTTAAAAAGCTCTAGCACATGATTTAATCCCTGCTTCCCTCTGCGAAGGGTCTTTCTTTTACTTTATGTTGAGTCAGTTTACCTACTTCTTTCTATCTCAGAAGTAAACACTTGTGTCAACTTTGTGTGCATAAATTCTTATATGCTTACTTATTGCACTTGTTATATTACTTTGTGTTGACAATATCCATGAGATATACATGTTGAAAGTTGAAAGCAATTGCTGAAACTTAAATCTTCCTATGTGTTGCTTCAATGCCTTTTACTTAGAATCTATTGCTTTACGAGTTAACTCTTATGCAAAGCTTTTTAATGCTTGTCTTGAAAGTACTATTCATGAAAAGTTTTTTGCTTATATGATTCAGTTGTTTACTCTTTATCTACTTGTTAGCAAACTATAGACCATTGCTTTGAGTCACTTCATTCATGACATGAGCCTTGCAATATTATTTGATCAAGATTGTGTGAAAGCATGTCTCCTCAGAAATTATTTTGTTGTTATCGTTTTACCTACTCGAGGACGAGTAGAACTAAGCTTGGGGATGCTTGATACGTCACCAACGTATCCGTAATTTCTGATGTTCCATGATTATATTATACCAATTGCTACATGTTTTACTTACACTTTATAGCATTTTTATGCATTTTCTGGGACTAACCTATTAACAAGATGGCACAGTGTCAGTTCCTGTTTTCTGCTGTTTTTGGTTCCAAAAAAGCTGTTCTGGAAATATTCTCGGAATTGGACGAAACAAAAGCCCAACCTCCTATTTTCCCGACACGTACACAAAGCCAGAAGGGCAATCCCGGGGGAGGCCCATGGCCTCCTCACCATGCCGTCGCGCGGTCAGTAGGGGGGGCGGCGTCGTGACGTTGTGAGGACGACTCGGCCACCCCCTCGCGCCGCCCTTTCGCCTATATAATCCTCCTGCCTAAAACCCTAAAACAACCGACGATTTCTCCAGAAGAGTTCCGTAGCTCCGCCGCCACCAAAAACCCCAATTCGGGGGACAGAAGTCTCTGTTTCGGCACACTACCGGGACGGGGAATTGCCCCCGGAGCCATCTCCATCGACTCCACCGCCATCTTCATCGCCGCTGCTGCCTCCTATGATGAGGAGGGAGTAGTTCTCCCTCGAGGCTGAGGGCTCTACCGGTAGCTATATGGTTTATCTCTCTCCCATGGTGTGATCTTTATGTGATCATGAGCTTTGTAATCTAGTTGAATAAGTAGATGTTACTCTTTATCTATTATGCCACTCTAGAGGTTACTTTAATATGAACTACGGAGTCACTCTCCACGGTGTGAAGGTGACGGTGTGCGCATCGTGTGTGACTCCTTTAAGATGTTGTGGCGTTTGTTTACTCAGACTTTGAGGTGTGTTTTGCAGCCCTACGCAATGAATGGTGTTCGTTATCCAACAAGAGAGTGTTTGAGAGTAGCATTTATTTATTCAATTATGAGGTCATTGTTGAGAGTGTCCACTAGTTAAAGTATGATCCCTAGGCCTTGTTTCTAAGTATTGAAACACCGTTTACAACAAGTTCTGCTACATGTTTGCTTGCTGCCATTTTTATTTCAGATTGCAATTACTACTTATAATCATCTATATTACTTGTATTTCACTATCTCTTCACCGAACTAGTGCAACTACACATCTGACAAGTGTATTAGGTGTGTTGGGGACACAAGAGACTTCTTGTATATTAATTGCAGGGTTGCTTGAGAGGGATATCTTTGACCTCTACCTCCCTGAGTTCGATAAACCTTGGTTGATTCACTTAAGGGATTCTACAAACCTCTGCACTTGGAGGCCCAACACTGTCTACAAGAATAAAAGCGTGCGTAGACATCATGGCACAATCGTTTCTAGGACAAGCCGGTAGGTTTACTTATGATGACCAAACGTTCTTGAGGACACATGGAAATTTTGTCAAGTGCTTTCGCTTCATATAGTTGATTAATCTTCATTGTTTTGATAAGTGTTGTGTGGGTGAACCTATGCTAATGCACTGCCCTTCCTAGGACTAATACATACTTGTGATAAAACCCCTTGCAAGCATCCGCAAATACAAGAAAGTAATTAAGATAAATCTAACCACAGCCTTAAACTCTGAGATCCTGCTATCCCTCATGCATCGATATACCAACGGGGGTTTAGGTTTCTGTCACTCCGGCAACCCCACAATTGGCAACCGAATACACAATGCATTCCCCTAGGCCCATAAAGGTGAAGTGTCATGTAGTCGACGTTCACATGACACCACTAGAAGAATAACACCACAACTTAAATATCAAACCATTAAATATTACTCAACATAATTCACTACTAACATCAAGACTTCTCCCATGTCCTCAAGAACTAAACGAACTACTCACAAGACATCATATGGAACATGATCAGAGGTGATATAATGATGAATAACAATCTGGACATAAACCTTAATTCAACGGTTTCACTCAATAGCATCAACCACAAGGAGTAATTAACACCGGGAAAGCTTCCCCTATGAACTAGACAAGATTCAACCCTAGATGTTACAGCAGAACGGAGTGGAGCGGCGGAGATGATGGTGCTGGCGGTGGAGATGATGATGATGATCCCAATGAAATCCAGCTCGATGACGGTGACGATGGCGAGGATTTCCCCCTCCAGGAAGTAATTTCCCCGGCAGATTTCTCCCTGCCGGAGAGCTTTTCTCTCTCTGGTGTTTTCCGCCTTGTGGAGGCGGCGGAATTTTTCCTCGATGACCCCCCTAGGCTTAGGGTTTCCTGGGGATGATGTACGCGAAGGGGCACTGGCCAAGGTGGGCCAGGGCCTCCTCACCACCTGGCGGCGCGGCAGCAAGGTGGGCCATGCCACCACATGGTGAGGGCCCATGGTGGCCCACCTTGGGCTCCCCTTTTGGTTGCCTCCGTCATCTGACAAAATAGGAACTTCGGGATGTTTTCCTCAAATTATTGATCTTCGGAAATATGGTGTCTTGACGGTCCTTGTTCCAGCAGAAATCTGACTCCGGTGGTTAATTCTCCAATAATCATCAAACATGCAAAATAGGTAAAATAACATAAGTATCATCTATAAATATGACATATATCAATGAATAACAGTAAATTATGATATAAAATAGTGATGCAAAATGGACGTATCAGCCTCTACATCATCATCCCCATCAAGACCAACACCATCTCCATCGTCATCACCGTGATCCGCTCCGTTCCCCTCGTAGTTTGAGAGTTGCTATACCCTAGATACTTTTTTTTGAACCTTATACCCTATACCCTAGATACTTGTCTTGTGCTACTATTCATGTTTGTGATTGAGTACTTGTCATTATTTGTGGGTGAAGTTATATTTTCAGATTGTGTTGTACCACTTATGCCACAAAATATCATCATGTTTGCACGTTGTGAGTAGTTCCCGTATGTTCCTGAGGGCATAGGATGAATTGGCAATGATTTATATATAACATGTGTTGGTATTTTGTCAAGAGTTTATCTTTTATATGATTCTATGATGGTGTTGTGCGAGCGTCGACTGCACAACACTTCACCTATATGGGCTCATAGGAGAACACCGTAGTATAATAAATTGAGGAAGACTTGGGAGGACAAGTAAACCTGAGACAGAGTAATGAAGTTATATTATGAGGGTATTAGTATCGGGGACCTTAGAGTGTAATGCTATGGTGGGACATTATGTCTTAATAATTCTTGTGCAGTCATTTACTTGGCCACATGATCCATCATAAGGGGTTGTAGTCTATTTATTTAGCTATACCGAATTATGGCTCCGTCCAAAGAAGATTAAAACTTGACAAGATATTCAACGTGTTGTTTAATAAATCTCTATGCCTAGCTTTATCCATGCCGTCCTCGGGAACGTTTTCCACATATAAGTTACACATCACTTGAGCTTGTCCTCTTGCCACATAAGAGGATTGGGCTTTCTCTCTTTGAGAGCTTTCACTTGCTACTATTTATTTTCTGCATTGCAACTATACAACCAAAAATACCAAAAACACTTGCATCTTTTATTGTTTTATTTATCAACCTTGCTAACCAATACCTTCAGCTCCTCGTGGGTTCGACAACCTTTTCTAATTGAAAAGTACTACAATTGATCTCCTGCACTTGGGAGCCATCACACGCAAACACCTTGATTTTTAGCGGGATCTTCATCTTCCAAATCTTGTTATTATCGTTAATATCGATTGCACATAGAGAAGCGGATTATAGGCAGTTGGCTAGAATCGATTGCACATGATTTGTTCAGCCGTGCACCTCACAGCTTGCTAGTAGAATCACACACTAAGGTTTAGTTCTACCATGATGCTTGTTTTAATGATTAAAATCCATGTTTCGTATTTCTATGATTCTTGTATTTACTCATTTTGAACACTTTTCGTTACATGTAACAAAGATGGGATGTATGCATAGATTGATTCAATGACCGGGGCTTTGATACCCTTTTCTTAAAAAACATGGATGCATTGCTAGTTGATGATTGAACTTAGAAACAACATAGATACATTACCATGAATGACCAATAAACTAGCAGTGCCAAACATATCACGACAAAGCTTTTTAGCACGTTACATTCGATTCCGATGATTTCCTATATGCTTAAACAAGCAGATACCTATAATTTTGTGTTTACCCTAAGAAGGACAAGCATATGGTCGAGACATTTCTATTTAATTGCATCCTAAAAATATCTTGCACAAACATACCTTCTAGAAAATATTTGTTAGATAGTACGATTAGAACTCAATCTTCGGCGAGCATTTAGGACCACAAGACATACATATAACACATACAATATGGGCCACTTGAGCACCACAAACTATTATATGGAGCATGGGATCTTTCAGAACACTAATAGACCATAAGACATGCATATTACTATGATGACCTAAGTAGCACAATTTAATCTACGGACCGTATGCAATCTTATCTAATTTTATATTGGATTCAGAAGGGCTCGATTAAGTGAAAGATTTCTTGAAAAATAAACGTGTCAAAATGGAAATAACCAGGGCAATGTTTGATGTGAAATAATGTTAAATTAACTGGAACTATATTTGCAACAACAAACAATAAATCCTATAACCGAAAAAAACATATCAACTTTTGTAGCAGTATTATGTAGTTTAGTTCTTAAGTATAACAGAAAACTATAATAGCAAGGAACATGTTGTGACGACCTGCCATTACCAACTAAGCTAGTGGCACCGGTCTGTGGATTATTGCTTGATAAAAACCATGTCTTATCAAATAATAAGCCACCTCAGAGATATAGAACACATATTAGATAAAACGGTTCATTAATATTATAAACCATGCCACACATGGCTTAAAGTTAATTAGGCTTCACAAAGTGAGAAGGAGAAGTAGCAGGGAGAAAAACACATTTCTTCAATGCAAACGCAGACATGCCCCTTTCCCAAAACCTGCTCGTCACCTACGGTTCAGTGTGTAGAGAGATGAATGAGGTAGGAAAAAGAAAGCTTGGTACGGCTGCTTGGAGACAGAGTATGAATGCTAGGAGTGTTCCCTTAGCCTGCTTGCTCTACTCCCCTATTTAACACCAAGAAACCCTTCCTATTGGCTCGTAATTGCTACCCATCTCTATTTCACTGTGAGGGAAATGTGGTGTGTTTTGATCATGGGAAAAATAGCACGCTATAGCGCGATACAATAAGCTAATTGTGTGCCGACACTAGTTTACTATAGCGTGTTATTTTCTTTCCTTTGTTCTTGTTGGCTCGGTGGAGATCCCATGCCTAAGCCATTGTTTTCTCTAGTTGACATACCTTGTGTGAAGATATTTTTTGTGGTCAGCCTGTGTCCACATTTGGCTGGGTAGTCAAGTAGTAGTACTTTTGTATTGCTCAAGTCTAGGTGTAGCCTTATTGTACTGTACGTGCCTACGATGGTAGCAAGTTTTCCTTGGCACAGTTTTTTTTAGGTAAAAGTTATGACACAGGTGACGCACCTCAAAATTACATTCACCGTGATCATCGCCTCATCGGACACCGTCGACAGGTGGGCTTTGAGCGGGCCCATGGGAGGCTTTTCACTACCGGGCCACGTGAGCCAGAATCACTACCGGGCCAAGTGAGCCATGATATTCGTGGATTGTGGGCTGTGGCAATGCCCCGGGACGAGGTCCGACAGGGGCCCTTGCTACTCCGGGATACAAAGTGCTCGCTCTGTTCGGGGCCTCCGAGACATGATTCTGCTCGTCAGGCGTCAGTTCATGACTGGCCTCGAGGCTGAGAAGTGCAGGCAGATAAACTAAAGAGATTCTGCTGCTACTCGAAAGAGATTCTGCTGCTACTCGTAGTTTATCTGACGCCATGGACCGTTTTCATCTATACTGAGCAACGGTTAGCTCTTTCACGTGTTACCACTTTTACACCATCCATATAAGCCCTGAACACATCTCTTCTTTACCAGTGAGTCCTGTTCTTGGTACGGAGTGCTCATGGAGGTGCGCCTATCTAAGCTTTTCCTCAGTTCCTACTGTATGTTTACATGATTAACCTTGTTCTGAGATATGGCAGGACGGCTGGCCTCTTGGACTGGGTGCCCCGAGTGCGAGAGATGGCTCTTCCTCCTCCACCGTGGCCTTCACCCCATCTCACTGCCTTTCTTCCTTCGCTTCGTCTGATATAGACACAGAGGTCAGAATCGATCGACTCCTGCTTATTAGTACTAACTAACATATACGTAGCAGTGTTTGCAATATAACAGTGGCATCGTAGATAGATCAGTTGGATCTCATACTCTTCCCTGCTACTTGTTGCAGTCGGCATGGTCTTTGCCGCGCGGCGGCATGACGCTGGCGACCTTGATAGGCCTGGTGGACGCCATGGAGAGCCGGCGCAGCAGCCGTGGCGCGAGGGCGAGCAGAGGCGGCAAGCTGAGGACGTTGCTGCTCTCGCTCTGCCTCCGGAGCCATCTGGAGAACGGCCCAAGCGCCGCGCCGTCGCTCGGCCAGTTCTTGGAAATGGAGAGGTGGGCTAGTAGTGGCAGCAGTGGCCATGTGCACAGGATGCTCCCGTGGAACTGTGGCTGACGAGCCTGCACTGATCATGCCATGGCCGGCGGAGTAGAGAACACTGTATCTTTTTGAACCTGCTACGGGTTAGAATGATAATAAGTTACTGAGCATGGTTCTAACAGTAATAGGTCGTTTTCTTCTGTTCGGACTGGTATATTTCACGTTAAGGAATCATGTTGGTTGAAGCCTGCAAGCAAGCAGCGAGAAAGCGAAAAAAAAGGGAGTTTCTTCCATGAAAACAAGACTGTTGCAAGTCTAGTTAAAATGTTAAATGTCTCGAATGAGACATAGACTGAAGCACTGAGACAGAAAACCTCTGCAGATTAGTTGGTTAATTAAGACCAGCACACCATTTTTCTTTTAAAGGATGATTTCTAGCGTTGCTTATTAGGATTCAAAATTCTCCAACACTGTATCGTTTTGAACCTGCTACGGGTTAGAGTGATAATAAGTTACTGAACATTAATCTAATAGTAATAGATCGTGTTCTTCTGTTTGGAGTGTTGTGTTTAAGCAAGCCTACACGAGAGTTTCTTCCTTCAAAACAAGACTGCTGCAAGTCTCTTTTGAGTGTCCCGAATGACACAACGACAAAATCTCTGACTCACTAAGACGGAAAACATCAGCAGATTAGTTGGTACTAGAAGGAAAAGGTGCGCCCATATGTTCTCTATCGATGTTGAGGGAGTTTTTAAAAATAATTTTTAAGAATTCAATGAATTTCATATTTAAATATATTTGCTGCTACTTTTATATATGTGTAGACCACACACTAGACGTTGTCCCTCTGAATAATTTCGTATGAAATAATAGAATCTTGTACTACACACTCATCCTATTTTTCAGATTTTCCGTTGTGATTTATATAAAAAATAAAATCAGAACTTAGTTCAGGTGTAGGTCTCGTGGTGACCAGAAAAGTTTTCTGAGCAGAAAATATGACCATTGGGGTCTAAACCATCAAAACACAAAGCTTGTATAAAAATGCAGGGAGCTAAGTGGAAATATTGAATCTTAGGGAGGGGCGGGGACAGAAACACTAGTTCCCATGCATCCGCATCCCGCCAGAGCTGTATAATTTTGTTGTTGGCCTTGGGCATCAACACAAGGAACCCTAAACATCTGACATATCACTCATGAAAACCAAGAAAATACCGAGCTCTAGAATGAGGAAGACACATGCTGTCAATGGTGACCTCTTAGGTATAAGTTTGGGCCATCTGATATCACGACGATAAGTAGAAAGCCTTTTTCAGTATAGTAACGGACGAGGATATTCCAAATCTATATTGTGCCATCGTGGCTATGCAACCAACATTCTAATATTTTGATGCTCCGCTGTGGCAGAGATGCGTAGTCTCAAGGAATAATCGTCTTTTGATCCCTACAAAACTATCTCGTCATTGCGGTGTTTCTCTAGTATCATCGCAAAGTCAATGATATACCAATATATATTGAAGAAGACTACTAGGCTTGCAGAGTGGTGGCATCACTCTTTGTCACACTCTAGTGCATTGGCTTTCTCTTGCGCCCATCAAGTGTGTTGACAACGAATCTCTAACCTGTTAGCGTTCTTTCAACGGTCATATACTTTTCACGCCCACAAAAAAAATCAAGACAATGTGAAGAGGAAAAAGCTGAAAATTTTGCGATGGGCTACCGTATTATGTTTTCTTCACTATGGTTTATATACCGTATTTTTTTTGCGCAAATATTGTATTGTCTTCATTACTCTATGAAATAAAGATAAATATTGGCTCCTAGATGGCATAGTAGCTGATTGAACACTGCATTTCTTTTGAGTAAATGATTCAAATTCAATACAACATGTTTTATGTAGCAAGTCAAATACTGCATTTATTTTGCATCAAATACTGCATGTTGAGGCGATGTTGGGTGAGGCGTTTTGTACCCCATGTTACATGTAGCTCGTTTTTTGAAAAAATCGTCATCAACACTTTTCAGCTTCCAAAAATCCTGAAAAATCCCAGACATAGATAACATATAGGTCTACAAGCTTCGTTCCTGCATGCGTGAGGAGAGCACATGCGATAGGGTTCCACAGCTTCCCGCTAGCGTCGCCGCCGATCTGCTCGTCCTGTGGCCTTAGGCCATGGCGACGCGGTGGATCCCGGTGCTCGCTGGCGGGAGGGCTCCGTTTTCGGATGTGTTTTTGTGTTTTGTTAGGTTTTGTGTCCTGCTCAAGAAGACGACGCGACGGCGGCTCCTTGAAGATGGAATAAGGTTCTCCCTGTCTAGCCCTGTTCCGCAGCGTGTCTATCGTTGTTGGAGGGCGTGTGGAGATGTGTCTCCGTCGAATCTCGCGGGATTCGATCGGCGTTTGTCTACGGCAGATCCGATTGGATCTGGTCGTCGTTCGTCTATATTCGTGTGTCTACAGGTTGGATCCTTCTGATCCACTCTTCTCTTCATCGGCGACGTTTGCTCATCTGGTGCGTTGGTCCTGTGGGGCCTTAGCACGACGACTTTCCGACTGTCTACTACAACAAGTTTTGTCCGACTCCAGTGAGCGAGGGGCGATGACAGCGGCGCGCCATTGGCTCGTTCCAGTGCTTGTAGTCGTCACTAGGTGTTCTACGGACCTGGATGTAATTTTTGTTACTTATTACATTCTTTGTACTACCTTGACAATTGATGAATAGATTGGAAGTTTTTTCAAAAAAAAAACATCTAGGTCTACAAGTTTTCAAAGTTTCAACTCCAAATCCATTGTATTGTTGTACTTACAACTTACACGCGCAAGAAATTGGGCCAAAATTTGGATTATCGAGTGTCTACGGTGGGATCATGACCATACCGTGAGCAAAATAAGCCCAGTAAGCCCATTAAGCCCAGTTTCCACTGCCCAGTGGCCACATATAAGATCCTCACGCAGCTTAGGGTTTCTTCTCGAGCGCTGGCGGCGGATTAGGGTTTTACTTCCATTCTCAAGGTAAGCCTGCAAGCAGCGCCGCCTACTCCATGAATCTTGTGTCGGATCGCTCGTAACTCTGCGTCCGTTGCAGGTTAGTAGGAGCGAGCGGGAGTTCGGCCATGGCGCCGTCGCAGCCCAAGTCAGGGCTCTTCGTGGGGATCAACAAGGGCCACGTAGTCACCAAGCGCGAGCTGCCGCCACGCCCGTCCGACCGCAAGGGGGTAAGCCGTCTCCAATCACGACTGTCCTCCATCTACCGCTATCCGGACATATCCGTTTTCTCCTATGGATCTCAGTGTGCAATTGGTCTCTCCATGTAGATCGTGCTGGCCTCTGTCTGTTGTTTAGGTCTGTGTTTTATTCGGTAGTTCCGTTGTGTTTGGTCTGGTGATTATTGGCATTCGATTATAGCTGTTTCTTCTACTACTACTTTAAATACTAATTTTGGTCTTGGTTGTAGTTATGATCCAAAAAGGGCAGTGAGCTAAATGTTCAGTACATGTAGCATAATATGTTCATACTACTGAAGGGCGAAAAGTAGAGTTAAATATGTGTGAGGTTTACCTTAGCATTGCATAGAAGTTTGCCAAATTGAGAACAGCTGATTGTACACACTGAGAGCAGCTTGGTGTTTGCAATTATGCAATGATGCCTTAGCAAACGTTTGGAAATTTTGTGATTTCAGAAGTCCCAAGTTGCTAGTCCTGAGGTGTATAGTTGCTGCTGAAATGTAACAGCTTAATCAAGTACCTCATACTTTTGTTTCTGAAGTATCTCTAAAGACTGTACTACACAACCTTTATATTGAGTGTTACAGTGGCTGTCTGTAGATAGTTGTCAATGCATTTCTCAATTTCCTCTGGTCTTAGTCATATTCTCCTATCGTTTAATGCATAACCATGGCCTTGTGTAACCTGGCAGCATTGACTGTCTCTTGTTCTCATGTGTAAATCTGGATTCTGTGTTGGACTTAATTACATATGCAAGCTTGTTGTATTTCTTAATTGAAGTAACAGGCAATGCAGATTACCTTCCTACTAACATATTACTCCCTCCGTTTCAAATTATAAGATGTTTTAGCTTTTTTGTGAATCAGATGCATATAGACATATTTTAGTGTGTAAGTTCACTCATTTTGCTCCGTACGTAGTCTATATTGAATAATCTAAAACATCTTATGTTATTGAACGGGGGCAGTATTATTTACTACCGTTGTCTAGTCATTTCAAATGTGAAATAGAACCTTGCTGTGATTGAGACCAAATTGTTGTTCGGCTATTCTAGTTGGCTTTGTTTTTAAGAGATTAGTAACTTGTGTGAAACTGAAACGAAAGTAGCTCTGCACATGTGCTCCTATATTCTCAGCTGAATAATTAAAGAAATGTCTATCAAGTTGTCTGTTATCCTTAAACTGATATCTTGGCAATTTTCGCAGAAAGGGACAAAGAGGGTTCTGTTTGTCAGGAACTTGATCAGGGAGGTTGCTGGATTCGCTCCCTATGAGAAACGTATCACTGAGCTTCTTAAGGTTGGAAAGGACAAGCGTGCACTCAAGGTTGCTAAGAGGAAGCTTGGTACTCACAAGAGAGCAAAGAAGAAGAGAGAGGAGATGTCCAGTGTCCTTAGGAAGATGAGGTTCGTAACCAATAGTCCTATAGCAGTTTATATTAAGAACATTATTTTACTCCGACTTAGTTACTGAGAGCATCAGTGTGTAGTGCAGCCTAACATTAGAAGAATAATGTTTTTTTTTTGGTTTTTTAAGTGCATTGAAGACAAATAAATCCTTACATTGAGGGAATGCTGTATTGCTGTGCTAGTTTGCACCCAAGTTTAAAAAGGGCTAGGTGTAAATCCCTTGTTTTATCTCTTGCTCGTGCCTATCTTCTCTAAGCGCATTTCTGAGGCATGCTAAAGATTGTAGCAGCATGATTAGGTGCTAGGCGTTCTGTTGTTGCTAATCGTCTAGCTATCCATATGCACACTGTTTTAGCCATCCTCCAGCAAAGTTTTTTACTTTATAGATTTGGCTTTTCTCCTTGTCAATTAGTGTTGGTGGTAAACGACAGTTTCCAATTCAAAGATTACAGGTTTTCGGTGTTGCATGCAACAATGCAATCTTTACCATAGTGATTTTTATATTGCCTGTGGTTCTTTAGTTTATTTTGCCTGACCAAGTTCATACCTTCTACATTTAGAAGAATATAGTTGTAATTCGGTTTTGCTGCAATAATATGCTATATAAGTGAGTTAAATGTTCTCTCCTGGTATGCAGGTCTGCTGGTGGTGGTGCTGGTGACAAGAAGAAGTAGAACTTGCCTAGTTGGTGAACTTTATCCCAAAACTCTGAACTGTATTTCAGGCCGTACCTGTAGAGCAATGTCAATTGTGTTTGATTGTGGAACTATTAAATTTTTGGCACTATCTCCAGCCTGTGGTTTCTATTATGAGATGATCAATTTTGTTAAGCTATTTACAGAAGTGCAGTGCCTTTATTTTATTTCTGGGTAATCAGCAATTTATTCAGTGCCTACATTTTGTTCCAGCGATTGTTGTATGTTTTGGAAGTTGTCATTCCAGGGTGAGCTTGGATCATATTACCCAATATGGCAACATTTCTGGCGAAAACCTCGTGACTTGTCCAATTCAACTGTTGAGCACCAAGTGGAAACTGAAGTCAGTTTCAGGCTTTCAGCAGGTTGCATATTGGATAGGAGACACTTTGTGTTTATGTGTACCAGCAGGTTAATTGGACTTCAGGTTTCAAGTAGCGCGGGCCTCCCGCAGTGCCGCAACGTCGCCCCGCAAAGTGCCTGGCGGGCCATCTGCGTGAGTTCTAGCGGGACGAAGCGGGCCGATCTCGCGACCTGCCACACAGTCGCATACCTGCAATGCGCCGGAGGCCTGCGAGATCTTGGAGACTCCCGATGGCGGCGATGCTGGGGTTGAAGGCTGAGCCGCCGCCTCCATCTGTATATCCCGGCGGCGATGGGGATCCCGGCGGCGATGTTGACGTCCTTCTCCGACCGCTTCCCTCACCGCTCCACCACCGGCCGCCGACCATGCCCGCGGTTCTAGAGTTTCTCAGGCGCTTCCCTCGCCGCGAATCGCCGTTACTGGTCCTTCTCCGCCCTCCGCCGATGCCCCTGTCGCAATCGCTGAAGGTAACCACGCATTCCTCCCCAATCTTCGCATCCTTTCTTGAGCTTGTACGTTGGCTTGTTCCGGGACATGACTTGCTCCGAGCTAGTTGCCAGACTTGTGAGCATAGTGATAGAGGTTCTCTTGGCTTTAAAGGTTATTATGATTGTGCGTATGAGGACGTACAAAGATTGGGTGCTTTAGTTCATGATTTGGACAAGTTCTTACTTTTGGATTTAGGGAGTAGTCGAGCAAGATATCATTGAGGCGTGTTTTTACTAGTACTTGCTTATTGCGTGTCTCCAGCTTCAGTGATTCCCACCCCTATGAGCTGCCTGATTATTTCGAAATGCTACTAATTTTGGTGCAGATTATGTTTGCACTTGCTTCTGTTGTGTGTTTCCTACCTTATTGTCTTGCTGGATGATGTAATGAGAGAGAACTGATCTTTTATTCTTCTGTATGTAATTGGACAGTTGACTATGTTTACTTTTCTGCACAATCTCCTATTGCTTTTTTGTAGTATAATTGTAATAGACCAGTAGGTTGCTTGCTATTACTTGTTCTTAAATTGTTATATTGTTATATTAGCTTGAAGGATGTGGTGCTGTTATTTGAGTATATGAATGTTTTGCCACAATAGCTTTTCAGCTGTGCAATTATACTGAAACTTTCAGGACCAAAGAGAAGACCTCCAAACGCACCACCAAAGAAAAGGTTGAGGTCACCACTTGTGCCTTTAGTGGGATCCCCAGGGGTAAATATAATGTTATCGCAATCATCACCAAGGTCAATAGGAGTCAAACGGCCCTCGCTGCCAGGACCATCTGCGCCTTGTAAGTCCTTCTATTACTTGTGCCTTGTATGTTACTTGCATTTAAATTAGATGTATGCCTTGAATAGCATTTTGCTTAGCATAATTATTTGTTTCTATCAAATTCTGTAGGCCTTTCACGTAGATCAAAAAGAAGAAAACTGAAATCTGAAATTTGGAATGATTTTGATCCGGTGTATGACGGTGATAAACTCAAGGAAGCCACTTGTAAACATTGTTCGAAAGTATTTGTGGCTGCAAGAGAAGCTGGCACAAGTCATTGCCTTAGGCATTTGCTTGTGTGCGAAGAAAGAGCTAAGGTCAACGAGTTTGTCGACTCCATGAAATCAGCTTTGTCACAGTCACAATCAGAAAATTGGAAGTATGATCCGGAGAAAGCACATTGGGAATTGGTTAGGATGATTGTCTTACATGAATTGCCTTTTAGAATGGTTGAATATATCGGATTTAGGCAATTTGTGCACAGCTTGAATCCCACATTTAAGTTTGTCTCGAGGTCAACTATAAGACAAGATTGTCTCGAACTATTTAATGAAATAAAGGGCAAGCTTAAAGTGATTCTAGGGAAATTGAACTCTCGTGTCTCTTTAACTACCGACCTGTGGACATCCAATCAAATTGTTAGTTATATGTGCATAACTTGCCATTATCTTGATGCAAAGTGGAATTTGAAGAAAAAAGTGATCTGGTTTTCGGAGGCAGAAACACCGCATGATGGAATAAATCTGTTCAATATCATGTTGCAATGCATGCAAGATTGGGGTTTGCAAGAGAAGATCTTCTCCATCACCTTAGATAATGCTTCAAACAACAACTCGTGTGTGAGTTATATGAAGTCCAATTTGCTAGGAAAGGGTTTGCTGCCTTGCAAAGGTGATCTCTTACATGGTCGATGTGCAACCCACGTGATCAATCTTATTGCTCAAGAGGGGCTGGAAATTACTTGCATTGCGGTGGACAACATCCGCGAAAGCATCAAATTCATTAGAAGCTCAGTACCTCGAAAAAAGAAGTTTAAAGCCATAGTTGCTCAAGAAGGAATATCTTGCACGAAAGGCCTCTATCTAGATTCTGCTACGCATTGGAACTCCACGCATAAGATGATCAAAACAGCTCTAGAGTGCAGAAGGGCATTCGCTGCTTTGAAGTTGCAAGATACTTCATATGCTTGCCTACCTACAAATGGTGAATGTGAAATAGCAGAATTAGTGTGCAACTTGCTTGAGGTTTTCCTTGATGCTACTATGGTGGTGTCCGGTACGTTGTACCCAACAGCCCACCTTTATTTCCATGAGCTTTGGAAGATCCATTTGACATTGGAAAGAAATGCTAACCATAAGGAGGCTGTCATAAAATGTATGGTCGAAGCAATGAGGAAACTATTCACAAAGTATTGGAAGTTGTCATATGTTACCATTTGTCTTCCTGTGATACTCGATCCAAGGTACAAATTCAAGTTTTTGGAATTCTGTTTGAAAGCTGCATTTGAAAGTGAGGCGGGAAAATTGCTTACCAAAGTGAAAAAAACATTTAAGGATCTCTTTGTCGAATATTCTTCACATGATGGTGACTCGGTGGAGTATGATGAAGGAGACAACGGTGCTGCAACAAGTACTGATAACCCATGGGCTCAATGGAAGGAACGTATTAAGAAACAACAAAAGCAACAAGCAAAAATGAGTGAACTTGATGTCTACTTGAAAGACGATGTCTGCCACGAAGAAGATGAGTTTGATATATTGTATTGGTGGTCAACAAATGCACATAAGTACCCTATCCTATCTCGCATAGCAAAGGATGTACTAGCTGCACCGGTATCAAGCGTGGCATCCGAGTCCGCTTTCTCCACCGGAGGAAGAGTCCTAAGTGACTACAGGAGTAGACTATCAGGCAGCACCGTTGAGGCGTTAATTTGTCTACAAGACTGGATGCGCCCTCGCGGAAAATCTCGTTTGAACACGGTTACAGGTGATCTTATTGCTGCAAAAAATGATGTTTTTTTTGAGATAAAGGATAATATGCATTAAACAACAAAGGAAGTACAGCACAAGCACACATCCACACTCTGGAACCATCCCGACGGACAGCTGGCTAGGAAAAAAACAAAAAGGACCCCGAAGAAAAGAAAAAACAAAGAAGCCCCTGAGGATCCTTCCGCCTGACCGCCGCACCACTCGTCGCTGTCGACCACCGACGCCGCCGGAACGCCGCCGAGGAAGAGAAGCACAAGGTCACCGCGAACCCAAAGCCACCAGGAGCTCGATAGCAGTAGAACTGCGTTGGAGTACCGCAAGAGACATCCGACGCGGCCGCCGGAATAAAGCTCCTCTGAACGAACATCGGCGGGGAAACATCCCCGAGCTCCTGCCAGCCCGTCACCGCTGCCTCCGGCCAGGACCAGAGCACCAAACGACGACGACCACCCAGCACCCACCGATCCACAGCAAGACCAGCCGCCGGAAACACCAGAGCACCATCAACACCATCCTCCACCAACCGCACCACCGCGAAGAAGAAGACCTCCGCGCAAGATTGGAAGGAAGGGACGGTGCTCCTCCAGCACACATACCCCAGCAGCCTCACGCCGACGAAGGAGGTGTCGACGGCGCGCCGACACCAGGCCCGGGGACAGGAACTCCACTTGACGAAGACGACGACGCCGGAGCACCGTTCTCGCGGGAGAACTCCCACGAATCCATCGCCGCCGCGCGACGCACCAGCGAGAGGGGGCTGGATTCGGAGAGACCAAAAAGCTGAGCACGCCGGCGCCGCCCCAACCCAAACGCCGCCGCTAGCCATCTCCATCCACACCCTATCTACAAGCCGGACACCAGATCCGAAGTTCCCCACCTCATCCACCACCACATCGGGCGGAGAAGAGGAGGAAGAACGACGGCGGCGCCGGAGCAACGGGGGAAACGGACCTCGACTCTCAAAATCGCCTCTCTCGACTGTAGCACGGGAGAGGAGAAGAGAGAGCTTCCCCCTGGCCACCGTTCGCAAAAAATGATGTTGATGGAAGAGATTTGGATATTTTTGGGGATTGAAGCATTAGGTAAGCATAAAATTGCATGATTGTATCTAAAGCACAACTTTTGTACTGTTTTTGCTAAGCTACTCACCTTCAGTACAAAACATATTTCTTGAACGCATTGTTTGCTCATCGAGTATATGCCAGAAATGTTGAACTTCTGTCCTAAACACTAGCTTCTATCCTAAACACTAGATGGTTGTTGGAAGTTCAGTTCTACATGCATAGATTAGTTCAGTTCCACACGCTGTAGTAGAGTATCAGCTTGTACATAGAAACCTGACATTGTGTTGTCCAAAACTGATTAGTGCAGTAGTAGCATATCTGTTGAGACCACTTGTTCCTGTTATGACTTACTCTCTGAAGTAAACGCACTTGACCTAGCTAGTCACGAAGCCTAAGGATCTTGCCCCTCTCATCTTTGCTTCCTCAAACAAAAAGGGGTGCACCATTTTGGAGGCCTTGACCGGGGCGGCTTGGGAGGGGAAGGTGCGGCTTGACGAGAACTTTACCGTCGCGCACTTCTCTCAATTCATGGCCCTTTGGACGCAACTCCTCAGTATCCAACTAAACCCCAACACATGTGATGAGATCCGGTGGAAGCTTACGGAAAATGGGGAGTATACGGCAAAAACCGCCTATGAGTTGCAATTCATGGGCACCATCTCCTCCTCCATGGAAAAGACAATTTGGAAGGTTTGGGCGCCGCCAAAGACGAAGTTTTTTGCTTGGCTTGCTTTTCAAAATAGAGTGTGGACGGCGGACGTCTCGCGCGAAGAGGGTGGCCAAATTGTGGCCTTTGTCCTTTGTGCAAGCAAACCATGGAGTCGGTGGCACACCTCTTCGTCCATTGCCGTGTTTCTCAAAGGCTTTGGGGGATGGTGAAGGATTGGCTTAGGTTGGTCAACTTCGACCCGAGTTCTTGGTCTAATCTCTCCTTCAACGATTGGTGGCTCTTGATGGCGGATGTATCCCCTAATCGGAGGGCGGTAGCTTCCATCACCCTTCTAGTTACTTGGGAGGTGTGGAATGAGAGGCACTACATCATAGGTTACATGAATTTCAACGAGGGATCTAGCTGGTGCAGCACAACAATGAGCTTAGTGTAAAGCCCTGGAAGACAGGTAGCAGCTACACATTTCTCTGAATATTTTCCCACCCGCCGACCTGTCATCTCCCTGATTACACAGGGACACAACTAGTGACAGTCCTCAACGATCACCGAAGGAGCACCCATGTCAGCCGCCATCTTCATCGCATCTACAAGCAAGAATCGAATAAAGGATCAGCTATACCTTAAGTTTTGTGTTGACTGAGCTTTAATAAAAATTCTAGTGTGATCACGCCCTACCAGGCTACCACACCGGTAGCAGCATTACCCTGCAAGACACTCATTGAACCAAGAAAAGTCTTTTTTTTTTAAACGAGGCAAAAGCTTTGCCTTTTATATTTTTATTGATATAGGAAAACCAATAAAAGTCACTGGTAACTCACCTTATCACGAGTATAATTATTTCTGTTCTGCCATATTGCCCACACGATTGAGACCACAATGGCCGCATTTCCTTTGCTCACAAACTCTGGATCAACCAAATCTCTTGACCACGTTACTATGATGTAATTTGGGCAGCTTGATCTCAAAAAGATCCCAAGCCGCTTCCCAGAATAGCTCGGCGAGATCGCACTGAATCAGAGCATGAAACAGCGATTCATCTTCATGTCCACACATTGGACAGAAACTTTGTGTAATCACATGTCTTTTTTTGAGTTCTGGTAAGAGGTGTTGTGATTTCCACATCCCGAAAGCCAAATTCAAAAAATGCTCCGTAAAGTTCAGGGACGTTTCTGGCAGACGATGCCAATCAATTCAGAAAAACATGAGGGTCCTGAAAACTTGGTTACGCATGGATTTGCTTCTCGCGCCCCCAGCCTTGTTTTTTAATCCAATCGGAATGTCTGTTCCAAGACCTGTCCGAGCCTTTTGTTTGACATGGGCTGCTGCCGTTACCCATGGCCTCGCCGCGCATGACATGCCCGGAACCTCAGGACGCGATCATGTCGCGTTCCATGGCGTGCACTCTGACACCACGCACGGGCCTTGGATCTTATGGTTCCGTGTTACCGATGGCGCCAACATGGCCTGGGCGCCCACTCGACAGGTTAGCACACTGTCACTCACCCTGGTTTTGATCGCCAAGTTTTTCCGTCTAATCGAACGCCATCGTTTTCCCCAGCCAGAACGAGCATGCAGCGTTTTAAATTCGGATCAGGGACGATCACGGTCCATATCTTGTGGGCAGAGTTTTGTCGTGGATGAAAGTCAATCCGCGTCCGCTGCTCACTCGGAGTGCCATTGGATCGGTCGCGGTGGCATCTGCTGCTCCTAGCAAGCCTAAGCTTGGCACTTCCCAAGCGCCATTTTGCAGCGCCTCTCCTCTGCCCAGCCTAGGTACTATGAGGAGTAATGCGTGCGATGCAGGCTGCAGCTAGCAGCTTGCAGCGTCTCGTCTCCCCCATCACCTCTCTTCACTCTCACATTGAAGCAATCGAGCGATATTCTCAATATCCATCCGCCTCGGCCTGATCGATGAACCGTCTGGTCTGCATGCATATGTCCCCAGCACAATGCATACAGTACTCTTCTCGCATTCACCTCCTCTCCGATTCCCGATGTGCCTCGCCATTTCAATCCCTACCAATAGGCGCCTAGTTCAGTAAAGACATGGCGTCCCTCTGTCCCGATATAAATAAAACCAGGTCCTTCATTGTTTGGGAGCGCGCGGGTAGCTGATTACCACGCACGCACGCAGCAATGCAGCATGCAGACACGATCTTTAAATGCCGCCATCTTCCTGAATCTTTTGAGCATCAGGTCAACTGTGTTGGTTTTGGAGAATCCATCACTGAGCAAGAGCTTCACATAATCTCATCGCAGGCATGAGATAGATCTCGTGCATTTATGTCCATCGTTGCGTCGCTCGAGCGAGCATTTCACTGGCTGTTTTCGGCAAATAAATCGACCAGGCAGTGCGATCGCTTGCAGGAGTACTCCTAGTTTCTCAAGTTTTCGTGCCCATTGAAAATATCCATCTCTTCACCAATTGCTTCACAGATGGGACAACACCACATTAATCAAGCTTTCACTGCCAGCAAATTTCACCGGAACAGCATGTGCGTCGAAGCAGATCCAGCACGAACTTGGCAATACGATAGAGCAGCAAAACTGACAGGAGCTGGTGCATGCAGCAAGCCACACGCATGCGATTATGCGAAGCAAGCGGTCGACGGAATCGACTGATGCAACCGGCGATTGATGCTGCATTGCTGCCGCTACCAAAAGAGGATAGAACACATGAGACCTGAGAGCAGGTACAATAAACCTAGTCAGCAGGCTTTAAGCCATTACACATCAGCAAAAATCTTAGCTGGAGGAAAGAGAAAAGAAGAGAGAGAACGTAGCGGGCTCTTCTGCAGTCGCTAGCTCTAGCACAGGAAACAAGACGGTACCGCCGACATGCAGCCTAGTGCGAGCGTTTGAGCCGGCTGCATGCATCAAGTCCATGTCCTCCTGTGTCTTGCATGCAATCATTACTTTGCTAGCGTTAGGATAGTTAAATATTTAATAGAGCCCATCTACAGCCCACCTATTGTACTAGTGCTAATTTTTGCTGACTTTATATGACATGGCATGTACTTATAGCCGGCAGCTGGCTCTGTTATTGTTCTTGCTCTGAGAAAGGCTCAGCAGCGCAAGCAAAGAATTCCGATCATTCCCGAGGTAGGAGGCGGAGGAGCGGATCACCAAGCTATACTAGGTTGCTCGGTGTCGTACCATCTACAGCCTTCTCCATGGCAGAGCTAGGGCAAGCCATTCATTGCTACTGTACAACACGGCCTGCATGCGCTCCGCAGCCGCTTCCTTCCACGTTGTTTTCAGAACCCAACGCGAAATCATGCACATACACGGCCGCGCGCATTGCAGCACTACTACTCCGGACCTACAATCCCAAACTGAGGGCGTTTCCTTATAAAGATAGTACTCTTACTCCACTCCAATCCACAACTGTTATTTGTGGGTGATGCCAGTTTATTCTCATTTATTAATTTGTTGAATTTTATAGATGGTATAATTTCGATGCAATTGTTCGCAATTCATTTGTATGCAAATGTTTGTGATCAACTTCCATTGCAATTTCAACATTTTGTAGGCCAATTGTGACAAATGAATTTTTCTACATTGAATTCTAGAATCACCTTCGGAAGATGATTCGCGAAGAAGGCATGTTGATTGCGCAACTCTTAGAACATGAAGAGCGAGATGCATTGTCAAAGTTCAATGATCTTACACGGAGACCAAAGAACACACCGAAGGACAAGGAAGTAGTAGGTTTCATTCAATCTGGCTGAGTTCATTGTCCATAACTCGGCGAGATCCTTCAGTTTAACCTTATGCTTGTGATCTTACTAACAATGTAAGCTTGACGACAAATGTGTGTTGGTTCTTTACATGTTGGCGTGAAGCTCTTAATGAGAAACGTGTTTTCGATCCTTTCGAAATGTGTTTACTCGGGAAGCTAAAAATTGTTCTTCCATAGCTGGCGCGTCACGTAAGAGCATTTCGTCTCAAATATATCAGATCTACACCCACACTTCTAATGCCTCATGCTGAGATCGCCACCTTCGCATCCACCACCAAGGACCTCACGAAGAGGTCCATGAGATATAGTGTGTGTTCGCATGTACTACACAACCTGCTACGAACAAATAGGTTGCCAACACACAATGAGCCGTCAGGACCCGGAACTCACGGCCCCACCAGCCATATCACGGAAGTGGCGCTAGAAATAGCTCCCTTCGAAAGACGACGATTCGATGATTCAGCCCTGGTCTGCGGTAACTCTATGAACCCTAGATACGTTTGAAACAATCTCTGAGGAGCGATGTTTCTCTCACCTCACATAAGAAGATGACAAATCGCGAGGAAGTCATATGAGTCCAAATCTTATGCTAATGTCGTCTATCATTCATTCTTAGCTGGCTAATCCTCACCCTTATCCCTACTTTGGCCCTGGGCTGACTTGGTCATGACTTTCCTAGAAGAAGATGACCCTGGACTTGCTAGGACCCGGGAGAACATCCACTGCTGGTGCTCTCAAGCATCGCTAACTCTAATCACTACTATATAATATGGCTTAAGGAGGCGATGGTACGTTTTTTAAATTTTCAATTTTACCCTTGCATTGCTAGGCCAAATTAAAAAATATTACACCTCTGCCACCGCCAAGTGAACCTACCGGTTCGTGTACGTCGCGCGTTTTACACTTTAAATCACCTTTTCTGCATAATTAACCCGCAGTCTAGAAACAGGGGCCGAATTGTAAAACTAGCAAAGTCCCGATAAGGCGCGCCGCCCCCAAATCCTCCAGCGGCGACCCGCCCCTCCGACGCCGTGGAGGTGGATGCGGCGCTAGCACAAAAATCGTGGCCGCAGACTAGGCATAGCGGTTTAGAGGAAGAGATCCAGGGCAGCGACGCCCGGATGGTGCGTCATGCTCAAGCAGGAGGGGCGGTGAATCTCAAAGCTAGATGTGTAGTAGAGATAGACAAATTGGGATTGATTAGGAGGGGAAGGTACGCCGGGAATTGGGAGGAGATGCTGCGTGTTAAAGGAGACGAATAGGGAAGAGATATGGTAATCTTTTGCGCTGGCTCGCGGGAAGGAGATAGCGCCTGTTGGGTATTCCGAACTGTGTCTCACACTCTCACTCCATGGCTGGCCTAAGCAGCAGCAGCAGCGCAAGCAGACGGGAAGGAAGGGTCGCGAGGACTGCTACTAGAAATTCCGGAGGATTTTGATTCAAGATGCATACCTGGGTCGTGCTCTAATGCAGCCGCATCTGGCTCACGTCACAAAGCATGTCCTCAGAGTTATACCAGCGGCAGGTTATCAAGCTCCTCCTGTTTTCCCAGAATACTTTCCCTAATTGCGCCAACGGCAAGACTAATTTTACATGGCATTATGGTAATTGGTACTGTTCAAGGAATCTTCAGTGAATTCTGAACTATATTTCTTATGGGTATAGATTTGGAAGTGAGTGATTTCTGTCCAAGCTAATGGAATACAATGTGATCAGACCTGGTTGATTGAGTGACACTTCCGGGTTTATACAATTTTCAGTTTACAATGATCTTCGAGCAAGATGTAGATATATGAAACTGACTAAAAAATTACACTCTTTTGTTGTGTACATTACCTCATCGATAATCAATGTACAAGACTTTGGTTTGTAACCTATTGCATGTCCGATGATCAATGTAGAGTGAGGATTCGACCTTTATTAGCGACAATAGTGGTATGTGATTTAGATGGAGATGATGAAACATGCTCATCTTGCATTTATGATCATGGTAGGAAGTATACACCTGAGTCAATGCATCTTCAGCTACATGTTTTAAAAGTAAGATATTTAATTCTGTATTATGTCATGCAGATGTCATGGATTTATATGGTTATACTACAGATCTAAACTTCTTTATTCCATCATGTATATCTTAAGTGTTCATTGTAAACAAAATTAATAGAATTGTCATCACTTATATGAAACCTTGGCTTTTCTCAAAGTTCTTCACTACAAAGATTATTAAGTAAGTTTTTGTTAATGAAAGCTGACTCGGCCAAATAAAATATGTAGCTAGAAATTGTAAAACATTGGATTGTGATATTTGATGGTTAATTTTTGTTAGAAAAGAAATATTTCTAAGTTCATGAACTACAAAATCAAAATGCTTGTACGACGAGGGACATATGCGGAAGAACAAAGATAGAGTTTATTTCTACATTTCGTAAATTTGTCATCAACCACAATCCTGCACACCACTCAAGTTGGCACATCACCCTTCTAATTAATTTCCAATTTTTGGCATAACATGTTCATCTATTTGATGCCGTAGCAACGCACGGGCATTTAGCTAGTATGGATTAGTTTTAATTGATGGTGAATGCTCCTTGCACGCTGATCACGACAACAACCCTTTGATGCCAGATCCCATGAAGTTGATCCAACATGTCGCCAAGCTATCCACGGATTATCCTAGGCATCACCAGATCGCCCCTCAGACAAATCACTGACGTGTCGCATTTGAATACGATACCACTTTCGATACCGAGAGGTGCCTCACTATGCTCAAAAGTTTTGAAGTATTGTTTCGCTCTGTGTCACGGAATAGCAACAAAGTTGAACATTGATTACACGAAGCACTACAAACTTTGAACGAGTCATGTATCAGTTTTGGGCCTTGAGGCTTGAGATATTTGACCATTGATTCGATCGCAATTTGACCGCAGTGAGGCCGATGTAATCGGATAAGAATCTTAACCAATGGCTCCAACTAATGAGAGCTATATAAGGGATCTAACCCTTATAGGCCAGGGTATGAATTTGAGATATTAAATCAACATTCTTACACTTCGTTTGAAAGTCTTCTTTTGTTCCTGAGTGTCATTGTAATAATCTAGGAAATCTTTGTAGTGATACTAAGCTCAGTCAAGCACCAAAAGGAGCACACCTTTTGATCCTAGGGATCTTCATATATTACTCTTGAAAATGTTGGCATCTCCTAGCTCCTAGCTTTCTAGGAGTCGATTGAGACCTTCATTGGGAGGACCTCAAGAAGCACCATGATTAATTAGCCAAATTCTGCAGGATCATGTCTCAAGGAGAAGAAAGTGAGGTATAGTTGACTTCGGGCAGGCGTCCTAGCACCCCGGACAAATACTGTAGTTGTTGCCAACACCTTGAACTGTAGGACTCTATCATTGGCATGTCTATTTTATTGCATCCTTGTGTTAGATTTATTTAGTTTTCTCGTTTCTTTAGTTTTACTGGATCAGTTTTTTGAACTTTGCTAATATCCAATTAAGCACCCCCTATCTTGATATACCTCGAACATTCAATATGAGAGCAATGTCTCAGGTTGGTTATTGATATTGTTTGCCCATGAAGCGAGAAAGTTATGTCAAATTATTGAGATATTAGGAGTCAAACATCTATCTCGGGTTTTATGGTACTAACTATACTTCATGGAAGTATAAAATGATAAGTTCTAATGCTGAGATTTAGGTAGCCTTTGAAGGATGTTCCATCTCGAAGCATGAAGCATTAGAACACAACAAGAAGAACAAGCCTTAACTCACATGCATGTGATGTGCTATTCACCTCCCCTGACGACGATGAGTGCAACTACACCAACGGCATTGACTGCAAAATTGATTTGGAACACTCTGAAGAAGTCTACAACACACTGACAATGTTAAGGAGCTAAGGACTGATGCACTAAGAAGCAAGTTCCGGCACTTGAAATCCGAGAAGGGTGAAAGTCTTCAAAGCTTCGACCCTTGTTGATTACTCTCACCAATGAGATCCAAGGGCTTGACACCAAAGATGTATAAGATCACTTTATTGTGAAGATGCTACTCATGGCTCTTGATGAGAACTATGATATCTTGTGCACACAATCGGTAAGAACATCTGACAACTGTGTTTTACCAAAACCGTTAGATTTATGCGAGGCACGAATGGACCTACTTGGAGCACGACTATCTAACATGGCTCCTTTACATGCTATACTTGACACAAAGTTACCCTCCTAGTAGAATGGTTGATGGGCTGACGCCGCGCCTCAACTTGCTAGTGATATGGTTAGACCGTAAAGGGAGAAAGTTATGCCAACTTACTGGGATCTAGGAGTCATACATGTATCCTGGTTTTATGGTGCTGACTTTACTTCAAGGAATTACAAAAATGAGAGGTTCTAATGAAAAGATCTAGGTAGTCTTTGAAAGAAGTTCCATCTCGAGTTCTAAAGCATTAAGAGAAGACAACAATAAGAATAAGCACCTCAACTCACATGCATGAGGACTGATGCACTAAGAAGCAAGTTCTAGCACTTAAATCTAAGAAGGGTGAAACTTTCCAAAGCTTCTACTCTAGTTTACTACTCTCACAAATGAGATCCAAGGGCTTGGCACCAAAGATGTAGATGATCACTTTATTTCGAAGAAGCTACACTCATGGCTCTCGATGAGAACTATGATACCTTGTGCACCCTTATCACCCAGAGGCCACATAGACGCATGCCTGATCCAAGTACTCAGAAGAATCAACGCCCACAAGACCAGCCACACCAGGAAGCAAGAGTTCATGACATTGTTTCAAGATCAAGAAGTATCATGGCATTGGTGACAAAAACGGGGAGAACGGGCTACCGGGTTTCAAAAAATTTGCTAGAGTTACAAACGGGCGAATGGATCCAAGGGGAGCGTGACTGACCCTCCACTGTTTGCATGCTATACTTGGTACAAAGTTAATTGTCCAGACAAAGAAAAGGCAATGCATGTCATGCCACTCACACAACTGTGCCAGCTAGTCACACGTCATCATAAGCTACCGGTGTGCTGTGATCTATGCAAACCGTATTGATGCTGGACGCGTCATAGATATCATCCTTAATGATAGATTTTTTTTAATATTTACCAAGAAACTCACAAACGGTAAGAAAATCTAACAACTATGTTTTACCAAAACTGTTTGATTTACACGAGGGACGAATGGGCCCTACATGGAGCACGGTTATCCAACAATGCTCATTTACATGTTATACTTGACACAAAGTTACCCTCCACTGCACGTGGAATGGTTGACGGGCTGACGGCGTGTACGCCGCCCACATATTTTTTTCTCTTGAGAAAAAGGTCTCAACTTGCTGTTGATATGGTTATACCATAAAGGGACAAAGTTATGCCAACTTACTGGGATTCTAGGAGTCATACATCTATCCCGGTTTTTACGGTACTAACTTTACTTCATGGAAGTACAAAAAAACGAGAAGTTCTAATGAAGAGATCTAAGTAGTTTTTGAAGGAAGTTTTATCTCGAGGTCTAAAGCATTAAGAGAAAACAACAAGAACAATAAGAACCTCAGCTCACATGCATGAGGACTGATGCACTAAGAAGCAAGTTTCAATGCTTAAATCTAAGAAGGATGAAACTTTTCAAAACTTCTACTCTAGTTGACTACTCTCACAAATGAAATCCAAGGGCTTGGCACCAAAGATGTGTATGTCACTTTATTTCTAAAAGCTATAATACCCTGTTGATGGCCCTTCACGTAGTTACCTGCGTGAAAAGTAAATGGGTTAGGTTGAGACTCCAAGTGCAGAGTGTATAGTAAGTGGAAGACGTGTTTTCCCCACGAGGGGTGACTCGAGGGTTTAATATCGAACTCTCGGGAAATCAGTAGTGAAAGATTTATCTTCCTATCCTTCTCTTGGTTACCTACAAAACAAAGTAAATGTTTTGGTCCTCAACCTCACCTAGTGGTTGTCAAGCACAAGGTGTGAGAATAATATCAAGATAATATGCAATGCAAACTAGAAATAAATATGCTGTGGTGGTAAATAAATATGCAAGGATGGTGGTGGCAATGATAAATGATATTTTTCGGTTTTATATGATGTATGCAAGATGTAAAAGTGTTTTTGTATTTTCGGATTTTTAAATGGCAGAAAATAGAAAATGGATAAAAGTTGTTGGAAAGGTGTTTCTTATGATTAAAAATGGACCGGGTTCATGGTTTCACAAATGCACTCTCTCTTTAATAAAGTGGTGGACAATGGAACACTAGAGTTGACATATGAGATTGCAACACAAAAGTTTAGTGACAAATTACTAATTATATGGGCATCACGTCCTAACATAGAGACCTTTTGTTTATTAGTCTCACTTATACTCCACCAAGATGCGAACTAAATCATAACACCTCAGTAATTAAGATAACTCAGAGTATAGCTTTAAGTATCATGACATGAAGTTAAAATAAGAACATGCTAGATCTAGTCACGGAGAAGTGGCATGATCACCCACAACCCTTGTAGCATGGTATTTTTGTTTATCCCTAGTGAGGCAACAAAGCAAGGTAAAACACCCAAGTGGCTCACGATATTACAGTGGTCAGCTTACCGCACTCACCACCCCCCGTTACTCCAACTAATGCACACGTCACCCCACACACGTTCTCATAAACATGCTTGATCAAAACAAGTACACAAGAACGGGGTACATAATATGCATCTACTTTCATAACTGAAACAAAACTATTGCAATCTCAAACATATATTAACTCATAAAAAGATCCACCATATAGGTATTACATAGATGACAGTAATCATGTTCAGCAGCTCATACGGTACTAATTAGTGAAGCTCAAAGAAAGGAGAGATACATAAGTTACTTCCACAAACCCATAGTCCAGGGGTGGACTACTCCCTCTTCATCATGGAGACGGTGGAGAAGTCGTTGGAGAAGATGGAGACCATGCCGGCAGCGCCCCGCCGGAGTTTTCCCCCTCCAATCTGCAGTTCCAGATCTCTATTTCGGTGTTTCTGTGTTTCGGCGGCGCTCCTTTCCAGAGGGCATCAGGGGACTATTTTTGTAGTTGGTTTTAGGTCAAGACAGAGTCGTGGGCGAAAAGATCGACGGCAACGGAGCCTCGAGGCTCCAGATAGTGGGTCCCACGCGGCCAGATTCCTTGGCCACGTTGGCCACCCTCGTTTGGGCCTCGGGCCTCCGCTCGTTCGCTTCCTTCGCTCCCAAGTCTTCTTCCTTCCAAAAACTGATGCTCATAAATTTCCAGGTTATTTGGACGTCGTTTGGGTCCCTGAAACATTAAAATATAGAAAGTAGGGTTTTCTGCCTGTGCAGGGTTAATTCCATAAAAAAGGAAATAAATAAAATATTCCCAAAATCATGATAAAACATTGATATAACCCTTATATGATGCAAATATGATTGAAATATAAGTAATATAGTGCAAACTTCATGTATGCATTTTACATGCATCACCTGTGCACCCATCAACAAGCCCATGCATGTTTCGCACCTATGGCTATATGCATTCAGCTTTTTGCTTATTTTTCACAAAACATTTAGAGAGATTTTGTCAGCTCTCCTAGGCCCACGTGAAATTGTCACACGGGTAAGGTTAGCGGTTCCCCCTTGTCAGGTCCGATGCTCACATGAGGGCCTATTTTCAGGTCGGTGGTAGCCAAGGTCCACATTCCACGTGGGTCCCACTATCATTGGACTATCTTGCTCTTTTTTCGCAACGCTAGGTGATTGTTGCAATATATTTTACATATAACCATGAAATCATATAACCATGAAATCATGGATGCACAGTTTGTCGCAATAAGTAATAGCTATTGCAGCAAAATGAATGTGAGGCAAAAGGTCGCCATATTACAAGTTTACAACCAATACATGTTTTGTTGCAATACGAAACCATTTTTTAGCAACAGTATCTATGACTAGCGCCACATACCAGAATTGTTGCAATATATGTCTGAATATTACCACAAAGATTTACTTTGTTGCAATACCTAGTCTCTATTGCAACAAAATGACTAGTTTACGCAACGCGGCGCAACTGTCGCAATATCCCTACCATATTACAACACTGATACAACTTGTGGCAATACGTGACTTTTATTGCAACAAAAGGAGTACTTATTGCGACGGAACGAAACAATGGCAATATGTTGCTCCTATTACCATGAAATGGAATTTTGTGGTAATATCGGCATTTTATTGCAAGGAAAGATAGTTGTAGCAATAAATTTTGTTGCAATATACCTGGATTCCTGTAGTGCCTTATCGTCGAGAGGTCATATTTCAAGACACCTGCCTGATCCAAGTACTTAGAAGAATCAACACCCACAACGTACAAGCGATTTGGAGCGATTGTTGCGGCGGCTAGGGTTTCAACCCTAGCCGTCGCCGCCGGTGCCATCTGCACCTTTATCGTCTCCACCGGCAAAGATTCGACGGGTCCTCGCCTCCTCTAGTTGTCGTTCTGGCACTAGGAGGGGTGGGGACCTCGGACCTGCGCACGACGCTATAAGAAGGTCCTTAATGTTAGAGCTTGGTTTTGGTCGTCATCTTCTTTGTTAATGGAGATGATATCGTCTGCAATAATTGATCTCCGACTCTTCGTTCGACGACGAGAAATCCTTCCCGATGTCAATGGTGGCTTTGGAAGATTAAGTTTGTCTAGGTATGGTTTTTCAGATCTTGCTTCGCCAGTTCAATCTTGGATTATTTCTCATGGGTGCCGCGAGGAGGTTTGTCCTCGCAATATCTATCCCGGTTACTACGTCTTCGGCAATGGTGATTCGTTCTCTCTGCTCCCAACGACGTCGACAACGTGGTTCGGTTATTTGTCCCTAGAATATCAGTGGTGGTGCTCCTGCCGAAAAACTAACCATCGAACATCTTCAAGGAGAGAACGGGCTATTGGGTTTCAGCAAAATCGCTAGAGTTACAAACGGGCGAATGGATCCAAATGGAGCGCAACTGACCCTGCACCGTTTACATGCTATACTTGGTACAAAGTTAATTTTCCAGACAAATAGAAGGCAATACCTGTCATGCCGCTCACAAGCCTGTGCCAGCTAGTCACACGTCATCGTAAGCTGCCCGTTGTGCTTTGATACACGCAAAGATATGCGCCATATTGATGACAGACGCGTTATAGATATCATCCTTAATGTTAGATTTTCTTCTGTATTTAGAAAAAACACACAAACGGTAAGAAATTGTGACAACTGTGTTTTACCAAAACCGTTTGATTTACACGAGGGACGAATGGACCTACCCGGAGCACTGTTATCCAACGGTGCTCCTTTACATGTTATAGTTGACACAAAGTTACCCTCCACGCATAATGGTTGATGCATGGCTTGCACGCCGCACATATATTTTGTCTTAAGAGTAACCACGTATTTCATTAATTTAAAATTAAGTTACATGAACTAACACACGTGGAAATGGCGGGGTGTGTGCACCGCTAAGTCGATAAGGACGCTGCATAGGTACCATCTGGTACGTTTTTGATCGTAGCACTCTCATCGTGTGATGGCACGAGCTCTATACACGGCAGAGAGCTGGCACACGAGGCCGCCACCCTGCTCACGCCCCTCCACAGCTTTTGACCGCGCGGCGACACGGCAAGCCCGGACACGAAATCCCCGGTGCCGTTCAGCGTTGCCGCCCACGCGCTCCGGCCCTAGCCCTCACGCTCCCATGCACCTTTAAAACCCCCGGCACCCCACCCAGACCCAAGGGCACACAAGCGCAAAGCTCTAGCCAAGATCCATCCATCCTCCACCTTACTCGCCAGCCATGGAGAACGTCGAGCACCACCACCAAGCCGCCACCCGCCTCTCCCTTTCGCCTCCTCCTCCTCCTCGGTCGGCACCGCTGTCACCGGACTCTGCCGCCGCGGAGGCGCTGGCGAACTCGCGGTGGACGCCGACCAAGGAGCAGATCGGCGTCCTGAAGGACCTGTACCGGAAGGGCATGCGCACTCCCACGGCGGATCAGATACAGCTGGTGACGCTGAGGCTGCGCGAGCACGGCCCCATCGAGGGCAAGAACGTCTTCTACTGGTTCCAGAACCACAAGGCCCGCCAGCGCCAGAAGCAGAAGCAGCAGACCTTCGAGTACTTCGCCAGGCAGTTCCACCGCCCCCAGCCGCTACCCATGCTCCACAGGCACCCCGGCCACCCCTTCCCCACACCGCCCCGCCGCCGTCGCAAATGATGACCATGCAGGCGCCGCCGCCGCCGCAACACCCTGCATGCAACGGAGAAGGTATGACCCCGCCAGCGCTACCCTTCGGCTATAGTAATTTATTAAATCTGCTTTTGGCATGTACGTCTTACTACCTTCTCAAGGTTTTGTGCGTCTCCTAGCTTGGCTTTACATTTTGCGTTTAGCTGGAAAGGGTATGCATCTAGGAATTGCCATTTTAATTCACGGCGTTTATGCATCTCGTAGTCAAAGCTGATCGGCTGTTTGTGACGTTTCGATCGGCTGTTTTCTTTCATGCATGAAAAAAGATAGATCTCCTGGGCGAATAACACCCGGTGTACGTTGACCCATATATACATGGTCGTCGTTTTAGCGAGAGACATGATGTAACATGGTTGTCCTATTAGTTCTCTGTGTTTTGTACCGTTCCGTCCTGCGGTATGGATGTATCCATGCACACACGCTTGCTTGCCCTACTTATTCTTCGTCTTCCTCACGATGTGCATGCATGCATGGCCCTGCTGCTTCTCTTCCTTTGTCTTCGGTCATAACACCTGTCATTTCTCCTCTTACTGCTCCTGTAGAGAGTGTCAGTGGAGAGCCTCGCAGTCATGGTCACGCGATTTAACGTTTCCTCCCTATGTAGCTGCTGCTGCTACCCTTTTGTAGCTCTTTTAATCTTCTGTGCCCCTGCGCCGGCCATGCATATGCCCCAGGTTCAAGGAAATTTACTCTCCTAGCTTAGCTACCACCGAAGCGGCCAGACACGGCCTTCCACACCAGTCTTTTGCTAGCTGCTTCCTTCTCCCATGTACAAAAGGAAGGAAATACTATTAGGAAGCCGAAATATTTGTTGTTGGTCCAATGGTAGAAGGAAGGAAGCGTTGTCAGCCAATCCAGAGAATGGGGGGAGTAGCGTGGTTCATCGATCATCCTTGTCCATGAAACTGATTTATGTTTGCATATGTGCACATTGCACATAGATCCATTTAGTAGTAAGAAATACAAGATTGATGAGATTAAAAATCTAAGAAATATGTGTATGTTTAATTAGTACTAACAAGTTTTTCATTGGATCCATGCTCCTTCCTTGCAGTGATGTACAGGCAGCAGCAGCAAAGCTACGTGACAACTGCGCAAGCCGTGGCTCATGCAACCTACTACTCGCAAACGCAGCTGTCAACGCACTACCAGCGTGAAAACGCACCGGCGCAGCAGACACCATGCGGCTGGTCAGCTCCGACCATCAACGCCGCCACTGAACAACAGCTGCGCGCACTGATCCATGCTCCGTCCACCGGCGGCTATGCGCAGGCAGCAAGCGCTCGCCCCGTCAAGCCCCAGCCCCAGACCCTGAACCTGTTCCCGCTACACCCCACCTTCGCGAAGCGCGAGAGGACGCGCCGCCCTCGGACGGCCGACTCTGCAATGCCGTCTGCCTCCGCTTCCTACTCTTGGGAGTCGGAGATCTCGGAGAGCCACAACGGCGAGGCCTCCGTGCCGTTCTTCGACTTCTTCAGCCTCAGTTCTTGAAGGCTGCTGTTATGTGGACGTCGCAGTGAAGATGTATGAATTGCCTGGGTTTGCTTCAACTGTACCGATTTCTTGTAAGCTAGCTATCTCTTTCATGGCCGGAAGACTGATGAGTGGATGGGCCAATTGCGTTTTGGAATTTTTATTTGCGATATGTTGGTTAAATTATAGTTACAACAAAATTGTACTGCTTCATCAACCTGAAGCGTGCAACAGAAAGAGTTTGTTAAATTCCATTGAATAATCCAGTTAAATTTTCTTAATTGCAAGGTGTGCATGTTGTCTCAATTTTTGCTCGTTTCGTCATGGGCCTAGATAAGTAGATGGTATCAGTTTTTCACACGGTTATGGAGGTGAAACTACTGCTGGTAAGGTTTGTAGACTGAACTCCTGAATGCTGAAACTGGAAACTCAGTCCAACATCTAATTGGGTCTGATATGCCTAAGGTGTTAGGCCATTAGTAAGAAAAGATCAGTGACACTTCCATACGGCCTTTAAAGGCCCAAAACATGTGAGTTTGGTAGTCGAAACACTTCCGCAAAGGCCCTAATGTGTTAGCGGAAACCTAAAACGTCTTGCGGCTTACGGGACCCTATTTTCAGCATCCATAGAGTGAACTTATGCAAGCAAATTGTAGCGTGGTTGGCAAACGGCTTCGGCTCATTAATGTGAATGCATCAGAGGCTACTTACCAAAGTGAAGGAGTTCTACACATTCTTCATTTGCAGAAATCGATAGTTTGCAAGCTATGTTTTCCATCATGTATCACCATTTTTTAGCATATTTGTGTGCGAACTTTGTTTTATCTTTTTCATAAAGCTTCGTTGTCTAAAAAAAACAATGACCTCCATGAAACTACATTTTCTTCCAAAGTTGTTAGTGTTTACCACCAACTTTGACAACAACAACATGCTCAACTTTATGCATCAACATCGTTTGTATGCGCACATCGGTTGTGGGGGTTGGGGGCTCTATATATTCTCCACAGTGGTGCAACATCATCGTTTACTTAGTCCCACACTTCCACACAAGGTGGTTCACGCTTCACATGACACCTAATTTGTCGTGCGGCGTGTCACGTTGCCTCACGTGGTCCTACCACAGTGGACCATGCACATCCACGTCACTCACCCGACTTTCCAACAGGGTTCACGCTCCCCGTCCATGTCCACCCGTCGATGCACCCTCTGCTTGGGGGAGGCTGGGACACATGAATACCTTGTGATCATGTGAAAACCTTGTGTCGTTCCAGTATGCATGGAAGCCACTAGAAAAAAAGGTAAATGCTTTCCAACAAATAGCATATGTAAATGAACCGCTCTGAGAGGCATCGACGAAGTCCTTGGTACCTGTCATGAAAACCTAACATAGATAGGGCACGGGAATTTTGTGTGGCAAAGATAGCATATTTTCATGGGCCATCATCAGGTTCAGAATACATGGTAAATGGTATAGTCAACTGTTCCATTTCCTATTGACACATATGTTCTTTGTTCAGAATTTGAACCAAAACATGTACACGTAACAAACAAATCATTTGAGATGCTATAATGGTCCATACCTATGAGAAGGAAAGTATAAGTTGTGAAAATAGGTATGTAAGCGTGCGGTAAAAAGGCCTCGAGCCCATGTAAATGATTCCTCATCGAGAAGTCGGGAATTTCTATCTATAGACATTAAAAGATGTTGTGCATCTCGGCGTCGTACGCATCTATGCTGATGAATGAAGAGAGTTCAAACTGTAAGAAACCGCAATGGGTTTATAGATATTCATAGTCGTAGCATACCTACATATGATCTGCGTTGAACTTTTACCACTATATAGATGTGGCGGATAAAACAACATCACAAATTCGCAGTACCCAAAAAAAAGCTAAACATCAGCTCTTTGTACATACCAATCGGCGATCACATATAAAATTCTGTAAATTCACTTTTACCACCACAAAAAAAAAACAGAACTACAACTGAACGCCAAATTTTCAGGACCGACAGATACAGTGAAGCTGCTACAGAAGAGACAGTAATAGCATAGGAAATTTACTATACCATCATTCAGGAAAGAAAAGCAAAGAACCACCATCATTTTAATGATTATCTACTGCTTTATTACTCAGCAATAGGATTACACTCTGATTGGCTTGCATCAGAAAGACACCAGTTACAGCAAATAAATTATCCAAATAGACGAATAGGTTCTCTAGCACTCTTTTAACAAATTGAAGCCTAAAACCCTGGAAAGTGCTGCTCAGATTCTTAAGTTCTCTCAGAACATGAACACCAGCCACACGTACTTCTCACAGGTTCGTTTGGTCCAACCAGCCAGGATGAACCTGCCACAATCATCTCATATCGCATAAAGAGAGCTTCATGTCTCACATCATAGAATGCCCCCGTCTATCTTTACCACGAATTACCTGGACTTTAACCCTGACTACATCTGAGAAGGTGAGTTCAGACCAACGACCAGTTCTTAGGGCTACTCCTTTGAACGACCACAAAGTCATCGTTATATTAATGTTGACAAAACATACGCCTATAAAGAGGATCCTTATTTAAAATTTCCATATACATCATGTAAAACCTCAAACACTTGACAAGTCTTTTGTTAGAAGTTTCTGACCACAGATCAAGGTCTCCTACGCAGATGTGATGTAGTCGAAAACACACCCTACAACACATACAGTTCACAACTACATCTAAAAGAAGAGAAATATATGACAATTTATGATCTCTGGTCATACTTTGAACCAGTAAATGGGAAGGTAACATGAATGTACGTATTCAATGATAATTACCTGCATAATTTCGATATGCTGACTGTACGTATGCTACGACTCACATCTTGAAAATATATTCTGGTGAACAACACCACAACTTCACAAGGTAAAATAGTGACAGCATTATTAAGATGCCTGCTATTTAGCCAGTCAAACTAATAAACTTGCATGCATAACTAATTAGCATAACTAGAAGATGTGAGTTATTTGAGAGGTTTCCTTCATTCAAAATACTTACCATCTCCACGTTTCAAAAAAAAAAATGTACCATCTCATACTGTCAGATCGTGACCTCTGACATTTTTTCCCCATGCAAACCTAATGATAATGTTTCTTGAGCAAGAAAAACGATTGCATATAAAATTCTGCATCTATATGTATATCGAGAGACTGACATTAAAGTGAAAAGTACCTTTGCTGGTTCCTAATTCAAAATTTAGAACTTCCTTGTGGTCCAATGAGCCCTTTTCCAGGTATGCAACAATTAGTAATTTCAGAAACTAGGGCTCTATTCAAGGTGAAAAATGCGAAATGGAGCTTTCATTGAACATTGTGTTATCTTCATTGAATGATGTTCCTACCGGAATGTTATAAATGTACTGATGCTCCATTAAAGTGGATGTGGCCAGGAATGAATTTTGACTCATGTCCTAATGGATAGTTACCCATTATATTGAGAAGTGGTGCAAACTGAAGGAAATATTAAAGTAGGAAGTACTTTCCTCTGAATGATTGAGAATGTATTATAAGCACCCTTTAGTTGGAAAGAATCACATATTTCTTCGTCTGAAAAGAATCAGATATTTCCTCGTCTTAAGAGAATCAGATATTTCCTCGTCTGTAGCCTTGAAGGATCGATTATTGCATATCAAGAATAAATATAGCCAACCTTGGAATCAGAAAAGATGAATCTTTGAGGTATTCGCGACAAGCTATATGACTAACAGAGTAATAGTGGTTAACTCCCCTGGTTCACAGATCACCATGAACTAATATTATTCAGTGTTTACCAATCACCATCATATGTTTGTTGTTCATCTTTTTGCACACTGAAAAAGAGGCCATTGTATTAATTGTCTCATAACAACATATCCTCCGGTAATACAGATTCGGCTAAGCCGTATGCCCAACATGTTGCATTTACCTTTGGCTAAGCTGTATGCCGCAGCGGTTTGTAACTTGTGTGACTCTCTGGCTTTGTTAACTCAAAGTTAGGCATGTGCCTTTTATCTAAAAATATAGAAACCAAGAGTCCTAACAAAATACATATCCTCTAGTACAATGACAATGTTGAGAATATAGGCAATTGTTCGATTAAATTAATCCAAGAATAAATCATGAACATGGCATACACAGTGCTAATGACATACTGAAACTTCATGATGAAACTACGTACTAGACAAATAGTAGAAACATCTACGCATATGACTAGTACTGCAAACATGGAAATAAACAGGAGAGGGATAAACATGTTATACCCTCCAGTAGGCCAGTTGGCCGTGGCAGCAGCGGAGGCTGCGGCGGCAGCGGCAGCAGCAGCGTTGGCAGTCTCTTGGGCGGCGGCGCCGCAGCAGCAGCATTGGCGCCGCAGCAGCAGTGGCGTCCTCGTTGGTCATGATGATGATGAAGGCGACGCAGATGTAGTGGACGAAGAGGAAGTAGACGACGTAGGGGACGAAGATTGGCGAGCAGTCGCGTAGGAGACGCTCCCCAAAAACCTAATCGCCCCTCTCCCGTACAGGAAACGGAGAGGCGGGGTTTCGGAGGCCTGCTCTCCCGTCGACCTTGTACGCGGCGGACGGGATGGGATCAGCGATGGCAGCGACAGCAAAGGAACGATGGTAGCGGCGCGTGGAGCAGATGATTCTGTTCTGTGTTCGCAAGAGAGGAGCGACCTCTCCTTTATACACGCAGCGCAGGAGGCGAGAGGTCCAACAGAAACGCGTGCAATCAATTCCGTTAAGGCAAATGAATTCTGGAAACGGTCGTACTTAAGAGCACTTAAGACAGACGTTTCAACTTCGTATTCATTTCCATTAAGGAAAAACGTTTCATGACCGTTCACATTTTATTCCTGCGTGACAAAAAGAATACATCGGCTCGGCGAGATTCCCGCAACCCGCGGCGCGTCGTGACGTGTCGTGACGAGGCGGGCGGCGGAGGAGGAGGAGCGCGCGTGTGGTACACAGCCATTCTCCTAATACCTCACACCAACTCATACTAGTAGGAGAATGTCTCAGTATATAAGCTGATGCACATCTCACTAAACTAGCGGTATGGGACTAAACTCCCACCACATGCCATGACAACATGGGCCTTAGGGATTTTCAGAATTGTTAAATGGGCTAAATGGCCCAATATTTCAGCAATCCCCCACCAGATCCCAAAGACCCATGATGTTGTCATCTGTTCCAAACACTGTTTTGATATACCAGTATTTTCAGTGGAGACCCGTTAAGGTTGAACATCCACCTAGAGCAATCAGCTACACTCCTTCACAACTGACAATGGACTAGGCCTTGAATTGTCAGTTTGGCGTAAAGTAGTTTCACTGAATGTCTTACCAGTACTAGGCTGCCGAAGGCTGACCCCTCGGGTGGAGCATATTAGTCACTCCTGGCCTTTTCATGAACTTACTAGAGATCACCCTAATCTCATAGACTGTGACCAGCAGTCAGGTTCATATAGGTGTGTTCCTCCAAAGATCGCTCTGTAGGATAGCGTCTTGCTTATGCAAAGCTTTGGAACACATTAAGACATGTCAACCTGCCATACAGTTACCGAGAGTATTGCATCTCCAACGGAGTAGGTTAGTAAAAGTACTCTCCTCAGTTAACCATCAGCTTGTTTTCCCAGGTCCTACTTCACGGGATCTCCGATCACATAGGTTGGGTTACTACCATGGCAGCTCATGTGGGTTTCATCCCTATCTCCCTCGATGCATTTTCTATCACAACACGTGATAGCCCTTTAGTAAAGGGATCTGCCAGATTCTTAGCCGACTGGATATAATCCAGCGCTATTACTCCGGAGTTTCTCAAATGTCTGACAGCTTTTAATCTCATTCTTATATGTTTGTTGGACTGCATGTTGTCCTTTGAACTCTTGACCTTGGTAATCACTGTCTGATTGTCACAGTTCATAAGGATAGCCGGAACTGGCTTTTCAACCACAGGCAAGTCCATCAACAGATCTCGAAGCCATCCTGCTTCGACACCAGATGTGTCCAATGCTGTTAATTCTGCTTCCATTGTCGATCTCGTCAGGATCGTTTGCTTGCAAGACTTCCAGGAAACAGCACCACCTCCAAGGGTAAACACATAACCCGTTGTGGCTTTCATCTCATCAGCATCAGAGATCCAATTCGCATCACAATACCCCTCAAGCACTGACGGGCTTCCAGAATAGTGAAGTCCGTAGTTCTCAGTACCTTTCAGATAGCGCATAATTCTTTCGACAGCATGCCAATGAACATCACCCGGATTGGAAACAAACCGGCTCAGTTTGCACACAGCAAACATGATGTCAGGCCTTGTAGCGCTTGCTAAGTACATGAGTGAACCAATGACTTGAGAGTACCTCAACTGATCCTTAGCTGTGCCTTTGAATTTTCGAATTTGCACACTAGGATCATATGGTGTTGGAGAAGTTTTGCAGTCCGAATATCCAAAACGACTCAAAATCTTCTCAACGTAATGAGATTGCAACAGAGTAATCCCACCCTCATTATCTCTCAATAGCTTGATGTTCAAAATAACATCAGCCACACCAAGGTCTTTCATCTCAAAGTTCTGAGACAGAAAAGATTTAACCTCCTCAATGACTTTGAGGTTGGTCCCAAATATCAGTATGTCATCAACATACAAGCACAGTATAACTCCTTCGCCCCCACCATGGCGATAATATACACATTTGTCAGCTTCATTAACAACAAAACCAGCAGAGGTTAAAGTTGTATTGAACTTCTCATGCCATTGCTTAGGTGCTTGTTTCAGGCCATATAATGATTTCAGTAACTTACACACCTTTCCTTCCTGACCATCTAATACAAAGCCATCTGGCTGTTGCATGTAGATTTCCTCGTCTAGCTCTCCGTTCAGGAAAGCCGTCTTAACATCCATCTGGTGGACGAGAAGACCATGCGAGGCTGCCAAAGAGAGTAATACTCGTATGGTGGTCAGTCTGGCCACAGGTGAATAAGTATCGAAGAAATCTTCCTCTTCTTTCTGGGAATAACCCTTGGCCACAAGTCTAGCCTTGTACTTTTCAATTGTACCATCGGGCCTAAGCTTCTTTTTGAACACCCACTTACATCCCAATGGTTTACAGCCATAGGGACGTTCAGTAATTTCCCATGTTCCGTTAGCCATGATGGAGTCCATCTCGCTACGAACCGCTTCTTTCCAGTAATCAGCATCCGGAGACGCATAAGCCTCTGAGATAGAAGTGGGAGTATCATCCACGAGGTATACAAGGAAATCATCACCAAAGGACTTTGCAGTCCTCTGTCTCTTGCCCCTACCAAGGGTTTCCTCATCATCCTCCTCAGGATTTTCATCATGTGTTTGTTCATAATATTCCATCGGAATGACAGGTTCAGGAGTCTCATTAGATTCCTGTCTAGAAGTGCTTTGCATATCTCTCATAGGAAAAATATCCTCAAAGAATGTAGCATCTTTAGACTCCATAATTGTACCGACCTTCACGTCAGGTACCTCGGATTTCACTACTAGAAATCTATAGCCGACGCTGTTCTTAGCGTAGCCCAAATTAACACAGTCCACGGTCTTTGGTCCAAGCTTACGCTTTTTGGGGATCGGCACATTGACTTTCGCCAAGCATCCCCAAGTACGCAAGTATGAGAGTGTCGTTTTTCTCTTCTCCCATTTTTCATAGGGAGTGATCTCACTGTCTTTTGTCGGAACTTTATTCAGGACATGACATGATGTCAATACAGCCTCCCCCCACCATGCCTTGGATAAACCCGATGTATCTAACATGGCGTTAACCAAATCTGTTAGAGTACGGTTTTTCCGTTCAGCAACCCCATTTGACTGGGGTGAATAGGGAGGCGTCCTCTCATGAATAATGCCGTGTTCCGCACAGAAAGAATCAAACTCATGTGAGAAGTACTCTCCACCACGATCTGACCGGACTCGTTTAATTTTCTTTTCAAGTTGATTCTCAACTTCTGCCTTATAGATTTTAAAGTAGTGTAGAGCCTCATCTTTAGTGCTTAACATATATATATAGCAAAATCTAGTGGAATCATCTATGAGTGTCATGAAATATCTTTTTCCACCTTTAGTCAGCACGCCATTCATCTCACAAAGATCAGAATGTATGAGTTCTAACGGTGCCAAGTGTCTCTCCGTCGCAGCTTTATGGGGCTTGCGAGGTTGTTTTGCTTGCACACACGAAAGGCACTTAGAACCTTTGGCTAAAGTGAAATTCGGGATTAAATTCAATTTTGCTAACCGCGTCATACAACCGAAACCAATGTGACAAAGACGTGAATGCCAAACTTCTGTTTCATTAACATTCGAATGAATATTGTTCACGACTTTATTACAAAAATCAGCGAGGGAAAAGCGGAACAAGCCTCCGCATTCATAACCTTTTCCAACAAATAGTCCATATTTCGTAATAACTACTTTATTAGACTCAAATACCAACTTAAACCCTTCTCTACATAGAAGGGAGCCACTAACGAGATTCTTCTTGATGGCGGGGACATGCTGCACGTTCTTGAGCTGCACGATCCTTCCCGAAGTAAACTTCAGATCGACCGTGCCAACACCAAGAACAGAAGCACTTGCGCCATTCCCCATCAGTACGGATCCGTTCCCTGTGACCTGATAAGAAGAAAACAATGAGATGTCAGCACATACATGTATATTTGCACCCGTGTCAATCCACCAATCGTTAGACTGAAAAACTGAAAATACAGTAAACAAATTACCGTACCCGGATGCACCATTCTCATTGTTGCTCACAACCATGTTGGCAGACTTGGAGTCCTGTCCTGGTTTCTTGAACTTCTTTGGGCACTTGGGAGCCCAATGTTCCTCTGAACCACATGTGAAGCAGGCTCCCTTCTTCTTATCCTTGTTGAAGGGCTTCTTACCCTTCTTCTTGAAGTCGGTATTCTGTTGGACACTAGGTCTTCCCTTGGGCTTGTGGTGGTTGGAGTTCTTCTGTACAAAATTGGCGACAGAAGATCCCTCGTTCCCTTTTCCGTTTGAGTCCTTTGCTCTCGAGTTCTGCTCCACACTCAGATGGCCGATGACATCCTCCACTGAGAATTCACGCCTCTGATGTTTCAGAGTAGTAGCAAAGTTCCTCCAGGAATTGGGCAGCTTAGCGATTATGCATCCCGCGACAAACTTGCCCGGTAACACACACTTCAGAAGCTCAAGCTCCTTAGCGATGCACTGTATCTCATGAGCTTGTTCCAATACAGAACGGTTTTCAACCATCTTGTAATCATGGAACTGCTCTATAGTGTACATCTCGCTTCCAGCATCAGTTGCGCCGAATTTAGATTCGAGCGCCTCCCACAAGTCCTTGGCAACCCGCACATGTAAATATGCATCAACCAACTTATCTCCGATCACGCTCAGAATGGCTCCAACAAAGACGACGGTGGCATCCCTGAACGCCTTCTCCTGTTCAGGAGCAATCGTTCCATTGGGAGTAACACCGGCGACCCAGAACACGTTCATTGCAGTGAGCCATAAGGTGGTTTTGGTTTGCCAACGCTTAAAATATGTCCCCGTAAACGGGGCTGGTTTCAGTGCAGCAGCAAAACCATTGACCGAAAATTGCCTACACATATTAGGTTTTTGGATTGTTGAGAATATAGGCAATTGTTCGATTAAATTAATCCAAGAATAAATCATGAACATGGCATACACAGTGCTAATGACATACTGAAACTTCATGATGAAACTACGTACTAGACAAATAGTAGAAACATCTACGCATATGACTAGTACTGCAAACATGGAAATAAACAGGAGAGGGATAAACATGTTATACCCTCCAGTAGGCCAGTTGGCCGTGGCAGCAGCGGAGGCTGCGGCGGCAGCGGCAGCAGCAGCGTTGGCAGTCTCTTGGGCGGCGGCGGCCGCAGCAGCAGCAGTGGCGTCCTCGTTGGTCATGATGATGATGAAGGCGACGCAGATGTAGTGGACGAAGAGGAAGTAGACGACGTAGGGGACGAAGATTGGCGAGCAGTCGCGTAGGAGACGCTCCCCAAAAACCTAATCGCCCCTCTCCCGTACAGGAAACGGAGAGGCGGGGTTTCGGAGGCCTGCTCTCCCGTCGACCTTGTACGCGGCGGACGGGATGGGATCAGCGATGGCAGCGACAGCAAAGGAACGATGGTAGCGGCGCGTGGAGCAGATGATTCTGTTCTGTGTTCGCAAGAGAGGAGCGACCTCTCCTTTATACACGCAGCGCAGGAGGCGAGAGGTCCAACAGAAACGCGTGCAATCAATTCCGTTAAGGCAAATGAATTCTGGAAACGGTCGTACTTAAGAGCACTTAAGACAGACGTTTCAACTTCGTATTCATTTCCATTAAGGAAAAACGTTTCATGACCGTTCACATTTTATTCCTGCGTGACAAAAAGAATACATCGGCTCGGCGAGATTCCCGCAACCCGCGCGCGTCGTGACGAGGCGTGGCGAGGCGGGGAGGAGGAGCGCGCGTGTGGTACACAGCCATTCTCCTAATACCTCACACCAACTCATACTAGTAGGAGAATGTCTCAGTATATAAGCTGATGCACATCTCACTAAACTAGCGGTATGGGACTAAACTCCCACCACATGCCATGACAACATGGTCCTTAGGGATTTTCAGAATTGTTAAATGGGCTAAATGGCCCAATATTTCAGCAGACAACAAATCTAGGCATTGTGGAAATCTATAGGCGGTGGTGGGCAAAGAAAAATTGCTTATTTGCTCATGTTATATTCAGTTTACCACCGTATAAATAAACTGACGGTAAACAAAAAAACTGACCCGTGGGAACTGGCACCTAGGGCATTTTCTTTAAGTAGTGAGGAACCCTGCAGAGGCTGGGCCTCAAACAGGGTTGCGAACACGCAGAGATGTGTACTAGCCAACCGGACATTGCTAGGTTCTCAAATAAGATAGTGGACAAAACCGACAAGAATTATTAGACATTCATGTGAATGACATAACTTTCATGCTTAGTAATCTAACATCCTTCAATTAATTAAATCAACTCCGACTACATTTTATCTTAGCTTCGGCAGCTACTGAAATTTAATGCTTAGTGAGCAAGTGCTACATCCTCGATTCGATTTTGAGTTACTAACTACACAGTTATTCCGAAAGCTGAGAAATCCATAAGATTCAAGGTTTTCACTTCCACAAAAATGTAAGAACGTATAATAAGCTATCTGGTACAAAAAAATCAAACTAGATATTAATGTTACAGAATATATGCTCTGGCTAGTTATATTGCTCGATGGTACAACGTTGTTATTTCCAAATTTTGCGCATTTCCACCACAATTCACAATGGATATCGTCAATGTTGCTTTAGTAATTTCTAACTTTGAGAAATGTAGCAACCATTTATGATCGAAATTGTAAAAACAAAACTGTTTCTCAGCAGATCAAAACATCTCAGTGAATACAACTGATCTAGCATATGGTTCGGAAAAAAATACAACTGATCTAGCATAGATTAATATATATGTATAAGATGATCCTCCAACACATCCAAGCATACAAATTTGCAACGGCTAACCTCCTCCAAAAGATGACTGATATCCAAAGGATGAGAAAAGTTGATATCAGGAGGCAACATCATACAACCTACAGTACATGTCATCTCTAAGGTAACTATCTCCAGTTAACCCAAGATGAGCATACTAAATCTTGAGAGACTTAGTAGCCCTCTCGAAGACATCGACTATGACAGCAGGACAAGATCTTTTAAGGTGTGCATACCCTTGGCTTGCCAGCACAGCATCCGTTCTATTTGCAGTGAGGATAAACTCAACACAAGCATCTTTAAGCTTGCTGCAATGATGCTGGTCAGCCAGAGCTAATGTTGTGGCCACAGTACCAACATCAAGACTCTTGCAAAGAATGCATTCGCATATTAGCCGCAGCCTAATCATGGCATACTTGTCTGCAGCCACAAGCAAATGCTTAACCATTTATTTCTGGTCATTGTCGTCGAGATCGTCCATGGAAGGCAATGAATCAGTGTAGATAAAGTGAAGCAACGCCTTGAAGACAGCAGGCTGCATATCTTTGACGGTTAGCTTCCCTGTTCTCTTATCCGCCATTGGTCCATAGAGCTCCGCCTTGAACACCGGCGACCGCATTGCGAGGACAATCTTATGGGCAGGAAAAAGCTCACTTTCAACTTCGAGTGTTACATCTGTTTCCTCCCCTACTTCTAACAGTTTTCCAAGATGATCCGACAGATCGGAGGGGGGCACCTGCACCTCAGAATCCAACGCGGTCTCCTCCACCACTGGTTCAGGGACAACCGTGACCTCGCACTTAATCACGAGGCGGTCTTCCTGCAGGTACGGCGACGACTCCAAGACTGTCCTCTTATGAAGCCGGGAGGCCCCAGTTGGACACTTTGTCGCTGAAAACGATCGATGCCGCACGATGGATGAGCGTGCTGGTGCTGGCAGGGTCCGGTGGGATACCCAAACTCATGTCGAATCCCGCCCTCACCTCGACGTTGTACGTCACGAGCTCAAGGAAGACCGAGACGTACTCTTTGCAGTCCTCCGCGTCCCCGTCGGGGTAGACGAGGATGCACCACTCGTAGCCGCCGACGGTGAAGGTTGCGGAGCGAACGACTTTGCCTATGCCAAGGCCCTTGTGCTGGCTGTACCCAGTTATCTCGAACGTGTGAGTCGCCCGTGCGGTCGCTACGCTGGATCTTGATGCAGTCATCGTTCTTGCCCTCTCGGATCCGGCCATTGAGTTCGCGTCGTGGAATTTAGGGCGGCAACGAAGGTTCTTTTTTCTCCGATGGAGCACGAAAAGCGGCGTTGCGGAGGTGGGGAAGGGGATTTCCTTCGATGGACCTGGAAGGCACAAAACTAGGACTCTTTGAAATCGGAGAGGACATGAACTGAAATCGAAGAGGACATGAACTGAAATCGAAGTAGGCCTGGAAAACCCAAGGATCATCGATCTCGGTTTCCTTCGTACTCCCCGCAGCAACTAGGCTGCAAGCGAGTTGGAGTACTGGCTCGCCCGCAACAGCCTACACCATGGGCCGGCCCATTTTGAGCTATTTGTTTTTATTTTTGCTCTTCATCTTTTCATTTTCTTTTTTCTCTTCCGTTTATTTTTTATTTATCTTCTTACCTTTTTTCTGTTTATTATCTTCTCGTATTTTTTATTTTTCTCTATTTCTTCTTTGAGCACTGTTACAGTGATTGGCGTGTACTTATGAGTACTTCCCAGTACTCCTGGTTGAATAAATTCTGTACGTCCGATCTAGCCCAGTTGTTACCGTAATCTTTTTTTCTAGGGAACGGTTTTTTTTTTTGCGAGGAAAATACAGGTACAGACGCCAGAACTCTTACAGAAAAACCTAGGAAACAAGAGAAATTACAACAAGGCCCTCCTAAGCTTTGGCGTCGTCGTCTTCGAGCTGAACGTTGCGCCGGCGAAGCCTGCCGCACGACCTCCATGACCTTGGACTGGGAGGCACCCCTTCGCGACAAGGGAGTCGACGCCACTCGGTGCCGTAGCACCTCCGCCCACCACGACGAGCGGCAACACCGTCCTGGCCTTCCGCACCTGCATCTTCAAAGTCGTCAGTCACCGGAGCCGCCACCACGGACTCCGGCAAAGGGGAGGTCCCTCCGAGCACTCCGAGGAGCCGCAGACGGGGACGGAGCAGCAGATCCGCAGCGGGGCTACGCAGAGCCGCGCCGGCAGAGGGGTAGACCGCCGCCACCAAAAGGCACACCAACGCCGCCGCTACCACCCCAGCGCCGCCGAAAACCACACCACCATGCACACCTAATCTACATACGGCACGGATCCATGGATCCCCCGTCCTCCCGCCGCCGAAGCGGCCGCCGAGGGCGAGGGATCCAGTGAATCTCGGCTGCGAGCTTGCTGTGCGCGGTGTCGCCGAAAAAGTCGCCTTTACTGTAGATGGGTAAAGGGGAGAGGTCCGAGCTCTCTCTCTAGGGAACGGTTGTTACCATAATATTTTCTCTAGGGAACGGTTGTTACCATAATCTAGCCGGCAGCGTTGTCGCTAATCTGGCCAACTAATTCAGGCCGATGGTGGGCTGGCTGCCTGGCTCCACGGGCTAGGACCAAGCGGTACTATGGCGACAGTCTACGAACAACCAGTCCATGGTCGCAAGGACACTTCTAATTTTCGAAGCAGTTGTTAATTGTAGATTCGTTTCTTGATTTCGTTTACTAATGTGGCTCCGTGGTTTCTCTCGGTGCAAATCGACTAAATCTAACCCTTTCGTAAAACTTTTAACACGAAATGAACCCTGGCCCTCAAGCTAGCTCGGCGGCGCGAGACCATGCGTGACTGCCGCGATCCAAGCACCGGTTTTCTTTTTTGTGTTCCGATCGACCGTGGCTGCTGTTCGCCTCGCGATCCGATCGTGTGCGTGCCAGTTATTTTCCGTGTTCCGAGCGTGCCAGTACTTTCTACTCCCTCCGATCCAATTTAATTGACTTGGGTATGTCCAAATATGGATGTATCTAGACACTAAATAAGTATAAATACATCCGTATTTGGACAAACTCAAATCCATTAATTTGGAACGGAGAGAGTAGTCCTTTATTACAAGTACTTTCTGCTACTTCTTTTTACACCGTCAGATAGACTGGATTGGACGGTCTCCAAATTACCCAACCACTATAAAACTTGTATTCTTCTTTTACTTGGTAATACATGAATATATAATTACGAACCATCGAACATTTTTCTGAACCGACATTTTTTGTAAATTGTAAACATTTAGTATTTAATTTAAACCATGAGACATTTTTTAGCTCCGCGATATTTTTTTATCCTTGGGTTTTCTCGCCCATATCTCGGCCAATTACATGATCAAAATTTTCCACTTAAGGGCTCATCTGATTCAAAGGACTACAAAGAAATTTTGGAGGATTTTATCCTATAGGAAATTTTCCTACATTGATCGTTTGATTCGTAGGATTGGTTCCCTTAGGAATTTTCCTATAGGAATCATTGTACTACTTCCTATAGGATTTCTAACATTCACTCCAACCTCATTTTACAATTCCTTTACTTTTCCTTTGCCATAATCAAACACAATTGCTCTTACTTAAGGATTCAACTAGTCATGACATTTCAATCCTATGGGTTTCCTATTCCTACACTTTTCCTATCCTTTAAATCAAATGAGCCCTAAATGGCTCCTCGCAGGTTTTACCCTTACCCAAAGAGGTCTAGGACACTATTACGTGGACACTATGGCAAACATAACCTATTCGGCGAGCTCGGCTTACAAGGCGCAATTCATTGCTTCCCTCCTCATGCTCCTTCATAAACATCGTTTTGAAGAATTGGGCCATGTCCAAGTGTCAATTTTTTTTTGTCTAGCTCGTGATGCAGAATATGTTTTGAATCTCTGACCATCTCGCCATTCAGAGATGCCCCCACCAGTCTACCTTCAAACTCAGCAGATGTTAGCCTGAGACGGCTAGGCACATGTTGTTTGAGTGTCGCTACTCGGAGCGTTCGGAGCGAATTTGGTTGGCGGCTGCCTCTAGGGAGTGGCGGGCCGACGGTTCTGCAGTACTCGTAGGTTTGGCTGCAACTCCGTCCGGTCTGCAAAGGCCTCAAGAAGGTCATATTATCATTTGGGAGATTTAGAAAGAATGAACACGGAACTCTTGAACAACATTTCTCCGGTGACGTATGTTCTGAGAAGATCAAAAACAAGAGTAAGGATTGGATCCTCGCCATTGCATCACTTGAGCATTTTTTTCTCCTTTGTGACGGCTAAGGTCACCCTTTTTTTGCTCCTTCTACGTCAATATAAAAGGCAAAACTTTTGCCTCGAATTGAGAAAAATAAATCCAATCAACTCTAAAGTGGATCAAAATAACAGCAACATCCTTGCCACGAGAATTCTTCAATTCTTCTGTACCAAAACATGATTTAAAATTCTTATGTGGATTATACCAAAAAAATCTAACAAATAATCTGGCCTGTAAAGAGGTTCAACTCAAGGAGATTATCCGTGTTCATCGCAATGTCGGCTATACAAAACTACCATACCTTGCAGAAATTAGCGGCCATTGATGCAGGAAGCTCTATGATATGGAGCGGCATTCAGATTCAGACAATCAACGACCTTCAGTGCAACAACAAGAGTAGTCCCGCCAGCGTCAAATAATTCCAAAGCCTTTAAAAGGTGTAGCCATTTCAGTGTTGAAAAAAAAATGATTTCAACGTGGAAGAACCACGTGATTTTTTTGATAGAGGAGGGTGCAACATCACCGAAATTGGAAGTATGAGGAGTTGAACTCGGTGGGTGGGAAGGCATCAGCCCCTCCCCACCACTAGGCCACGCCTTAGTCTGCTAGCCATTTCAGTGTTGCGATAAGTTATTCGATAAGAGACTGATGGACAAAACTGCTCCCACCACCTGATAGCCAATAATTCATGGCTGCAGGTGTAGGAAGATTCTGCACTGTACATCGACTGGAGTGGGTAGCTTCCTCGCGTCCACTTCAAGCGAAACACTTGTAATTTGCAATGCTATTACAGTATAAGGCAGGTAAAAAAAATGCTCAAGACTTGTAAAATCCACAAGCAAAGCAAGGCACGGGACTACTAGAACACTGACGCCTTACACGGCCGTCGCCGTTCGTGATTGTGCAGCCACAGAATGAAGATATGACGTTGACTTATATGTTGAACTGCCCTTTTAGGTTAGAACGTGTTGGGTTCTAACGGGTAGCTTGTTATTTCATCTGCTTATAAAGAATCGGCAAAGGAGGCACAGAGCTAGAGTTGTTGGGCATATATCTGCTGGTTACTGTGACATCGATCATCGCATGATCGACGTCGTTGGTGTGAAGGCCATATCTGAAAACCAAAAAGGAAACGAGGGGTTCTTCAGGCATTCGGTGGAGAACTGGAGATGCATCTGTCTCGAGGTTAGACGGGCAACGCAGACGACGGAGATTTTGGCGACGGCGACGGGAACCTAACTTGACCATCCGTATTTTGCTTCTGTCCTTGGCACGCACGCTCAGGTGTAGGTGATGAACTAAACCAGAACCAAAAGATCTCGATCAACTTTCCCATCTGAAAGTGCATTGTGATGCCCAGTTGCCCACCTTATGCTAGCTCCTGCTATGGCATTGCAGCTCGCCCGTGGCTGTTCCGGATTGGCCCATCTGAAGGAAATAGCTGGCAAAAGAGTCGTCAGTTAATTCACACCGTCAAGCCGTGGTTAGCGACCACCTGCACGTGCTCTTGTGCAACTTGCCGTCGATTCCGCTTATCCCTCCAAAGATACAACAACAAGCAGCAAGATACCAAAAAGGTAACCAGGTCTGAAGAGTTGGATCACAGCAGGTGTTAACAGCTGGCCAATCGATCCGCGCCATCACCGTGCAAGGCATTTAGACAAACACAAGAGGTTAAGAAAAGGAGTTGTTTAGCACTAATCGTTGTACCTCCGGCTCTGCTTTGTCGAGAGCTTGATGGTTTTTTTAAAGTAGCGGCAGAGATGATGCCTTCGGATCTCCATCATTTCTGGAGTTTCTGCGTGCGAGTGTAGTGTGCCCGCTCAATCATGCTACTAAAATAAGGGCTAAATGCTGGTTATGTCTCGAGATGGTACACGGGATATAATATGTAAGTGTTGTTCATGTGCCGAAAGTCCATTATACAGTGTTGATGTATGCTACAGTACTGCTTTTCGTAGTGGCGATGACGGAAAGCATGTCCAGAAATTCACAGGTAAATGTTTAACTGAAGGTGAAGATCGGGTAGGCTAGCTGGAGAAATGAAAACTGTTTACAAGAAACCCTTAGCCTGTGCAGCCCACGCATTAACTAAATCAATACGATCTACTACTTGATATCACGAGTGAAGAAACTCCAGTTTTCCATGGAGACTTGGATCGGGGAAAAGGAAAAATAAACCGCCAAGATGATAGCATGGTGCGATTATAGTAGACAATTATTGCCTTGTTTGCTTTGGCAGCACCTGAACTGAATGGTGAAGCTACGACATTGGCTTGGACCAGGCATGCTGCACCTGCACCTTGCGCACCTCTCACCCAAACTGCAAGGAAGATTCTCCCCGGTTCCAATAATTGCCCATATAAAACCCCCCGATCACGTAGTGACAGGAAAGAAGCAAAAAAGATCACTGAGAGCATGATCGCAACCGAGTCCGGGACAATGGCCACTCGATTCCCCTGTTGGGAGCTACGTGCATTTCAGTGTCAGCTTGTTCTGCGAAAACGTGCGGCATTTTGGTTCTTCTCTCTGTGTGCCCGCCTGCCCCAGCAGGAGGGTTTGTTGCTGATAGGATAGGAGGAGCTCCTATGACATAAGCAGTTGCGTCGGATGCTGCTAGTGTGGTGTCTCATTCCACGCAGCATAATTTGGCGCTAGAATCTAAGAAAACCGAGAACCTATCAGCATTTCAGGTGGACTTTTAAAGCTAAGCCCAGATCACAGCTCGTACCCGGGGTAGCTCCCCTCTGAAGCTTCCATCCAGATGGACCGCCACCAATAATACAGACTGCCTGTCTTCTCGTTGACACTGGGCACTAGGCAGGCCAAAGACTTCAGAGATGAATACACTGTGGTGGTGGCGGTAGTGCACCGAACCTACAGCTCCCTACGCCCGGTTTATTTCTTCGTGCCAGGCTCTGTTCGTCGGACAGGGATCCGCACTGCACTGCGCTTTTCCCTTTCGCGCTGCGATGCGCTTTTGAGGCAATCATTCTGGCTGAAAACTACGTGCAATTGCTGCGTGCGCTGCTCCATTATTTGGATTCGGAGTGGACGATGTGTCGTCCTGACGCCCGCGCCAACATGCTTTGAACCATGACTGTGTGCAGGTGAATGCAGCGGAGGTTGAAGATGATAGTTGTGATGATCTTTTTTTCCGAAGGGAATATATTAACATACCAATTACAACAAATCTCTGCAACAACGAAATGTTCTAAAAACATAGGGATATACACAACACACTATAACAATAAGAAGACCAAACAAGATCCCTCTGTGGTGATCAACTCCTTGTAACAGAAACACAAAACACTGCCAAGAATATTCCTGGAGTTCAAGTTCTTCAAAAGTGACGTCTCCGAGAAGGAAAAATGTCTTAAGTTTTCACACCGGAAAAAATCTACGCTCTCAAATAATGCCTTCAACAAGTACATTGCTAGGCTCAACCAATTAAGATCAGATATTAGATTAAATTGGGGGTAGAATTTCACTTTTCACCCTCTCTGCACCAACTAGGGATGCACACAATCATTTAAACTTGAATGTGATGAACTGATGATACGTTGGAGCCTAATGTTCCACTTGGTGTTGATATATCCGAGAGCAACGTGACAATGTCTCCCCCACTTGCAGAGAATCTCGAGACGTGCCGGACAGCCCAAAAAACATGCATGAAATCTTAGATTAGGCACTACTGTTTTTTTTTTTCATCAGTTAACACCTGTTTTCCCGCATAATCAGTGGAGGCAAAATAGTAAAAGCTTCTTGACTAACAGGATACCCTTGACCATACTAGATTAGACATGTAGGCTGCGATGATTTCCACCTATAATGGGCTCAATTATGCGCTAAAATATTGTTAGCTGTGTGAGGTGGTGGCCGGTGAGCTCACGGCGGGCAGGACTTTTCTGGCTTGTCATCGGATGGCCTGTTGTCTGTCGTTGTTTGCCCAAAAGTGTGTTTATATAGTCTTCCCTAGGCATGACAACACTGACCACTGAGGCTGAGGGGCGATGATCTACTATCCCAACCTCCCAAGAATGCACGATAGTCCAACTATATATATAACGATCGTGGCACAACACAAGTACAATAATTCACTCAACTAGCTACAATGATTTATTTATTTTTTAAATCTCGACACACTAGGTGTAGCTTTTGGAAAGAATGTTGACGGAATACAAGTGTCTCTCTTGACGCTTAAACATGTTGATGATGATGGTTTTAAGGTTTCTCTCTAGGTAAAGGAACACAGGACCTACGTGACATAGACGATGAGAAGTGGACCCCACATATATGCGGCATCCATTCTGGTCCACCGGAAATTTCCGACCAATCTTTCATCCTCATTTTCGGACCCATTCCAGAGTTTTTTTTTTTTGAGATAAATTCCAGAGGGTTCAACACCAAAAATTCACGGCCGAACTTCCATCTCACTGGGCCCATTTCAGAGGGTTGCACCACACGACACAACTATTATGACTGGAACCGGAAAGTCAGTCTGAAAATTCGGGTGTTCCGGTCCGGAAAATCTGATTTATAAACAACGAAAGTTCCGGCTTGTAACACACCATAATTTCCGATCTAAATCCCAACATTAGAAACATCATAAAATTGAACGGTTCTCTCACATCAAAAATAGGAAGGGTAAGTAGGTACAAGTTGGTTTGTCGAGGTCCATTCGATTTCACCCATATCTTTCATTATGTGACCCCTCTTGATAGTACGGTTTTATATGATATAATAAAGATAGACAAGCATAGGAAAACCATCTCCTCTCTTTTCAAATTTGAGGGACCGACAACCATCTTGTGCATTTCATCGATTTAACCTAAAATACTTAAGCACAGAGTTAGACAACAATTTATGTTTGTCATGAACCTGTGGGATGCCCTTTAAGCGGCTAGTGTGTTTTCTAGGGTGGTGGTTTATGTTGTCACTATGTGTCTTTGTTCCTTAGCATGACAATTGTGTGTCATGTTTCTATTTTTATAAAGTGGTTGTGTGCATTTCGATGTCTCGACTTGCTTGTGATATTGAGTTGTTGTAGAGTCTATGTGTGATTAATATCATCTTGGCATTAATATTTTCTCTTAATCATAAAACGAAAAAAATATTAAGGAACGAAACTTGAGCAAATTACCCAATTATATTCAATAAGAAAAATTTAAAGAGATCTTTATGTGACATGGCACGATCACCAGATGTGTCTATGCTTAGGAAAAAGCATTTCCAATTGCATAAGCGCATAATATAGTGTTAAAATGTTTATGTTTTTTTATAAAAATATATTAATAGCCAGAAGATACTAGGTATACATAGTCAAAATATCGAGGATGCACACAACGAATTTTCATAGAAAATAGAAAAAAATAATGATCATCGGTAGAGCTGCAACGAACAACATCATCAACCACCAATGGATGACATCTTGAGGATAACAACCAGATTATATTGTCGAAATGTTCGTAATGGAACATATCGCCATCAAAACCTCAATAAGAATATGTGTCGTGCTCCCGGCTGATTTGTCTATGAAAATTTAGAGATAAACTAAGTGCAACTTTGAGTAAAGCAAAGCATAGTTTCCTTTTATTTAATCCTGGCATCACAAGTTAATTGTGCTATTCTGGGCAGGCCAGCCACTACCAACTCTAGTTTACCAACCACCATGATAAGAGAGGAGAGATGCGATAGGTTGCTTTAGTTTTTTCTCTTTGATAAATACACATCCTTGGCCAAAGAGATAAGAACACAAAGTCAAAGATGGACGCTTCTCGGGTAGCAATACAATTTTTAAACTTTTGGTGTTGGCTTCTGTGAGATTCCAACAGCCGAGCAATGACCTTTTTTTTCCTTTTTGCGAGTCACTTCTCTATGCGTACTGTTGCTTAGCTGTGTGAAGCATGGCTTTGGACGGTGATACTCTATTATCAATAAGCAGCTAAATCTGGACTCCGAACCACGGAAACGAAGCCGCAAACATAAAACCATGTGCTTATCATTAGTAATACTAGGGAATAAGCGCGGCTTCCGCCGCGCCCATGGGCTGAAATTTTGAATTATTCAATCGTAAAATTGTAGAAATTCAAAAAAAATCTAGGTTGAGAGGTTGTTCAATTTTTTAAATGGTCAAATTGGGGAGCTATTCATATTTGAATTGTTTTCACGTTTATTAAACGTTCAGATTTTGTGGTCATGATCTATCTGTCATATTTTTGAAAACCGTGGTGTGAGGAATTCAAATTTGGAAATGAACTCATTAAAATTTGGTTAGGTTTGAGTGTACTAAAATTCGGGGAAAGTTTACATTTAAAGCATGTTCAAATTTTGAAGTTGCTGACAGTCGGAGGGCATTCGTATTTGAATTTTTTACGTTTGCTGAATATTCAGAGTTGGAAGGCATTCAAAATCCTAGAACATTCAAATCTGAAATTTGGTCGTATGACATAAATAGTCAGCATTTTTTTGTGGTCGTTTCGATATGTTCTTTCATATTTTTTTTCGATGGATATAGTTAAGGTTAATGATATTGTAGCATTTAGTAGTATTTGAAAATTGTTTAAATACCACGTATTTGAATTTTCTTTTACATTTACTGAATATTCAGAGTTGGAAGGCATTCAAAATCCTAGAACATTCAAATCTGAAATTTGGTCGTATGACATAAATAGTCAGCATTTTTTTGTGGTCATTTCGATATGTTCTTTCATATTTTTCCGATGGATATAGTTAAGATTACTGATATTGTAGCATTTAGTAGTATTTGAAAATTGTTGAAATACCCTACAACAATATCTATAAAGTGTTCTAAATTATGTAAATCATGTTCTATTTTAGAATTGGTTTTTTGATTCAGTTATATTTGTTTGGAAAATAAGTTTAGAACAACTATTTGTCAATATTTACACTTGTTGTATTTTATCCTTATGTATTATTTAAACTTTTCAAGGTTTCAAATAATTTGGAGAAGTTCTCAAAGTATTTGCTAAGGCTATTTTGATTTTTACAATTTTATTGAAATTGGTTTGAATTGATTTGAAGCTGTATTTGAAAAGATACATTTTTTGTTGGAAAATAATAAACAGGGGAAAAACCGGCAGCCGGCCCAGCCCACGAAGCCAACAGGGGAAAAAAGAAAAAAAAGGCAGCCGGCCCAGCCCACGAAGCCGCCCGGCAGCCCAGCCCAGCCCGCCGTGCGGTCACGCTGGCATCACCAGCGGGCGGAGCGGCCGCGGCGGCGACGACGGCGCTGGCGTCAAACGGCGGCGAACCAGCACGCGCGCGGGGCCGCGTCCGACGCGCCTGGACGCGGGCTGCCCGGGAGCGGCGCCACTTGGGTCGCCAGGGCGCCGCCGGCGAGGTGGAAACGTGGCGGCGGACAGCGGAGACGGCGACGGCCATTCCGGCGTCGACGCGGCGTCCCGGCAGGCGGCGCTTGGCGAGGATGGAGCGGAGGCGACGGCGCAGCGCCCCGTGCCCGTCGATCTGACCGCCGAGGTCCGTTGCAGCGGCGACGGCGCCGGCGACCCCGCGAGAGGAAGAAAGGGGGGAAGTTTCGGTGGCAATATTGCACAAAAGCCCTTCGGGTTTTCTGGATTTGCATTTAGGTCCTTCGGGAGGGTTTTCCTGTAATTTTTGCACCCAAAATCGTGCGGGGGGGGGGGGGGGGGGGGGGGTTGACAGGCTGAAACCGGGGCGACGGGCTGCCGACCGGGACACGCGGCAAAGCCCCATTGGTAGAAATTCGGGGCGACGTGGAGTGATCTGGGCCGTCTGACCGCATGATCGGACGGTCGTGGATTGGCGGCAATGTGGAAGCGGGAGAAAGCATATGTACTGTGCCGGAAAAGCCATTACTAGTATATGTACTGTAGTGTTTTGACTGTAAAATCATGTCTTGACCAATGAACACTGCGTTATCAGCCTTTTTCGATATTATACTTCTTCAGAACATTGCGAAACATGCGCGCCTGATATAAGGCCTAAAATTTGACCAAGGAATTTCAGTAGTCTTTTAACTGATAAGAGAATTTAAGGTATGGAGGAAAAGGAAGCCTAAATATATGTAGGGAGTTGATACCCATACCCTGGAAGTCAAGAGAGATATCCAACACAAAACCACTGGAATCGATTCCCCAAAACAGTCGAAAATGATATCTGTCCTAACCAAAATGGCAAGTAGCGAGGTGGAGGTAAAGCAGTGCAACTCTGCCACCAGAAGAATCACATGGGATCTGGGAAAGATATCTGAATAATGCGATGCTGAATTGACATGAATTCTGTCGGTTCATGGGCTAAGCAAAACCTGCTAGACCAAATATGCAGCTTTGGTCACGGCACGCTAGAAAGTGATGGCATTCGCAAGCTAAATCACACTTTGCTGAAAGTAATGGGAAGGGACAAGTATCGCACACTTGACCCACGAAATAGAATTCGCATAATTGTGGCTGATATATTGATCATGTTGTTCCAGAAAAAAAACACCAAACCGGAGATACACGAAGCTTTCTTATCCCGGCCCTACGCAACAGGCAAAGCAGGTAGTGTTGCCGACTTGCAGTTCAGACTCCAAAAGTTCACTCCACAGAGTGAAAACCAAAGTAGCAAAATAATGTTAAGAAAACAAGAAATTTGGTTGAAAAACAAGAAAACAAATGGACGAGAAAAGGTAGGAAATGTTATTAATTGTTTAGAGTGTCATGCTTTCAGTTGGAACAATTACGTTATGATCTCAATGAAGGTAGTACTCCAAGTTAGACCAACTCAAGTTACTATCTGGGACAAAATTTAGGCTCGGCGTTTCAAAATCGGTTATTTATTAATAAAAATACAAATATTTGGCAGTCATACCTTGTAAAAATAAATTATAACAACTTCATCTCAATGGAACTCATAAACCCAGTTTATATAACTGTTGGTCGTCTTTAGACACAAATAGATCGTTAGCACTAAAGATGCAGAAATAAAATAAAGTCGTTGCATATTAAATATGATAATAGATTACTTTTCACCTAGGTGGTAGGATTTTATTATTATTATTTTGCACAACATCTAGGTGGTAGGATAGTGTAAGCTTAGGGCCAGCTAGTAGCCTTTGACCAGTCTAGTTGACTCTCCTAACTATGATAATACTTAGGGTTACTTCGTACATGATAGCTAATTATGTTGTGATAAACTATTTTAATGTTGAAAACATCTCGTTAGATTAATATATATATGACCAACTCTCATAGCACTTAACCAGAAGCAACCTACCATAAATCCATAAGCAACTCATGCATCTCATTTTGTTGTTATGTTAAGAGATAATCGGTCTTATGTACCTTATGTACTTATTGCTAAGTCTAAATTGCATAAAATCTATCGAAGAAACTAAAATTATTATGATTCATCGTAGTTCCATAATCTCCCTTTAAGTCCTACAAAAATGTAGTTGAAATGGAATGAAAGAACATGCATTTCAATTATATTTCTTTGAAAAAATACAAACATGATCAAACATCACTAGTAGAGTCCCTACTAGTGATTTTCTAAACAACCGTCAGACTTTCTAATAAGAAGTAAAATAACTCTTCAGTAGATCTCGTTATGGATCCCAATCCAAAAATAAAAGTGGGAGCACCTAAATTCATCTCCCCTCCCGCCTCTAAATAGGAGCTCCCAAAAGCTAAAAAAATTCCCATAAGCTTCCATCGTCGTCTACGCGGCTGGACCTCTGTCATCGTCACCGCTCTCCTGCAGTGTTGACGCTGCACCACCGTCCTCACGCACCCTTGTCGCCCCTTCGTCTTACCGATTTTTGTTGAAGATGAGCTCGGGTTGACTTTCGAGCTACAAGAAGAAGCCGTCTTTATGTAGTTTCAACTGGATTATCAAAACTATGGTATTTGTTTGTGCTCAAACTATACATGCCGTCTACATTTGTGTTTGAATTATGTATTTGAACAATAATGTATGTGATGTAAATTATATTGTATTAAATATGTTGTTTGGTGTCTGATGACCCACAAGTATAGGGGGGTGTATCGTAGTACTTTCGATAAATAAGAGTGTCGAACCCAACGAGGAGCAGAAGATGTTGCCAAGTAGTTTTGATCAAGGATTCACTGTAAATACTTGCAAACAAGTTTATAGGGGTTTTTGATATTGCAGATAAATAAAATACCAGTAAATAAAAGACAGTAATAATAATTGCAGCAAGTGACCCAGTCCTTTTTTAGCACAAAGGTCAAGCCGGTTTGTTTACTTATGATGGCAAAATGTTCTTGAGGACACATGGGAATTTTGTCAAGTGCTTTCGCTTCATTTAGTTGATTAATCTTTATTATTTTGATAAGTGTTGTGTGGGTGAACGTATGCTAATACACTGCCCTAACTTTGACTAATACATACTTGTGATTAAACCCCTTGCAAGCATCCGCATAACAAGAAAGTAATTAAGATAATTCTAACCACAGCCATAAACTCTGAGATTCTACAATCCCTCGTGCATCGGTGTACTACCGGGGGTTTAGGTTTCTGTCACTTCGGCAACCCCTCAATTAGCAACCAAATACACAATGCATTCCCCTAGGCCCATAAAGGTGAAGTGTCATGTAGTCGACGTTGACATTATACCACTAGAAGAATAACACCACAACTTAAATATTAAACCATTAAATATTACTCAACATAATTCTACTACTAGCGAAAAGACTCTCCCATGTCCTCAAGAACTTAACGAACTACTCACAAGACATTATATGGATCATGATCAGAGGTGATATAATGGTGGATAACAATCTGAACATATACTTTAATTCACCGATAAAACTCAATAGCATCAACCACAAGGAGTAATCAACACCGGGAAAGTTTCCCCTATGAACTACAAAGTATAACCCTAGATGTTACAGCGGAACAAGGTGGAGCGGTGGGGATGATGGTGTCGGCGGTGGAGATGATGGTGATGACGATCCCGATGAAGTCCGGCGTGATGGCGATGACGATGGCGATGATTTCCCCCCTCCGGGAGGAAATTTCCCTGGCAGATTTCTCCCTGCCGAAGAGATTTTCTCTCTGGTGTTTTTCCATCTCATGGAGGCGGCGGAGTATTTTCTTGATCCCCCCTGTGCCTTAAGGTTTCTAAGGGTTGAAGTACGCGAAGGGGGGGGGCCTGAAGTGGGCCAGGGGGCCACACCAGGGCACGGCGAGGCCCAGGGGGCACCCACGTCGTGGGCCCCTGGTGGCCCACCTCAGCCTCTCATTTTGGCTGCCTCCGGCATCTTGCAAAATAGGAGCTTCCAGATGTTTTTCATAATTTGTTGATCTTCAGAAATAGTATATCTTGACGATGCTTTTCCAGCTGAAATCTGACTCCGGCAGTTAATTCTCCAGTAATCATCAAACATGCAAAATAAGATAAAATAACATAAGTAACATATCCAAATGTGAAATATAACAGTGAATAGCAGTAAATTATGATATAAAATAGTGATACAAAATAGACGTATCAGTGTCGTTTGAACAATAGAGAGGTAGACATGTGAGAAAAAATAGGGAGATCGTCTTAGAAAATCTACTGGATAAGTGGTATGTTTCCTTCTGAAAAGATCATCTCTCCTCTGTTTTTATGAGTCACTTTCTTACACTCCAGGGAACGTGCTCTTATTACATTTGGCGTCAGGTACACTTGTCACAATTTTGACCGCTCAGGTTTTTTTCCTGATTGGTAAGTAGTCACGGAATCATTTTTCAACTATTAGTTTAGGGAATCTGATGGAGATGAGTAGTGTTTCCTCCATAAAATGGTATCTCTCCTTTCTCGAGTCATTTTTTAGACTGTTGTGGAGATGCTCTTATACATCGGATTTTTGATGATTAGCCATGGGAAGTTTTTGAATACTTTTGCACTAATAGAAGGCGAAGTATCCAGTGCAAACCCTTGTTCGGTGCAAACGTGCAAACTATCCTCGTAAGCCATCGGATGGGCAACATACGGTACAGATCAAAAGTGGGAATCCCACCGGCCACTAAAGCACGGTTTGCACATAACCCCTGCCATTAGGCGTTCTTGGTCACGATTCAGCAACAAAACAAATCGGAAGTTATCTCCTTCCTAGGTCATCTCCGTCGGCGAGATGGGACCTGGAGATCACGACGATTCGAAGGGAGCTGACTACGCCGCCGCTCCCCTAACAACTGCAACTCGGAAGGCACGCAATGTACACGCGAAAGCCTGCAGCTCCCACGCCATGGTGACCTACGCGACCCAGCAACCTTGCGATGCACCGATGCCCCCAGGAGATGGCGACCTGACGCTTCCCCTACGTGAAGAAGATCGAGATGCAGCGGTGCTGCCTCCATGCGACGAAGACCCGCCTCCGTGCTTGCACTTGGATACCGATTTCTATTTTTAATGAATGAATGTGGAAGTACAGGAAACCTTTGCCATTTTGCGATCATTGTATATACTGCAATTACAGATTTAGGAAATGAATGAACTGGTACCAGAAATCTCTGTGGAGTTTCCCCTGTTAAATGTTGAGTTCCTCAACAATAGACTCTGCAGTTTTCAGTTTGAGAAACGAAAATCATCTGTATGCCACATGAGCTTCAGTGCATGTGCATGACATGGGACAGGGGATCAGTGACACCTTTACTTATTACGGGCGGCAGTGATACGGGTTCCCAAGGTCGAGGGCAATGGCTGTCGGCCTGGGCCGGTGGACGGCGCATAGTCCTGGACGGGGCCAGTGGAAGAAGAGGGCTCAAGGCTGGGGTCGTTGCAGAGCTAGGACACACATCAGGCGGAAGGTCAGCACATGGCGTTCTGCTCCATGGCGACACAGATCAAAGACGATTCAAACTTCTGATTTCTTTCTTGCTGAATCGCCAGGTTTCTGGGTTGCGGAGGTCGCCCTCGCGTGGGGCAGCATCGTGGTCTTCACGCCTCTACGTTGCGTGCCCTCCGATTCGCAGTTTCTAGGGAGCGGCGGCGCAATTTACCGCCTTTGAATCGCCGCGACCTTCAGGCCCCCTCTCGCCAATGGAGAACGAAGGGGATAACTTCCGATTTGTTATGTTGCTGAATCGTGACCAAGAACGCGTAATGGCAGGGGGTTATGTGCAAACCGTGGTTTAGTGGCTGGTGGGATTCCCACTTTTGATATGTACCGTATGTTGTCCATCCGATGGCTTACGAGAATAGTTTGCAAGTTTGCACCGAATGAGGGTTTGCACCGGATACTTCGCCCTAATAGAAATGCATGTTTTTGTAAAGACACACAAACAGCATCTAAGATGTAACTAGCAAAATGCCCGTGCGTTGCAACGGGAACATATGCAAACCAACTCTAAATGAAATCAAACCAATATGATCATTAATTTTGCATAAGCTATCCAACACTTGTATATATGCCAACTCTTTGCTCTAATAAGCACCCATCGTGTTAATGTGCTTCAGATGCAAATTCCCGTGCACTGCGACTGATATATTTTAGATAAATACCCGTCAACATATTTTTTACCCAGATGTAATCACATGCATGTTAAACCCATTTTATGTAATCATGGAAATTTCCGCACATTCTTTACTAAATCATTGTTGTAACGTCATCTTGCTAAATGTTGACAAATATACAAAAATCCAAGTTTTATCATGTAGAAATCCAAAAAGAAGCAGGTGAACGACAAGGAGAGGTGCAAATGGACCATCAGTCTAGCTAGGCAATGAAACTGAACTTATTTCGTTGCTGCCACAAACAGAGAAAAATCACTCCTATATGTTCAGTATCAGCACAACCAAGCTGGATAATGGAACCAAAGCCAAAACAATAGCAAAATATATGATTCAGCATATGCATAGCCATGCCGATTCTTAACACCGGATCTCAAAATAAAAGAAAAAAAGCTTAACACCGGCAAAGCACCGATGGACTGCAGCGCTAGATTCTATTCACCTCCACTAAAACATTAAAACAACAACTAAGACGGTCTTGCCTGCACGCCTTGACCATGCAGTCTCCATAGCCGCCCCAACACCATCCCCAACACCAGTAGGTTGTAGGTATGATCGCCTTTGAGGCACCCTCCTCAGACCCAACTGTGTTGTTCTTCAAGCTGGAGCTAGCAACGACAATCTGGTGGAGCACAAGAAGAACGGTGGAGCTGAAAGACAGAGCAGACTGACGAACTGATTAAAACACTTACACCTATTGCCCAAATCCATTGATTCTTCCCTTTAATCCATCCTCATTATCATAAATTAATGTATGTATCCCCCATTGGATTAAGACCTAAGTACTGAATTCCTAAATCCTCTCTCTCCGTCAACATCCCCTTTTGTTGTTTCTGATTTCCGGAGTATGCTCGCCGTTGGTTGTCTGAAACCGCTCAACTGGGGCAAGCTCAGGTCGCCCCGCTTGGTCTGTATCCCACGAGAGTCTATGAGGCTCTCGGCCGGTGGTCGGCTCCGCTGTCACGACGTGATGCTGCTGCGACCGGCGGATTCAAGTCGTAATGGATACAGAGAGGCAGAACGGATAGATTTTGTTGGGCAAGAAGGTAGATCGCACATCCTGTTGAACGTATAATTTGGCTGCTAGATACTTATAAGCCAAATTAGTTTTGAATTATTGTGGTTCGTTCATTAGTTGACATATTTATCCGAACTTGCATTTTAGTTTAGAAAGAAGCCTTGGTTGAAGCCCAATCAAGCACAGCAACATATACTATACTGAAGCAGGAAGAACATGTAGTGTGGTGGACGGCAGCTATCGAGGACAAGTCTTGGCCAGAATCAGATTATAAGGATAAATAGCACAGCGAGGGAGCGGGCGGGCCTTACTTGTGATTTCGCGGACGTCGCCTTTGTGCGCGGCCTCGATGAACTGGCCTCCGGCAGCCACCGGTCGCCGTCTGCACAGCAGCAGCACAAGCGAATCGAACGAAGGGTGAGACGGCCGGCGAATCGACCAGCAATCGATCCGTCGAGTTGGGTCAGGCCGGTCGCGTACCTTTGCCGAGGAGGAGCTGGAGCTGGCAAGGCAGCGGCAGTTCCCGGGTCCCCATCCTCTCCCTTCACCCCTCCATGGAGCTCTACGCGGCAGACATACTCGACCTGCTCGATCTCAGAGCAGCGGATGTGCGCGACCTGGTGACTCCGCCAGGACGTCGGGTCGGCGAACCGGACGGAGAGCCTGGCCTGCACATGGCGGCTCTCAGCGTGTTTAACCAATTCCGGCAGCCGCGGAGAGGCCGTCCGCCCGTCCCTGGCCATGACTCGCCAAGCACAACGCCTCCCGGCTCAAGTTGCCTCCAATCCGCCTGCCGTTGCTAGAATAAGATGACATTGGGGATCTGGTTTACATCGGGTCTGCACGACCACTCATCCCTTCCTCGTTTCTCCGTAGTGTACATGGATGGATCCATGGTCCATCGAGAAATAGGAGAGGAGGCGCTCGCACGGCTGGAGGAAGCGGCCCGCATGGAGCCGGGACGGTGCTGCGCTCGACGACGGGGAGGCGCCAGGCAGGCGTCGGCGGCACTTTTTTTGCGGCTTGGGACCAGCGGGGTAGCCAGAGGGTAAAATCAAATCGTTTTTTTTTTTCACTTAGCGGTGACAGTGGTGAGTAATATCTCCTAACTCACGGGGTAAATTGGGAAACAAAAAAACGTACCATGACCATGACCATCACCACCTCTAGGCATATTATATAGTAGAGATAAATATCTAGTAAAACAATAATCAGTACACGAGAACGACTAGTAACAAATAGAATTTGAAAATCATACACTATCTGTATTCTTTCTCCGGTGATCGAGCCCTGAGCGCAGCGGTGGCGTGTGCCCTAACGGCGTGGGGGTGGAAGCAAACGGCACCGTCTCCCTCAGCCGTATCCATCCGGTGGAGGCCTCTTCCGATGGCCAGAAGCCAATAAAAGCGGGCGTCCCCCACAACCACCGCTTCCCCTTTCTCCCACCCCCAATGTCCTCGCCTTCCTCCCCGCCCCATCCCACGAGCTAATTGCAGCAAAACCTCGCTCTGCTTTCCCAATGGAGGCAACCGTCGCCGGCTAACCCGTCTTACCGGATCCTCGATTCCTACGTACGAGCGAGCGCGCGGGAAATCTCCCGGGCGTGCGGATTCGGTTGTGGGGAGGCTGGTCCAGATTTGCGGTGTATTCCCGCGGGGGGGAGCTGATGGTGGGTCACATGGAGTGGCCGCATGATTGGTTGCTGTGGGACGCCTTCTTGGAATGCGGAGGGATCCGGAGGCCGCCGATTAGATAGCGGCCGTTACCGGGAGAAGGAAGCCGCCCGCCGCCACCAGCTTCACCCACCACCCCGAGCTCGCGCGCGAGCCGCCGGCCATGGGGGAGGACCTCGTCACCACCTTGTCCATGGAGAACGGCGGCCACCACGGCCCCTGCACCCTCCTCTCCATGGACCCCTCCGGCCACCTCGACGGCCGCGCCGTCGGCGTCATGGTGCAGCCCCGGATCCTCGGGGGCGCCGGGCGCGCCCACGCCGTGTCCCTCTCCGGCGCGCCTCCGCCCGACATCAACCAGCCGTGGCAGACGGAGGCCTGCGACATGCTGGACGTCGGCCTCGGCCCGCAGGTCTACGACGGCGGCGAGGCCGTGCTGAGCGCCGCTCCCAAGGCCGCCGGGAACCGGAAGACCGCCAAGCGCGGGGACAGCATCTGGGGCGCCTGGTTCTTCTTCACCTTCTACTTCAAGCCCCTGCTGTCGGACAAGGGTAAGACCAAGGTCGTCCGGGACGCCAACGGCGTCTCCGGCGGGTTCGACAAGTCGGACCTCCGCCTTGACATGTTTCTGGTGCAGCACGACATGGAGAACATGTACATGTGGGTCTTCAAGGAGAGGCCGGATAATGCCCTTGGGAAGATGCAGCTGAGGAGCTACATGAACGGCACTCACGCCCTGGAGAACCGCATTTCCCTTTCAGCGTCGACAGGGGATTCGTCCGTTCGCACCGGATGCAGCGGAAGCACTACCGGGGCCTCTCGAACCCGCAGTGTATTCATGGGATTGAGGTGGTGACTACGCCGAATCTTGGGGGCATCACCGAGGTGGACCGGAGAAGGTGGGCAGAGATTACAGGGAGGGAGCTCAATTTCTGTATCCCGCAGGAGGCCAGCGATTTTGGGACATGGAGGACTATGCCGACCTCAGAGGTTGAGCTCGAGAGGCCACAACCTACCATGAAGAGCGTCGTTCAGCAACCCCCAAAGAAGCTGCTAAATGGATCAGGCTTGAATTTGTCACCACCATCCAATCATTCAGGAGAAGAGGATCTCTCCCCTGTTAGCAGCAAGCGCAGGAAAGAGTCATTTCCACATGCCATGGATGAGGAGTGCTTCTTGCCATTGAACTCTTGCAATGGTAGGACACAACAAGATGTCGAGATGCAGTCAGTGGTGCAGCCTTCGTGGATGCATGAGTTTACGGGGGTGATGACGAAGGCTGGCGGACCAGCAACTGCTGCCAAGTCTATCTACGAGGATGATCAGGGCTACCTGATAATGGTCAGCTTACCGTTTGTTGATCAGCAGAGGGTGAAGGTTTCATGGAAGAACACTCTTACTCATGGTATAGTTAAGATCCTCTGTGTTAGTACGGCTCGGACACAATACATAAGAAGACATGATAGGGTCTTCAAGCTCACCGACGCCTCGCCCGAGCACTGCCCTCCAGGGGAGTTTGTAAGGGAACTACATCTAGCTACCCGTATCCCTGAAGATGCTAAGCTGGAGGCTTGCTTTGATGAGGCTGCTGCAGTTCTTGAGATCATGGTTCCCAAACGAGGAAATGAACCGGAAGAGCATGAAGTTAGAGTCTCCATGCGCCCTCCTCACTTTGGAGTTAATGACCTCCTCATGACATAGGTAATGGAACATCTCCTCACCATGTTCGTATCTTCTTTGTGGTCACCAAATCAGATGCTCCAAGGGGCTAAAAGTAAGGGTCTCGATACGCCCCCTTGACCTTGGAGTAGCATCTTCTCTGAGGGTGTTGCTAGTGCTTATTGCGCGAGGCCTCTTCAGCAGCAAGCTTTTGCTGAAGAATAGTTTGTTCTAGCTTGTGTGTTGTGGGTGTCTTTTTAACCCTCATGTTCTCCTCCTAGCATATGGTGGTATTGTGTCCTTGAATCTGTACCAAGTTCAGTTAACAGAATAAAATTCTTATTTCTTAGTTACTGCTTCATGTTTGGGGACCATGATCTCAAGAACTATAAATTTACATTGGCTACAACACGTACTGCACAAATTTGCATTCGCTCATCAAATGGTAGCTGTTGTTACTCTATCCTTGAAATGTGATGTCTGGTGTTTGGGGACCATGATCTAAGAACTATAAATTTGCATTGCTTACAACACGTACTGCACAATTTAGCATTCGCCTTGAACTTTCTCTGTGATGAAGCATATAGTTCATCAAATGGTAGTTGCTGTTACTGATGCCTGATTTGTCGACAGTCCAAATCGCTGGTTGCAGTCATGCCTCTTTTTTTTTTTTGCGGAGAAAATGTAGAAGCGTTGCGTCCTAGTTCCAGTTATGAACTTATGTCCGTGCCTGCCCTCGGTAAGGAAATGGTTCCAGTTTCCACTGATCATCAAGTGCCAAAAGCTTAAACTTGACTCATTTGAGCTTCATTGTTCATCAAACTTATGTGGTACCAACTCAGACCAGGCGACTATCCGTAGCTGAGCAGAAGGGTTAAAAACTAACTCGGCTCTTATGTTTAGGAGAACTGTATCTGAATCCAAGTTGCACGTGTCTTGAGTTGGTGATGAAACATTTCCTCTTCTATTGGCAACCGAAACATACTGTATCTTTTTTTATAAACGAAACATACTGTATCTGAATCCAAGCATTGCTTCAGATTTACAGTCTCAGAAATGTGCAGAGTGCACGCACGGTTAAGAATGTTGGCTCAAAACAGTTCCTGATTCTTTCTTCCGCGTCAGACTCAGACAGTGAATTAGTGTGCACTCATAAGCTAGTAACCAATCTTCCCTGCACAAACGCGGTTTGATCCTCTGAAATAATTTCATCAAGAATCGACCGCAGCCACAGCGCCAAACATTAAAACATACACAACCAAACTCTTATCTAGTCAATTAAAAATCATCTCATTTTATTGCTGGTATGTTTCTAGGATCGATATCTATTAAAATATGTCTCTATTTTTACTATACTAACTGATTATCTTTAGGATTATATAAAATATTAATTTATCAAGACTAATTTGAATTTTTGTATCCAACATTAATATTTACAATTAGAGTTTGCCCGACCTCGGTTTTTTCCCGTCCTCCGCCACTGGTCAGACAGTGAATTAGTGTGCACTCATAAGCTAGTAACCAATCTTCCCTGCACAAACGCGGTTTGATCCTCTGAAATAATTTCATCAAGAATCGACCGCAGCCACAGCGCCAGACATTAAAACATACACAACGAAATCGGTCTATTTGCGAGGAAGCATTGGCCTTTCTGCGACGATACATACATCCGAGTGATATTTGAAGTCGAGTGGAAGATTTATTCTCGGAAATGTCCAGCGTGCACGCACGGTTAAAATTGTTGGCTCGAATAGTTTGTGATTTTTATTGACATCCAATTATTAAGTGGACGCATTATCAAGCCTGTAGTAGGGCTTCACTGTCTGAAGAAGAGATGTTATGCATCTCTCGTCATGTGACGAAAGCCTGAACTTCAAAACAGGGAGTAGCAGAGAGGAGAGCATTCGAGCTGGTTCTCAACACAAGACAGAACGATCAAAGAACGAACTTCACTCTTTAGCACTTTAGCAGACACGAGTTTTATCGAACAAAGTTCACGAACAAGCAGTACAGACTTCCATCCAAAAGTACACCTAAAACAACAGAACAACTAAAACCAATGACACGACCCGGACATTACACTTCAGTTCAGGGTTCAGACTTCAACTCCCCAACGACGAACTTAATCGACCTCCTCGATCTTGGGGCCAGCACCGCTTCCGCCGGCCGGCACATCCTCGTCCATACCGGCAGCACCGCCCATGCCACCCATACCCGGCATGCCGCCCATGTCCGCGCCGGCCTGGTACATCTTGGCGATGATGGGGTTGCAGATGCCCTCCAGCTCCTTCATCTTGTCCTCAAACTCGTCCGTCTCAGCTAGCTGGTTCGTGTCGAGCCAGCTGATGGCGCCGTCGATCGCGTCCTCAATCTTCTTCTTGTCGTCGGCCGAGAGCTTGGCGGCGATCTTGTCATCCTTGATGGTGTTCCTCATGTTGTAGGCGTAGTTCTCCAGCGCGTTCTTGGCCTCCACCTTCTTCTTCAGCTCCTCATCCTCCGCCTTGTACCGCTCAGCCTCCTGCACCATCTTCTCGATGTCCTCCTTGCTCAGCCGGCCCTTGTCGTTGGTGATGGTGATCTTGTTCTTCACCCCGGCGGTCTTGTCCTCGGCCGAGACGTTGAGGATGCCGTTGGCGTCGATGTCGAAGCAGACGGTGATCTGGGGCACACCACGGGGAGCAGGTGGGATGCCCGACAGCTCGAACTTGCCCAGCAGGTTGTTGTCCTTGGTCCTGGCGCGCTCGCCCTCGAACACCTGAATGAGGACGCCCGGCTGGTTGTCAGAGTAGGTGGAGAAGACCTGCTCCTTCTTGGTCGGGATGGTGGTGTTGCGCGGGATGAGCACCGTCATGACGCCACCGGCAGTCTCCAGGCCGAGGGACAGGGGCGTGACATCGAGCAGAAGCAGGTCCTGCACCTTCTCGTTGCCCTCGCCGCTGAGGATGGCAGCCTGGACAGCAGCACCGTAGGCCACGGCCTCGTCGGGGTTGATGCTCTTGCACAGCTCCTTGCCGTTGAAGAAGTCCTGGAGCAGCTGCTGCACCTTGGGGATACGGGTGGAGCCGCCGACGAGCACCACGTCGTGCACGGTGCTCTTGTCCATCTTGGCGTCGCGCAGGCACTTCTCCACGGGCTCCATGCACTTGCGGAACAGGTCCATGTTGAGCTCCTCGAACCGAGCCCTTGTGATCGTCGAGTAGAAGTCGATGCCCTCAAACAGGGAGTCGATCTCGATGGTGGTCTGGGCGGTGGACGACAGGGTGCGCTTCGCGCGCTCGCAGGCTGTGCGCAGCCGGCGCAGGGCGCGAGGGTTGCCGCTGATGTCCTTCTTGTTCTTGCGCTTGAACTCCTGGACGAAGTGGTTCACCATGCGGTTGTCGAAGTCCTCACCGCCGAGGTGGGTGTCACCGGCGGTGGCCTTCACCTCGAAGATGCCCTCCTCTATGGTGAGCAGGGACACATCAAACGTGCCACCGCCAAGGTCAAAGATGAGCACGTTCTTCTCGCCAGAGCTGGTGGCCTTCTTGTCGAGGCCATAGGCGATGGCAGCGGCAGTGGGCTCGTTGATGATGCGCATAACATTGAGGCCGGCAATGACGCCGGCGTCCTTGGTGGCCTGCCGCTGAGAGTCGTTGAAGTAGGCCGGCACAGTCACCACGGCATTCTTGATGGTGGTGCCGAGGAAGGCCTCACCGATCTCCCTCATCTTGATGAGCACCATGGAAGAGATCTCCTCGGCAGAGAACTGCTTCTCCTCGCCCTTGTACTGGACGACGATCATCGGCTTGTCAGCAGGGCCTGGAATGACCTTGAATGGCCACAGCTTCATGTCGCTCTGCACGGACGGGTCGGAGAACCGCCTTCCAATCAATCGCTTGGCATCTGCAACAGAGATACAGCAGGACAGTGAGTCAAATCGTTCAACTGATACAGTTTGTGCTGGAATTGTACAGACTAATTCAGGTATTATAAAACCAAGCAGGCAGAGGAGCATGGCCTAACAAGGAACTGCATAACATTATCCCAATTGCAACTTCCACATGGAAGTCTGAAAAGGATAGTGCTGAAACTAGGGAGCTCGAAACTACCAAAACAGAGTAAACAGAGTTTTCAGTTATCTATGATGTATCCAAAACGTTCTCCTACACCACAAAATAATCGTTTCATCAACAAACTTGCATCCCAATTTCAGAACTGTCAAACTTCCGCATGGAAATCTTAAGTGAATCTTACTGAAACTAGGGGGTTTCAAACTGAACCAGACAGTAAATTTCCTTCAGAGCAGCTTAGATACATAATACAGAACAATGCAACCTTACAATCCCTATGTGACAGATATTTTATTCGTTCCTTTGCTACTCGCTAAGAATGGCAAACATCAAAAATCCAAATCCATGGATGTACATTGCGATACAACAATCGTGCAACAATGAACAAGATCCAAAACAAAATCACTTAAAATACGGCTAGGCACACATACACAGCAAGCCACAGACACCACCACTCGTAACTCGTAACCAGACAGACAGGCATGAACAGGAGGAGATCTAAAAAGAGGAACCGGCGCACGTACCGAAGACGGTGTTGGTGGGGTTCATGGCCACCTGGTTCTTGGCGGCGTCGCCGATGAGGCGCTCGGTGTCGGTGAAGCCGACGTAGGACGGCGTGGTGCGGTTGCCCTGGTCGTTGGCGATGATCTCGACGCGGTCGTGCTGCCACACGCCGACGCAGGAGTAGGTGGTGCCGAGGTCGATGCCGATCGCCGGGCCCTCTCCCCCCTTCTTTGCCATCTCCTCCTCCTCCTCCTCCTCCTCTCTCTGAACTCAAACGGGGAAAGACGAAATCGAAACTGGAGCTCGGGATCTGAAAGAGAATCGCGTGGTTTGCTGCTGCGGGTTGGGAAATCTCGATTGCTGATTGAACTGTTGATGAGGCGGGACGAACGAGGAGCGGGGTTTTATGGGGTTCGTGGGGAGGGTTTCCGGAATGTTCAGGCGACGAGCTCCTGGAGGTTCTCGAAGCCTCTGGGGTGTACCGGTCCCGTGTGTTGGGCAAACGGGAGTATGACATGTGGGGTCGACAGTTTATAGGGCTCGGGCCGGTGAGGTGGGCCTGCCTTTGAGGCAGTCTTTGAGAACGGTCTCGTAGGTTCTACGGTGAACGGCTATGCAAATCTTTATTCTGGAATTCAAAGAAGGTAAAAAAAATGAAGCCGTGTCAACGCTCAAGTACGCTGAACTCCCTCCGTCTCAAAATACACGCCTTTTAATTTCGCTGGTCAACGCCATATAACTTTAGCCATGATTTATACTTATAATATGTACCAACATATTATAAAGATATATAAGAATTTTACAAGATGAATCTAACGGTACCATATACATTCACATTCATTATATTTTGTTATATATTGGTGGTCAAAGTTCGTCAAAGGCCACCTTAAAAATAGCGCGCTTTGTATTTTGAGACGTAGAGAGTACTTGTGTAAGAGGTTGTCCACAAATTATACGCATTAACATCAAGCCAAAAATATCTGACAAATATAGCATGTACATAGTGCTCGTTTTGGCAAATACTTTATCCAGTGTGCAATGAAAGTCATTTTTCCGTTACTTTTTTGTACGAGCACAATACTCAATTATTTGCTATAATGAAAATGTCAAAATAATGTACCTTTTACGAATCACTTATACTTTTTTTTTAAAAAAAAAGACGTCCGAGGGGGTAAGAGGCCCCTGGACAGTTGTTTAGCAGAATACTCCGAAGAGTGGTGCGTACGCACCGCGCTACGAGCACGAGCACTCGAACATGGGCGGGCTGGGGAGTATCAGCACTCCTCTGCCACTGGGCTATGCCTCACATATGAACTTCGCTGGTAGAGGTTGGTCTCTACTTCAAATCCCCATCAACACATATGTAGTTTTGGCTATTTACGTGAAAAATATTTGTCCAATTACTAGATGAGAAAATAAAGTTCTATGGTCCAGTAAATATTTGGCCTCACTCAAAAATAAAATGCAGTGGTGATTTGCAACCCTAGACCCGAGAGAAACCACAAATCAGGCATAGCCATCAGATTCTTCACATTCGACTATAGGTAGCTATAGAATATATCTTATATCGTATTAGTTAAAGACTCTACAACCATCTTCTCCGGCGGTGATGTTGTCCAGAGCGGAGAACAGAGAGGAGCTCCGCTTCCTGTAACAAAATTAGGTCTAGATTAGGTTTCGTGTTTGTTGTGTCAGGCTACGTGTCAACTGAGGGTAGGTCCTTCGATCTCAACAACCAGATCCGTGGCGTCCTCTTCTCCGCTGCTCGTCGCTGGTGGCAGGCGAAGGCGCAAGGGCGACGGAGGAACTCTCACATTCCTCTAAATAAGGTTTGGCCGGAGCTCTGGAGCGGGGATTTTCATGCCAATCCCGGCTCTGTGTGGTGTTTCTTGTGTTGGCTGCGGTGCTCTTGGGGCGAGACGAAGACGACGCCGACTTGTGTATTTCTTTGCGGTCCCTGTTGTAATTGTATCTACCTACACCGTTGGATATTAATGAAGGCATCTAGGCCTCTCCAGGTTGGCGGTAATATAAAGGGTTAGACCTGGTTAAAGTTTCAAAAGCAGTTTATTTGGTGTGAAACTTTGCTTCTATGCTTATATTTGTCGTTTTGCCCCTCAAATGATGAGAGAGTGACACACAACCAATACAAAGGGTCAATTTCCACGCGATTTTTAACATTTTTTTGATACGCTGTTGACATTGTGGCGTTGGACCCCTAGTAATTCTTCTGCAAAAATAACATTCCTATGGGCACGAGGGCATATGCCCCCCTCCCACTAAGAATGTGTTTCCCTGACGATTTTGCCACCTAGATGGATGATCACCTTGCTCAAATTTCTCGCCTTTAGCTGGTTGTCGGTGACTTTAGCATCCTCACCTAACCCCGTGACGACTAATACAATCACCGTCACATAACGGTTGTGTCCATCACGAGATTCTTCTAGTTTCACACTGATACATCTCAAACGTATCTATAATTTCTGATGTTCCATGCAGATATTATGTCAATTGCTACATGTTTTATATACACCTCATAGATTTTTTATACATTTTCTGGGACTAACCTATTAACAAGATGCCACAGTGTCAGTTCCTGTTTTCTGCTGTTTTTGTATTTCTGAAAAGTTATTCTGGAAATATTCTCGGAATTGGACGAAACAAAAACGGAAGTCCCTATTTTTCCATCACGAACACCGAGTCCAGAGGGGAGAAGCGGGAGGGCCGTGGGCCGGCCACGCCAGGGCACGGCGCGGCCCCCCTCCCTGTAGCGACATGGGGTGGCGTGGGGCCCACGAGCCTCTCCAGCCGCCGCCCTTTCGCCTATATATTCATCTATTTGGGAAAACCCTAGACACCCGAGGCTCCATCCACGAAAAGTTCCAGAGACGCCGCCGTCGTCAACCCTAGCTCGGTGGGGTTCAGAAGCTCTTCCCGGCACCCTGCCGGAGAGGGGAATCATCATCGGAGGGCTCTACATCATCATGCCCTGAAAGTGCATGGTTGCCCCCATGTGTGGTTTGGTAATTAATGACAATCCTTATGGACTAATGTTTACATTGAGATATTCTTATAGATCTTGTCCATGGGAAAATATTGGAGTTCATGTGTTGGACTCTTGAAGATGACATGATGACCAATGTTCTATTCAAGGATTTATATGAAGAATGGTCATGTATAGAGTTGAGCTCATTGCAAGTATGGCTTGGAAAAGAAGATTGAGTGAATAATCATGTTTACCTCCAAGCCATCATACATATCAAGAGAAGAAGATGAAGTGCAAGTTCAATATGATGCATCTCGGAAGATATCATTTGATTGAAGCTTGCAAAGGAGACATGAAGACAGAGCTTAGTGAGGCCCTCCCATAATGGAGTATGTGGGAGCATTTGGAGAAGTCTTCATCAAGCATGTGCTAGCAAGCACAATCAAGAAAGGTGTTCCAACTTGAGAGATTCAAGATCGTCATCATCGAGCTCAAGTGGAATGCGCAAGGCAAAGGTATGATCTTGATAGGTTTTCTATTTGACCGGTCTCATGTTGTTAGTGGGAGACCGGATTTTAGGATAGACGGCGTACTATCAAGAGGGCTCTCAAGTGAGTAACTTGATCGCATCTTTGTGGAGAGCTCAAACCTTTGCATACTTGGCATATCATCTTTCTTGGTTCTTATTTGGTTCCTCTCCTTGTTGGGTTTTGGTGCTTGTTGTGATCCTCATGACAAGCCCAAGTTCTTCGAAAATGGTTTTTGTTTGGAAAACTTGTTTGTTCTCGGCGTTGGAAATATTACCGGTCCACCTCCGAGTTAGGTTCCACACCTCCCATGTGTGGTATCCCCTCTATATTTGTGACCCTTAATATTTCCAACGAAATTGGTTTCACCTGTTTTGGAGTTCGAACGAGAAAGTTATCGCATTTCAGGTTGTGCTGTTTTGTTGCTGCTTTTCAGGCCGGAGTCTCCGGCCTACAGGTCCGGAGTCTCCGGACCCAAGGATTTTCGTCGAAGTCTGTTTTTCTTGTTCATCCCCTGGTGGGGTCTGGAGTTTCCGGCCCAAGGGGCCGGAGTATCCGCCCCAGACCGGAGTTTCCGGGCCCAGGGGACCGGAGTTTCTGCCGTGCTGCTCCTCGTCTGAAAGTGGTTTAGCCCCTGGTGGGGCCCGGAGTTTCCGGCCCCAGAAGGCCGGAGTTTCCGCCCCAGACCGGAGTTTCCGGTCACTAGGGCCGGAGACTCCGGTGTGAAACTGGCTGCAACGGCTCTTTTTCTGGGAGGGGTATAAATACCCCTCCACCTACCTCCAGCCAGCCAGCTCTACCCAGCATGTTTTGCTTTCTCTCTCCTTCATTGTTGCAAGCTCATTTCCTTGATATCTCCCAATCCCTCCACCCAAACTCTTTGATCTTTGGAGGATTGAAGGAGAAGACCTAGATCTACATTTCCACCAATCAATCTCTCTTCTAAGTGAGGGGAACCTAGTGGATCTAGTTCTTGGAGTTCTTGTGTGGTTCTCCTCTTTGTTCTTCCTCTCTTATTCCCCCATAAGCATTTGTTGCTTTGTTGGAATTTGAGAGTGGAGGATTTGAGCACTTGTGCTCTTGCCTTTTGCATTTGGTGCATCGGTGTGCTCTCCACGAGGATTCGTGGAAGTTGAAAGCTTGTGAACTTGTTACTCTTGGGTCCTTGTACCCTAGACGCATTTGTGGTGGTTGAGACCCCTGTGTGGTCACTTGAAGCCTTTCGGGAGCCCCCAATCCCATTGTGGGTTGTGCCCTGGATTGTTGTTGAAAGCCGTTCGGGGGCCCCCAATCCCATTGTGGGTTGTGCCCCGGATTGTTGTTGAAAGGCTCCAGATTTCGCCTCGAAGGAATACCGATAGTGGAAGGTGAACCAAAACTTTGTGGTGCGGTTCATCGGAGAAGAAGGTGAAACCTTTGTGGTTGTTGAACTGTTGTGTCGGTTCACACCTCTCCAACGAGACGTACTGCCTTAACAATGAGGAACTCGGGAATACTTCCTCGTCTCCGCGTGCCTCGGTTATTTCTATACCCGAGCCTCTTACTTATGCACTTTACATTGTGATAGCCTTCGTGCTTGAAGTATTATATATTGCTATCACCTTGTTGCTTGTCTTGCTTAGCATAAGTTGTTGGTGCACATAGGTGAGCCTAGTTTATTTAAGTTGTCGGCTTGTTAATTTAAACACCTAGTTTTATTCCGCAATTAGCAAGGCTAAACCGGAAAAGTTTTAATCGCCTATTCACCCCCCTCTAGGCGACATCATTGTCCTTTCATGCCCGCCTCCGAAGTGATGCGTGAGTAGTTCATCCTTGAACTACGGGTCCATGGCAGTAGCTAGTTGGTAGTCTCTCCACTTTGTGCTATGATGTTTAGATCTTGTGAGCTGCATATCATGATCAAGATCATATTATTGTAATGCTACATGTTGTGTTTGCTAGGATCCGATGAATATTGAATACTATGTCAAGTTGATTATCAATCTGTGTTATATGTTGTTTATGATCTTGCATGCTCTCCATTACCAGTAGATGTTTTGGCTAAGTAGATGCTTGTAACTCCAAGAGGGAGTATTTATGATAGATAGTGGGTTCAGTCTCCATTGAATATGGGAGAGTGACATCAACTTCTAACGTTGTGTATGTGCTGTTGCCACTAGGGATAACAATGCTTTGTCTAAAGATAATTGTGTTGTTTACATTATGCACTTACTTAATGCAATAATCTGTTGCTTGCAACTTAATACCAACGGGGAACTCGGATGACTAACTGAAGGTGGATTATTAGTCATAGATGTTGTTGGATAACGGTCTATGTATCGCGTTGTAATGCCCGCATGAATATCATAGTAGTCATCATGTCATATATATGCATTGTTATGCGCTCAATATTTTGTCAATTGTCCGGCTGTAATTTGTTTACCAGTATGTTAGTTATCTTTTATGGAGAGACACCACTAGTGAACTGTGGACCCCGGTCCATTCTTTTACATCTGATAAATACAACATACTGCAATCATTGTTCCTTTTCATTCTATGCAATTAAAAACTGTTTTCCACACCATACGTTTAACCCTTTGTTTTCAGCAAGACCGGTGAGATTGACAACCTCACTGTATCGTTGGGGCAAAATAGTTTGATTGTGTTGTGTGTAGGTTCCACGTCAGGTGCTGGTTTTCCTGGTGTTGCGCCGCACTACACTCCTCCACCGACAACCTTCAGAAGTGCTTCTACTCCTACTGGATTGATAACCTTAGTTTCGTATTGAGGGAAAACTTGCTGCTACATTACATCATACCTTCCTGTTGGGGTCTCCCAACGAACGTGTGCTTTACGCGTATCACACACCCCTTGCACACATGTCAGTACGCTCCTCGCTTTTTGTAGTATAAGAACACACAGGTGACATTGCGGTGCGGGACATTGTGTATGCGCACTAGACACATGTTAGCTAGTGGGTCAAGTGTTTTATAGTGTGAAACATAAGGCTTGTGTCAATACATCATCTCTTATATAGCACATTATGATACGAAAAATAAAAACTTAAAATATAACTAGTAAACTGCTTTGTTTTCTATGGGTTGTTTCAAATTTTGATTGTTTGGGTCTCATGCATATATATGATTGGGCTATAGACTTATTATTGTATGGCCACGTCCAAGATTTGTTGGTTACAACCTCACATTCTCTTTTCATTCACATTCTCCTTTCATTAACTAGTATGTCGCGTCACCAAAATGCCTATAAAATCACACTAAGAGATTTGCACTGACACATGCCTAACATGATTGTTGTTTGAAATTGGGGAGTCGAGCCAAAGGGAGAGTAAGGAAATGCACCCCCCCGCCCCCCACATTAATTTCCTTCATGAGCAACATGGTGGGTGAGAACGTTGGCGACTCTGGCCATCGTGATGAGGGAGGTGTAGGGAATGCGGCACCTCAGCACGCAAAAGTTCCTGACTAGGGAAATTCGCTAATCTCCTTCCGGTGTAGAGGAGGTATGCTGCATGGTGGCCGGATCTGCAATAGTAGATATGTGTTACATCGACATATGGGGGTCTCCACCATACAAGAACATGTAAGCACTCCATCCATCGAACTCGTCGATCCGCTTACGCATCCACGGCTCCCTCTTCAATGACCCTAGTAGCGCATTCCGCAGGGAAGTGGTTTCAGTTGGAAATGATGACTTGATAGTAGAGCAGGACAACTCATCGTGAGGCACCATAGAGCGTTTCAAGAGGATAACGAACATGAACCTTGGTAATAGTGCACACACATGTTTTTACTGGGAAAGGGATTGTAGTACTTTTGGGGATTGGAACAGTGGTGCTCTCGTAGTGCGGTGTCATGGAGGGCAAAACAGAGGACGACACGTCCACTTTACCCACATCCCACCCGGGTTCGAGTCCTATCGGCTCTATTAATCCCCGTGTGTCTCACCACTTTGCTTATAACCAAAAAGCCAAGGGGTCCCTCCCACCTTGGATCTTTCCTTCTTTTTATATGCAGACCCAATTAATTAAAAAGACAGTAAGAGTTGGTTGAAAATTTCCTATGATCGGTATCTTGTGGAATTTTCTTATTTCCTTGCAGAAATTGACTTTTATATTGCTAACGGAAAAATTCCTTTCTTTTGCATCATCTAGGGTTCAGAACTTGAGCACACGTCATGTTCAAATTGCTTCCATAATCCAAATCAAGACAAGTCTTCTCTCCTCTCCCATCAAAAAACAAAAGTCGTGCAAAATTTGTCGAAGCATCCAAACATCAACTTTAGGAGGGTATATATATGTGATAAGTTTATTTACAAAACAAGTAGAGAAAAGTTAGTCTTCGTGAAAAAAATGATGCATGGTTTGGCCTACTCTGTCTCTCTCTATTATTTTTCGTCAATATGTCTATAGATATGTATAAACCATATCATTTATAGAACACACTTCATCCCCATTTTATATTTGTAGGACTTTTTAGAGGAAACGCAAAAGACTTTTGCGTTTCGTTACATTGGAAAGGTAGAGTTGTTACATCCTCCTAGGAGGTCCAGATGCACCCTATTAGCTAGCGAAATCAGCGAACATCCCAGGTGCTTGGGAGAATGGCGCGCAGGCCCAACGCACCAGCTCTCGCCCACAGCACAGCTTCCTCTTTGATCTTGCTCACTAGGGCGCTAGTCGATGGGGTTGCAGCGTTGAACACACAATCATTGCGATGTTTCCACGTCATCCAAGGGATCAGCAGCGCCGCGGAGGCGAGTCCTTTGTGCATGGGTTTTGGCGTTCTTTGACGTGCATTGCACCACCAGGTCGTCAGGGAGTCCTCGCCATCAGGCACACGACAGGTTAGGCGCAGCCACGATAGGGCTTCATGCCATACTTGCTTGGAGAAAGGGCATTCCAGCAGCAGATGTTGAATGGACTCGGGCGCCTGGTCGCAAAGCGGACAGCGGGGTGGGTGCGGCAGGCCGCGTCGAGCAAGGCGGTCGGCCGTCCAGCAGCGTCCGAGATTGGCAAGCCAGTGGAAGAACTTGACTCGCGGCGGTGCCCATGTCTTCCAGGTGAGCTTCCACGCCGGGCAACAAGTCGAACCGTGGAAGGTAGCGGTGTATGCCGACTCCGCGGTGTACTTGCCGTTGGCGGTCCAGAGCCAGTGCAAGCGATCTGGTTCTGCCGAGAGAACGACGCCCTCCACAACAGCAATATTGGCATATCTCGTGAATGCCCAGGGTACCCTGGATGTCTGTGGCCCATCGGTGCTCAAGCAAGCCTTCAGCAACAGTCCTATTCTTGCGTCGTCGCTTGGGGATGAGAGTGTATAGCTGGGGCGCAATTTGTGAGATTGCGCGTCCATTAATCCACTTGTCCTCCCAGAAGCGTGCACGCAGGACGTTGCCTAGGATCATCACCGTGGACGCGAAGAAGAACGCATGCTCTTCGCGTGTAAACTGCAGGTCAAGTCTGCTCCAGGCTCTGTTGTCGTCGAGGCTGCTGAACCAGAGCCAGCGGGTGCGCAGGGCCAAGCCTGTGCGCTCCAAGTCTCGCACGCCAAGGCCACCTAGCTGAATTGGGCGACAGACCCTCCGCCAGTTCACGTGGCAATGGCCACCGTTAACATCCGCGCGCGTAGCCCAGAGAAACCCTCTCTGAATTTTTTCAAGCAGCTTGAGGACCCTCTTGGACGGCGCCAGCACGAGCAGCTGGTGAATTGGGATCGCACTCAGGACAGCTTTGATGAAGGCGAGCCGGCCAGCGCGATCCATGAGGTGTGCCTTCCAAGTGGGGAGCTTGGCGGCCGTTTTGTCCACCACGGATTGCAACTGGGCGGTGGTTGGGCGTCGCACTGTGAGCGGGATGCCCAGATATGTGATCGGAAGATCAACAATTGGGCAGCCCAGGTTTGCAACGACGGGCGCCGCCTCCTCGATGTCACACTTGATCAGCGTAGCGTACTCTTCTGGAAGTTAACGCGCAGCCCAGAGGCGCATCCAAATAGCTGTAGGATCTCCTTCACGGCTAGAGTGTCTCCTTGCGATGGGTGGCCGAACAGAATAACGTCGTCGGCGTACAACGAGATGACGGGGATCGCGCGTCTTGGGTGCAGCTGATGTAGTATGTTGAGCTCGATCGCGCGGCGGAAGATGCGTTCCAGGGTGTCTACAGCGAGCACAAAGAGCTGCGCCGACAAGGGATCCCCTTGGCGCAGGCCTCGGCGGTGCCAAATTGGCTGGCCAGGCACGCCGTTGAGGAGGACCCTCGTGTTTGCCGAAGAGAGAGCACAGCCAGCCACCCAAGGAATCGATCGCTGAATCCGTATCGCCTGAGGACCTTGAACAGGAACGGCCACGACACCGAGTCGAAGGCTTTTGCCAGGTCCAGCTTTAGCAGCACGCGTGGCGCGCCCAGCTGGTGCAGAAGGCGCGCGGACTGGCGCACAAGGACGAAGTTGTCGTGCAGGCTTCTCCCGGGGATGAATGCATTCTGGATGGGGCTGACGAGGTCGTTGAGGCGCGGCGCGAGGCAGAGTGATAGCACCTGGCGAAGATCTTGGCGGCGAGATGAATTAGGCTAATTGGCCTGTAATCACCAAGGCCGGCCGCGTCGGCACGCTTCGGGATCAGCATGAGCAACGCTTGGTTCAGGCGACAGAAGCTGTGGCTGCGGAGCTCGTAAAGCTGCTGGAAGGCGCTGACGAAGTCGTTCTTGATGACAGGCCAGCATGGCGCAGAAACTACGCGGTGAACCCGTCGGGTCCAGGCGATTTTCGCGCAGGGAGGCGCTTGACGGCTTGCCAGATTTCATCTTCGCTAAAGGGTGCGTCTAGGCCGTCCAGGTCGGCGGGCTCAATGAGGTGCTCGAGGTCGAGAGCGCAGTCGCGTGGCATGTCTATACCAAGTAGGGAGTCATAGTGCGCGAAAGTCGCCTCGGCCATGTCGTCCGCTTCGGTGAGCACAACGCCATCCACTGTCAGGTTGTGGATCCGTGTCTTCTGTTTGCGGTAAGTGCACTATTGATGGAAGAAAGATGTGTTCGCATCTCCATCCCTCAGGAACGCGATCCGCGCGCGCTGCCGTGCAAGTGTGCATTCAATCGAGGCGAGGCCGAGGTAATTGAGCTTAATTGTGCGGCGCAGCCAGTCTTCGTGTGGCGTCAGGTGGCGTAGCTCTTGGGCGGCATTAAAGCGCAGCAGCAGCTCGCGGGAGATCGTGAGCTTGTCTCGGATGGTGCCCACTGCGCGCACTCCAGCTTGTCAGCCTGCGCGCGGTGATCTGCATGCGCCGCATGATGCGCTGGAATGGGTCCGTGTTGTCCACGAGTTCCAGGCGGCCGCAACCACGTCTTGGTACCCGTCAATCCGTATCCAGTATCCTCAAAGTGGAAACGCCGTTGGACGTGAGGCATTGGTGAGCAGTCCAGGATGAGCGGGCAGTGATCAGAGACCACCGAGGCTAGGCAATGGAGGTGGGCTTCGCCGTGTTGTTCTTCCCAGTCCGTGGTGCAGAGGACGCGAACGAGCTGAACCAGAGTCGGCGGATTTTGCTCGTTGGACCACGTATAGCGTCTGCCATTGAGGTATACCTCCTTCAGGGCCAGATCATTGATAACGCGACGGAAGCACCCCATCATGTGCCGGTTGAGGTTGCCATTGTTTTTATCTTCATCGCGGTAGATCAAATTGAAATCTCCGCATAGCATCCAGGGCCAGGGTAGTTTGAGCGCGTGTCGCGAATTTCCTGCAAGAACGCTATATTTTCATCATCTTGCTGCGGGCCGTAGACGACAGTGAGCCACCAAGGGGCGGCAGCACTGGATTGTGTCGCCACCTGAGCTGTCAGCGTGTTCGTCGTGAACGTCTAGTTGGTGATCGTCACCTCTCTGCCTTTCCACGCGAGCAAGATGCCGCCACGCGTGCCGATCGCGGGCAGGTACACGTACTCGTCATACTCCGAGCCAAGTGCTTCTAGGATGGTAGACAAGTAGATAGACTCCATCTTTGTTTCCTGGAAACATACAATGGATGCTCCGGTGGTGAGGATGAGCGATCGTATCGCAATGCGTCGAGCGCGAGAGTTGAGGCCGCGCACATTCCAATTATTATCTTTAGGCCGTGATCCATGAAGAACATGATCGACATATCGGGCGCGGCAGCATCGCTAACCCATGGCCATAGCCTCGCCTCCTGCGATCAGTGTGGTGATCGGCGCGATTGTCGGGTCGTCGGGGAGCTGGCGACCAATCAACACAGCCATTGCGCGCAAGACATCAATGGGGATGGGCGTGGTGAACACACCGTCGTAGGCCTTCATTGCTTCAGTGGAGATCGTCTGGTCCACTCCAATGATACCCAGGGTGCGGAGCAGCTGGACCTGTGCGCGTCGCTCCGCGGTTGGCCTAGCGGCAGTTTTGGCGCAGGGAGTGGCACGAGGAGCGCACCAGTGACGGCAGCGGCTGCAGAGCGCCCACGACGCGGCGCGGTGAAGCTCAGGGGTTGCTGCTTGCGCCCAGGCGTGGGGAGTACAGAACCCAGTGGCTTTGTGGCCGCTGACAGGAACTCGCCCAGGGTAAGGCATGGTGCGGTGGGACCTGGGCGCCGACGATGACGGCGCAGCGTAACTGGAGGAGAGGCAAAGCGCGCAGGGTCCCGGGCCAGAGTCGTTGTTGGCGCGCCTGCCGCGGCGGCGGACGCGAACGTGCCTGGTGCTGTTGGTGAGGATGGAGTCGTCGCTGGATCTGCGGTGGGCCTGATTGGCGTACTTGGCCTTGTCGTTGGCGAGGTCGGAGAGATGGACTCCGGGTCCGAGGTAGGCGGGGAGTGCCTGTCTGGCGTGTTGTGCCTTTGGAGGATGCGAACTTGAGGTCCAATTTGGCCAGGGCCTTCCAAGTCTAGAGCACAGGTGGCATCCATCGTCTCCTCCTGTTCCATGGCGGCTGGGCGAGTGGTATCTTCGTGTGGGCCTAGATCAGAGGCAGGTGCAGGCTCGCTCTGTCCTGACACAGAATCATCCTGGGGTGCAGTGGGGCACTCGACTGGTTGGGATCAGGAACCTCGCTGGTTGAAGACTGGTCGTCTTGATCCATGCGCGCGCGCTGGTTGGCTGAGGACAAGTCCTCGCTGTAGCTGTTGTCTCCCTGTGTAGAAGCCGACACATGAGTTGGACTGGCGGGGCCAGCAACAGGAGAAGAGTCATCCTTGTCCAATGAGCCAATGTCAGCTGTCGCGTCCCTCTGCACGTCCTCTGATGGCCTGGATCCGCTGCAGAAGCAGCTTTGGCGAGGAAGCCTTGATCTGTGCGCGCATTTTCACTCCACCACGCTTTCCACTTCTGGCTTTGCGACGAGGGCGTTGGGTCCTAGGCACAGTCGTCGAGGTCGCAGCGGCGCGGGAGTCCGTCCAGCCGGCGTCGACAGCGACACCATCCGTGCGCTGGCGTCCAGGAGGTAGAGTACCTCCCAGTGCGTCCATCTCCACACAGTCGGCGCGGCCCTGAGGGCCGCAGGGTGTACGTCGGCGCTTGCGACCACGCGGCGTGCTGGCGTCTTGAACGGTTGCCGTTGGTGTCATCGTGTGCGTCGCCTCCGTCAGGGGCTCCATCAGTCCGGGATCAGCGCCATGCCCGCGCGAGCAAGGTCGCGGTCGCGCTCAGTACGGGCGAGGGCAATATGGATGGGGTACGTGAGGGTCCGAATCGTTGGTTCGGAGGCGGCAGTAAGGCTCGCAGCTGTTCCACGATCTCAAGAATTGCTTCAGGGCGGATGGTCGCAGGGTTGTGCGTGCAGCCGGCTAGCCGAAACGTTGCCAGATCAGCACGGGATCATGTGCGAGGGTGTAGACGCTCAATCCAAACACTCGGCCCCAGGATATGCTCCACCGTTTCAAGGTGCCAGGTGTGAGCGGGGATACCACGAGCTCGAGCTCGACGTGGTGTTCAAACCCACCGGAGCCAGCATGGGCCAACTTGCACCACGGTCGTATTGAGAGTGTGAAGCGAGGGCTTTTGACGAAGTGATCTCCATGCATGTGATGGTCCCGAAGAGCAAGGCCTTGATACCTGCAAAAGTAAACGGGATTAGGTTGAGACTCCAAGTGCAGAGTGTATAGTAAGTGGAAGACAGTTTTCCCCACGAGGGGTGACTCGAGGGTTTAATATCGAACTCTCGGGGAATCTGAAGTGGTAGATTTATCTTCTTATCCTTCTTTTGGTTACCTACAAAACAAGGTTAGATGTTTTGGTCCTCAACCTCACCTGTGGTTGTCAAGCACAAGGTGTAAGAATGATATCAGGATAGTTATGCAATGCAAACAAGAAATAAATATGCAATGATGGTGGATGCAATGATAAATGATATTTTTGGGTTTTTGAATGATGTATGCAAGATGAAAAGTATTTTTGTATTTTCGGATTTAATGATGGCTGAAAATAGAAAAGTGGTATATGGTGTTGGAAAGGTGTTTCTTATGATTAAAAATGGACTGGGGTTCATGGTTTCACAAATGCACTCTCTCTTTATAAAGTGGTAGACAATGGAACACACACAGTTAACATATGAGATTGCAACACAGGGTTTGATAACAAGTTACTTAGATATATGGGCATCACGTCCTAACATAGAGATCTTTTGGTTATTAACCTCTCTTATACTCCACCAAGATGCGAACTAAATCATAACACCTCAGTAATTAAGATAACTCAGAGTATAGCATTAAGTATCATGACATGAAGTGAAAATAAGAACATGCTAGATCTAGTCATGGAGTAGTGGCAATGGTCACGCCCACATCCCCGGTAGCATGGTATTTTAGTTTATCCCTAGTGAGGCAACAAAGTAAGGTAAAGATACCAAAGTGGATCGCAGAACTTTCTCTCACGTTCACTGCACTAGCCACCCCCCGTTACTCCAACTAATGCACACGTTCCCCCACACACGCTCTCATAAACATGCTTGATCAAAACAAGTAGACAAGAACGGGGTACATAATATGCATCTATACTCATAACTGAAACAAACATTGCAATCTCAAACATATATTAACTCATAAAGATCCACCACAAAGGTATTACAACGGTGACCGTAATCATGTTCAGCAGCTCATACGGTGCTAATTAGTGAAGCTCAAGAGAGGAGAGATACATAAGTTACTTCCACAAACCCATAGTCCAGAGGTGGACTACTCCCTCTTCATCATGGAGACGGTGGAGAAGTCGATGGAGAAGATGGAGACCACGCCGGCAGCGCCCCGCCGGAGTTTTCCCCCTCCAATCTGCAGCTCCTGATCTCCGTTTCGGTGTTTCTGTGTTTGTGCGGCGCTCCTTCCAGAGAACGTCGGGGGACCTTTTTTATAGGCGTTTTTAGGTCAAGACGATGTCGGTGGAGAAAGATCGAAGGCAACGGAGCCACGAGGCCCAAACGGGTGGGTCCCACGCGGCACAGTACCTGGCCGCGTGGGCCCCCCGTTTGGCCCTCGGCCTCCGTTTGCTCGCTTCCTTCGCCCACAGGTCTTCTTCCTTCCAAATATTGACGCCCGTAAATTTCCAGGTGATTTCGTTGACGTTTGGGTCCCTGAAACATTAAAATAAGAAAACGGGTTTTCTGCCTGTGCAGGGTTAATTCCATAAAAATAGGAAATAAATGAATATTCCCAAAATCATTATAAAACATTGATATAACCCTTATATGATGCAAATATGATTGGAATATAAGCAATTAAAGTGCAAAGTTCATGTATGCATTTTACATGCATCAACATCCCCAAGCTTAATCCATGCTCGTCCTCGAGTATGAAGATGATAAAACTAACATGGACTTTGCAATTTAATACTTAACAATGATATCAAAGATGATTACTATTGCTACATATAGTCAAATGATTCATTCTTCAAAGGAGTAGCAATATGCAAATAGTTTATGAAGTGATATCAAGTATTCAAGACAAGGATGTTCATTGATAGTTCACAAAGTGTAACATGTAGCAAGTAATATGGAACACATGTATGCATAATGATAAGTAGAACATCCTACAATGGTCATAGAGTGTAGATGAAAATCTGAATATGATAGGTGTACACTTTGGAAAGATGTATATGTGAGTAGAGGTAAAGCATGCATAAGTTTCATCCAACTTCCAAACTCTTCTACTTAAGTTAATGATTGCAATAAGGTATTCATTGGTGTCAAGCTCTCATTGCCCCTATCATAGCATCTTGAATGATTAAGGTTAAAGTGAAAGCAAATATGAGTAGTGTGCTTGATAAAGAATGGGTTGAATGTCTCATGCCCCTTGAATACAAGTACTTACACCATGTGTTACTCAACTTGGGAAACAAAGCAAGTTCAATTAAATATCATTGTAAGCATAATAGTATCATCAAGAGCGTCAACTGGGGTACCTCTTGTCCCAAGATATGGAACAAGCCCATATCAAAATGACAAGACAAACAAACAAAATGAACAATCTCAACACCCTTTTTATTTACCATTTGGAATAGTTTTTTATTGCAAGGTGTATCACAGAAGGTTCACCATAGTATGTAAGTAAATTTCCACCATGAATGATGCATGGCTTAGATTAGCGGCCCAGGCGTCTCTCTAACCATTTACACAAACTCATTTAAACTCACTCTATTTCCACATTTATTTCAACATGATAAGCATCCATAGACAAAAGCACATGATATCAACTAAATGAGATGAAGAGCGTGTTGAAAGCTTGCCATGTGACAGCACATATGGGCTAACTTCCAACCCAAAACATTCATCAAGCCACAAACATCATAATCTTAATCACAATGGGTCAAGTTTTATTATGCAAATAAAAGAACATTGTGCATCAAGTTCGTGAGAGCTATATAACCAATTTTTTCCATTGCAATCAATAACATAAACATTTTCATTCAGAGGTAAGATAACACAAACAACATGTTAAACATACTCGGAATAGCATAAAGCCAATAGGTAGATATGGTGGACTCACTGGAATAACTTTGGTTGAAGGTGTTGGAAACAAGTTTTTGCTTGTTGGAGTTTTTGGGCTAGCAAAAGGGAGAAAGTTGACCATCTAGATGCATGCATGAGTGTCCATAGAACTAACTAATCCATGTTAAACCAAGTAAATAACAATCAGCACCAAAACATGAATAAGTGATAGCTCTACAAAAAGAATTTGCAAACTATTACTCATAAACAAGCTCATGAATCATGCAACTATATGTATCATTAAAAATCAAGTCAAACATCCCTTTTCCCAATCTTATAAAAGCATCCAACATATTTCAACCCATATTTCCAGTAGCTCTCTCATATATAATTGATAGTGTGGTGGTCTCTCAAGACTCAAACAAAAACAAAAAACGACGCTCCAAGTTTATGCGATAAAGTGTTTCGATCGAAAAACAGAAGTTGGACGTGTGCAAACCGAGAGTGTGTAGGTCCAGCGGGGTTGTCTTCACATCCCCAAGCTTATGGTCTTCACCATCCTTGGATAGCTCTTGGTGCATCTCCTCCAATCCCTGTGAAAAAACTTCAAAACACCGTTTCTCCCATCTCTTTTCTGTGGGGTGCATTAATAGTGATAAACAAATAGGTTCCTTGCTGCATATAATCCTTGAACAAAAATTCATATGACATGTCCAGAAAGTGTATAATGTTGTATGCCTACTCATAAACTCAATTGGATCAAAAAGATTCAACTTAAAAGCTCAAAGCATGCATCAAACAAAATGGGACAGAATCTGTCCAGAAAAACAGCAGCAGCAAAACGTATTTTTCTACCCTACCAAACTTTCTCGAAAAATTCCGAAAAATTCATGCATACAGAGGATGAAAAGTTGCAACTACAGTTCAAATATGAGCTCATTCGGAGTTACAGAATAAGAATTAAAAATCATACCGTGCACTGACTCGTGCAGGAATAAAATCTCCGAACGCTATAAGCAACTTTTTCAAACCAAAAAGGGTAAAACTTGGCACTTTATTGAAAACTCCAGAACCTAACTAGACACAAAATCTCTTGTTACAGCAAGAGGACACAAAGAAAAATCACACATAAAAATAACCGGGTTGCCTCCCGCAAAGCGCTTTCTTTATAGCCATATAGCTAGGCTTCTTACTTGTTGTTTTATTGTGGACGAAGCTCATGAGGGAGCTTGAACTTTGGTGGTTCCCTCTTCCTTGGAAAGTGTTCCATGCACTTCTTGTGTGGAAACTGAAACTTTACATTCCCTTCCTTTGAATCAATGATAGCACCTGTGGTACGAAGAAAAGGTCTTCCAAGAATAATAGGACTAGAGGTTTTACTCCCCATGTCCATGATTAGAAAATCCACAGGCACAAAAGTCATATGTAACTCTACCATAACATCACTTACTTTTCCCAAAGCATGTTTAATAGAGTCATCAGCAAGTGCTAGTTCAATAGAGCATTTTTCAAGATTTTTCAATTCAAGCACTTCATATAGTTCTTTAGATAAAACAGAGACACTAGATCCTAGATCAAGTATGGCATGGTGTGTCTCTTTTCCAATAGTTACTAGTACCTTAGGTATCCACATATCCCCAAGCTTAGGTGGTATCATAGCCTCTTGGTTGTACCTAGCAATCTTTTCTTTCAAGACATGATTAGCAATATAAGAACCAAAACCTGCTTGGTTAGTGTTGATGGAAGGATCACTTGCAAATTTTTGTAAGATAGATATTAATTCATGCAAGCTACAATTTTCTAAGTCAAGCAAAGGATCCTTGACTTCATTAAGCATTTTAACTTCCTCAACTTCAACCTCTTTCATTACCCCAATAGATTCTTTAGCAACTCTCTCTTGCTCATGAATGTGTTCCCAAGACTTATTGATAACCTCTTGGCAATATTTTATTGTTTCCTCATGTTTTTGGGCTGTAATGATGCTCTTTAATGATGAGACTTCCTTAGTAAGCTGATCTACCCTTTCAAACAAAGCATCTTGTTTTTCAAACTTAGAGATAAATTCCTTATTAAGCTCTTTTTGGGTAGATATAAAAGATCTAATGGTGTTTTCCAAGTCACTAGAAACATTACCACTAGAAGCATATTTATTTGGCACATATGGGGGTTTATTATAAGAGTTATAATTGTTGTTACCATACCCATTATTACCATAGTTCCTAATGAAGTTGACATCAATATTTTCAGAATTGTTTCCAACTAGTTCTTGCAAAGGAACATTTTCAACACTAGGTTTATTAAGCAAAGCAAGAATAGTATCCATTTTAGATGACAAATCATTAGTTTCTTCAATAGAGTTCACTTTCTTAGAAGGATTAGGTGCCCTATCAGTATGCCATTGACTATAGTTTTGTAAAATGCTTTCCAATATATTTTTAGCTTCTACTATAGTCTTACTCATAAAAGCACCTCCAGCAGCAGAATCAAGTATGTTTCTAGACATGTAGTTTAAACCATTGTAGAAAGAGTGTAATATGGTCCATTCATTAACTCCATGTGAGGGACAAGTTCTAAGCATAAGTTTTATCCTATCCCAAGCCATAGCAACATGTTCATTTTCATTTTGCCTAAAAGAAAGGATGTTGTTTCTATTTTGCAAAATTTTAACAGGGGGATAATATTTCTTAATGAAAGCTTCTTTTAGATCATCCCAAGAATTAATACTACCAGATGGCAAGGAATGCAACCACTCTTTAGCTTTTCCTCTAAGTGAAAAAGGAAATAACTTCAGTTTTAGGATATCACTTTCCACATTTTTAAACTTTTGCATGTCACATATTTCAACAAAGTCATGAAGATGCATAGAGGCATCCTCCATAGCACTACCACCAAATTGTTCCCTAGTTATCAAGTTCAACAAACTAGGACTTACTTCATAACTCTCAGCATTTATCTTAGGTGTGGCAATAGCTCTCGTGATAAATTGATCATTAGGAGTGTTTGTGTAGTCACACAACTTAGTTCTTTCTCCCATTTTAGCAAGTTTTTTTTGGTATTTTTAATTTTTTATGCAAAACTGAAATAAATATGATATGATATGCAATGACACTAACAAAACAAATAAATTGCTTTGTAAGTAAAGATGGATAAGATGGTGCTCACGTAGGTGCAACCTCCCCAAGCTTAGGTGTTAGCACAAGTTGGTGACGTTGACTTTGTTGTGAGATGAATGCGATGATGCACACCCTTGGATAAATCTCTCAGCTACGATTCCCCGGCAACGGCGCCAGAAAACGTCTTGATGTCCCGAAGAGCAAGGCTTGATACCTGCAAAATAAACGGGATTAGGTTGAGACTCCAAGTGCAGAGTGTATAGTAAGTGGAAGACAGTTTTCCCCACGAGGGGTGACTCGAGGGTTTAATATCGAACTCTCGGGGAATCTGAAGTGGTAGATTTATCTTCTTATCCTTCTTTTGGTTACCTACAAAACAAGGTTAGATGTTTTGGTCCTCAACCTCACCTGTGGTTGTCAAGCACAAGGTGTAAGAATGATATCAGGATAGTTATGCAATGCAAACAAGAAATAAATATGCAATGATGGTGGATGCAATGATAAATGATATTTTTGGGTTTTTGAATGATGTATGCAAGATGAAAAGTATTTTTGTATTTTCGGATTTAATGATGGCTGAAAATAGAAAAGTGGTATATGGTGTTGGAAAGGTGTTTCTTATGATTAAAAATGGACTGGGGTTCATGGTTTCACAAATGCACTCTCTCTTTATAAAGTGGTAGACAATGGAACACACACAGTTAACATATGAGATTGCAACACAGGGTTTGATAACAAGTTACTTAGATATATGGGCATCACGTCCTAACATAGAGATCTTTTGGTTATTAACCTCTCTTATACTCCACCAAGATGCGAACTAAATCATAACACCTCAGTAATTAAGATAACTCAGAGTATAGCATTAAGTATCATGACATGAAGTGAAAATAAGAACATGCTAGATCTAGTCATGGAGTAGTGGCAATGGTCACGCCCACATCCCCGGTAGCATGGTATTTTAGTTTATCCCTAGTGAGGCAACAAAGTAAGGTAAAGATACCAAAGTGGATCGCAGAACTTTCTCTCACGTTCACTGCACTAGCCACCCCCCGTTACTCCAACTAATGCACACGTTCCCCCACACACGCTCTCATAAACATGCTTGATCAAAACAAGTAGACAAGAACGGGGTACATAATATGCATCTATACTCATAACTGAAACAAACATTGCAATCTCAAACATATATTAACTCATAAAGATCCACCACAAAGGTATTACAACGGTGACCGTAATCATGTTCAGCAGCTCATACGGTGCTAATTAGTGAAGCTCAAGAGAGGAGAGATACATAAGTTACTTCCACAAACCCATAGTCCAGAGGTGGACTACTCCCTCTTCATCATGGAGACGGTGGAGAAGTCGATGGAGAAGATGGAGACCACGCCGGCAGCGCCCCGCCGGAGTTTTCCCCCTCCAATCTGCAGCTCCTGATCTCCGTTTCGGTGTTTCTGTGTTTGTGCGGCGCTCCTTCCAGAGAACGTCGGGGGACCTTTTTTATAGGCGTTTTTAGGTCAAGACGATGTCGGTGGAGAAAAGATCGAAGGCAACGGAGCCACGAGGCCCAAATGGGTGGGTCCCACGCGGCTACAGTACCTGGCCGCGTGGGCCCCCTCGTTTGGCCCTCGGCCTCCGTTTGCTCGCTTCCTTCGCCCACAGGTCTTCTTCCTTCCAAATATTGACGCCCGTAAATTTCCAGGTGATTTCGTTGACGTTTGGGTCCCTGAAACATTAAAATAAGAAAACGGGGTTTTCTGCCTGTGCAGGGTTAATTCCATAAAAATAGGAAATAAATGAATATTCCCAAAAATCATTATAAAACATTGATATAACCCTTATATGATGCAAATATGATTGGAATATAAGCAATTAAAGTGCAAAGTTCATGTATGCATTTTACATGCATCAGCATGCGATCCATGGCGGTGCAGGAGTTGAATAGGATCAGGAAATCCTCGGGGTGGTGGAGGTGGACGTGAAGTCGTCGTCGGCGAAGTTGAAGCTGCGGAACAGAACGTCGGCGACGTCGTCAGCAGAGACCCGCGGCCTTGTGCTGTGATGGTGGCCACCATCGCGCGTGCCAGCACCTCTTCCGTGGCCTCAATCTCAACGGTGCGCGACACGATGACCCACGCCGGTTCAGCGGCGGGCGTCGGTGCGGCCGGAGCAGGAGGGCAGATGGAGGTGGCGGGCTGGCGCGTGGTGAGGCGGGCGGTGGCGCGCGGCAATGCTCCTGTGGAACGCCTCGCAGTCGCGGGAAGTATGGCCTGAGATGAGGCAGCGGCGGCAGCGGATATCGCCGATGCAGTCTCGAACGCGGTGGCGGTGGTCGAGGCAAGCAGAAACACAGCCCTGCGAGCGCCTCCGCGAGGGGCTGCGATGGGGTTGCGGCGACGGTGGCAGGCTTGGTGCAGGCGCGTGACGGGGGCGGCGGCGGTATTTGCGGCGAGGTTGTTGGAAACCTTCCGCGTCCACCGCGGCTCGTGGGAAACCCGGTGAACTTTCGATCGAGGCCCTAGCCGTGATGAGATCGGGATGTGGGTCGCCCGTCTTCGTCGCCGGGCCAGGGGGTGGCGGCGGCGTAGCCGGAGTGTCGCGGCGGGGAGTCGGGGGAGTACGCGCAGCCTCGCTGTACGAGCGCACAGATGACTCGCTATCCGATCCTCCCCAGCGCTGATCATCGGAGGAAACGCGACCGCCGGAGTGGGAGGGGGTGCTGGAGGAGGCCATGGTGGAGAGGGAGGGTGGCTGGGGTTGGGGAGGAGGGCTACGGCGGGGATCGACGGCGGCGGGGTTGGTGGGCGCTAGTCTAGGTTGGGGGTCGGGAGTGGGGGAGAGGCATCGTGTAGCTTCAGTAAGATTGTTGTTAGTTGGGCCAATTATTCTTCTATTTGTAGGACTTTCCCCATAATTTTCAATTGTATTCTCTAATCAATTTGTTAAGGACAAGGAACTTTAGGAATTATGGCTAGGATTTGATAGGGTGTATTTGAAGGGCCAATAAACTTGCTTGCGGTAGCCCATTAGCACGAAGCAGCCTTCTCACCCTAATCCTGCTTGAGTGCCACTTTTGCCGCCTGTAGGCGCCCCTGAATTCGGGGGCGCCTACAGGGATTGCTTTGTGGGCCGGCCCAAAATTGGGTTTATTTTTGTTTTCACTTTTTCATTTTTACTTTAATGTTTTATTTTTCGTTTTTTTGAAAAAATGGTTCATATTTTGGAAAATTATTTTTTTAGAAAATGGTTTTTTTTTAATTACGGTTCTGAACCAAAAAAATGGTTCTGAATGAAAAAATGGTTTCGATTTTTGAAAATGTTACGACTTTGGAAAAATAGTTCCGAACCAAAAAATTGCTCTGATTATTGAAAATGGTTCCGAACCAAAAAAAAATGGTTTCGATTTTTCAAAAATGATCCCGAACCAAAAAAATTGTTCTGATTGATTTATAAAAATGGTTACGATTTTTCGAAAAATGGTTCCGAACCGAAAAATTGCACTGATTATTGAAAATGGTTCTGAACCGAAAAATGGTTTCGAACAAAAAAAATGGTTCCGAACCGAAAAATGGTTCCGATTTTTCGAAAATGGTTCCGAATGAAAAAAAAGGTTACGTTTTTTCGAAATTGGTTTTTTTAAAATGGTTCCAAACCGAAAAATGGTTCCGATTTTTGAAAATTATTCATTTTTAAAAATGGTTCCAAATTAAAAAATGGTTCTGAATTTAAATTGGTTCCGAATTTAAAAATCAGTTCCATTTTTTAAAATGGTTCCATATTTAAAATTAGGAACCATTTTTTAACTTATTTATTTTTAAACGGTTCCATTTTCAAAAGAAACATAAAACAGAAAAAGAAAAAAAACGAAAAAAAACAGCGAAACGTACGAGAAGAAGCAGCGAACGAAGCAATGGGCCGGCCCACCCGGCAAAGTCGGTAGGCGCCCCCGGAATTCCGGGGCGGCCTACAGGCGGCAAATAGTTTTGCGTCCTGCTTCTTCCTGTGAGACGGCCAGCCGGCAAATCATTAATGCGCGTACCGCGCAGTTTACTAACGCGCGCGTACCCCCGGGACACGCTTGGGCCGGCCCATCACGCCCAATTTTTTTTGCGGCTGGCCTGCGTCAGGTCCTTGCGGCAGACGAGGACGGGGCAGGCAGGCGTTACTGGGCCGAGCCTATTAGCGTACACAGCAGCTGGGAGGGTACACGCACGTTAATAAACAGCGCGTAGCGCGCGCTATAGGGGCTCCCCGGCCAACCTTCTCTTCTCCCACGTGGCCTAACAAGGCCCAGGTTAAGAAGGGCCACGAGCCCACGACCGCCCAGTGCCATCATCCCATCGGTGTGGCCGTGCGGGGTCGTCTTGTCCACCGCACCGTCCAGAAGACAATCACGACGGGAGTCGCGTCCATGTCTGGGGCGGCCTCGAACCGAACCATCCATTCTTTCACGCCATTCCCCTGCCGACATGTTGAAGGCTCGCGTCCCCCAAACCTCGTGATCCACCATGGCGCAACCATGCGTGAAAACGAAGGAATCTACTACTATCATGGGGCATGTGGTTTCGGGCGAAAGTAGCGCCCATATGCGTGCCTTGACCGATCGCTTCCAACGAACTAACGATGCTACGGATCGCATGATGTTTTCAAGCCAATCGTTGATTAGATCAGTTAGCTTCGTACAGTACCTTCGGCAGGCTTTGTGCAATGCATAACTGCTACAGTGAGTACCTTCGTAGCTTCAGAATATGCAGCATCCCATTAGCTTCAACAGGCTGCTGAAGTGGCTGAACAGAAGAACCCACGGTTGGATCTTGCTTAGAGAAAAATAACTCGTCCGTGTCCTTCTGTCTGCCTGAAAGCGCCGAGTGCTGTTTTGAATCCGAATGCTTGATACTGGGTGAAAGCTTTTAAAAAATCGTACATCCAGACTCGATTATCTCCGGTAGCTTTTACAGTCGCCAGTGCGCAGCATTTGGTCTGTATTTTTTTTTTTTTTTTGCAGTTGAACGTGCACTAGTATTTGCTCTATTTTAGTACAAAAACATCACGCTAGCTGGATCGATTTCAAACTTCAAAGCCCACCCGACCTCCGTGTAAAACTGTAGGAGGAAAATAAGTAAATATTGCACCCACAATCACACATGCATGGCATGTGGGGCGGCGCTTTGGAGCGCTCGGCGTGACGCGAGAACTGGCGAAGGCACAAACAAAACCGAACAAAGCTTGAAAACGCATTCGTGTTTTTTTTTTTCGTGTTTGCTTCGGGCATTCACCAATCACCAGTAGCATGCAAATATGCAATGCGGTGCGGTGCCGCAGAAAATAACGAAGCGGGAATCTGGTCTCTGTCCAGTCCTGGTTCGTCTTCGTCATAGGCCTCCATTGTCCTGTTCCACTTTATCATCTTGCTCGTGCCATGTCCGCCCGTTCTTATCCACTGGTCACCGTTTACAGAGCCTGGTGGTGGCTCGTGCTTTCGAAAAAGATAGCACGGAATTGGGGCGTTGGTATGGGGCGCCCTGTTAGCTAGTTTTGCCAATTGGTATGGAATAGGCATTGCCTCGCCACAGGAGCACCCTCTCTTCTTCAGAGGTTTGTCGAGAAACTAATTCAGGCCTAGCTAAGTGTAGCTGCTAGGTACAGCTAGCAAGATATCCATCCGGCGATCGAACGGCCAAATCCGTGTACAGAGGTGCAAAAGACGTTGGTCGAATACATGAATCAAAAGCTTATCTGCAATGCTAGCTTTGTATCCGGTTTGGCCGTGTTTGGAAAGCGGCTTTGGGCCTGTGAGGAAAGTGGTTTCAAGGCTAAGCAACTCCCGGGTAACTTGTTTCTTTGCGACATGTATGATCCTTAGTCGAGAAGAAACTGGCAGCACGGCACAATGTGCTATCCGTAATTGATTGAGATCTACTTCGACCAGGCTCTTTAGAAAAACTAGTCCATTGCGCTCTTTTCAAGTTTCGTGTTGTCTAAGGATTTGCTCGATGAAAATGCACAATCTGAAATGTAAGAATCTTTTTTATTCTTGACGGTTAGTCTATGCCTTTAGAACACAACAATCTAAATGAAGTTCTAAAATGATACTACATGTGCGGACGCCTATCAAACGAGCAAGTCCACAAGTTCTCTGGCAACGGCGTGAGATAGCCTCATGTTGTTTTATTTTAAACCAAACTTTTTTTTAGTACATGAACATTTCATCGCGAAAAAAACACAAGCTAACATGATGAAGATGAATTTTTTGATCCAAGGATCATATAATCATGATACGGTTATTTAGTGAAAATTTTATCAGTAAGTTTTGGAAAGGAAAGTTATGAAAGTCAAGCATAGAAAAGATACTATGGACACATGAACAAGTGAAAACTCACAAAAAATGACAATCACCGAGTTGAGAAAACAACAATTTTAGTCATTGTATCCTATTGTACAAGAAGTTAGCGGGTAATGTAAAAAATATAAGTTACAATAAGTACAAAACGAAAATAATCGCATTATGTTACCAAAATTTCACATGATGTGTGGTCTTATGTATACTCTATATGGATTGTATTCACAATTTTATAAGCTTAGAAATATGAATTTTCCTTTTGCGAAGTTTCAAATACTAGCATGACCCATATTCCCCAGCACCGAGAGCCATCCATTCGAAGTGACCGGCTAGGTTAGTTGACCCGTCCAGTGGAAAAGGCGACCGCGCAGGCGACCATGGCGACGCGGGCGTGGTGACGCCGCCGCCGGGCCGATCTCCCTGCTCCGGCGGCTGCTCCGACCATCGCGTCCAGATCCGGCATTCCCTCCGCGTGCTCTCTTCGCCATGGTGCGCGGAACGTAGCGGATGTGCCTGCTGTCGCCGCGTGCGGCTCGGGATGTGCGCTCCCGACCCGCGGGGGGCGGCCAAGGTGGCGGCCGCTCCGGCCACCGTCTCCTCCCGGCCATCCCGAAGATCGTCGCCACCAACCTTCTCCTCTTCGCCTTGCAAGTTCCTTTGGGCGGACTGCACGGAGGACACCGACGAGGAGGTCTCGGTGGTGCTGGTTTCTCGGCCAGGTGCGGCCGGCGGCGCCCGGTCTGGCCTGCCGACGACGCTGGGGTCCAGCGCCTCGGATTCCAGCGGCGGGGGCCTGCCGCTCGGGGGCTAGCCCGTGCGGCTCCTCCTCCTCCGGGAGTGGCTCCTCCCCGCTTCCAGCCAAGGTTCCGTCGCGCGCTGCTGCTGGACCCAACTGCGTGTGGAGAGAAGCCCCCGCCTCCGGCCGCTGGGTTGTCGCCTGTGCGTCGGCCGCGCCGTTTGTCCTCGCGGATTGGAGCAGTTGGAGGGAGCCTTGTTGCTCCTGGGCTGAGCTACGCTTCGTGCCTTCGGGGAAGGAGCCAGCAGCCACCGGTGGACGTGGATGTTGACGGCCGCCGGCCTCCGGCTCAGTCTAGGCGACGCCCCCGTTCCCCTCGGGCTGCTCCACCTGACAAGGCTCGAGTGCGGGATGGAGCCAGCCTAGCGCGACACGCTCTCCTCCTTAGGAAGTTGCGCGGACGCTGCTTCCGCTGTCTCAGCCACCGCCACTACGCCATTGTCTGTCGAGAGCCCAAAGTTTGCTGGAGGTGCCACATGCCAGGCCACCTCGCTGGAGGTTGCGGAGAACCTCCGGCTTCTCCTCCACCTGCCAAGCCACCAGGCCTTCCTCGACATTGCTCATCGCCGGTCAGCCCACTACGCTCCTTCAGGGAGGTGCTCATGGAGTGTGAGCTTGACATGTTCTGCTCCACGGCGGCGGCGGAGGTGTCGCTGCCCAACGAGCGGTGCCACATGGAGAGCGTGGATGGAGCTCTCACAGAGGAAAACGAGCGGGCCGGGCTGATGAGGCCACCAAAGCAAGGAGAGGATGGCGACCGCGAGGCGAGGAAGCAGGTATCCGTGGCAGAGTCTGAGGAGATGTTGGCGTGGCAAGGTTTGATCGGCGAGATTTCGTCGTGGGACTCGTGTCCGGCCTCGGGGTGCTCCCCGCGTCCGGTTGTGATCGATGAGCCGCCTTCTATCGTCTCGCCAAGCGACGCGTCCTGTGAGGTGGTGCTGCTGTGCGAGGAGGTGGAGGATGAAGAGCAGTGCATTGCCGAGCCTGGAGCGGGCTCTACCCTGTTGCCCGCTCAGGGTGAGATCGTGGCTGAGAAGGTGGACGCGCATCAGTTCGCGAAGGACTTTGTCTCGCCGGTGCAGGCTGGACCTGGGCAGCAGGACATGGAGGTCGGTGCAGCTCTGTGCCCCTTGTCGGGCTTCTTAGCCCGGATCACGGTGCCACTTGCGGCCACCGTATTGGGCACGCCGGCCATGCCGTTGGTCCACGAGAGGGAGGTGGAGGCGCCGTCTGTGTGGAGGAGCGAGAGACTCGCCAAGCTGCACCCGAAAGGCGCCAACATCGAGCAGCTGGCCAGGGAGACCGTGGCGCGCCGTCTCGGCTCATTGACCGAGGAGGCCGACACCTCGGGGCGCCGGCGAGAGACTTCTTGGCCTTGTTAGATGTCTCGGTCCGGCCTTTCTCGAACCAGGAGGTGGAGGCCATCGACGACCTCGTCCTCGCCGTGAACAAGACCAAGAAGAAGAAGAAGACGATGTCAGGGACCAGAATGGTGCGGCATATGCCGCCGGGGGAGGCCTAGATGATGAAGTTTCTGATGCTTGGACACTCCTCCTTGCAAACGCTGAGAGGAGGTGTGTTTTGTGTCTGTGGGGCACAGGGAGAACGGTGCGATGCTGATCGAGGGAAGGAGAGGAGCCAAAGGACCCTACGCAATGTGGCAATCTCGCCTTTGGAGGTGGCGGCTTTGGTGCGGGAGGAGTTGGCGGTGCGGGCTTTCGCCCACACACAAGATCCTGGAGACTAGTTTTTGTGTTTTTTTTTTTGCTTGCGGAGGGATTTTTTCCCTAACTCGAAATTCTGTACATAACACTCTATTCTATCTAATCGGATGACGGATACGACCGTCTTAAACCTCAAAAAAAAAAATTCCCCAGCACCCAAGAAAAAGAGAGAAGTCCCCAACCCCAACCCACTCACTCACTCAGTACTCATCATGCTCCAATCCAGTTCAAATTCGCCTATAAACCCCCCCCCCCCCCCCCCCCTAAAACCCCTCCACTAGTCACCACCACTCCCAACACGACTGACCAACACCTCAGGAGTTTCAGGTAGCTCCACTAGCCAGTAGCCACCAGCATGGCTTCTCCTAAGCCGCTCCTCCTCCTCGCCACCTTCCTCCGGAGCTGCGGTCTCCTCCTCGCGGACTTCGCCCCGATGACCCTGACGGTGGTGAACAACTGCGCCTACCCCATCTGGCCCGGCATCCAGGCGAACGCCGGCAACGAGGTCCTGGAGGGCGGCGGCTTCTATCTCCCGGCGCTCTCTCACCGCTCCTTCCCGGCCCCGACCCACGCCTGGTCCGGCCGCATCTGGGCGCGCACCGGCTGCACGCCGGCCGGCATGGAGCAGCTCCACTGCGCCACGGGCGACTGCGGCGGGCGGCTCCAGTGCGGCGGCCTCGGCGGCGCGGCGCCCGCCACGCTCGCGCAGGTCTCCATCCACGGCGGGGACGACCAGGCCGCGTACGGCGTCAGCGTGGTGGACGGCTTCAACGTGGGCCTGTCCGTGACCCCGCACGAGGGCCGCGGCAACTGCCCCGTCCTCGCCTGCCGCAAGGACCTGACGCAGACCTGCCCCGGCGAGCTCCAGGTGCGCGCGGCCGCGTCCGGCGGCGCCGTGGTGGCGTGCAAGAGCGGGTGCGAGGCTTTCGGCACCGACGAGCTGTGCTGCCGCAACGCGTACAACAGCCCGGCCGCCTGCCGCTCGTCCAGGTACTCGGACTTCTTCAAGAGCGAGTGCCCGCAGGCATTCACCTACGCCCACGACAGCCCCTCGCTCACCCACCAGTGCTCCGCGCCGCGCGAGCTCAAGGTCATCTTCTGCCACTAGAGTCTGTCCTTCCAGCACTCGTGCCGGCCGGTTGACGCGCGCCGCCGAACGAGCTCATCCTGACTTCGCCTCAGGATCTGGTTATGGTTTGTGTATTGCATATGTGCAAGTGTTCGATTAGGCTATGGAGTATGGAGACCGGAGTGTGTTTGGTGTTGTTCGTAATCTATCTGTACGTCGTGCTGTTGCAGTGTGGAGTTATTATTAGCTGCCCAGATCCCAGTCTGAATTGCATATGTTTCGATGGCCAGTGATCTGATCACATGTTCAGAAATGTCAAATCACGTTTTGTGCAACGCAAAACCTGTTTCTTTCACGCCACGCTCTGCCTGAATGCAGCCTAAAACCGCGTTCTCACTCTGAAATTCACGTCACAATTTTGATTAATCACGTCACCCCTTTGATGTTTTTCATTTGTATTTTGAACGAAGGTTCAGATATCCAGACATGATGACAGAACCGGAAGGGGATTTATTTAAGGCCTTAACATCTGATTGATCCTGATCCACCCTCCGTCCCTCCCTAGCCCCTACCGTTGAGGATGCTTTAGAGAAAGCATCAGGTGCCGTTGCATTGCATACCATGGGAAGCGGTGAAAAGTGGCATGACTGCACGCAGAACTCACTCACTAGCACCCAGTACCACCTTTCTTGTGCGAGAAAGCCGGGTAGTAGTGTGCTGCTTACCATGATATTCGCTAAAGCCAGTGGTTCCTATGAAATGAGATAAACGTGAAAGATCCGTTGGATGCATCATTTTGATGCAAAGCCTGGGGTACGCGGCGTACGCCCCCATTTTATGAAAAAAAAAGCAATATCGACTAAGACATGTCTTCGTTTTTCTTTTTGTAGAAACAGCTAAATTTGTTGTTGTGGTATAAGATGGGCCAACAAGTCGTACCTAATGATATTTTGTAGTTTCACAGGTAATGGAAATAATCCACAAAAAATAAGGTTGGAGGGGGTCGATTTCGGGAACAATCATTGCAAGTGTATAAACAAGGGCTTGGCTCAGCTTGTAATTCTTCTGCGAAAAAAGCAAAATTAATACCTGTCGAGGCAAATGATGAGGTTCAAGCCTATGTTATGTATGGTTACCTTTAGCATAAATGACCAAATTGTACAACTATTATTTACTAATTTCTTCTTTGATGTTTTGTTTCGCGACCAATCATTGGAGAATTGTGTTACTAGTGTCTTGCGGTGAGAAATTCATAAAAGAACCCCACGTCAAGATGATGTTTTCTTTGTTTGTTTCTTACCGATGTTAGTTATTTATAATCAATGAGCGATCTTATTTACACGATTCAAAAATGCAGCACCGCTTCAAGTTCAACACCTTCTCTAGTTCAGGGATCAAGAAAAAATTTCTAGAGCTGATGTAAAACAAATACAAACCATTAGCGATTGAGGATAATTATCTCACAAAGATTGAAAATGGATTGTGCCTAACTGAAATGACAGGAAACTCTTGGCTTTATAAAATATTAAGAACAATGGTATCCTTTTTACTTTTGTTCTCTCAAGTATTGGAAAATGTGGTCCAACGCTCTTTTTTTACTAAAACTGAGAAAGGAGAAAAACATTAAGTATTGCTTACCCGGGCACAAAAATAGTATGGTATCAATATAACTTGGTTTTGAAAATAAAACTTGAAAATAGAGCCTAAAACACAAATGACTTATTGCGTTTAACAATGCAAAAATTTGACTATATTTTTCACAAGACAAAATGAAATGATGCCATATATACAACTCGATCCATACACCTTGGAAGTATTTTCCATGTTTACTTCTGTGCAATACATTTTTATTTCATTAAACTGGCTTGAGACTTGTACACACCAGATGCAAACAAAATAGAATCCACACCATTTTATATTCACTAGCAAAGTGCCCGTGCGTTGCCACGGATTTAAAATAAATCAATATGCAATCATAAAATAAAAACAATATATAATTAGTACCACCCAAGCATCTTAAGTTTTATTTGATTCCTCGTCTATATTATTTCAGATATATTATAATTTGACTTGAGTCTTTGTTCATTTACTTGTCCCACCAGGCCACCATATACTACAATGGACTAAATTTCTCGCTGTTGGTTTTTAATCATTAGCTAGTTTTTTTTTTCTTTTTTCCTCAAGTAAGATTTATGTTAACATTTATTTTAACCTACATGAGAATTAATAATGAATTGTATTAACATTTATTTTATAGTGTGTGACAAAATATATCTAACCTAAACCTAACATGGAGGGAATGATTTCCACATTTTTTTGCGAATACATGTTGACCAACTACATTATTTATTTATTTCATTTTTGATTACTCTAAACAATGTTGTGTCAATATCAATTATCAAGTATCGAGCATGCACACTTTGTTAAAATCTTGACTTGTAGATAGTTGAACTACAAAAAGTAATTAAAGAATAATGCCATTGGTTCAGTTTGTACTCTAAAGATTTCTATAATATGTTTATTTAATCATGCACTAGAAATCGCTATGGAGATATTTGTTAGATCATATTCTTTGCAGATATTTACGGTAAATAACTATATATAATGGATTAATCATTAACTAAAGAAAAATAGCTCGATAACAAATTTTTGTTATAAAAAGCGTTGACTATCTTTCATTGATATTCGGTACAGACAAACAATACACCAACTAATATTTAGTAAATTATGTCAACAATAAATTTATATTTGTAATGGTATAACATGCTTAAAATTAGATCTTGATAAGTATAAAAGTTTAGTAAAATTTATTTTTATTTTTATTTGCCCTGGACAAAAATTCCATTGGGTTGTATAATTTTACTTTGAGGGAAGACATAACATGGTGTCAAAATGCTAAAACGGCCATGCATGCGAACTGGGGGACTGCCTAATAAAATGATAATAATATGTCTAATGAACAAAAATTAGTAATAATAACTAATGTTATTAATTTGACTAATTAAGTTAACCGAAAAAGAGCGGAGTCACGTATGAGACAATCCATGGGGACTCCCCTAAGAGTGAACATCATGATAGTCCAACGATATCCAGTGGGGTTCTGCATGTAGTAAGCAATGTATGGTTAGTAGCAGCACTAATATTGAATTAATAGTAGTAATTTGTTATTGTATTGTTCTTATTCATTAAACCCGTATTAGCAGTGAATCATCAGTAATAGTAGTGAAATACTTAATTTTGACAACCTATATGTGCATTGCCCTTCTTCGTTTAGGTCAAACATCCATTTCAATTATCCAATAATATGCCTTATAATCACAATTTGTTGGTGACTTGGGGTAGTTTTAGATGGTGGCAAATAATCACACGAACTATTTTTTCTGGTCATGCCAAAATATTGGTATATGTTTAGATGATTACCAACTTTTTAACATGCAAATGTCTCCTTTTTTTTTTTGCCATCTAGTACATTATTCCTGCCAATCCTGGTCAACTAACTCATGGGCAACCCAAAATGTGAACCAAAATTCTGGCTAGCTAAATATTTGGCGGGGTGAAATTGGGTCAGAACAAAAGCACACCCTTGATGCACACACCTCAGTGTCCACCGACCCTTGCCAAGTGCCACTCATGTGGCTTTCCCGCACTAGTTGCACGATTCTACAAAGCCGCAGTGTACCAAACGACAGATCCATCATCGGCGAGTTGCATGATTCATCGCGCTGATAATGAACGAGCGGGGGGTATGGTATCGTTGGTATGCCTCGGTGAGTTGGTGTGTGCCTGAATTTCTGAATATCCACGGACCCTACCAGCGTTTGTCGTTGGTACCACTTGCACGATTCGGAAAAGCGCAGTGTATCGAACAGCAGATCCACGCTCGTAGCGCCGATAGAAACGAATGGCTGGAACGAGAGGCCGCTAGTACTGTATTCGATTTTCAGATATTCCCGAGAGCGACGCCTGCTTTTCTCTCTCACGAGCGGCCTATACTTGACCAACAGCAGCAGGAGAGGTAGGAGACTGATGGATGGAGAGTTGGAGAGCGTAGATATGATACGATGCCCCGACCGGAAATAGCAAAGCCGTGGAGCAAAACTGAGCTCACACTATCGTTCGGTGAATCTATGGACCTGTCGAAACTGTGGCAGCCCGGAGCAGCAGCTGTGCTGAATCCAGCGTTGTTCGTCCTGTTTCCTGTACGCATCGACCGCCAGCGCCAGGGGGGAAGAGCATCTCATGGGAATGGGATGCATGGCACAGTCGACGGCTGATCATCATCGCTTCATCACACCAACACTCGCCCGATATTTCTGGAAACCACCTCCATCTACAGTTTCTAGAGGCGATCTCGGAGGCGACTCCGTATTTCCCGGCGGCCGCCGGCGTATCCGTGGGATTCCTCCCCCTCCGCCGGCCGCTACGGCGGCGGGAGGGTGGGGAATCCCCGGATCTGCGCTCCGGCGTTGTAAATAGAGGGTTTGTGGGCGGCGTTGGCGTGGCGGGGTCGTCGGCGTCGTCCTTTTGGTGCGCTGCGGCTTCCCCTTTCCGGCGTCGTCGTCGACGGCGTGGCCAAGTTGCAGGTGAGTCACCTTTCTGTCGCTGCTCTCTCCGGCGTCGGCGACAGTTTGGTGGCGAGTGGGTTGGAGGCCGGAGGAGGAGGTGCGAGACGGCTGCTGTGGAGGTGTGCGGCGTGCTGGTGATGGATCTGTGGCGCTGGCCACAGATCAGGGCCGGAAGGTGCTCGGGGCGCGTCCCCGGCCGATGGTTCATCTTCGTCTGCAGATCCAGCTCGTCGGAGCTGGTGGATGTTGCGGTCCATCAACGTCTTTGGACAAGGAGCTCTTCCGTTCCAGGGTTGAGGACTTCGGGCGGTTGCTGCCTTCGTCGTCTCCGGCGGTGGAGGTTGCGCGTGCTAGAGGATCTCGGTGGTGAAGACGGCGTGCTGCAGCAGCGGCGATCTTTGCATCCTTCTTTTTATTTCTTTGCTTGTATCCGGCAATGTAATCCTTACCTTTACATATGAATACAAGTATGAAAAATTCAAAAAAAAAATCATCGCTTCATCACGTTGGGCGGTGGCGGGTTGGGAACGCGAGAGCTGCCTTACGCTACCTTTGTCGGCCCCATTTGCGCGTTGCGGCAGTGGTGGCCTCGCACTGCCGCGTAGCCGTAAAAAGGACGACGAGACGATTAGTTTAGTGGCCTGGTCCAAGTGAGCCTCCGCCATGCCTCGTGGTTTTCTTTTTTACATAAAAACACAGATTTAGCATACGAACTTGTTAATAATAATAGTATTGATTTTGGTCATGAAGTTGCGGAACACGAAAATTATTATTGAATAACTTCATGACCGAACTGCGCATTCTCAACAATTTCATGTGTTAAACCTGTGTTTTTGGTTGTTTCTCTATTTTTTTACTACTTGGTATACACTCCGGGATGGTACAAACCTGCGTGACGACCCGTCATCTCCAAATACTCGATGTTGTTGTCTCGGTACAAAAGCAACAACAAAGCAAGCTGTTGCGATAGATCTTAGGCGCAACACGCAGATTTCCCCTGTCATCTCTAGATCCAGACTGATCAAGAGAGGATCCATCTTCTCCAGATCTTTCCGCCACCATGACGGTGAGAGCATAGAAGGGGCTCACCAGATGAACTGTTCCAGAGCACTTCTCGCAATTGGCTCCACCTAGAGGAGCACCGCCGAAAGCAAGAGCACCTCTCCCAGTCGCCGAGCACCGCTCACGGGCCTCAGCAACCAAGCCCCCTTGGCATCTCACCAGTCGCCCTATAGGCAAACCCTAGACCTAGACTCGACCTAAACCTAGCCATACTGCTACTACTATACAGAGGAGGCGGCTCCCTCTCTCTCATCGTCTACGAGCGGCTGAGCCACCAGAGATTTACATTTATGTTGAATATCTTAAAATTTTCAAAACTTCAGAATTACATTTATGTTAAATATCTTAAAATTTTCCTTGCAAATAAAAAAAAGGAACCTCTCATACTTTGCCAGTTACTACTCCCTCCGTGTTTTAATATAAGATGTTTTAGCTTGCTCACATGTTGACTAGGTGCACACCCAAATGATTATACATACACATTAAAACATGTCTATATATATGTTGACACATATGAATATGGACAAAAGCTAAAACATCTTATATTTATGAACGGAGGGAGTACTACTCATGCAGACGCACGCACTCCAAAGTCAATTCCACTCGTGCTACTCGGAACGAAGACGCAGTCATAATTCGGCTCCAGATTAAACTGGTTTAACCCGAAACGGAGTTCGCATCTTCAAATACTAGCTGGCTGGGCTGCTCACTCCAAATCAACCACCCCTCCGCTTTCTCCTTCTCCTCCTCCGTCACCGTCTCTCTCCTCTCCTCCGGCCCCGATTCCTTCTCCAAAGCTCCTCCTCCCCTCTACCTATATAAAACCAACGCGGCCCCGGCGGCCATCAATTCGCGTCACCGCTAAGCCAATTATTCTTCCTCCGCTCGCCGCGAAAACCCTAGCCGCCGCCGATCCCCATGGCGGCCAGCCAGGCCAGCCTCCTCCTCCTCAAGCAGCTCAGAGGTACGGATCCGCACGCTCCAGGTCGGGAACCAGCCGATTGATCCGGGGGGACTGATTTCGTGCTCTCGTGTTTGATTGGTGCAGATCTCGCCAAGCACCCCGTGGATGGGTTCTCGGCCGGCCTCGTCGACGACAGCAACGTCTTCGAGTGGCAGGTCACCATCATCGGCCCGCCCGAGACCCTATAGTGAGTCCTGTCGGATTCCCCTCGCGTCACGCTTCGATTTCGCGTCCTGATAAACTGTGTGTGTGTGCCTTGCGACTGCCGGTCTGTAGTCTAGCTCGGAAGTTCGTTAGTACCTCAGGCTAGCGCGATGGTTTTGCTGATTCTGCGGAATTGGGGCTTGTGGGGGTGAGGGATTCGTGCGAAAGTGGGTCGAATCGTTCAGCTGCGTCATGTTAATTGATGGGACCACATGGCTTGAGTGTGCTAATTTCATCATCTGGTTTCGTTTGTGAGGAGATATTTTGTAGCAGTCGTAAAAACCCACGAGGAGGTCGAACATTGATGTTGAAACAAAGCTTATTGAGCACATGCAGGAGAGGTTAATTGATTGTTGTTAGTACCTGAAATAATATCTAAACTAGCAAGTGTGTGTGTAGGTCTCACAAGTTTGAACTATGCACTTTTTGTGTTGTGGATACACCACCTGGTAATGCTAGTGTTGACCAGTGACTTCAATGCATGGTCGCACACGGTCACACGGTCACACATGACTTCAATTCATAGAGATGGGCTTAGGCTAGAAGGGGAGCGTGTCAACCACTTTTGACCTTCACTGGTACAGTCCGCCAGTCTCAACTCTCAAGTGTGGCGTCAATTTGACACGCGTTGCTGGTTACTAGCCCCAGTTCGAAACTGCGGCACTTATTTTGGGTCGGAGGGAGTAGCTTTAATGCTCATTCCTTAGTTTTTCGTCCACTGACCTTGGCTGTTGAACTCTCTAATTAACAAGTGCTTTGGTTTGTCCAATCACTAATGTATCGATAGAATTGTAAACATGTGAAAAGGGATCACATGAATTGAGTCCACTACCATGGTTCAAAATGATGGCGACAACTAGTGGGCCTTATTTCAGTGAGAACAATAATGTTGATGCACATGCTTTGCATTGAACTTCATATTCTTTGATCTGCTTGGTAACACTGATATTAATTTTGCAGTGACGGAGGCTACTTCAACGCAATAATGAGCTTCCCACAAAATTATCCGAACAGCCCTCCGTCAGTTAGATTTACATCGGAAATGTGGCATCCAAATGGTCAGATATTTACAGTCTGAGCTTTATATGTCTGTATTTGTGCAATACATCATTCTGACATTATGCTGTTCTTTCCTCAGTTTATCCGGATGGGCGAGTATGCATTTCTATTCTTCATCCACCTGGCGATGATCCCAACGGATACGAGCTTGCGAGTGAGCGTTGGACACCAGTGCATACGGTAGTGCTTCTTATGGTCTACCATGCTCACAGTTTGCTTCCTTCCTTCCCGTTTCTTATGTAATAGCACCTTAATTGGCTTTATCTGCTATATGTGTTGCCAAACATCACCTGACAGCATTGGAAAGGAAAAACAAACCTTGTACCAATGAAATGCAAACCTTTCAAGTTCATTGATAGATCTGCAATATCTTGTAATTGCTAAGTTTCTCAATGCTTGATGAATTATCATCACTACTTCCTGTAATTTTAACTAAAATTTTCAACTGAGAACAACCTTAAAACTGCAACTAATGATATCTCGGCTCTATTTATGTTATTGTCTCATAGAACATGTTGATGCCTTTCTCTTGGATTTCCTTTTATGTTAGCTTCTCTTCTCTTAATAACCATGCTTAAATCTTCTGAAGAAGCTCATACTCTGTACACTGCTAATGAAAAATTCTTAATAAAAAATACCAGAGGGGCTCGGCTTCTAAGTTATGTGCCTTTGGATCCACTATCAGATAGCGATGTCGTCATCATGTTAATTCCATCTTTGAATACAGTTCCTTTTTAAAACATGATGTTTGTTTTCATTCAGGGTAGTTCTGAGAAAAAAATCCACATGATTGGAGTGCATCTCTTGATAGGATATTTTGTTTCCTTCTTTTTTTTAACCTAGAGTGGAATACTGAACATGCACATATCAATGTTTTATATAGTTATGACAAATTGTTAAGTTAAACTTTGTTCTCCATTTACAGGTTGAGAGTATAGTTCTGAGCATTATTTCGATGCTTTCTAGTCCAAATGATGAATCACCAGCAAATATCGAAGCAGCTGTAAGTTTACTTTAATAATAGTTACTCCCTCCTCTCATAATATAAGATGTTTCTAAGATTGTATATTATTAATAATATGGGACAGAGAAATACCATGAAAACTTTATTTCCCTGAGGATCATCTCATACCCGTATTTGTGTGATTTTTTAAGAGTTTTGGTGAAGCAGGTGCCATCGATTCATATCGTAATACAGCACCACCTACAGTTTTTATTACCTGCCAATGCTGAAAATATTGCGCTGACAGTCGTAAATAGTTAATTATTGTGAATGTTTAGTCACGATATGGTAAACATCTACCTTAGAGAGGCCTTACACTGATGACTTAAAGTAGAATGTTGCGCCATATTTTTTGTACTTTTGCTTAACTTTCAGAGATTATGGAATCCTCTTTGATATAGCTGAGCCAACATATAAACCATGGAGCTCACCAGAACTATTCGATGAGGACACACGCAATTACAAGCATCGTCACATACACCTAACCGAACTCTGCAGCTTAACCAAACCTAGTAATAACTTGCCTGTCAAGTCCTGCGCTTGCCCATATGTGCTCTCACTGCTGCTGTCTGCACACACATCTCCAACTTTAATTTTATGTCTCTTTCAGAAATCATTATCAAATCTTTCCTTGAGCCAATCCTGGTGGAGACAGATCTCCACCAGTTTGTTAAGGCTCCTGTCCTGATACATTCTATGAAATACTATGTCTAGTGTGACATGCTTGTCGACAAAATAGGAAGCGGGGTTTTCTACTTTTTATGGCAAACGTTGTTGAATACCCCTAAGTAGATAGCTCTTGAGTTTCTTGACCTTGCAACATTTCTAAACTCACATACATGACAATTTGGGTTGTCTTTTTGCTGCATGGAAATAGTGTCGATACAGTGGTGGGAATATTTCTAATAAAATGGTGGAAAAGTTCCTGTTTGTGCTTCTTTATGGATTTGTGGTAGCCTGAAATTCACCTGATGTGTTTCTTGCGCAGAAAGACTGGAGGGACAAGCAGGATGAGTTCAAGAAAAAAGTTAGGCGTGCTGTACGGAAATCTCAGGAAATGCTCTGAATAAAATGGGAGTACTGGGGAAGTTAGCCATGCCTTTTCAGGTGTGCAAGGTTTTGCTGTGGGTCTCCAGATGCCTATCCGGCGATAGCAATTTCACTTTTCCCCTGTACATTTTCCATTTAGCGCGTCTCCACTGGCGGTCTAGTCCTGGTTGTTCGGGACGGAACGTTGTTGTATTTGTGTGGCTTGGGCTATCATGATTGAGAAACTTGGGAGAGCTGCCACATACCATAACATTTGTAACGAATCTGATATAAAAGGACACCTGCCTGATGATCTGATTGTTTAAGTCCAATATTGAGAACATGTGTAGACGGGTGCAATATGTTGTCTAAAATCAATTATTTGTAGAAATGGATACTCCGGACGCTCTTGTCTAAATTTATGTTTGACTTCCAGTTTTAATAAAAAAGATGAATTATGTGTCTTAAAAGTTATACTATTTCATTCATACTTTCAGAGAAAGTTTGTAATGATATACTTTTTATAATAAATGGCAGATGTATTATTGATCAGAAATAAAACATTAAGTAAAACCTGAGCTTGACTTGTCATCAGGATATCTCTATCTCATTTGCACATGAATTACACTATGGACTCTGCACAAGCCAGCCGTAATGGTCAATGCATTGAGTAGAAGCCTAATTTCTGGAAAACGCCTATGCACTGAGGTATATCTTTCCATTGTTTAGATAATCCATTTTCATACATATACAAGATTACAGTTGCAACTTTATAAGAACATACACACATCAATTCAATCTTGGTACAAAAACTTCCAGAAATAAATATAGCAAAGTTGCACCCGTTTCAAAAGTATTACAACTCACAAACAACAACGCCATGAGGCCATGACCACACGTTCTGGATAATGATGGGCCATTGATAACCAAGTCTTCCCTGGGATTGAATGGTCCATCTTTCCCACAGAAAATTACACCAGCATCACCAGGGGATTCACGGCTCAAATGGAACAGCCACTGGGGGCAAAAAATGGTTAATAATGCACGAGCACAGGTGAAATTCTGCACCCCGTGACAATCCTCCTGGAAGGCAGCTGGGGTCTTGGGACCAATCTTGTTCACAAGAACCTGAATATCTTTGTGGGGGATCCCATCATGTCACTATCTGCTGAAAAACACAAGAAACAAAAACAGAAGTGCAGACAAAAATTCATCTATAAAACCATGGAAAATTGATCATAGTGGGAGTCGAACCCACGACCTATAGATTCGGAATCTAACGCGATATCCACTTCGCTATATGACCATTCTTGATTTCATTGCAGAATTTTGATGCATAAGGACACTCACATCCATCTATGCCCTATCTTCAAAGAGGCACAGGTGACAACAGACAATGTTAAGGCCCACACATAGCTACCAGTAGTAACATCCAAAACCAAAACAAAATAATTTGAAATGTAAAACCACAGTGACTGTGAATCAAGTGTGTTGTAAATCAGAATAGACGTCAAGTTATCAATAAAGCACACTCATCTGAGGTTCCAAAATTTATAGAATGATAACTACTTCATAATTCGTAGAGCCGGAACTAGCACATGGTGTGTCTGGGACAGCCAGCAGAGTACCGAGCTCTTCAATCTTACTCCCTACACCACGGTAAACCAATGCGGCCATGGCTCATTTCTCCGCTGATTCCTCTTGCTTGTCAGCAGGTGCGGATACACACACTTGGCGTGGCAGCAGCACAAGGGTGCAGCAGGTCAGCAGCGTAAGTCCGCCGATCCTATTTTCTGCAGTACCAGTACCTGACAGGCTGACCATGTTGATTTTTTTTTGCTTAGCAAGTACCTAATCCTACACGCGTGTCAGCAGTGCACTAGCTTAGTAGTTCAAGTAGGGTTCTACTAGAAGAGATGATCTGTAACTAGTACTAGCTGTAGTTTCTAGTCAAGAGTGTGCTGGCTTCACGTGTATCGGTGTATGTGACGAGCTTTTTGCTCTCTGAACCTCTCGGTCATAGCTCTGTTGTCTGCTCGACACACATGAGAGCTAGTGCAGCGGACAGAGCGCAGCCCAACAATGTATAGGCTTCAACCCATTTCAGCGAACGGTTCTCAAACAATCTCAACCCGCAGATTGGCCCTCGGATCAGTTCAGTTTTGATGGAAAGATCGAATAGGTTTGGGTTCAGTTGGGCTGACGGAATTAGGTTGGATTACCAACTTTATTCGTGCGGCTGCGGTTGTGGTATGGTGAAATTTTCAAACCATTCTCAGGTTTAGTTCTAGGTGATCTATTATCAACTCCAAAATGATGGCTGCGCTAGCAATAACGCACTGTCTGACATGGTTTTGTATCTAGGGACCGTACTAGTGGCACTTACAAATAAGGGAAAAGAAAATTCAAGGCACAAACACAGGAAACTGGCAAATTAGGTATGTGCACATTACACAAATACTGATCACTACATTCACCCAATGCAGCAGCAATGAGTTCAATCCTGGCTCTATGGTGACTGTTGCGGGAGAAGTAGCAAACCGTGGCACCGAGGAGGCATCAATCAGGTCAGGTATCTCCCTAACTGCGCTAGCAAAGCAACAGCGGCCACCAAACCAATCTATACTATAATATTCAAAGCTGTCGTGATGGTACGTCGGGTGGTACGTACGTCGTACGTCGCCGATCGGTAAAAAAATCGGACCCACGCACCAATCCAGATCGCTAGAAAAACCAGAGCAAAAACCGACGCGCTACATCGCTCGCGACCCGCTCTACCGTTCCATCGTCATGTGGCCCATCAGCCCCTTTTAGCCATAACCCATCTGGCAAATTGGACTGTTATTTTTTCTCGTTACGAGATTGGTACGAAGTACGAACCGGACTCCTGCCTCTCTCCTTTCCAATACGAACTTAGCACAGGTTGTGTGTTGGATAAGAATTCAAGCCACGTCCGAATCAAACCCAGCCCTTCAGCCTACCAATCTCGCCAAAATCCAAGCAAATTGGTCGACCTTGACGGATACCGTGACTGGGTCACCGTTTCGCTGTTCTGCCGACCTCGCAGGCACTCCATCCGCCTGTGCTCCATCCAAGGTACGATGAGCATCTACATACATCATACATGGTCTTGTTTTGTGTTCCTCACGAAGGTCCGATCGGAGTTCGATCAATTTGCTTGGGACGCGCGTAGCTAGCACCAGAGTGAGATCTCACGTACGGTAGCTAGCGCAATCAGTCATCGTGCTTGCGCTATCGTCTTTTTATGAACCTTACCAAGCTATCTAGCTTGAGCGATTGTACTGAGCAGTGTTGATCGACCATGCAAGAAAATGTATACAAAGACCACATGTTGTAAGCCCCCCTTTTATCAAAGTGTCACACTACTGATAATTGTACACATATAGACCATCACATGAATGGGGCACGTTCAGTATATAGCTCCACATCACAGGAATTTCTATTATTTATTTGTGTTGTTAATTTCGAAGTGGGAATGGAGGGTTAATTTCGAAGCAGTTTAGATCTTTCCGGACAATTTCTGGCTATCGACATGAATGGGGACCATAAGCAAAGGGTTTACACCAACATTTGTTTCATTTTCCTGCTAGGATATGCAATATAATGCAGATTGGTTGTTGGGTCTATGGCTAATTTCGAAGCAGTTTAGATCTTTCCGGACAACCTCTGGCTATCGACACGAATGGGGACTATAAGCAAAGGGTTTACACGAAAATCCTTTCCATCAAGTGTCATTAATTTAAGCTTCATTGTGCTCATGTGGCAACATTCTCATGCTTCTTCCCTCGGCCCAATGCGTAAAAATGATAGAACCAAATTCTGTTTACTTCAAACTTAAGACGTTTGGTTAATTTTAAGCCCGTTGCAACGCACGGGCATTTTGCTAGTAACTAAAGTATTCCTTCCATGTCACAAACTCTAGCACGACCTGCGCGTTGACCAAAATATTTGCTACGCTTAAGCAGCCAAGAATTCCAGCAGATGCTGCAGATCTGACCTAGTAACTCCCGACACGGCTGATCGATTTTGACAGCCTAATTCGTCGTGCGGCTAGGCGGATGAGATCGCGGCCGAAGCGAGCGATCTTTGCACAAGGGGATCTGGCGATGGGTGGAGGCTTAGTCGTCGGCATGGGAGGATGGGCCATGGGGGATGGCGAGAGATGGAATAGAGCGTACCGGCGATACATCAGTAGGTGGACGACGGCATGATTGATTACACGGGCTGCTGGAGAGCTCGGTTTCAGTCCCGCCGGAGGCGCGCCGCCGGTGATCGGCCGTCTCCACGTTCGGAGGGCTCTGGCTTGCCCGAGCCACGTTTTTTTTTTCTTCTTTTGAGTGGAGGTGCCGCGATCTGCAAGGGCGGCGGAAAGAAGGCCTCGGCGCGAAACTGTCCGGCTTGGCGTTGTGGGCCGTAGCACTAGGCTTATCAGCGGCCTGCTGGATGGTTTACGTCTTTAGGATCCTCTGAACGAAACTGAATGTTGATTTCTTCGGTTTTTTTTACGATTTTATTTAGGTTTGTTACTTTAACCTTTTTGTATTTTTCCGCTTCCTTTTGTGCTTCAGATTTTATTTATTTATTTTAAATACACGAATTTTTTCATAAGATACATAATGTAAAAAAGAGTGCCTCTTGGCTTATGTCGAGATATTGATTCCTCCACACAACAATTTGCTTCTCGTATCGACGAATTAGAAGAGATGTCAACCGGCAACCGTATCTGGAAACAACGTATATCCTGACATACACTCAATACTTCTATTTTTCAAAAAAAAAAACATTCTGGGTGTATATCCCGACATTCCATATTCACACACAAATTTCGTGACAAACATTGCGTTAAAAAGACAAAAAAAAATGTCTCACAAAAAGTCGTTTTGTAGCACCCAGTTTGTTTCTTAACAAGCCACACAAAAATGCCTTTTTTTTCATGAAACTTGGTGTGTCAACATAAAATGATTGTATGTACACGCGAATATTTTTTCGGATTTTTCGACATTTGAAAAAAAATCAATAATGAAAGTATCTACTCATATGAGACAAAACACCGCCTCTTGAGATGACCCCATATATCATTGACACCATGAGACTTTTATTTAGCGTGAGGGTGTTCCGTTCATCGAAGCAACTCTCGGGAGGACAAACAACTCTGCCATGGAAAAAATGTACCATCATTTCAGACGTATGTCGTGGTTTTCTCCAACTCATACATCGTGATACCAAATCATCCACCGGAGATAGAAAACGGGCGGAAGAAACAAATTTGTTGCGAACCTCATTCCCACATCGAGAAAAAACGCTCCTCCACCGCACTTCTAACCCTAGAGGTGGCGACCCAGTTTTGCCCCTTCCTTCTCCATCGGCAAGCCTGTTGGTCCATGCCTCCTCCGTCCGTCGTTCCGGTGACGCCAGAGGGCGGGGAGCTTGGCGCTTCGACCTTGGTGAGTTAAAGTCGGGCTGCATTTTTTCATAGGTGTCATATCTGTAGCGGGATGGCGTCGCGTCGGAATAAGATACCCCTGTTTCCCTCTCATCTTGGCGTTGCTCTAATCGGCGGCGTCATGAGGTAGGTGGCTTGGTCATCTCGCTGTTCTTTTAGATCTGGCGAGATTAATTTCTCGGTGTCTCGCCGACGTTTGTTGCTATTGACGGCAACGCTGATGGCCAGGGTGAGACATATATTCTTGGGTGAGGATGTTGGTCTGAAGGTGGTGGATTTTTCATTCTTCCTAGACTCTGTCGATGGGACACGTGACATATCTTGGTCCAAAATAGCACGGGGACGTCCCCCGGTCGACGTGCCACGACGACATGTGTCGCACGCGATTCGAGATGTGCGCCGCCGGTGATCGGCCGTCTCCCTGTTCGGAGGGCTCTTTTTTCTTTTGAGTGGAGGAGCCGCAATCTGTAAGGGCAGCGGAAATAAGGCCTCGGCGCGAAACTGTCCCGCTTGGCGTTGTGGGCCGTGGCACTAGGCTTATCAGCGGCCTGCTAGATGGTTTACGTCTTTACGGTCCGTCTGAACGAAACTGAATGTGTGATTTCTTCAGTTTTCTTTCAATTTTTATTTAGTTTTGTTAGTATAATCTTTTTTGCTTTTTCCTCTTCTTTTGCGATTCAATTTTTTTAATTTTTAAATACACGAATGTTTTCAGAAATTACATAATACTATAAAAAAGACAAAAAAATGTCTCACAAAAAGTTCTTTTGGGCATACAACCAATACTTCCATTGTTAAAAAATATAGAACAAACGTAAAAACATTCCAGGTGTATGTGTATACCCAGACATTCTATATTCGCACACATTTTTTTGACAAAAAGTCATTTTGTGGTTTGCGTTAAAAAGACAAACTCACACAAAAAGTCACACTTGCAACATGTATGTTCATCGACTCACACAAACTCGTTGACGGTGGTGCTTTTTTGGATCTCGCAATGATGGAGGTTTGGCGTCTCTTCGGACGTTCGTATGGTATCGGGTGGCCACCGCTGGCTTCGGCAAGTGTAGGAAACGTTAGGGATAGTTCTATATTTTCTATTATCTTTTAGTGGTCTGTGTGCAAAGTTCTTAGGACAATCATATTTTCCTGGTCAGTCAACTTGATTCTCTGATAACGAAATATGTGGTTGCTCTAAAAAAATCCCACCTCGAGATGAATCCGCATCGTTTTTCAGTAGTAAATTAAGCCACTCCCTGCGCGGCCTCATGAAAAAAAATCGCCACAAAAACCCATCCCGAAACGGTGAAACACCCTTTCCCGCGCGCATTTCCGCGTTCCAAATTTTCTACTCGCCGCCTAAACCGCCAGCGCACGAAATCCCCACACGGATCCACTCCCCGCACACTTCCAAATCCGACCGTCCCACAAATCCAACGCCCCCACCCACCCACCCACGCCACCTCACCGATCCGATCCCCAACCAGTCCACCAATCACGCACCTCCTCACCCTCCTATATATCCCCACCGCTTCCTCCCAGAAATCCCACACCTCAAACCCAAACACATCTCATCTTCATCTTCGCGCCGGCAACCTCACACCTCCCTCACCATCAATGGCGCCCAAGGCCGAGAAGAAGCCCGCGGAGAAGAAGCCGGTGGAGGCGGAGAAGTCCAAGCCCAAGGCTGAGAAGCGCGTGCCCGGCGCCGCCAAGGGCGGCGAGGGCGCTGACAAGAAGAAGAAGAAGAAGGCCAAGAAGTCCGTCGAGACCTACAAGATCTACATCTTCAAGGTGCTCAAGCAGGTGCACCCGGACATCGGCATCTCCTCCAAGGCCATGTCCATCATGAACTCCTTCATCAACGACATCTTCGAGAAGCTCGCCGGCGAGTCGGCCAAGCTCGCGCGCTACAACAAGAAGCCCACCATCACCTCCAGGGAGATCCAGACCGCTGTGCGCCTTGTGCTGCCTGGCGAGCTCGCCAAGCACGCCGTATCCGAAGGGACCAAGGCCGTCACCAAGTTCACATCGTCTTAGATTTATTTCTTTCCGTCAGAGTCGACAACAATATCATAGGGGGATTGCTTCTCCCTATGGAACAGTGTAAAATGGGTCTGGTTTGCTGAATCAATGAATCATATTGTGGAAGTTCCAAACGTGTTCTACTTGACTTCTGAATGTGTTCATTGGTAACAAATTTCTGTGTATAAACGTTTATGCAAGGTTGCAATTTATCATAGTGACAGAAACAGAGGATTTGCTGTCGAATTATATTGTCATGGGATAATTATCTGTCAGCTTGGTTTGGGAGCAGATAATGATGGAAAGTGTTTCTTTGTCCAGATTTGGTATACAGTGAATTCAGTTTCCAGGTAGGGGCATTTGATCTTGTACCCAAGAATTCAGAAGCCAGCAGTGTTCGATTGATTCTGTACAAGTTGGAAACAATGCTGAATGTCTAGGCGTTCACCCCGTCTTAGATTTTCCTTGGCGTCAGAGTATTTTATTTCGTGTCTGTCTGTTCATGTGTCAACAATATCATAGGGGGATTAGGTCTCCCTATGGAACCGTGTAAAATGAGTCGGATTTGCTGAATCAATGAATCATAATGTGTAAGTTTCAAACCTGTCATGCTTCACTTCTGAATTAGTTCATTGTTTTGATAGATATATATATTTACCTAAACGAACTGATTGAACAGATTTTCTTGTTCTGATCTTTTGATTGCAATGTAAAGTAACGGTTCAGTTAAGTCGCAGTTATCACGCCGACCAAGTTTGTACATTCTTAGGTCTCCATGTCAAAATATTTTGATCAGATTAGTTGTCAAAATATTTTGTCGAGATGATTGGCTGCCAGCTTAGTTCGGGAGATGTACAGAGGATGTGTTTTACTGACGGAATGTGTTTATTTGTCCAGATTTGGTAAAAACTGAATTTTGTTTCCAGGGGTGACGTTTGATTGCGTGTTTCAACTTCGTTGACCTGATTTGTAGTTGACCTGTTCCTAAGAATCCAAAAGGCAGCCGTATATTCTTTTATTTCTGTACAAGTTGTAAACAGTGCTGAATGTCTAGGCGTTCTCGGTTAGTCAAATATTTTGAATTTGGTCTGTCTACTAGTACAAATTAGAGGGCCTTTTTTTCGCACCAGAAACATCCGAATGTAGATACGACAAACAAGTAGGAAAAACTCTTTGCGACATCAAAGCCATCTGTGCAATGTGCTACTCTGCATGTATGGAAGATTTTCTTACTCAAATTGACACATTACACTTTGCTCACAAATTTTCTAATTCTAGTCCAACAGTTACTTAAGAATGTTAGGCCTGTAAAGAGAGGAGAGATGAAACGAATCAGCAGATCATCTGCTAGGAAGATAACCCAATCTGGACATCTTTGTTCTGATCTTCAGGTCCTGTGCAGTTAATTTGATATGAGGCCCATCTCCCTATATCATTTAATTTGATGAAAACCATGAAGACAACTATATAATTGACTATTCTCAGTTGGTCTTGCTGTCTTCTAAGCCCTGCATTAGTAACGGAAGACAGGAAATGGTTACTGGCGAGTGCTGTACCCTCAGCTCAATTGCTTTGGATGGTTTTGCACAATTATACAAGGGCACAAGGTAATGCTCATCTTCATCGGTATGCAGGCAAGCTTCAAGCATCATGTAAATTTCATCACTCTGAGGATGTCTAGCGTCTCCATTGAAGAAAACATGGGCCTTGTCCTGGACTTCAATCCAGCTGCAGCCAGTGATCCTCTTCAGCCCCATCTCCTTAATCTGCCTCCTGACCATAGACACACTCTGCCAGCTTCCAGCTGCAGAGTAAACATTAGAAAGAAGGATGTACGAAGAAGTGTCCTTTGGATCAAGTGCATGAATACGCCCTGCGACGCTTTCGGCCAGGTCCTTGTTCCAGTGAATCTGGCACCCTCCTATCATCGCCTTCCAGAACCCGATGCCTGGCTCAAATGGAAGGTCCTCGAGAAACCTCTTTGCTTCGTCGAATCGTTTAGCCCGAGAGAGGATATCAACAACAGAAGCATAATGCTCAGGTCTCAGTATGCCGGGTTGCTCCGTCTGCGCAATCTTGAACAATGAGTAACCCTCATCAACCAGACCACTATGGTTGCAACCAAACAGCAAACCAAGCAGTGTTACATCATTTGGCTTCACGCCCACTGCTTTCATCTCCTTGTAGGCACCCAAAGCTTCCCCGCCCCTCCCGTTCTGCGCATACCCGCAGATCAAAGCGTTCCAGGAGATAATGTTTTTTTGCTTCATCTTTCTGAAGACCAGTATACTGTCCTCCAAGCTACCGCACCTGGCATAGCAGCTGACGAGAGAATTGCCGATGTAAACGTCGAGATTGCCCAAGTGCTTGATAGCCGATGCATGGACGCTTCTACCGACGCCAAGTGCCCCAGCATTGGCAACCGAAGTGAGCACGGAGGGAAACGTGCTCTCGCTCGGTCTGATGCCTTGCGCACACATGTCCAGGAACAGACTGAATGCCTCCTCATTGAGACCTGCCTGGCTGCACCCGCTGATCATCGCGTTCCAGGAAACCACATTCCTCTCCGGCATGCACTGGAACAACCGGAGAGCGTCTTCAAACATCCCAGTCTTCAAGAACCCCTTGATGAGCGCTGTGTAGGAGACGACGTTGGGCTCACTGGTGTCGCCCAGCGCGCTCTGGGCCTCCCTCATGGCGCCCATCTTGGCGTAGTGGTCGACGAGAGCGCTGCCCACGAAGACGTTGGAGCAGAGGCCGAACTTGGCGACACAGGCATGGAGCTGTGCGCCGACGCACAGGTCGCGCAGCGCGGTGGCGGAGCGAAGGACGGTTCCGAAGGTGAAGTTGTTAGGCGGGATGCCATCCGCGAGAACCTGAGAGAAAAGGGCGACGGCGTCGCGGTGCTGGCCGCGGCGGGTGAGCGCGCCGATGGCGGCAGTGGCAGCGACCACGTCCCGGTACAGCATTCCGTCGAACACTTTGTACGCGTGTTTGAGGGCGGCGCTGGTACAGCACCGCACGCTGGATGCGCTGGGTCAGGGACGGCCGTGTCCCCGATTTGATGACGGCATGCGATTTCTGCGCGTTCTGCAGCGGGCAGGGACGATTTGGGCGGCTTCGTTGCGCTGGGATTTTGGGCTTGGAAATTCGGACGAGGTTGCTGACTGCTCAGGATATTGAGCTTCGCGGGCTGAGGTAGCAGAACTAGTCTGACAGAACCGCTCTACCACGAGACTTTTAGATTGTCTGAATGATGTGTGTAAAAACAAAAGTTCTACTACTGTTTTTTTTTTGTAAAAACACCGAGTATAAGACGCAGAATACTCTTTTTTCTAGTGCTAGCTAGGTGTTTGTTGAAATGCCTAAGCTAGAAGTTCATTTGTTTTTATATGCAATTTGAGCTCAAATTAAAAATTGATTTGTGGGAGCAGAATGAGAAGACAGAGTTTGCTGATGATCAAAGTCAATACATACGTATTGCTGCAAACGGAGCTTGGCTCTGATGGTTGGGTTCCCTGTGGTGGAACCAGCCCACCCAGGTTCAAGTCCTAGACTTGGCATGGGCGTTTGCATTTACCTGGATTTATTCCAGGATTATCCGGCGCTATTCTTTCAGTGGTAGGTGACGTGCCCGTCAACAGCGAGGCGCCTGTGGTGACTTCGTCAACCTCAAGATCTGCCGGCTCAGTCCTTCAGAGGTGCTCATAGGGGTAGGGTGTGCGTGCGTGCGTTCATAGGGGTGAGTGTATGTGCGTATTTGTGAGCGTCTGTGTTGTACTGTGTTCTCAAAAAAAAAAAAATACATACGTATTGCTGTCGACAAGCTAACTTCATGCTTTACAGTTTAATTGGGGCATCCGAGTACAATGGCAGTAATATAGTCACTATGATGATGTTGCCTGGTAATTCAGAATTTTAGACCAACAAATCTTCAATACGTGAAATAGCAGGCAACCCACTCTCGAATTTGCCAGGAAATACGTTGAACAGCTCATTGTACATTAGCAATAACAGGAAAGCAATACATCACTGTCATTTCATGCACCATAGCAAGCTTGTGCGGATTACACTGCATCCCAGATCGATCATGCATCTCGTAACGCTAGAGGAATAGCAGCAATCTTAAGTTGGATTATTCTATTGACAATTATACCCTGACATAAATCCTTCTGCATTACAAGCCTCGTGCCTAGTGGACTTATACAGACAAAATGGATACTTTCCGATGGACAACAAAGAAACTCAGTAGAGATACTGCTCTCATAAGCCTTCTGATTTGGGACTCGAGCTAATTTTAGGTCCTGCCCATTGTTGCATAGCACGAGACTTGGCCCATGGATCAAGTGGAACCCGCTGAGTTGGCGGCGGCGTTGCAGGTTTGGCCTCTCGGAGCTCGTTCTCTCTGTCCACAAACCTGCACACCAAAAAACTTAGAACAACATCGGCAAAGCAGGGATGAAAGCCCTGTTGATCTAAAAGAATACCAGCACAAGAAGACAACTAGTCCTGTTTTCTGGAGGTTTCAAGATGTAAATTTTTTGGTACAGTTTTTCCACAGCAAACAAAGTCAGGCAGAGAGTACAACAGATTAACTCACACTAATTATGAGCATCCAGTGCAACAGCTACCTACTATTTTTTTTCAATGTTAGGAAATATGAAAAGAAACTTACTCAATGTATGCCATCGGTGCAGCATCACCAATTCGTATCCTAGTTCGTAATAATCTGGTGTATCCACCAGCTCGATCTCTAAAATATATGGATAAGAGAATCATTAGGTTCAGCTTGAAAATCATCATCTGTTTCCGAATATATGTCATCGTAGCCCTATTATTCTGTTTGCAAATACATGCCACCCTACAGTTTCAAGGACATCTACAACATCCCTTCCTAGATTGTACATACCTATCCATCAATTAGAAGTTGATTCTTCAATGAGAAAATAATTCCATAAGCAGACAGGAGTGTTAACAAAGTTCAAAGGTAAAATAAAGGGAATAGTAAAATTCAATTCTGCCATTTTATACTATATTTAACTGATCCATAGCTAGCTAATAAAGCATACTTGTAGCGGTGGGCCAGCTCAGTGAATAGCTTATGGACAACATCATCTCCCCGAACAAAAGCAGAAGCACGTCTTGCCGCATCCAGTGTACCCTACAAAATTTGTCAATTTAAACATGAGGGTCTTAACCTAGAGGTAAGATTTAACTAAATCAGTCTTGCTCAGACATCAAAAGGACATGAGTTTAAGCGTTTGTAGCCTGAAGAACAGAGGTAACCAAATAAATGCAACATCTTGGTCAGATAAGAAGTGCTACAACAAAATGGTGCACCGTGCTGAAAAAATAAATTGTTCTGATATTCTACACTACATAAGCTCGAAAAACATTCTCATTGGTCAAATCTGTGATGAGAAACTTCTCAACATTTCATTCTGCTTGAAAATAACATGTGAGCCTCCCGATGATACAGTAATAAGTTACAAGGTATAATTCTAAGTGAAACTTACTTGTAAGTTGTAAGCAGTAGCTGCAGTGGAGCCAATTAAGTAAATATGCCTGCTTATTAACTAGTTCTAAACTGTGTGTGCATTTCACTATGTCATTGTTACAGAGTACAGACACACAGCTCCATATATGATATACCAGTGGATGGTACTAAGTATCACATGTTTGCAGGGCCATTAGGGGAATGATGTTTTCTGATATTATACATTGAAGAAACCAGAAACCCGACAAACATTCTCAGTGGTCAGTTCACTCATGAGAGGCATTTTAACATTTCATTCTGCTTCAAAAACGACCCTGAGTTATAATGTCTAATTCTAAGTGAAACCTACTTGTAAGTTGTAAATGCAAACAGATAAACACTAATAAAATGGAGCCATGTGCAAGCATCACATGTTTTCAGGTGGAAAAAATGTTATGCTTTAGAAAATGGTATTGAGTTTACATCTTTGCCGAGCTGCACCATCTGATCCGCCTTGCGCCGCACCTCCTTCGCCTGAAACAGAAACCACAACAAGGGCATTCAACTGATAAGACTACATACACACCAACTCCGGTCCGGCAAGCCTACCCACAACGAAGAGATCGACAGTCGTACCTTGGCGACGGTGGTCTCGATGCGCTCGTGCTTCACCAGCTGCGACACCATCGTCCTGCCCGAAGGAGACGAATCCGGAAAGTCAGCCGCACGGCGGACGCCACATATAATCACCAGCGGAGAGCAGAGGGAGGAGATCACGCAATACCTGAGCATAGACACACGGTGCGCGGCATGGCGCCCGAGCTTCCGGAACTTGCCCATGGCGTCGGAGGTGGCAGAGCGGCCGGCGCGGCGGCGGCGGCGGCGAGGGGTTGAGGGGTTTGCGAAGGCGCTCGGTTCGGCTCGGACCTGGACCGGCGCCTGTTAGGTTTGTGCTCGCGTGCAACAAGACTTTTTTGGCCTGTTAGGCCTGGTAATGTGTTCGCAGGCCTAAGTGGGCCTCGATGAGGCCCATGGCACGGAACAGAGTTCGGAACGAACAGCACGGTGATCGTTCGTGTACATCGACCTAAATTTCTTTCGTAACCTCGGCTATCGATCGACTCCCGGAAAAATCGATCGATGTGGGACGACCTCAGAGGCCGCCCCGGCCGGATCTGGGACGATGCACGTCGAGAAGGAGTAGCCACCGTTCTGGTCAGCTGCCGCTGCAACCCCAGCCTGATCTGCCATTGCACGCCGCCGCGCTCCAACGAAGAAATCCCACCGGTAGCCCAACCCACACGCCTCGATGATCCGTCTTCCGGCGCCGTTGGCGGTCGGCAGCCAAGAGACCCGTTCGGAGACCTTCCACCGGAGCTGCTGCCCACCATCCTGTCAAACCTGGACGTGAAACAGGCCGCGCGGACCAGCCTTCTGTCAAGGGCGTGGAGGCACGCCTGGAAGTTCTCCCCCAAGGTGACCCTCGACATCGTCGGGATATGCGGCGAGGAAGAATACAGCTCCTACAAGTCCGGCGAGGAGCAGTACCGTGCGTTCCTTGACAGCGGACTTTACATGCAGAGGTTCATCGACAACGTCGACAACATACTCGGCCAGCTCAGCGGCCGACGTTACGTGCAGAGGTTCATCGACACCGTCGACACGATACTGCGCCAGCGCCGCGGTAGCATCGTCGAGCAGCTGGAGCTCAGATTCGACGACCACCATCTTCCTCAGGTTTCCAGCCATCTCGATGCCTGGATACGATCCGCGGTCTCATCACGAGCGAAGGGTGACGCTTCACGTGTCGGCAACTCCAATGTAGGTGTATGGTCGTGATCGGTATGAGCTCCCCTTGCAACTGCTCGATGCCGGAGGAGGCGTATCAAGCCTCCAACACATCCATCTTAGACGGAAGGCTCGAAATGAGCCCGACTTTGAATTAACGAAGCCAACAACCGGCTAAACAGTTACAACACGAACCACACTCACACGGCACGAACAGGATGCTGGTAACCATCTTACAACACCAAGACCAAAAGCAAACGCAAGATAACCAAAAACACTAGCTTGAAGTCCTGGATGTCCTCTACCGCGAACGAAGCTCCAGGTTATTGGCGAAGGCACAACCTTTGAAATGCAGGAGAGATGTGGCAAGCCCTTGTCCGTTCCAGGCGAGCCAAAACCTGACCGTCCTCTCCCATGGCCAAAGGGGACCCCTGTCCCTCGCCCTGGCTCGAAGGGCGCCGAACCGTTGACCATGGAGTTGCTCACCCTAGAGCAAAGGAAGGAACAAGAACTGCCAAAAGGACCAGATACAAGGTATATTGCCACACAACTGCATTCACCAGGGGAGCACTTGCCGCAGACCATGGAAACACCCACGAAGAGAAGCTGCTTGGTGAGGACGAAGATGAAGAAGCTGCAACACGGAGGAGCTGTTGCAACAAACCACAGCTCGGACCACGGCGCCGACAAGCGGAAACCGAGCACGAGCACACACCCTCTCCCCAAAAAACGGCACCTTCACGAAGGTGGTGACGCCCAAGGCGCCGCTGCCGCTCAATCCAAAAGGATTTGGGATTTCTCCTAGGTAAAGAGAGGGGTAGGGAGGGAGGGGAAGAACCTCAACGGTGCCACCAAGGTGGAAGACGGCGCCCGCAGACGTCGCCACCGTCGGCTGGCAAGACCAGCCATGGATTTCTCATGCTCTTCCCACCTCCAACTCCTCGCCCCGCTCCAGATCCGGTGACCATAGACCACCGGAGCACAACAGCGGGGAAGGGCACTCACAAAGGAGGAAAAACCACCTTCAGCTCGGATCCGACCAGGCACAGCAGCTCAGCACCTCATCCTCCACCCGCCGCCTCCACGTCGTCCACACGACCGAGGAGAAGAGCCAGCACCCGCGCGCGCTGCTCGCCGGAGAGCCAGCGCCGCCTCACCATCCAAGGCCGCCGCCTCGGCATCCAGGGTCCACCGCGGGGACGCGCCGCGACGGGATCCTCGCCGCCACCTTCATCAGTAGCCGCACGGCGCGCAGCGGACTTCTCTGGCGGCGGCGGGAAAGGGGAGGAGCAGGGGGAGGGGTGGCGGCACTAGGGTTTGGGGGAGCCGCCCGAGTCGCTCCAGCTGGAGCGACGCGAGGGCGTCTGTTTCCTTCAACACATCCATCTTTCCTATGTGTCGTTCAAATTGCCTTCCAACACACAATCTATTCGTTTTCCAAACCCTGAAGAGTCTTTGCCTGCACTTGGCGCGCCTACAAGTGATCTCCAACATCTCCTGTCCAATTGCCCTAATTTGGAGTGCCTGAATCTGTGTATGGTTTATCTGGGCGCTGAACTCAGAGTGCATCGCCCCTTGCCCAGGCTGGTATGCATGCGTTTGGTTGACTGCAGGGTAACCAAGATAGAACTTATTGCCAACAAGCTCACGACATTCATATACAGGGGGCATTCGGTGCCTAACATTAACCTTGGTGCAACTACAGGACTTCGCAATGTCAATATTCATTGCTATAGGTTGACATTACAGCAGGCTGTCAACTCATTGCCCAGTGCATTCCAGATGGTGCAACGACTGTCTCTCTCTTGTGCTTGTATAGTACCGACATTTCCCTTGCTACGTGAGAACACATCTAGGTTTTCTCATCTGAGATATTTGCAATTGCTCTTCCGTATTTACCCTGAACATTCCGCTGGCGCCATCTCTATCGCGTATTTTCTGGAGTCGGCTCCGTTGCTTGAGGAATTAGACATAAAGTTCCTATCAGCTTCCAACAATGGTGGCGAAGGACCTCTGAGGAGGTTAGCACAAGGTCAATCCGAATACAAGTGTCTAAAGAGCTTGATAGCTCGGGAATTCACATGTCAAAAGGATCAACTGGCGCTTATGATACACACTGTGGAAAATGCTCCTGCTCTCGAGATTCTGACTATTGATGCATTAAGGGAAGATGTTCCAGCTACTATTGATCAAATTACGGAAGCCGAAACAGGAAGTCTTCCAGATATCCTTCATAGAGCGACAACATTAATCAGGGAGAAACTTTCAGCCAATACAAAGTTCATTGTTTGTATGAGGTTATGTTTATGTTTGGCCACTAACTCACTAGTGCATGAGACTACTACCAATGAAACATGCATTAATCATTGTGGTGATCAAATCCAACACAGTAGTAATAGTATCAACAGTGTTCACTTCTCCTGTAGTAAAGTCAAAGTGTTCGATGTGCTATTGCTCCAGAATAGTGCCGCTGTTGGCTGCATGAGGCATGTGCTTACTGCTACGATCCTAACCGGGTCAACAGTGAAGAAAAACAAACTTTCCTTCCTAAGTCTCACTAGATCAGCTCTGTCAGATTACCGTTCAAGTTTGAAGACATCAAAAGATTTGCCTTTCGGTCGTTTAGGAAGGATAAACAAGAGGTAGCAAGTTACAACTTACAAGACGCGGAGCGACATCGGATTAACAGTTAGAGTATGGGTGTTGCTAATACACGGGCGATCACAGGGGGAACTCTTATCCAGTTGATACGGACAACGAAAACAGTGTCGACACAATCACCTCCACCTCCAACATTAACTTTCTTGACAGAATACGTTTCAGATCTTTCTATCAATCTGACACAACATTACAGTAATTATCACCTAGCATTTGACTAAATTTTGTGAACTTTCAGCAAAGATGAGGCCACTACCAACAAATCGTTGTGAACTTTAAAACAACTAGCAAAAGTGCCCATGCGTTGCAACGGGAGAGAAAATATCAACCCGTTGAAAATTGCCCCGCAATCAATATACCCATGTGACCCTAGCTTTCAAAGTGCACGTGCATTGAAACATGAATTTTTACGGCAGGTGAAGTGTGTGAACATCATTTGGATAAAAAATGTTCATATTTAAATACTAACATAAAAATGGAAAAGTGAAATCATCAGTTCGTGGGCAGGCAAAGAGAATCAGTTCGTGGGCAGGCAAAGAGAGACAGTAGTTAAAGCTATAATTTAACTGAACCTAACAAGGATGATCTTTAGGGCACGAGCAGCGGTAACCAGCGTTTCCCACTGCCCCACGTCTTCCACGTAAGGAAAGTAATGAAACCACCGTCCGTGAAAAATTCCTGCCCAACGGAAGCGGCATGTACCGGGCCCACCTCAATTCGTTTTATTCTACCTCTCTCCTGTACTTTTCTGCTCAGCGTCGTCGTCCCCAAGCGCTGCTCCTCCCTCTTTATTTCTCTCTCCTTACTTTTTCTTCCTTTGTCGCGTGAAGCGGCGGCCTCCTCTGCAAGATCCCGTCTCGCTCTGCAAACCACCACTTTATCTTTCCTAACCATCCGAACCTACGTGGATCTGCGGAGCAGTAGTCCACGGTGGAGCGTTGGCCATGCCCTTATCACCAGTTTGGGACCTCAAGGATCTGAATAGTTTGTACTTATACCCAAGAAATTATATGGCTAAGTTGGAGAGTTAAAAGCTGCACTTTATCTATTGCTGCTGGAATGATCTGCTAGCTTCAGTTAAGATATGGAATGGAGGGAAAAAGCTGACTGCTGACCTCATCTCCGCCGCAATTGATCCACACGAAGGCTTCATCGGCCAATTCGCAACTGGCTTCTCTGGAGTTTGGACACCACTCAGAAGGACTCGGGTAAAGTACGCGTCGCCGGGGATGTAGTCGATGACGACCTCGCCGACACGGTCGACGACTTCTTCATCGGTGTGGACACCCGCTTGTTCCCTGGCGTCCCTTGATCGTCTAGTGCTGCACTCCGGCAAATGAAGGTGAGGTTCTCGGCGCCATGCACGATCGACGGGTACTCCACGCTGGTGCCATACAGGAGTACAACGATCGCTACAATTAGCACACAGGAGGTGCGCTCCATCGATGGTGGTGCAGAGCAGGGAGTGGGGATGGTCGTTGAGCTCCGATGCTCTTCGTGCTATGGAGATGCAGCGGCGGGACAATGGAGGCGGGATGTGCCCAGTACCGAGTATCTTGGGGTGGAGCGGGGCGGCCATATCGTATTGAGGTGACGCTGATTGCCTTCTCCTTCTCGTCGACGACGAAGCAGACCTGACTCGCGGATCATGTCGTCCTCGGTCAGCAATTGATTCCGCGGAAGATGGAAAGATCCGGAGGTCCAATGAAGAGCGTGTTGCCGACGAAGCCCTTGACCTGTGCGAGGAGTCGTTCGGCTATAGCAGTTATCACGAGGGCGTGGGTTTTCTGCATGTTTATTTATAAATGAATACAGCAGAATAAGTCAAGACTCTTACCATCTCTTTTCCTATCCGAACTCTGTGAACAATAGAAACAAACAAACGGCATAAACGAGCGAGAGAAAAACTCTGACCAAGCACGCGAGGACGGAGACGGGAAAAGGAAAAATCGAAACAGTACGTGACCTAAAACTTACGGGTGGCAGTGGTGGGTAATTTGTGCGAACTTTAAGGATATTTTTAACAAGAAATCTTAATGCTTTTATTATTACTAGGAAACATGCCCGTGCATTGCATCGGAGTCTAGAATAGTAGATCGTCTGTCTATGTTCATTAATTTACGAAAAGACGTAGAAAACCATAAACATGATGTTGCTTACTTTACATTGGAAGACAATTATTGTCCTTCTAACTTCTAATAAGATAATAAAATACTGTAGATTAATTTCGCTCATATTTGATTTGAACATTCCAATCCTTCATTGATATGTTTTGTATGTCAATGAGCGAGATTTCAGTAATTATTAAGTTTAAGTTGAATAAAAGTTTGCAAAACAAATGGTTTTTTTATAAGTAACATACATAGGTGTTATCCTATCCACAACTAAGAATATAGCCAGGATTCCAAATAGAGCAGTACATCATATATTTTGTTGTGATCATATCCCCAATAGACTTGTCAACTCTTAATCACCCTAATAAAATAATGGTTCTGCTGTTATTATGATATGAGTGGATAAACTGTAGGAATCAGTTTCAGTACTTTCATCAATTAACACTACAATTATAATGTGTGGCAAGTCAATCATCAATTCAGTCTAGCCCTAGAGCATAAGTAAGCCTTTATTGCTGATGTGAGAGTGAACATAGAGAGATTATCCAGCGTTGGATTGGATAGTGCATGCATGCGTGGCACTCCGAGGATCCCATTCTGCCTGGAGTCCCCTCTCTAGCAGCTCAATCTTCCATCAATACAGCTGATATACACGATCTGATTCCTTCTCTTCATGGGATGCCAATACCAGACTACAAAAAAGGAGAACTGATTGTAAAGAGGAAAGGTGCATCGCTTTGCTTACCGGTGATTAGCGACACTACCCGTCAGAGCCAATTTAAGGTCAGTGTCCAACAACACGACATATACTATTGTTGCACATATGTTTGCCGCTCCTGTGGCTAGGGACGGGGCTAGGAATTTTGTACAAGGGGGGCCAAGTAGACATTATGCAATTTGAGGGGGGCCAAATGGGTTAATTTGGACTAATTTGAAGATTAAGTACACATAATACGTGGAGGGTATCACAATTGTTTTCAGCATGGAAGGGGCCATGGCCCCAGCTAGCCCCCTGCTGGCTCCGTCCCTGCCTGTGGCAGAAGATCAATGTGGAGAAACGGTTTTCCGATCTGTTCCGGCGAATCTGTTGGAGGCATTATTACATAACTAGAGGCTGGGGCGCCCCTCGGGGCGCCTCCTGGCCGGCCCTCTGCGCCCCAATCCATCCCAATTGCTAGGTATGCATTATGCTACCGATGCAAGTGCCTCATTCGCGCCCAAATAAGATATGATGGACCACAGCCATAAGCAGGGAAATAAACGCATAATCATTTCCACATATCTGTCATTCTGTCGATCTAGGAAGTTGCTATTGAAACAATATCAAAGACATCCTATCAACACAACATAACAAAAGGAATGACGTGGCATATCATAGCAGTAATTACAAGCTCAGATGTTACTGATTAGATGCAACTTTCATTTTCAGGCACTAAAACTGACGATTTGATTGATTCACAGCTGTTGGCTGATACCAAGAAACCTTTACATTTTATTACAAGAGTAGCACAAAAGAAAAATAATAGATACAACAACAACAAAGCCTTTTTTCCCAAACAAGTTGGGGTAGGCTAGAGTTGAAACCCATAAGATCTCGAAACCAGGTCATGGTTCTGGCACAAAGTAGATATATGGAAAAATAATAGATATATGGAATAAAACGAGCCATAACAAAGTTTACATCAGCACAAAGTAGAAACATATTTGGTTATACTATTATAGCAACCACACGCCAAAATTTACCATAGTAGTACTAAATTCATGCATGAACAGACATATACCCTGAAGATGAAAAAGCCTAACTGCATGATACATGATCTAACCAAGCACAGCAAGGTGAACAAATGATAGCCTGCAAAGACTTTATGGCTGAGTAAAAAGCGATAATCGGTACCCAATTGCAAAGATAGGAAAGCCCACCTGGGTGTGCAGGGATGAACTCCTCTTGACCAGTACAGTCGCTAGAGAGCATAACAAGAGCGAATAAAAAAATGTATGTTCATCAATATCAAGCAAAGAAAGGGACTGGCATAAACAATGAGAAACAGATGGCAGGTATTAATACTAATAATCATTTACAAAGGCTTTCACCAGGAATTGGTACCATGGCAAGCTGAACCAGGATAGATAAACAAAAGAGAGCAACACACGATTCACGAGTCAGATAGACCTACCCTAACACAGAACATACAAGAAAACGACACATGTTTGGAACTAAATGACTTACACTTCGCCTGCAAGGCCCACAGGACTCCTGAAAGAGTCAATCTTAGCATTATTATTAAGAAGATTGTTCTGAGTGGTAGGGGAAATATCTCAACAAGATCCTAGTCAATGAGAAAGAAAGGGAAAATCATTATCTCCGTGAACCTGACGCACGAGCTCATCTCCTACGCCAACGCCATTATCTCGCGGGCCGCGTTCGGCGACAACGGCGGGTACGGCATCGGTGGCGACGGCCTGATGGACGTGTTCTCGGACTTCGAGGAGCTACTGGGGACGGTCACTGTGGGGGAGTTCGTGCCGTGGCTCGCGTGGGTGGACACGCTGATGGGTCTAGATGCCAAGGCGGCGCGAACGTGCAAGGTATTGGACGAGTTGCTCGAGCGGGTCATCGCGGATCACCGTCAGCGGCGTCTCGGCGGACGACGGCTCGTCGGAGACGGCCAGGAAGATCACCGGGACTTCGTGGAAGTGCTGCTGGACGTGAGCGAGGCTGGAGAGGACGCCGCAGGTATCGAGTTCGACACCATCGCCATCAAGGCCATTGTCCTGGTACGTAACGTGTTGTCCTTTTCTTGTTTAGCTTGGATTCCAATCCTTTACGGTCAATGAAACCAGATGATGATCAATAAAGTCCAATTATTGATCAAGTAAAGTACCCATCTACTCCAGTCCAGTGGGCAGTGAACTGCTACTTCATGACTTCTTTTCTAAAACCCTGTAACTTCACGACTTTATATATTTTGCATATGATGGGACAGGACATGTTTGCCGCTGCGACCAACACGACGATGGTATGGGCCATGGCGGAGCTCATCAACCACCCAGCCGAAATGCGTAAGCTCCAGGAAGAGATCCGAGCGACCGTCATCGACAGTGGCGCCAACCAGGTCAACGAGGACCACCTCGACAAGCTGCACTACCTCAGGGCGGTGATCAAGGAGACGCTCCGGCTGCACGCGCCCCTGCCGCTCCTCCTGCCCCGGGAAACGCTCGTGGACACGCAGCTGCTCGGCTACCGCATCCCGGCGAGGACGCGCGTGGTGATCAACGCATGGGCGATCGGTCGCGACGCGGGGACCTGGGAGCGCACCGAGGAGTTCGTGCCGGAGCGGTTCGTGGATGCCCCGGCGGAGTATGGGGTGCGGCATGACGACTTCATGTCGGTGCCGTTCGGCGCCGGGAGGAGGGGGTGCCCTGGTGTTGGGTTCGCCTCGCCGTCGATCGAGCTGGCGCTCGCGAGTCTGTTGTACCATTTTGACTGGGAGCTGCCGGCGGAGGCTGGGGCGTCGAAGCTGGACATGGGCGAGCTCTATGGGCTGTCTGTGCGTCTCAAGGCCACCTTGTGTTTGGTTGCTCAGCCGTGGTCTCCTTGACAGCCATCGTGGTGCTCCTGGTGTATTTTTTTTTACCGAAACTGGTCATTTTTGCGAACTAACGACGTATGTGGCCGCTTGGCAGAACTATTTCCATATCTGGCCGCTGAGCTCGGCGCCAACGATGACGGCGCCGACGTTGTGCAGCTCAGCGCCAGGCGAGGACGACGCCGAAGTAGGGTCGGCGCCAATGGCAATGGCGCCGACGTCTTCGACCGGTCTGGCGTGAGTTCTGTGTGGCGCCGAACTGTACAACGTCGGCGCCGTCGTCGTTGGCGCTGAGCTCAGCGGCCAGATATGAAAATAGTTCCGCCGAGCGGCCACATACGTCGTTAGTTCCGTCCATGGGCCATTTTTGGCAAAAAATACGCTCCTGGTCGTGGATTTGAAAAGTTTTTTTTTGATACAGTGGATTTGAAAAGTTGGGATTGCTCGAAGACGACTGCTATACCTTCGATAGCTCTACTTTCAGGTGTTTCAAAAAAATACTTTCAGGTTTTTAGACTATCTAGCTCTACCTTCAGATGTATAAGGTCACTGGCTCTTTTTAACGTATAAGGGAACTCCCACTGCTCATACAGTTTTTGTATCTAATTTCGGCCACCTCACTTTGGAAACATCAATTGATACACTCATACAGAGTCAATAGTATCCGATAAGCACGAACTCAAATTGTAAATATGCACAACCAATCTTTCAGCACGAATTTAAAGCCCGGAAGGCTCAATTTAGAATTGACATGACTACGTGGGACCTTAATAGGCCGTGGCCCATGAATCTGCGCAACAGAGTTCCGAACGGAAATCACTAGAAAAAGGACCTCTGAGGAGATTACCACCGGGGCGCCGGGCAGATTCGAATATAAGTGCTGGAAAAGTTTGAGATTCTTTGAATTCAGAGGTAAAAAAACAAGTAGAGCTTTTGGTACACATTGTGGAGAATGCGCCTGCTCTACAGACTTTGACTATAGACCCAAGACTCATCCACGTTTCAGAAGATATTTGTCAAGTTACGAAAGGTGAAAAGGAAATCTTCCTAAGATCCGTCAATTGAAGACGACATTCATTCGCTGGAAGCTTTTAGCCCAGACAAAGTTGATTGTATGACACTTTGTTTATGCATATGGTTCTTGTTGCGGGAGACTCGCTAACAATTGAAAATGCATCATGAGGGCCGTCTTGCTTCTTTTTTGTCACATGTGCTGTCAATTCGCTCTAAATTCAGTTTTATCATTTTTAACAAACTTTTTGTTTGAAGTGATGGATTTGTGTCCAATTTACAATTGATATCGATGAATAAGTTCGACCCTCAAGGTTTCATGCTATTCTCTCTTGGAGCCGCCTTGGTTCTAGCAAAGGTCTTTGTTATTCATGTTTGTCTCGATCTTTTTGTCTGATTTGTTTTTTATTTAGTTAATTAAGAATGTAAAACTGATTACTAAAAACAATATAAACTTGGATAAGATCATAATAGTGATATAATAGAGAATATCCTAGCCAATTGCTGCGTGATGTACCGACAAAATGTTCCTTACAATGTACATCAAAGCAGATTAAAGTGAATGCCATACTCACTAGTAGCTAAAAGAATGAGCATCAATATTTGCAGAGTTAAAAAAATGGCATATAATTACGGGCCGTCACAACTTCGTGAAGTTTCACCCGTTCCAGACAAAGGAGCATGAAATGATCTTTACACCAAATATATATCAAAAAATGTGGTCGGGGTGGATGACTAACGAGGTCGCGTGCCAGTCCACAAATTATGTTTTTCGTTGAATATGACACGCTCCTCGCCTCGCAGAGCCATGCAACATATGCGCCCCACAGATGGAGCGGCACATGCAGGCACATGATGAGATTCGTTAGCACATATGACATCAACACCATGACATTTGTTAACAAGTTCATTTTAGGATGTAGCTAAGTTAGGCACCCACACTACAACATTCCATAGCACCTGGATCAAAGATCTCTAACCAACATCGCCAACGTGCTTGAGGAGGTCAAGTGCACTCTCCATCGCCCAACCACTCAATCCTGACCAGTGAGGAACAGGGCACACGCCAAGCTGCACGACACACCTAGGAGAAGCCTTACCTAGGGGGAGGAGAAGCGAAGCTCATGGAGCAACCTCCCTAATTCCATCTAATACATGATTAAACGTTAGATATTTCTTTAACTCACGGTTGTAAAAGTGTATCATGTAAATACAAAATGTATTTTCTGATGCAAATATAGTTTATCAAGCTTTACTATCAATAACTTTTCAGATAATAGAATGTTGGCTCATCAAAATCATCTTGTTTGATTCATGGAGTAAAAGTCTCCATTTATTGTGGATAAAGTTTATGTACTATATGTAGTTGAGTAGTTGATGATAGGGTCAGTTCATAGTCTCACTTACTTCTAAGCCTACTATCGATTATAAATAGTGGCTTCTGTATCAGAGAAAAAGAAGAAACCCCAAATTCTACCATACTTCTAGACAGTGGCATCGATGCCTGGTGTAGAAACTATCGCTCGGAATAGGATACATCAGGAGACTTAGTTGAAATGGGAAGGAAAACTTAAGCACACCATTGCTTTGTTTTCTAGGTCGAGTATTGGGTGGGTGTAGGCCACACCCAGCTTCCGTTCGCTACCTAGGCCTTTGCTGATTATCGTTCAGAAGTTAGGCCTTAATGTAAGGTTTTAAGTTTATTTACGATACCATGTACTCCACTCGGAGAGGTTGAAATGCAAATCAAATCTAACCATTGAGGAACATAACAATATAATTTGCAACAATCAACTCAAATTGGTCCAGTGGAACAGATTATCCTAGTCAATGGCTAGATTTGGTTTGCACCGACTGTCGTTGTTGTAGTACTTGTTTACTACCAGAGTTTCTCTTCGACTAGAGAACATAGCCAGATTTTCTCATCTGAGTCATCTTCAATTGATTTTTAATATCCGTGCTAAACATGTCAACAATGTCCTCTCTATTGTGTATTTTCTTGAGTCTGCTCCATTGCTCGAGGAATTGGACATTATGTTTGCCTCTTAGGATAATGGTGAGGAAGGACCTCTTAGGAGATTACCACAGGGCCAATGAGAGTTTGTGAATGGAGAGGTAAAGGAGCCAAATAGAGTTTTGCTACATTTTGTGTTAAGTGCTCGTGCTTTCAGACTTTTAAGTATAGATTCAAGACTAAAGCAAATGCCGGAAGGTTTTTTAATCAAGTTACAAAAGATGAAAAATGAACTTTCTCTAAGATGCGTCAAATGGCGACGACATCCATTGGTGGGAAGCTGGTTACGCGGATCCTGGCCGCCGTGATCGATTCAGTTCGCTCCGGTGCGGTATTCACGGTTGCGTATTTTCTCAAAGCTGCTCCGTTGTATTTGCCGGTTGGGAATGTTGTGGGGAAGGACCTCTGAGGAGATTAGCAGGGTCAATTCAAATACTAGTGCTTGAAGAGCTTGAGAGTGTGTGAATTCAGAGGTAAAAAGAGGCAAGTTAGAGCTTTTGGTACATGTTGCGGAAAATGCTTGACTATAGACCCAAGACTAGAGCACATTACACAAGATATTTGTCACATTACGGAAGGTTAAAAAGGTACTCTTTCTAAGATCCGTCAAATGGTGACGACATTCATCGGTGGGAAGCTTTTAGCCAAGACAAAGTTGATTGTTGCATGACACTTGGTTTATACATATACTCCGTAGTTCTTAATTAACGCGGAAGACCCATCTAACAGTGAAACGCATCATGGGGGGGCCGCCTTGAATATTTTATCAGTTTTCCTGTCAATTCGTTCTTAATTCGGTTTTATCGCTCTATAAAAATATCTGACTAGTTGAATTGGCGCAGCGTGTCGCCGCGCCCTTGATGAAATGTTTTTTTTGATAATATGTTTGTTTCTTTAGTTGCGTTATATGTACCATAGCTAAAATTCAATTTGAAATCAAAATATAATTGGAGAAAATGAGTTCGTATTACCTCAAAATATGTATCTCATCAAGCATTTTTTTTCTTTGGTAAACAGCATGAGTATTTTAGGTGTCATTTCATGGAAAATAGTTGAGAATGATAATAAACGAATGACAACGATTGATGAACTACAATCAAATAAGAAAGCGTCTCTGTATTTGGACATAAATAAGGACCATTTTGTACCTTTATATTCTATATGACACCCAGAAAACAAAATTAGTGGGCTCACTCTACGTATATAGCCTTCTCAAATATATTCAAATTACAATTTGCAAGTACCCATGACGGAGTAAAATAGGCTAACTAAGTAGCAAGCTAATTAAAGGAAAATGATCCCAAACTCTAATTTTCCATTACCCAACAGAAAGAACGGAACTACATATAACAGTAAGAGTGGATTAGTAAATCATAGAGCAAGTTTACGAAGAAAAAAACCAATCTACACCTCTTATAGACAAAGGCTTCCAAATTTGTGTTTTTTTCTTCCAAATTAGTATATTTGCTTGGGCAGGCGCATGCAAACATAGGAGCTCATCAATACAGGCAACTGGATGCAATGGAAAATCAAAAATGGAAACCTAATTCTATCATTTGATCTCACACACAAAGTACATATATATATATAACATTTTTACCTACAATATCTTTAATGTATGAGACTGACTTTTGGATCTCTTTTTTTATTTCACAAGTGTGTATAAGAACAGATATGTACATCAAACTGCACACTGCAGAGCTTGCACACAAATAGAGCAATGCACAAATAAGTGACAAAAGAGAAAATTACTAACCACCTAAAAGTGCTTAATTAGACATAGGGCGTACAACACTGGAAATGAGGCAATTTAGCTCCTTATTGTTGTCATCTTGTGAACTCAATACGGGGAGAAACGGTCTCTAAACTATTTGCAAGCATTGCAACTGGGTCAAGCAGCATGTAGTTGCGTTAATAACAGATGACTGGGAAAAAAAGTATCTAAGTTCAGGGTCTAGTGATGGACTGGTGAGCTGCTAGCCTTTCACAATAGTCATGCATGAAGAGCCTAATCAGCAAGCAATAGTTGTCGGGACCAAACAACCAAGCAACAACAATGAACCATATGCCACTGTGACAATGCCAACTCACGTAACGGAATTTATTAGTAAAAGATAGAGCTGGTTTGATTCAAACATAAAACAGGATAGTCGCGGGTAAAAAAGGAAATTAACACCAAACATTATAGAAATCAGGTCATATGTGAAAAGAACGGTGGCACAGAAGGTAAAGTCACACAAGACATCAGTAAGAATGCACATAACCTACCTATCCATGGGGACAAATTTACAGAATATATCGAGACAAGTTTGCCTCAGAAGAAGTCACTTCAGTATACCTAGAGCCTGTAGATATTTCAATCATGATGCTTGGAGAAGATTGGCAGTCAGGTGACACCACATCCATCAAACAATACCATGGATTGGAGAAATCTTGCTATGGTCCATGCTCCCATCCTCTGTCCCGCTAGCTTTTGCGCTTAAACTGAAAATCTTGTTTGAATATAATGGATGGGAGCAAAGAAGCTTGATAGATATTTGCTCGTCTTTGTTGGCAAATATTTTCTTTCATCCATTATTTACAATTGATCCTACCAAAGACTAAAACAAATTATAGTAAGAAACAATTATATGTGTGGCTAAACTAATAGACAATGTAGCATCAACTAAGTTGTATGAAGTGTGTGACAATCTAGCTAGATGAATTATATAATAACAGAAGAGTGGATAATTTAATTAAGCATTTAAAAGGGTAAATTTATGGATTAAAACCAACCAACGGGAAATAATCTTACTACATATGTGAGTGACAAAACTGACATGGCGAACATGCACCAAGGATAACTTAAATACTTACATACAACAATACTATGAACTACCTGATCAGGCTAGTGCCTGAAGTTTAAAATTCTACCAAGAACATTTTCCACCACTAATTCTAAGAAATGTTTGCATCCACATATGGGAAAATAATCCAGACATTCCAATTCGCCAATAGAAAAAAAACATAATTGAAGTACCTGGTACCCCTAGCTGTAGTATTTCAGAAGGCATGCATATGATTAAATCCATGTTGACACATGAGAAATTATGTGCTAGCTTTGAGATAATAAAAACTATATCATACCATCACATAACTAAATATTTATTCTTCTCTTCAAAGCATAAAAAAGGAAAAGAAACTTATATTCAAGAATTAAACGGTGCATATTGTCTGAAAGGAGCAGCTTGCGTGAGCCGGAGATCTGAACCTGGCAGCAAACCCTTGATTGGAGAAAAATTATTTTAGTTTACATGGCATCAAAATCTATATGCTTTACATACTGCATCTGGTCGTCTTAATTTCCACACACAAAATCAAGACGCCAACAACAGAAAAGCTGAAAGAATACATATGCTCATATATAAACCTCAACGAAGCTGCAGAAATGGTGAATCATGCGTAGAAGCTCGATATCACTGTTGAGCGCAAGGGAGGGAACTTCACATCTCTGGACAAAAGTTTCTGGCCTAAATATGCTTCGCCCATATTTCCTGAAATCTCCATCTTATACTACCTAAATCCTGCAGTAAAGCAGGTCACATATTACATGGCATAAAATCTGTATTTAATACCAGAACAAAGGGTGGCATCAAAGATCCAAAGAAAGTATATACTACCATAAAAAAGGGAAGCATTCTAATTTTCTCTGTTCTAAAAGACCTGAACTGAATACATATTCTTAGCAAAAGAGATGCACGAGAACTATCTCTATTCCCATAAGTATCCATCACTGGCAACAACTCTAGATGATACCGTCCAATCCAATACTCATGGATATGGCTTTTCTTAATTGTACAGAACACATACATATACATGGACAGGGAATACAACTATATACCTGAAAAATTAGTCTTGCACAAGACCACGAAGATGATATCCTGCTAAACAAAAAATGAAAACCAAATAAAGTCAGCAGGAGCACGTTCAAAGGAATCCATTACTAAACCAGCAATGGACATGAGAAATGTATCAATCAGTAGAGAAGCCATGGGCAGAAGGAAAACATTTGCCATAATGGATGTGTGTTGCTGTCTGCCTCACATATATTTCAAGTGTCGCTCATCTGCTTCAATATTGAGCAACTATGTGTCATCACGGCTTCCTCGTATGTCTTCAGCTGCAAGTACACAATTTTATTGGTTACATGAGAAAAAGAAGAGCTTCAAATCAGGTGTGCGTGGGAGATGCAAGGTGCAGCAGTCAGTACACCATCGGAAACATCCATGCGTTGGTTTTTTCTTCATGGACTTTGATACTACATACAATAGAAGCTGACTCGAGACAACAGCTAAACCTCCAACAGAAAAGTAGTATCCCTCAATGGAGAATTGGTAACTAAACCAACATGTCCCCCAAACTCTAGAAGCGGTATCTACCTCTACCTCTACGCATGACCACCACTTAGTAGATCGAATTTTTTGTACAATCTAAATAACCTAGAAGCAACCTATACCTCTACGCATGACCACCCAATGGGGAAAAATGTTTTTGGCACTGATCTCCAACCAGCGATTCATGTGCAGCAACGAATCCAACAAAAGAACTTAGCAGATCGATTCCATGGTTGGGGTGTCGACTCGTTCAATATTGCTGCAGCCCCAACCCTGAAGAAATAGAGAAAAAGATGCAGAACACAATGTCAGATCCGGGAAGAACATGGGCGCCTTATATGAAAACCGAAAAATCAACAAAGGAGAAGGAGGAAGCGTGTGGGGGTAGGAACCTGAATTGGTCTCGCAAGCCATGGTCGATCTCGTGGCCATCCCCTGATCCAAACGTGGAGAAGAAGGCGGGTCCGGTCGCCCTGGAATCCTCGAGCTCGTGGTGGAGCAGGACGCGAAGGAGCAGCGGTGTACGTGCAGAGGAGCTGTGGCAGACGGTGGAGGAGAAGGACGTTGCTCGTGGCGGCGGCGACCATGGGAGAAGGGGATTGGAGGAGGGATGCGCGCGAGGGGATAGAGGAGCGCGCACGCGTGGGGGCGGTGCGAGGCAGCGAGATGGAGGAGCGCTCGGGAGAAGAGGCGTCGCCGGCGGGCCGGCGCGGACGCTCCGGCGACCGCGTGTAGCTCAGCGCGTGCGACGCGCGCGGAGGCGGGGTGGTTGCAGGTGGCTGCGCCGCCGATTTTGGGACAGCGAAGCGTCGCCGGCGGCGAAAAAACGCGGCGGTCCGAGAGAGGGCACAACGGCGTCGATTCCGGCGTGCCTCGGTCGGCCCGGCACCCGAGAGTGGGCGAGGAGAGAGAGGGCGCGGTGGCGGAGCATACATGTGCGGCGATTTGACCGAGGAGCAATGGCGTGGCGGCAGCGTCGCCGGGGCCGTGCGGGAGAGAGAAGGAAATGCGGGGAGAGGGAGAGGGATTGTGGAAGCACGTTTGCAAAAAAGTCCCTGCCGTTTCCGATAATTGCATCTAGGTCCTGTGCGGGCGGTTTTTTGCAAAAAACGCAACGCGAGACGATGCTGGCAACGTCGGATCGAGAACGGATCCGGACGGTCGAATTTTGGAGCAAGGAGGGAGCTCTATTTGCTCCCCCTTAATATATAGGGGTAATGTGATGGATTTCTGTCCCGTAACTATGAAGTACTATCAGCTGATAAATCCACTCTAGGACGCTGCAGAGTCGCTGAGCCGCACACAACCATCCTTAACAGTCGGCAGCAAACCAAAGCAACCGTGACGAATACCGGCCAAAATCCTTGGTATCATCGCCGTAATTAGGTTAAAATGTCTCTTCTGCCCTTCACCTCTCCGTAAACATCCTTGCGGTTTGCCGCCTACTTGTAGGGACAAAACTGGACCTGGCAAAATCTCACACCTCGCTTCGAGCCCATCGCCTGCACCTGCACGGCGCCGCGGCGACACAGGGCTGCGCAGTCCGGCGTCCGATTCGCCGGCCAAGATGCAGACCTCGCTCGCCAGGCAGTTGGTCCTTCCTATCCGGCCCGGCTGCGCGGATCCCGGCCGCCGTGATCGACCCGGTTCGCTCCGGTGCCGCGCGGAGGCGGCGCCGCCTGTCTCTGTCGCTAGGACCGGGCCGTACACCGGGAGGGACCCGGAGGTGAAGAAGCCGGCGTGGCTGAGGCAGCGGGCGGCGCAGGGGGATAAGTACGCGCGGATGCGGGAGTCGCTCAGCGAGCTCAAGCTCAACACCGTCTGCGTCGAGGCCCAGTGCCCCAACATCGGCGAGGTATGCGCACAAACACGACTTGAGCAACAATCCTTCCATCTTGTGATTCGATCATACGTGCCTAGTGCTTTGCTTTTAACGAAAATTTCTGCTCTGGGTGCGTAGTGCTGGAACGGAGGCGGAGGGGCGGGCGGGGAAGGGGACGGCATTGCCACCGCGACCATCATGGTGCTCGGTGATACTTGTACGCGTGGCTGCCGATTCTGCGCCGTGAAGACTAGCAACAAGCCTCCGCCGCCGGATCCCATGGAACCTCTGAATACTGCCTTGGCCGTCGTCAGTTGGGGTATGATATATCTGAAACTTCTGCTGTTTGCTCATCTGCAGATTTGCCAGTATTGGCATGTCAGTTTTGAGTGACTGGTTAATCGAGGAGCATAAGTAACAAAATTTGATAAACGGTCATGAATTTGTATGTGAATGGATGCTAATAAGCCTATCTACCTTGCATGGTTACACAGAATATCTGACAAACTGCTTTTCTTTCCAGAGTAGACTACGTTGTGCTTACAAGTGTCGATAGAGATGACTTACCTGATGGTGGAAGTGACCATTTCGTTCAGACAGTGAGAGCTTTGAAGGTCTACCCTATGCCGTTTTGTTGTGTCTTTTACTTTTTTAAAAAATAGGCCTGAAAGCCCTGCTTTAAGAAAGCATTGAGGAAGCAGAAATTCGGTCCCTGCGGATCGAACTCGGGCCGTTGGGGTGCTCACCAGCAGCACCCACCACTGCGCCATCGCACAGTCCTCGTTGTGTCTTTTACTTAAGATTAACTTTGGTCAAATAAGTGCTAAAGATTTGTAAACTTTCTATTCAGGAGCTCAAACCTGGGATATTGGTGGAATGCTTAACCTCAGATTTTCGAGGTGATCTGGAGGCCGTTTCCTCTTTGGCAAATTCTGGTCTAGACGTCTTTGCCCACAACATTGAAACCGTGAGGAGTCTGCAAAGAATTGTGAGGGATCCTCGAGCAGGGTAAGTTGATTAACAGATTTTTGGTAACACAACATTGTATGTTACACTACTGAAAAATATAAGTCTGAATGAAGGTAACTGCTAGCTGCTCGGTTGGCTGGGGAGTACAGATTAATCGGACTATTAATTGGATTAACCGGTCGACCATTAATTGGTAGGTTAAATAAGGAAGACCCAACATATAGCTAGTTTTTTTATGTAATATACTAAAATCACAAGCTCCTAGGCTCCTAGCAGTGCAGTGTACTACAATGTGCTATTGTAGACATTTAAGAAGCATACATAAGAAGTCTAAGTGTTACCTGGATGCTCTGATCTAGCCCAACCAGAAGGCGATAAAGATAAACCCTAGCGATTTGGGCATGTTGGTGGCTGGGGAGAGGACACGGGCCAAATATTTGGCCTCGGTTAGCCCTACCAGTTAACTAGCTCAATGCCAATTAATCGCGCTGACAACTGATAAATCGGTCTGGCAAGCCAGGTAATCGGGCTGAACAGTTAACACGCCGAATAGCACCTATTCGCATCGGTCACCCTGTGAGCAGCAATTAACTGGCCCGTTAACTGATTAATCGTAAGAGTGTCAGTGAATTAGGGAACTTCTGTTTTTGGCACTTCAAACCAATGTTCAAGATTTCGGACATTGCCACTCGTCGACAATTCCGAAACAGCTAAAATGCAAAATAAATAAATACTAGTTACGATGTTTTACTTTGTTATACTCTGATATTCAGAGGTGTACAATGGTGATAGGTTTGAAACATTGTATAAGATCAACAGTCACATAGATATTCGGCTGCTTAAACCTTTATTTGCTTTCTCCTGTTTACATATGCTGAGTTCTAGCTGAAATCCTTAAACCAACATAACAAAGATAAACATACACCTCTTCTTCTGATTCCAGTGCTCTGATGCTGCAATCAGTTCTGCAGCACGACTGTACTATGGTGATGTGATCAGCTTCAGACCGTATTCTAGTATATGCTATATCTCCCATTTGTACCCTGACCAATCATGAATCTCATGTTTATTCAGCTGCACATCCAACCAACCCAGAGTTCTTCTCTGTAGATTGCAATCTGTAGCTGCTAAAGTCATAATCAAAGTGCTGGATATTACACATTGACAATGTAAAAACATCTATATGTACATGTCAAAGACCTAAATTATTACTTTCTATTTGATTAGTGAGTTACTATAGCTATATTACTTTGTAATAATGTTGGTCAGGTCCTGGATGTGATTTATTTTTAGCTGGCCAATTATCATTCCCTTAGGATGGAATATGCCTTGAGTTAGTATGCTATGATATACTTTGTTGGAGTGTTGCTAAAATTCGCACACATATTGATATAAATGATTACAGTAATGATGGAGGTGTCAAGTAAACAAATTAGCATATCCTGGCAATGTCCAGTGAACCCTTGTGTCTATATTTTTGTATGGCATCTGGCAATAGAAGCATCTCTTATCACTTCTTATTTTACAGATATGAACAGAGCTTATCTGTTTTGAAGCACGCAAAAATTAGCAAAGAAGGCATGATAACCAAGTCTTCTATCATGCTCGGTCTTGGAGAAACTGATGAGGAGGTGAAACAAGCCATGACTGACTTAAGGGCCATTGGTGTTGATATTCTCACATTGGGCCAGTATTTACAGGTTAGCTCAGTACCTGCATTTGACTTCGGTACAGCATATCTTTTGATCCTTCTTACAAACCGAACTACTTGATGTTACAGCCAACAGATAAGCATTTGACAGTAAGAGAGTACGTGACTCCTGAGAAGTTCCAGTTTTGGAAGGAGTATGGAGAATCGGTCGGATTTCGTTATGTTGCTAGTGGACCTCTGGTAAGTACTGCATGCCGTTGGTTATTCCCTTTTTCCATTGCTCTGGCTTCGATGCATAACTGAAGTTCTAGGAATGATATCTTGATTTTCCACACTATAAAATCAATCACAAAATACAGTTTGTGGTCCTATTACTAAATGTTGTGTCCACTAGTGGAGAAAGCATGCCGTTTAATACTTGCTCATATTAGTGATTTTTTTTTGAGAAAGGGGCGGAAAAGCCTCTGGTTTGATAGATTGAAACCCATATATTTTTTAGAAATTAGAGACAAAAACTAAAGAACATTCAGACTGTGCTCAAAGGCTACAACACCAAACTAACGATGCAACACAATGGTCCAACACTTGTACTACGGTTTTCAAACATACAAACGTAGCCCCCAATTTGCATGAACTCACTTTTTTTCTTGTGTGGTTCTTCTCAGGTTCGGTCTTCATACCGTGCAGGGGAGCTCTTTGTCGAGAATTTGGTCAGGAATCAGAAAGCTGTACCTGCACCTTCCTCTTAGCCAAGATGTATCTACACACAAAGGCAAGCCATCGGATTCTTCTGCCTTGTATGCTCACCAAAAAAGGATGGCGACACAATCATTCTATTCTTCTGAAAGTTTATCCCCTGCTTTTCCTCTTTAGATAGCATAGACACGTTCGATCTTTACTCTGTAGATGCTCCTGTTGGACAGAGTAAATTGAGGATGCCATTTTGTGGTTGTTGTATCATCGCCTATGAAAAAAGCTGTTCGTGAATAGTCCATATGAAGCTGTCCCTCCCTGGTTTGATTACGCAATGCTTGGTCCATCATTTTGTGCAAGAAAGAGAGAGGAACGAGGGAAAAGAGGGGAGACGGTTCTACTCCATGACCAGTTGACTACCAAACAGTGCACTTGATGAGTCGATTCATGATAAACAGACACATTGCGGCCCATGAAATGGATTGGAATGCTCTATGCCTTTGGCATTGCCATCTGTACAACGGGAGATTACATCACATCTCGCCCTTTTTCTTTTCAGAAAGACGAAAGCTACTCTTCGAATTAAAATATAAATGGAAAGAAATGAGGATAAAGCCGGCAATCCTGCCCGACTCTTTCATTCTGAACACCTGAAGCACAAAAAGAGCCATGATGGTCACTACTCGTTTTCCTTCGGGACTTGCTTTTTTTTTTTGAGAAAGTAATCATGTGAATAGCCCCTCGTGAAAACTAAATCTGGCACTTGGGTCGGCACTAAAGAGGTTGGATCTTCTTTGATGCCATCAACTTACAAGTTCGATTCCATCTTCTTTGAGGCCGACTTCAATGGCTAGATTTGAAAATAATTTTCTGGAGGGGCCACGTTTGACAAAATACTGGACTTGCAGACACACATGGACCATGGTCGACATGGTATATCTCCAACCGGACAATTCTGCTCTAGTCTTTGGCTCTCGCTCCACTTCGCGCAACAACACAAGTTGGGAAGAAAAGCAGTGCTCTGGGGTGCTGTAAAAACTGTTGTAAGGATGACTCCAACGGGGGCGACGCATAGAGTTCGCGCGCCTCCGTTTCTATCCGCAAGGGTCGAAAATACGGCCCAACGGGGCGACGCAAACGGATCACGGTCCGTTTTTTGGTCCGCCGCGACACATTCCTGGCCCAAATTTGGATGACTCCAACGGGGCGACGCAAACAGACGCGCGTTTGGTCCGTTTGCGTCGGCAAAAGAACGCATGTCCGGCCCATGTCCGCCCCTTCCCGGCCACTGCCCCAATGGGCCGATGCATTGAGTCCGCCCGGCCAGGGTTTTTGATCATTTTCAGCCATTGTGTGATCACATTGCCACAAAAACAAGTAGCAAGCACAATAATAAAATACAAAGAATACAATCCATAAAAACAATTCAAATAGTTTATCAAGTACTTATTATTACAATCCAAATAGTTCAAACAAACACAAACAGTTTCACAAATAACAAATTGTTTCATGCATTACAAACCAAATAAATAAGTCAAGTAGTTCATCAAATGGAACTACTGCCCCTGGTTACCGTAGTGCTGCCAGACATGCTCCAACAAATCATTTTGGAGCTGAAGATGAGTCACCTTCTCACGAACTTCACGGTGGAAGTCGAGTAACTGAGCAAATGTGGACGGTCACTGGGGCTCAACCAACTCACCCTGTAATTGACATGCCTGGTCATTCAAGCCCTCGTCGCGTTCATCCTCCACGCTCATGTTGTGCATGATCACACACGCTGTCATCACCTCCCATAGCTGGTCCTTGTCCCATGTCCGAGCAGGGTGGCGAACAATAGCCCATCGTGACTGGAGAGCACCGAATGCACGCTCTACATCCTTTCTTGCACTCTCTTGTTCCTTGGCGAACCTCTTTTTCTTCTTCTCATCATCTGCTGGACTAGAGGGAGCGGGCGCGGCAGAGGAGGCTCGCGCGCCCCATGCCGGGCAGTATGGCCGGGCAGCACCTAATGCCCGGCGACGCTACGTGTTTCGTAGCTACGAAATGATCACAGAAGAGGAGCCAGCTGGGCTGGCCTCGGCCGTGACGAAGGAAGAGCCAGCAAGTCCGTTGCAGAACGGGCATGCTGCGTGAAATTCCTCAAGGCCGGAGTCCACTTCCTCAAGGTTGGAGCTCCTCTTTGATCTTCCCACTTGCCGGCCGGTGGCCGGTTATTAATTTTTTTCAAGTTTTAGTTTAGTTTTAAGTTCAATATCAGGAGAAAGCCCTAGATTTACTAGGCTTTTATGTAATTTTAGGACCTAAAAATGTAATCCTAGTGTGTACTTCAATTTATAAAAATGTATCCAGAAAAAAATGTTTGGGGAAAAAAGTGGCCGACGGACTCAATGCGTCGACCCGTTGGGGAGTGGCCGGGAAGGGGCGGACATGGGTCTTTTTGCCGACGCAAACGGACCAAACACGCGTCGTCCGTTTGCGTCGCAGTCATCCTAACAATGTGCATGCTTGTCATCGCTAAAGCTCGTAGGCATGGCAGGTCGGCTTTACCTAAAAGTACAGTGAGGTAATAAAACGGCTGCAGGACTGGTCACGGCGTTCTCAATATGAGTGGTTGATCACGCCTTGTCCCTGTGGTGAAAAGATCCGGTGAAGCTATATATTCATCATTTCCTGTCTGGCCAACTACGGAACCTGCACTTGACGTTCGTGTACGTGTGAGCTCATTTAGGAAGACGGAACCTAAATGAGTACGGTGCGCACTGCGCAGTGTCAAGCAGCAACCGTGTTCGTCGCCGTTCCTGCTTGCTGCAGTGGTAAATTAATGGTGGAGGGAGGGACAGTACTACTTGCTTCCGTTTACAGGCCGCCTCACCCTTGATCGCCATGCTGGAATCCCCAGCTGGTCCTCCAACTTCATCTGAACTGATAAATCGCCGTCCTGGAAATCAAGCAGCAATTAACGTTCCAGTGATACTCCTTGTAAGAGAACAGTTGAAGCCTTGAAGGACCATTGACCTTGTCCTTATCATCCACTAAACCTAGCTAGCATTCTAGCAACAGGGTGGACCACCGCCGTACCGATAAGCACGAGACCAAGGAAGATCGAAGGGGACGACGACCCTGACCCCTTGTCCAGTACAGACTGTACAATGCATGGTCCAATGCGTACTCACACTTGGCCCGTGATCTGGTGTCAGGAAGCGATCAGGTCGGTCATCAGGTGCGGCCGCTTCTCCCGTGGCATGGCGGCGCTCCTTGCTTGGATGGCCGGACCATCGAATATTGTTCGGCCGGAAACGCCGGCCGAGGCCCAGACCGTCGCGACAGCGCCGGCGCCGTCGTCGCCACGGCATGGGTGGATGAGGATGGGCGTGCTCGGGAATCTTGATCCGGTTCGCCAGAGACTTGCCCGTGTTCACGGGCGCAGCGAGCCGGATCTTGCAACATGCTTTTCCAGGTAACATGGTTGACTGCTTCATCACTTCATCGATTTGCTTGTAATAATAGTTATGTCACCGTGAGAGACTCGGAGTCGGAGCTATTTGCAATTCCTATTGCGACAGCCACAGTACGTATCTTATACGTAGTAATAATAGTTTTTGCCTAAAAGTGAACACACCTGCAACTTTATGATTTTGCATTTATTTACTAACGCAGTTATTAGTACTACCTCCGATCCATATTAGTGGGCACAACTTTGTCTAGATACAAATGTATCTAGTCTAAATACTTAACTAGATACATATGAATTTAGATAAAGCTATGCCCACTAATATGGATCGGAGGGAGTAATAAAAGTATAAAAGCAGTAAATTTCTTGATTTTACCACGCAGCGTTAGTAAATAAAAAGTATAAAAGCAGTTAATGAAAGAATACAGGCTGGGAGAATTTGGTGTGCATAGACGCAGTGCATATTGAATGAATGATTACAGGAGATTACATCTGTATATATAGCCTCGGAGAGGCGGTGCTTGAGCAGGTGCGATCCTATCTACACGGGAGGGTGGAGAGGATGGCGTGCGTAATCCATGCAATGCATGGATAAGAGCTAGACCTAGTCTACACGTACAGGTACAGTCTAACATCCCCCGCAGTCTCGACGGTAGCAGAACGAACGGTGAGACTGGAGCGGAAATCTCGAAATGGCCCTGTGTTCAATCCCTTGGTGAAGATGTCGGCGAACTGCAACGTTGTGGGCACGTGGAGAACACGGACCTCGCCTAGCTGAACCTTGTCACGAACAAAGTGTATATCCACCTCGATGTGCTTGGTTCTGCGATGTTGTACCGGATTTGCCGATAAGTACACAGCCGAGACATTGACACAGTAGACAACTGTCGACTTGTCGATCTTGTGATGGAGCTCTCGGAGAATCTGAATCCAGCAGCTCTCTGCAACAACATGAGCAACAACGCGATATTCCGCTTCGGCACTAGACCTAGAAACTGTTAGTTGGCGTTTGGCAGACCAAGAAATGAGGTTATCACCGAGATAGCACAGAAACCGGTGGTGGATCGACGAGTGTCAGGGCACCCTGCCCAATCAGCATCGGAATAAGCGATGAGTGTAGAAGTGTTGGAGGGGGTGATTTGAGTGCCAAGGTCGAGTGTGCCTTGTAGATATCGGAGAATTCGTTTTACTAGGTTTAGATGGGAGGAGCGAGGAGCGTGCATGAAGAGACAGGCCTGGTGAACTGCGTATGCAATTTCAGGTCGGGTTAGTGTGAGATATTGAAGGGCACCAGTTAAACTATGGTACTCGGTAGGATTCTCAAGAAGATCGCCGTCATTAACAGAGAGCTTGGAGCCTGCTTCAATGGGTGTATGGACAGGATTGCAATCAGTCATACCGGCGCGTTGGAGAATGTCGAGTGTGTACTGTTTTTGAGAGAGGTGCAGACCTGAAGAGGATCGAGTGACAGAAATACCCAAGAAATGACTAAGTGGTCCGAGGTCAGTCATTGCAAATTCAGAACTCAAGTTGTGGATGATATGGTTGAGAAATTCAGTAGAGGAGGCTGTTAATACGATATCGTCAACGTAGAGCAAAAGATATGCAGTTTGATCACCGGTTTTCAGAATGAAAAGGGAGGTATCAGATTTGGAAGCTATGAAGCCCATCGATGAAGCAAAAGTGGCAAACCGTGTGAACCAAGCACGTGGTGCTTGTTTTAAACCGTATAGAGATTTCTTGAGCAAACAGACATGAGATGGATGAGAAGTGTCTTAATCCGGATGGTTGTTGACAATAAACGGTTTCCGAAAGATTGACGTGGAGAAAAGCGTTTTTAACATCTAGTTGGTGAATTGGCCAGTTAAACGAGACAGCGAGAGAGATGACGATGCGTATGGTGCTGGGTTTTACTACAGGGCTAAAGGTCTCGTCGTAGTCGATGCCATGTTCTTGAGAAAATCCACGGACAACCCATCTAGCTTTATAGCGAGAAAGAGAGTCGTCCGAGTTGTACTTGTGGCGAAAAACCCATTTGCCACTGATGAGATTGGCGCCGGGAGGTTTAGGAACGAGAACCCACGTTTCGTTGTGGATCAGAGCGTCGTGTTCAACACGCATGGCGTCAGACCAGTGTGGATTAGCTAGGGCGTGACGGTACGTGCGAGGAATCAGGGAGATGGAAGAGATGGCCGTGAGATCAAAGAGGCGTTTTGTTTTGATGGTTCCATTACGAAGATGTGTGCGCATCAGAACAGGAGGACGAGGTTGTCTAACTATCGAGGGGAGTGGGGATGGTGTCGATCATGGGGTGGAAGGATGGCTCGTAGGGGTACTAGATGTTCCTTTTGTGGCAGAGAAATCTCCAGAATTTTGTGCCGCGGTAGGAGAGAAGGATGGAGGAGTAGATGCAGGCGAGGAGTCTGTTGCTGCAGCGTTGTCCAACTGGGTTGCCGTGGCAGAAGAGGGAGCAGAAAACGCTGGCACGGCAGGCTCGTGGTGTGGTGGATGGGTGAAGTCGTAGGTGTTGGGATTAGGGTGGGTCTCAGAGTAGGTAAAAGTTGTCAGTCGAAGGTCACGTGTCTAGAGGTATAAACACGCCGAGATGGGATGTGATAGCAGCGGTAGCCCTTGTGCTCCGTTGCATAGCCGATGAAAACGCAGGGAGTGGATCTAGGCGCTAGTTTGTTAGGTGAAAGGATCGAGTAGGTTGACTAGAGGGGGGGGGTGAATAGACAACTACCAATTTTAATTTTCATTTCAACAAATTAGGGAATTGCTCAAATATAAGTTCTCTAGATATGCAACTAGGTGAACAAACCTATATGATGAGCAATAAACGAGCTAGCGAGATAAACTAAACAAGATAAGCTAGCAATACAAGTAAAGGTAGATAAAGAGATAACCACACAGTGACGCGGAGATGATTCCCGAAGTTCACTTCCCAATGGAAGCTACGTCTTCGTTGGAGCGATGCGGGGTCACAAGTGATCCCCGAATAGCCTTGATATGGCACACCATATCTCCCTCGTGTTATCCTCCAATGAGGAGCTCCACGAGCCACTATATGATGCCCTCGAGGTCGGCAACAAACCTTTACAAGGATGAGGCACACTCCACAACCGAATTGGTGGCTCTCACCAAATTCCCGCGGCTCCCAAAGCCACAAGAATCACAAGGCCGATGCACGTCTCCACAACTCAGTTGGAGGCTCCCGGCTAGTCCCCGCGGCTTCCAAAGCCACAAGAACTACCAACGACCGTTTAGGGTTCCAATGAACCCAAGAGTAACAAGTTCCTCAAAGAAATGGATGGGAAAATCAAATCGCTTTGGTGGAAGTGTAGATCTAGATCAACTCTGCCAAGTCCTAGAAGGACAAGGTGTTTGAGTGGGTAGGGAGAAAGATCTACTAGTTTTAAGCATGCAACAATGGTGGGAGAGATATTTCTGGTCGTTTACCCTTCTCAAGGTAGGAGAAGGCCCTTATATAGTGCTCCACAAAATCTAGCCGTTGCAGGAAAACTTACCCCGAAATCTCCAGTCAGGAGTCCGGAATCTCCGGTCTGGGCGCAATCTCCGCCCCACAAAGGGGCCCGGAATTTCTGCACAAACCGGAGACTTCCAAAGTCTCCAGCCTCCGGCCAGTCTCCGGACAGGGCACCCGAGGCTCACGCCAAGCGCTGGCGAATTTCGCCCAGTCCAGGAAAACTTGAGGCCGGAATCTCCGGCTGTCCTGAGCCAGAAACTTTCAAAGTCTCCGGCCTTGACAGCACTAGAATTTCCAAGGTAATTTCAAACAAGCACTAGAAATTTCTGAGACACTATTTCACCATTGTTTTTGTGGAATATCTGGGTGCAAAAACCGTGCATGTGAAAATGTGATTTCCACAAACTTTCCAACGAGTGAACCCCTCTTAGGGGTGTAAACGGATAGGATAATTTCTGCATCGAATCCGTCGCCGAATCCGTTTTAAAGAATCCATATCCGGTTCTGAAGAATTTGCCAGATAAGGATATCCGATTCCGAACTGAACACCCGGATACGGTATAGGATATGGTATGAAAAATAGCATCCGAATATGGATTATCCGAATATTAGTTAGGATTATCCGATGGTTATAATCCGAATAATCCGATTTTCTACCGAAATGTCTAAACTAATAGAGCACAATTTGTATTTAGTGAGTTGTGGAGCTCATTTGTTGAACAACGACTACTTTGCATGGTCATTCTACATACTATGGAGTATAACTTTGTTAGATTATTATGTTGTTGAGCTATTATTTTTTGTTATGTGGCTTGATGATATACATTGCGCATACCGATCCGACTAATTTTCTTTCCGCCCCGAATCCGCTCCGTTTCCGTTTCAAATCCGTGATTATATCTATCCGCCCCCGAATCCGTAACCGTTCATTATCCAATCCGATCTGAATCCGAGAAAAAATATGGTAAAGGATATGGTAGAGGTAAAATCCGATCCGATCCGATCCGTTTACACCCCTAACCCCTCTTAATAGTACCGCTACCCTAAGACTTAATAAATTAATTCTTTGGGATGCCGACTTCGATCTTTTCTCCTTTTAGAGGGGTCAAACACCGTCTCGTGCAATTTCAACAAATGTACCTAAAATACTTTAGCACACGGTAAGATCAAACTTATGTTGTTAACAAACACACAAAACAAATGGACGGTGGCGGCTAGGTTTGGGTAGCAGAGGCAGCCATAAACGCGTAGGTGGTCGTAGGTTGGGGCTGTGAGAAAGAGAACCTCGTGTGGGGTTTTGAGATCGAGTGGTTTGGTGGGTCGTAGTTTTAGGAGATGGGTGGCGGCAGCGAGAGCTTCGGCCCAAAATGATGGCGGCATCGATGCTTGAATAAGCAGGGTGCGAAGAACATCGTTTGTGGTTCCAATTCCTCGTTCCGCCTTGCCGTTTTGTGGTGACGTGTAGGGGCAAGAGAAACGAAGAATTGTGCCGTAGGGGTTTAGGAATTGGCATTGGCGTGGTTGTCAAATTCAGTACCATTGTCACATTGTATGGTGGCGATGACGCGATCAAAATGTGTACGAACATATGCGTGGAAGTTTTGCAGAGTGTAATGGACATAAGATTTAAATCGTAAAGGAAAAGTCCACATGTAATGAGTAAAGTCATTGATGATAATCAAATAATATTTCATATTCGAATTGCTAGAAATAGGGGATGTCCATAAATCATAGTGGATTAATTGAAATGCAGCGGAAGTTTTACTAACTGAATTTGAAAAAGGTAACCTAACATGCTTGCCAAGTTGACATGCGTGGCAAAGATAATCTAAATTATTACATGAGAAAGATTTATTGAATTGGGAGCTGATGCCGGGCTGTCCTAAACGCCGGTGCCAGAGGTCTTTGTTGATGGTGGTAGCTGCGAGAGCTTGATGATGCGCCGACGGGAAGAAGATCGGGTAGAGATCGCTGGTGCTATCACATCGCAGAAGAAGTTCCTGGGTGCGGAGGTCCTTCAGAGAAACACCAAGAGGATCAAATTGCATAGAAATATTGTTATCAGTGGTGAAACGACGAACAAAGAGTAGATCAGCGACGATATTAGGAGTTACTAACACATTATTCAGATTAAAAGATTGTGTGGAAGAAGAAAAAGCAGAATCACCAAGATGGGCAATCGGGAGAGAAGTGCCATTGCCAACAATAACAGGATCTAAATGATTTACAGGTCTAGAGCGAAGAAGAGTACCTGCGTTGCCGGTCATGTGAGCAGAGGCGCCGGAGTCGGTGACCCAGCGAGAGCCGTTGTTGTTGGCGATCGACATGTCGTGGAGGGCGGCAAGCAGCGCAGACTGGTTGAAGGAGTTGACGTTGGCCGGAGCGCCGTACGGGCCATGGAAGGGCTGTGGCGCGGTGAAGTAGGGGGTCGGTGGCGGCGTCTGGAATGATGGCATCGGCGGCTGGAACGACTGTATCAGCGGCGGCGGATGAGGGTACATCTGGAGCGGCGCGAACATGGTGTGCGCCTGGTGAGGTCGTGGAGCATGGCCGAGGAGGCTGGGAGCGGCGCTAGGAGCGGCGCCGGGGCGCGTCGGCATATGGAACGGCGCGGGCCAGGCCTGCACCATCCCCGTCCATGGCGCCGTCGAGGACGGCGAGTGCTGGTAGCCGCCGTGGTTGCTGAAGCGCTTGCGCTTTGGCTTGCCCTGATTGGGAGAGGGCGAGCCGAAGCTGTCCTGGCCGCTGTGTGAGCCTGATGGAGCGGGCGGACGGTTGGTGTAGAGCGCCGTGTTGGAGGAGGAAGGAGCGGTCCGCGTCTGCAGCTCATCCATGGTGAGCATGTGGATGGCCTCGGTGAAGCTCAGCGTGGCGGCGTCCTTCTGGATCATCTTGGCGGTCATCGCGTGGCGCTCATGGAGGCAGCGGACGAGCTGGAGGAGCAGCGCAGGGTTGGAGAGCGGGTAGCCGATGTCGGAGAGGGCGTCGGCGATGCCCTTCAGCTTGGCGCAGTAGGTGGTGACGGGATGGTGCTCCTGGCGTTCCGCGTGGAACTGCTCCGTCAGGTTCATGGCGCGGGCGATGGCGTTGTGGCGGAAGACAGACTGGATCGCCGTCCAGATCGTGCGAGCGGAGGCCGTCGGGGAAGACACCATCGATTTGAGCTCGGGCGAGATGACTACAGGCTGGGAGAATTTGGTGTGCATAGACGCATTGTATATTGAATGAATGATTACAGGAGATTACATCTGTATATATAGCCTCGGAGAGGCTGTGCTTGAGCAGGTGCGATCCTATCTACACGGGAGGGTGGAGAGGATGGCGTGCGTGATCCATGCAATGCATGGATAAGAGCTAGACCTAGTCTACAGGTACAGGTACAGTCTAACCGTTAATTTCTTGATTTTACCACGCAGGTATACCAGAAGCAAATAGACGATGAATACTGGCGTATGTGGGCTGTCAGGCTGTGACCTGTGAAGCCTCTCAGATCGTGTGTGGAAAAACATGTGTACAACATCCCTACCAGATAATGTGCTGCCCTCCATCTTGACCATTATAAAAGTGACTTGACAGACGGACCTTCATTTCAGGGTTTGAATCTGTGAAACTGTTGAGATGATGATTACTGGAGGTCCACTTTGTGAAACATGGACGAATGAAAAAAGTCATGCCAAGGTAGAAGGCTGGTTTCTTTAATGGACATGCTTGGTCTTGTGTTGGCACAGCTTTCCACTTGTTAAGCGGGGACTTGGTGTCACATATGCGGAGATATTATATGGATTAAAATTTAAGACTGGACTCGTAGTGGAAACTGCATGTGTTAGAGCATCTTCAAGCGGAGTTGTCAAACCGCTCCCAAACGTCCGGCGGACAGCCTGAACAAGGTTTCAAGTAAAAACATACACCGGACCATGGTCTTCAAACACTTCTCATATGTCCGGACTGTCCGGCAACCCCCGGAAGGGTTTGGGGGCGACCAGACGCGACCGGGTGTGACTGGAGATGCTCTTAATATTCTAGTCACTCCTTTCACAAAAGATGTCTCAACCTATTTCAAATTTGCATGTATCTAGAATTTGGACTAGGTTGAGACATCTTTTTGTGAACTGAGGAAATACGTTACTAGCTTGACATGTACATTATTTTTAGCCGAAGTCAATATTTGTAAGGTTTTTTACCAGATATATAGGAAGTCTTTGAGAAGGGATCAGACCGAAAATAATATTTATTCTGTAGCGGGCGATGTCATAGAGAATTCATTGGAAGACATTGAAAAATGTGACAGAATTAGCCTGCAGGTCGAGTATTGAGATTGCACGAAGTCGCTACTAGCAAGTCCCTTTTCGACGGATTTATCAGTTTTCTTAGTTTTTCAGAAAACTTGAAATCACTCTCCACCGTCTCCTAGGCAGTAGAAAACCGAGGCTTCTCTCTCCCAAGTTTTCTTCCTGGAACGCTGAGCAGAGCCGTGTAGTATTCTGTAGCCATTAGTGCATCTCCACCAGGAGCCTCCAAACGACCCCTGAAAGGCCCATTGGGAGTCCAGACACCAAAAACCGCCACCAGCGGCACCCCCAAAAACCACTTGGTCTACCCTCACCCAGGCAGCGCGCCGCGCTCACCCTCTTGGGCAGGAGGAGCAGGAGCCGGAGCAGGCGCATCAGCCTGCCGTCGACGCGCCGCCCTTCGATTGGACCGATGTGGACGACGTCGACGTGGATGAGCAGGAGCCGGAGCAGGCGGCTCCTTACCCCGGGCAAGAGCCGCCTCCGGAGCAGGTGCCAGCGCTGGAGCAGGAGCTACCACCGCCGCTGTGGCCAGACCAGGTGGTTGCCGTCAACTCGTTCGACACCTGGCGCAACGAGCAGGCAGCCCAATAGCTCAGGCTCGGGTACGAGGCGGTTGGCAACGTCGTCGATGCAACCATCTTGTAGGCCTCCATCGAAACCGCGGAGCGGGACGTTCGCTGCCGCGCCTTCATGGTCGTCGAGCGCGAGGCGTACGCCAACCTCAATGGTGTGGCCGCGGAGCGGAAGGATGCGGCCTCGATGGAGGCCGCACAGCAAGCGGCTCACGAGGAGCTGAACCGGATGCGCGAGGCAAGGCAGTCAGCAGCGAGGGAGGCAACTGCGAGGGAGGCCGAGCGTGAGAGGGCTGCCAGGGATGGCATGCGCCGGGCGGCGAGCGCGCTCCGGCAGGAGAGACGTGTCCACTCGCGCTTAGCCCAGGCAGCCCTGGCAGAAGAGGCGCCCAGGCACGACGACGAGGCAGGCCCAGTCGAAGTTTAGACTAGGGTTTAGATTAGGGTACCGTTTATAAGTTTAAATTAGGGTTGTTTGAATCTAAATTTAAGTTTCAATTCTAGCGCGCCATAGTGTTCGCCGAGCATCGGCATCATGCCCACAACATCATTTGCTCGCCTTTGGGATGGGCATTTGGGGTGCGCTGTTGTGGAGGGTCTCAAAATGTTGGGCATACACATGTCCGACACCTCCAATTGGGCGGGTGCCGGACCCGAGGCCGCCGGTGGAGATACTCTTAGAGAATCTCCACCGGGGGCCTCTAAACGACCCCCCAAAGGCCCTTTGGGGGACCGGACACGAAAAACCGCCACCAGCGGCACCCCCCAAAGGCTCGCCCCGAGCGATTTTGTGTCCGACAGGAGGCCCGATTGGGGGTGCCGGACATTGACCGGACATGGCCTCCGATAGGTGCGCCCCACTGATCATAGACGTAGGGCGCGAGGAGGTGCTGTAAATTACGCCGTGCAAGAGGTCGTTCCGCCCGCGTTAATGGCGACGCGTTTCTACAGGCGACGAAGCGACGGGACAGTGAGGCGTCTGCGGCACGCCTCGCAATTACGCCGGCGCCCAGGCTTTCCCGGCTTCCCAAGCGTCGGCGTGGCCGAATCGCGTCGCCGCCACATAACTCCGACGCGACGCGTACTCACCCACCCGCCGCTTCCCACCCAGTGCCACCGCTTCCCACCCTCCGTTTCCCGCCCCTCCCCGCCTATATAACACTCCTCTGCCGTGCAGCCTCACCACACCAAAGCTCGCCGTAGTGTCTCCGCCTCGCCAAGCACCATGCCTAGCCGCCTCCAAACCACCTGGTCCACCCTCACCCAGGCAGCGCGCCGCGCTCACCCTCTGGGGCAGGAGGAGGAGCCGGAGCAGGCGCCGGAGCAGGCGCTCCGCGGCAGCTGTAGCAGGAGCCGGCCCAAGATCCTTACCCTGGGCAGGAGCCGCCTCCGGAGGAGGAGTCTGCGCAGGAGCAGGAGCCGGCGCCGGAGCAGGAGCTGCCGCCGCCGCTGTGGCCCGACCAGGTGGTCGCCGTCAACTCCTTCGACACGTGGCGCGCCGAGCAGGCGGCCAGCCAATTCAGGCTCGGCTACGACGCGGTTGGCAACGCCGTTGAGGCCGCCATCATGAAGGTCTCCATCGCGACCGCGGAGCGAGCCGTTCGTTGCCGCACCTTCATGGCCGCCGAGCGCGCGGCGTACGCAGACCTCAACGCCATGGCCGCAGAGCGGGAGAATCCGGCCTCGATGGAGGCCGCCCAGCGGGCGGCTCACGAGGAGCTGAACCGGATGCGCGAGGCGAGGCAGGCAGCAGCTGCGAGGGATGCCGCGCGCGAGAGGGCTGTCAGGGATGACATGCGTCGGGCGGCGAGCGCGCTCGGCAGGAGAGGCGTGTCCGCTCGCGCCTAGCCCAGGAGAGCCAGAAGGCCTCCCTGGCAGGACAGGCGCCCCACTACGACGACGAGGCAGACCAGAGCGGCGGAGTTTAGAGTAGGGTTTAGCTTAGGGTTTAGATTAGGGTTTAAATTTCAATCGTTTAGTTTAAATTTGAATCGTTTAACTTTGAATCACTTAAATTCCATGTCGCTCGCAAGGTGTTTGGATCATGGCCGGCAACTCGGACCGTTTGGAGGGTGTCCCTTTGGAGGTGCCACTGTGGGCGGCCTCTAAATATTGCCCGGATACATGTCCGACACCCCAAAAGGAGTCTCAATTGGGGCTGCCGGACACACGTTTAGAGGCCCCTCGGTGGAGACGCTCTTACCCACACAAGCACCCAGGAGGCACAAGCGCACAGCAGCAAAACACCAAAGCGCACACGCTACGGAGGAAGAGGACGACATGGCTTTGCTGCTGCTGCTGCAGTGGTCACTTCTTTAACCCTCGCTCGCATCGCGTCGCACGCAGCCTTTATTGTGGTGCTTCTTCCTTGTGCGGCCAGCCAGCCGCCGCAGTGCACGACACACCACCGAGACTCCGGCACGGCTTAAAAGCGCCGCACACCTCCTCCGCCCTCGCCATTATTGCGCCGCGTGCAGCACCAGCAGTGCTCCACGCCTCCACCTTGCTCAAAGGTTTGTCCCTGCTGCGCTAGCTAGTCCCATGGATGGGCGGCGCAGCTAGTGTTCTTCCTTGGCGATTCTTGGCCCCCCTCTGGAGTGAGTCTGCGGCGGCGGAGCTGCGCTCTGAGGCGATGGGGGCGGTGCGCAGGGAGCAATGGGCCGTTCCCTTCCTGTGGGCGGCGGTTCTTGGGGTGGTGCTGCTGGGCGGCGGCGGGGTCGTCCGCGGCTTCGAGGAGGGTACCGCCGCGGTTTACATTGTCACCATGAAGCAGGCGGCGGCGTCCCACAAGCGCCTCGACCTGGAGATGGTTGGGAGAAGCAGTGTTTTCGGCGGCGGCGACGGCGGTGACGGGGATACTCCGGCCACCAGCATTTTCAGGAAGCCCAGGTGGGGGCTATTCTTAGCAGTAATTTCTCCGATTGTTTTCGCTTTATTCATTTCCACCTTTTGCAATTGGCGCGCCAGATTCCACAGTTTACCCTTGAAAGGAAATTTTCTTCCTCAGTTTATAAGGTTCTAGCACGTCTTGGGTGGTTTGGGGCAAACTCGATTGATTAGTATTACTCAGATTTCTTAATCTGCCAACAGCTCTGTATACGTTGTAATTGGTCGTTGGAATTCCTTTTTTTTACAAGGATTTTATTACCCCTTTTGACACCAATAGATGGATTGAAGTAGAACTGATGTAGAATGAAAAGTGCTTCAACCAAATATTTCATTAGGTCCACTTATCCCCGTAAGGTGAACAACTGTAGGTTCTTTACCGGTAATTAACCGATGCCACCTTTGGACTGTAGACTCCCAAGATATAAAACTACCATGTATCCTTTTTCTTAGAACAATTAGCTAGTGCGGTCGTCTTAACATTCATGTTAGGATGACTTTGTTGTCTATCATAACAGTAAAAAAAATTCACACCAGAAAAGAGAGAGAAGAAAAGTATCTCTCTACTTTTATCTACTTGGTGCAGAAATTTGTTTTGGCTAAAGATAGTATATTTTCTGAAGATTAATTATCGATTTAGCTTGTTATCTGATATGGCCCAGCAGTTCTTTTTCATGCAATACTCTATCTGGTTTCTTTCTCACACTGATATTAACCTGGTAATGCAGGCCTGGTTCACCCAAACCTATGAATTATGGCTCATACCTAGTTCACCTTCATGATTCTCTCCTGAAGAAAACACTAAGAGGAGAGTGCTACATTAAGTTTTACAGTTACCACTACTTGATTAATGGTTTTGCTGTTGTCCTCACTCCTCAACAGGTATCCAACTTTGTGTGTTTGTTCCTTGTGCTATTTCTGCTCTATCATTATATCATCCTGCATTATAACTTCTGATTCACTTGTCAAAGAAAAGAGCATTATTGCATGATGTCAACATTTCCAAAATAAGAAAAAATTATGAAATATGAAGTTAAACATTCATTATCATTGAATATTCCTTTTTGTGTGATCTTCTGTAGTTTGTTTCTCGCACCTTGAAAGCTGTTACCCCTGGTTTCGTGTTTCTTACCTGTTTTCAGGAACTTGTAGAAGATTGTTCACTCATTTCTTATCTATATTTTAACTGGTTTTCTGCTTGCATTAACAGGCAGAGAAACTATATAGGAGAAAAGAAGTGGCAAACATGATGTTGGATTTCTCCGTGAGGACTGCAACTACATATACACCTGAGTTCCTTGGCTTACCACAGGGTGCATGGGTGCAAGAAGGTGGCCCTCAATGTGCTGGCCAGGGTGTTGTTATTGGCCTCATTGATACAGGAATTGATCCAAATCACCCCAGCTTTGCAGATGACTTGACAACCGATAATTATCCAGTTCCTGCTCACTATGTTGGCAATTGTGAGGTTACGAATGATTTTCCATCTGGATCCTGCAATAGGAAGCTTGTTGGAGCTCGACATTTTGCAGCATCTGCAATAACCCGAGGAGTCTTTAATGCCTCTAAAGATCTTGCTTCACCATCTGATAGTGATGGCCACGGGACGTAAGTAATATTTTCTGATTTACCCATACCTGTCATTAATAATTGTAGAAAAGGAATGGTTTCTATTACTGTGTCTGGATGGGCAGTCAGACATGCGACTTTTTTGTTGAACGATTGTATTCTCCAGTAACCACAGTAATTCTTGTTGTTTGGCCATCCAACTCTTTACATTTATTCAGAAGTTTGTTTTAAATACTAGACACGGAATATCATTGTGGTCCAACAATCCATGAATGTAGCTTTGTTTCACTCTATCTTCTGTTTTTGCAATGAAGCTGGCCTAGTCTATTATCGGAATAATTTATGCAGAAGTTCTGGGAGAAACGGTTATTTACTGTTGATTTGTTTCCATTGTTTCTTTCTTTCAACTTCAATTGAAGTATCGCTTTTGATATGTGGACCAGTTGATCCGAGAATGTTGTTTTCTCATTTTAAGATTTGTACATACAGCCACACAGCATCCATCGCGGCTGGTAATCATGGAATTCCTGTTATTGTGGCTGGGCATCACTTTGGGAATGCAAGTGGAATGGCTCCTCGTGCACAGTAAGTCTACTACTTTTGGTTAGAGATATATGTATGATTCTGTTTATTACCAAATATATAACAATATTATGTTTTAGCATTGCTGTCTATAAAGCTCTGTACAAAGGCTTTGGAGGTTTTGCTGCTGATGTAGTGGCTGCAATAGATCAGGTAATGACCCTTCTGCATGTTGATTATATGCTGTAAACACAAAATTATTGACCCATTTTAGAATGTGATCCTCAGCGGTGCAAAAGGACATGTTGATAATCGTCTAATAGGCTTGAGATCCCAGGACATGAGTTATCTGTTGCATATACTAGCTAATCAAGACGGGGAATGTGAGCCTATTTTTACTGAACAAATCTACAATAGGAAGTCAAATTCTGTGATGACCAAATGTAAATGTGTTGACTACAAATGTAGTGTGCTTTGGATATATATGTATGTTGGGAGTTTACATGCCATCATTTAAAACTTTGGGTGTGGTATTCTTGGCAAAGCTCTGCCAACTTGGGTAGAAGCATTGCAAATTTCTAATTAAGAAACATATCTTGCAGCATTGTTGACAACAATACCTTTTGCAGGCAGCTGAAGATAATGTGGATATAATCAGCTTATCCATTACCCCTAATAGGAGGCCTCCTGGATTGGCTACATTCTTTAATCCAATTGATATGGCTCTAATGTCAGCTGTGAAAGCTGGCATATTTGTTGTGCAAGCTGCAGGAAATACTGGTCCTTCCCCTAAGAGCATGTCTTCATACAGTCCGTGGATTTTTACTGTAGGCGCTTCTGCTCATGATAGGGAGTATAACAATTATGTTGTACTTGGCAACAATCTGACCATTCCAGGAGTTGGCCTTGCTCGTAAGTTCCTGTCAAGTTGTCTGATTATGTGACGTGCACAACTGCACATAGCTATCTATTTAACCTGTCTTAAATTGCAAACACAGCTGGAACAGATGGCGATTCCATGTACAATCTAATTGCTGCACCTCATGCACTGATCAATTATACCACCAGTCCTATTGAAATGTCTATAGGAGAGTGCCAAGATTCAAGCCACCTAGATAAAGATCTGATAAAGGGGAAGATACTGGTATGCAGCTATTCCATCAGATTTGTACTTGGCCTCTCTTCTGTGAAGCAAGCTTTAGATACAGCAAAGAAGGTCAGCTCTGCAGGAGTTATATTCTACTTGGACCCTTTCGTCCTTGGTTTCCAGCTGAACCCAACTCCAATGGATATACCTGGACTTATAATACCATCATCTGATGACTCTAAGGTATGGCAAGCAATGCCCAATGCTCCAGCCTTCTTAATCTTATCGTTTTATCTTCTCAATATAACTTTGATCACTCATGTTTCATGTCCTGCTTAAGTTATCGTACACTAGGTTTCGCTTTTCTTTATAAGCTTGTGGTTCTATCGTAGGCTCTGTTTGGCATTGCGGTGTATTATGATAATCCTGTTCGCCTAACTAGCTTTTGCCCAATGTATGTTTGTGTAACCAACTTATTTCTACTTCAGTGGTTATTTTTCCACAGTAGATTTAAAATAAGTTCACCACGACACAGTTCGGCAACCTATGTGTCAACAATGGTACTGAGGATAATCATGGCACTTCTTTGATAGATTATTTGGACATGGTAAATCTATCAAGTGGTTAAAATGTTTAAATGCTTATCCAGTTCTTGCAAAATCTTGTAAACTTATCTAGTTTCTTGAACTTCTGTTAATTTTAGTCCAGACACCTTTTAGTTACTGATTTTGTTAAGCTTATTTTGCACCCTTTTTCCCCCTGTTTTTTTTGCTCTGTTAGTTTTCATTTGCGAGACTGCTCTGGTAATACAATGTAAATTCTTGTTTACTTCTTGTTTTTATATAGATTGCATTACTCATATGAGACTTGATAATTTATATTTCTTATGGAAAATTAGGGTGCTAACATACGTGCCTCAATGTTACCAGATATTCCTAAGTTATTACAATGATTCCCTTGTAAGAGATGAAACGTCAAACAGAATTGTCAACTTTGGTGCAGTTGCAAAAATACTAGGAGGTCTGAATCCAAATTATGACATTTCTTCACCAAAAGTTATGTTTTATTCTGCAAGGGGTCCTGACCCAGAGGACAACACATTGGCCAATGCTGATATCTTGAAACCAAATCTTATAGCACCTGGCAGTTCCATCTGGGGTGCTTGGAGTTCGCTTGGATTAGATTCTGCTGAATTTGCAGGTAATTTTACAATGTACCTTGTGTTCCATTAAAAACTGAAATTTTCTTACTCAAGAGCATCAAACCTATAAATTGCACATGTTTCCACTTTTTTTACCTTCTCTTCCCCACTCTGTTAGGTGCTACAAATATGTATTCAGTAGATAGAGGCCATATGAGGACTAAATTGTAAACTTGATTGTTTCCTTAAATGGTCCTCGCCCCTCAGATTGTTGGAAAACTGCCTCTTTTTGTGAAAGAAAGCATTGCATGCATTGACTAGCAATTTTCTATTTGAAATCAAAAGTCCAGGTCCTGCTCTGATGTGATATACTGGAATTACTGATGACATTTTTACCATTAATACGATCTTGCTTTGCATTGGACTCCGACTTAATGTTGGACCTTCTATTACGATACAGAAACCATGATGGTTTTCTGATTTTACTTTTCAGGTGAAAGTTTTGCGATGCTATCTGGGACAAGTATGGCTGCGCCACACGTTGCTGGCCTTGCTGCTCTAATCAAGCAGAAGTTTCCTTCTTTTAGCCCAGCAGCTATAGGTTCCGCGCTGTCTACTACTACAACTCTCAGCGACAGGCAAGGAAACCCAATCATGTCACAGCGAACATACAGCAACCCGGACACGACACAGACTCCAGCTACAGCTTTTGACATGGGGAATGGGTTCGCCAATGCTACTGCTGCTTTGGACCCTGGGCTCATATTTGATTGTAGTAAGTTCATTGGTGCCTCTCTCTAGGTTCTGACTGTAGTATCCTTCCCTTCAAGATACATTTTGTGTTCGACAAACATAACTTGCACCTAACGCATTTTTTTTTCCTTGGGTAAATTACAGGTTATGACGACTACTTCTCCTTTCTGTGTGGTATAAATGGTTCTGCTCCAGTAGTGAAGAATTACACCGGCAATGACTGCGGGGTCTCCACCATGACTGGAGCAGACCTAAACCTACCCTCAATCACCATAGCAGTGCTCAACCAGTCGAGAACAATAACAAGAACGGTCACCAATGTGGCGAGCGACGAGAACTACACGGTCAGTTGCAACGCTCCTTATGGAGTGGCGGTGTCTGCAGCGCCGACGCAGTTCTTCCTCCCCAGCGGGCAGAAGCAGGTGGTGACCTTCGTGGTGAACGCTACCATGAAGAATTCTTCTGCGAGCTTTGGGATGGTTGGGTTCTACGGCAACAGGGGTCACCAGGTGGTCATTCCGTTCTCGGTCATGTCCAAAGTTGTGTACAGTTTGTGACAACCGATAAGCTGACGCTGTCCTATGGAGACCTGACTGATCCAGTATACGCAGCGGCGACCTGACTGTTTGGGGCTAGAATGACCATGATTTGTTTAGTTGTTTTTCGGTGTACATTTTGAAGCATGTTTGTGTTTATGTAAGTAGATGAACAATAACTGCAGAACGCCCCTCTTTTGACGAATGAGAAATCCTTTTTTTGCAGAAGTCTTTGCATCTATGTATACCATTTTGCGTAGAAGAAGATTTCCTTTGTCCCTGATGACACATCTTATTGTGTTCGTGAGCCATCATCACGTTATGGATTTTGTATGTTGGATGTCTCTCCTACTTGTGCTATATATTTGGTAACGTATCACCAAAGGGGTGGTGGCGCAGTTGGCTAGCGCGTAGGTCTCATAGCTAATGCGAGTGATCCTGAGGTCGAGAGTTCGAGCCTCTCTCACCCCAAAGCGATGAAGAAATGCTCATGTGACAACTTGGGTCGTCACAATAATCTGATACAGATGATATGAGCTACCCTGAGCTTTAATTTTTTCTTTTAATTTTGTATATGACGAAATGCCCCGATTCAGATGATATGAGCTACACTGAGTCTTATTTTTTTTCTTTCAATTTTGAATATGACGAAATGCTCATGTGACGACGTTAGATAAATTCAATAAACGATTTCCATTTTTTACAACGGTGATGCATGCTTACATATGTTCGTTTCTACTACCGTTGGAGTTACACCTATCTGTGGAGAAACCTGGCAAAGTCGTTTGAAAGATGATGGCAATGGGGAAAGTTCTAGTCTGCACATATATAAATTTGCCCACGCGATTATGTAACTCGTTCCGTAACTCATTTTTTGCTCATGCAATCATGTTTCATTTATGAAAGTAAAAAATAGTAAGTTTCTAGTACTCATTAACTGCATGAACTGTTTTGATAATTTGTACAACTTATGGATTTTACTAGTATGTTTAAAAAAGCTAGATAAGGTATAACCCATGTTCCAATTTTCTCTCTCTAATAACCATGAAACGCCGGGTAATTGGAAACTGAGCATAGGGTACCCCATTCTGAATGTGTGCGTCAAAACATGCCAAAAGAGTGCAGCTACACCTCACCTGTTATTATTTGGGATAGAAAATATTGACAAGAGTTAAACGGATTTCATTTCGGTTAGCTTTTCTGCAGTCATTATCGGCTCGAAAAAAGAATACCCTGAAATGCCCAGTTCGAAAAATAAAACCCGAAAACCCTTCTTCTTGCTCGTTATCCTCAACGAAAAATCTTGGTGCCCAGCCAGCCCGCCTAACCATGGAACGCAGAGGCTAGCTCACTCTTAGCCCCCCAGCACCTGAATCCAGATAACTCTCTCCTCATCTTGAACCCCCTCTTCGCAGCTTCTTCATCCCCATCGAACTCGAAGCCGCGGTTAGCGCCGACCGCTGCGTCGGGCGAAGGGCCATGGCGTCTTGCTCCCACCCTTGGCTCTTCCCAGGCACCGTCTTGTTCCTCATTTCAACCTCCGTTCTGCTGTGCAAATTGAGCTCCCCCGCTAACCCAGTTTTCCGTTGAACGCTCTGCAGGCATGTCGCCGCCGCCGGCTGCCTCCACCGCCGGGCCGGTTTCCCGCTTCTGCAAGTATTCGGTAATTACCGACCTCGATGCCTCAGTTTTTCCAAAATTACTGCGCCTGCTTACTCTCTGTGCTAATATTTTGTTTCATTCCGTGCCTGCGCAGAAGGTGTTTGCTAGTTTGCCTCAGCGGAGAAAAGCAGGGCGAGTTGCGCCGAGCAGGACGCGGAGAGGCAGGATCAGGTGTGTCAAGGACGAGTCTCTCCATTTTGATCCGTCCAAGATTGAAGCGCCACCGTACTCCAGCTACTTAGACTCCACGTCTGGTCAGCTCGAGCCGGCGTCGGGTGCCCGGGCAAGCATACCTGGGCAGGAGTACTGGCCGGAGGGCACCGCAGCTCAGATGCGTGCTGCCCGTGCGCCTGCACCGGTTGGGGAATCGGCCGGGACTCCGTCTCTTGGCAAGAAGCCCGGGAGTAGGAGGAAAGGGTACAAGGGGCAGGTAGGATCAGCGTCAGCAGCGGATGGTGCGGAGACCAGTGGTGATGATGGGGAGTTCATTGTGGCCACTGAGGTTCCACTAGATGATACGTTGGAGGAAACACATGATTCACTGGATGAATATGTCATCTACGAGGCGCCCAAGGAAGAGAGTTTGAGTGAGTATGAGATGGACAAGATGATGGGACGGCCACACCCATTTGTCGACCCAGCAAAGGCGATGTTGGCAGGGGAACCGAAATCGAGCGAAGAGCTCTGGTGGAATTGGAGGAGGAAGTCTGAGACAGAAATGTGGTCAAGATGGCAGAGGAGGCGTCCAGATGTTGACACGGTTAGTACTCAACCGATTGAACTTAATAAATATAGAATGTGATGTTTTATTTATTGCCGCTGTTTACCTGTCGTCAACATGGTCACATAGTAGAATATAAGTTCCACAACAGAGATCATATTCTTCTACTGCACCACTATTGCGACGATTTGCAATGGTAGTACTTTCCTAGGCTTTCTATGCCCAATTCAGACAGCACATGTACAAGCCACGTTAGGGCACAACGATGCCCTTGTGTCCTTCTGTCATTCTGCATATGTGGTGCGCAATCGTTGCGAGGTTCAAGCTAGCTTATCATGCGTTTTCAATGCATCTTCTCACGAGAAACTTGAATGTGAACGGAGTGGTGTAGGTTGTGACAGAAACAAGATTTTGTGGATGATATCAGATGAATAGATATATGCACATAATTTTTAGGACGTCCAATAGCCTAAACTATCACTAAAGTAGGGGTTCAACTGAACCCCCACATCTCATATTAAATATGCCACTGGGTATATACACGTGTCGCTGGCACATATGGCTTGAAATCTTTATGTTGTTGTACAGTTTACTGGCTCATGGTATGTTCCAGATTCGCTTTCTTCTTTTTCATTTTGTCCTAGTTCATGTTTGTATTTATGTGTACTTCCAGCTCTATGGCATGCTTCAGTTTCAATCCACATTATAATTCTTGTTTTGTTATGCTAGGTCTTTGCAAAGGCAATGGCCGAGACTGGGCAGATTAAAATATTTGGAGACCACCCTACAAGAACAGAAGCTGCTCTTGCCAAGACAAGAAGGCATTTACACAAAGAGGAAAGGTTGACTAAATATGACTATTGTTTTCTCTTAAGTCTGCGAAAGCTTTGTTGGACCCCTTTATTGCACATGTGCAGTTGTTCACACCTTTTATTTGAAGGCTAGATTGTTATTGTTCTTCCAATATACTTGAAATGCTTGTAGCATTGTGCTCATTGTTCCGTCGTACTTTCAGACACTCATTTAAACATATCTAGTTTTTCCAATTTCGCGTTCTGTCATAACAATGGCAGAACATTATATAGGTCAAATACCACAGGTTTACACTCACTAACCTGTTTTTTTCTTATTGGTTAAAATTGCACTGTTCTAGTTATGAATATCGTGTGCATGGTAAATACAAAAAAATCAGCATTAAATTTTCATGGTATGGTTTTCAGGACTTAAGTGCTATCTTGTTTACCAGTGGCTTTATATTTGATATGCAATAAACACAGGTTAGAAGCAGAGCAAAAGAGACTAGAAGAAATAGGACCAATAGCATACTATTCAGAGTGGGTCGAAGCATATAAACAAAAGGACACATCATGGGAAGCCATACAGAAGCACTTTGAGGAGACTGGCGAAGATATGACTACTCAACTTATTACAATGTTTCAACACCAAACTGCCGGTGAATTTCGTACTATGATGGGCACTGATGTTCGTATACAACGAGATCCTTTGGCAATGAGGATGCGTGAAGACCAGATTAAACAGAGTATTTATTCTGTTACTCAAATTCTGTTTTATCTTATCTTCCTGCAAAGCTGTTTTTTCTTAATAGTTATATGCAGTTGATCTTACATTGCCTTCTTCCAATAATCATGTCAGGTTTAGTTCACCCCCTTGCTTAGGGGCCAAGTCCACAAAACCCTCTTAGCTTTAAAACTGTCTAAGCGCCCCCTGTAAGGCATTGGATACCGTTTAAATAATTCCCTCGACCACATCACTGTCCACAGTGGCAAAACCACTCTCAAAACCATCTCGGGGTAACCTCCTGCCTCTCACCGGGTTGATCCATTAAAAGAAGTCATTGGGAAGCTGATATCTTGCCATTCTTATTATGTTTAAGAAACTTTGAACAACTGATATCTTGCCATATCTAAATTATTGATGTATGCTCTGCTCTCTGAATAAATTAAAGAACATTTTATTTAGCTGATGCAACTACTAGGGTATGTAACAACTTGGACTTAATCTTGTGATGTTCAACTATGCAGTCTGGGGTGGTGATCCTGTTTACCCAACTGTGAACTATGTTCAGGATCCTGATGAAGTGATTGACTACAGGGGTCCGGAATTTCATGAGCCCACCCCTGAGGTTGTACCTTATTTGATGGAGGTATGTGATAGCACTTCCACATAATTTTTAGCATTTCACACTGCCAAGTAGTGTAGTTTACTAGATTCATGGTATTGGGTTGTTATTATTTTGGAGATCCATAACACCGTACGTATGAATTTGCTTTCTAATTGTAATTATTCGTATATAACACAGCACTGAACACTTACAATGTTAAACATGTGACGTGTGTCCCTAATGGGAGTTATGTTTCGGCTCAGCAATTGTACCCTAACTTTATGCATTGCACTTCCTCCTTTCAGCATGGAATAATGATCACGAAGGAAGAAATGGATGCACGTTTGAATGAAGAGCAGGAAGACATCAATCAAGACATCACGGTATACCTTAAATTGTACTACTGATTTGTCTATAACTGATTGTTTGTACAGGTCCCGCAAAGTCCTCGTTTACTTATCCTTGTTCTGCTCTACTGACAGTACATTCCTGAAGTCAAAGATCCCATGTCTACTGCTGTTGATATTGGAGAGCATTCTGTGAGTGTCCATTCTAATTGCTTCCTTTTTAGCTTACAAAACCGTCTCAGTCCATGCATATCATGTAGGAAAACAAAATGATTTTGCATCGTTGGTTTCATTTTGTTCATTATTTTTTGTGGAGATTTTATTTCTGTCATACCTACAAGATATGTGAACTATAGAAACATGTTGAACATCTTATGCATTATTTTTTTTTGTTATAATCTGACTGTGATACATTCTACTTTCCAAAAAGTACAATGAAGACAGTGATGATGAGGAGGAGGTTGACAAAACTGCTGCACAGCCTGTGTCGCTAGAGGTATCTTACTGAACTATTTTACTGGTGAAAACATAGACATTCTGCAGTTGCCATTGTAATATTGCATGAATGGTTATATTACGTGCAATCACAACAATAGAAGAATATGTCAGTTTGCATAGATGCTTATGGGAAGCTGGATGTTGAATATTTTTGTAATACTGGGGCACCAAATAAATGGGATGAGATGGCTATTAAATATCAACACTTCTCTTATTCTAAGGCTTACAACTCCTTGAATTCATCTGCTCTACATATAGGATGAGGAAGATGGTGGGGATGAGGCTGAGGAAGTTGACGGGAAAGTGACTAAGAACTGGAGTGTTTTAAAAACTACTGGACAAGATGAAAAACCAAAGGTACCTTTATAAGCATTTTTTTTCCTGATGGTAACAGATTCCTGGTGTCTTTTGGAATTTAGAAACACTGAAATGATAATTCTTGTTGGTCTCATTGGATATCTTACTTAATTGTGTGTATATGTTCTAGTTTTTTTTACTTATGCAGGGCAGGCAACTGTAGAAACTTCTATTTCAGATGACAATGTTTGTTTTTTCTCTTTCCAGGAAAAGTTAAAGAAAGACCAGCTCTCACTTAAAGATGCTATTAATGATTCTGAGAACCTTACTGATTTCCTTATGGACTTCAAAGAAGATGAGTAATACTGTGGGCGTTTATTTTCGTTTGTGCGCATGACACAAGGTGAGTAATTAGGCATGTGTATAAAGTGATCTTTATTATTACTCTTTGAGAAATTTGAGCAAATTAACTATAGCTTGTCCAGTCTCGAAAATCCTGAGCCAGAATTACTCTGTGTTCCATGAATTTGGCTGAGTTTCTATGTTTAGTTGCTAAAAACATGTAGCACAACAGTAGTATAATGTGTAGTACAACAGTAATATTAAATGGTACAATTATTCTTTGGAGTGAAAGCATAAAATATGTTGCACTGATCGAAATAGCATTAAGCCTTCCTATTCTGCTTTCCAAGGCTCGAAGCTGCATCCTTAATATGCCCAAGGGATTCAGCAAAGTCGTCCAGAAGTTCATCACAGTCTGGAAACTGCGCCTCATCCAGTGCTAGATTTACCATGATGGTGTTGACATAACTTTGAAAATTCACAGTTAGGGCCTACATAAGAAAACCAAACAATTAATTATAAGAACAAAAGGCCTATGAGATTTGCTGTTGTAGGACAACTAGCATGTTAGTCTATTAATTTAATTCTAACACACAATCATATATTTGCAGGGCTTACTTCTGGAGGCCCATAGCCGCTGGGGGCGATGAAGACAACTGGATGCCCACAAAACTCCACCTGTTCAACCGGGCCAGTCATGTTGGAGAAGGATATGGTAGTGTGGGAGATCATACGATGGAAGATTGCCGCCGCTGCCTGTTAGAGCAACATGTTGCAGTGCTGTTAGTAACACACGGATCCGAATGGATGAAAACTTGATAGGAGTAGATTAGAAAACCAGAAAGCTGACGGCACTCTTCGATAGCTAGTTACATTTGTACTGAGATATGAAGGATAAATATATCTACCTTGAGTCCGAAAACTTTGAGGATCACTTATGCGGCTAGATGTGTGAACACCACCTCCAGCGAGCTCTTCTTCCTGACCACGACCTTCTTCGCCTTGCGAACATAGTCCAGCGGGTCGCTTCGCATGCCTATGAAGAAGGGGAGGATGATGAAGCCGAGCTTGTTCCCCCATTTCACGTCGCTTCCCTTGCCAGACTCTATCATGTTAACACATGCCTGCTCATGGGTACCAAGAATTGAATTTAAGATGACCAGTCCTGCTCTTCGAATTTATCGCAGAAATATGAATTAATACTGTCTTATTACGTGCAGGCTTGTGGTTGGCCTTAAGTTGACGAGAAGTATTGAGCGCACACGTATCTCCTTGTCGCTGTCACCTGATGAACAAGAGGGAACAAGTAGCGCCAGTCACTATTCAGTTAGGAGTAGGAGCCTGCAATAGTACTCCATCCGTTTCAATTTAATTGACTTGCTATGCACTAAATATGGATGTATCTAGACATGTTACATGTATAGATACATGCACATGTGATGGATAGCAAGTCAATTAAATTGGAACGGATGGATACATTACTAACGCTATAGCTTTTGCGAATAGATCACCTGACTTCCGGAAGTAATAGCGTGACAGGGCAGCGTACGTGACTCCAACCAACACATCGTTAACTGTCTGCAGCATGACATGGAGAAAAGCAGTGGCGGAACCAGAAAATTTTGTTTGCTGGGGCGAACTCATTTGCGGGCAAGAAAAATTAACACACGAATACATGTACTAGATAAGAATCATGAAATGAGCGGTACTCGAAAGATTCAATTGTCATGATCAACGAAGTACAATTAAAAAAACATTACTAAAAAAATAAACTTGCGAAATGTGCTTGCGAAATCAAATTTGAGCTAAATTGAGTGCTATGCATATAACTTCTGCTATTGCATTTGCATATCATATTTCCATCAAGACATGAATTAATCTACAAATGTGGAGAAATATACCTGCTGATTGTTGCCGCAATCGCGTGACTGCTTGCGGTTCCCCGACGTTCATGCGCCGTCTTTTGCCGCCGCCTCTGCCTCCATGTTTAGCCTAACCTCCTCAGCCTCCGCCTCCACCAATTCATTGTATTTATCTATGTCCATGTCACTGTCGTAATCCATCGTCGCCTCGTTGGTGGCCGGACCGACGGACCGCCGATTGGAGCAACCGAGCTCCGAGCTCCGGCCTCCGAGCAGAGAAGGAGGAGGCACTGGGGGGAGGCATGCCAAGCAGAAGCAGGGGCAGTGTGCTGCGCAGGAAAGGGGAGGCCGGAGGCGTCTTGGCGGGCGCGGCGGCGGCGGGAGCAGCAGGGGCGGGTCGAGCAACACTAGGGATTTGGAGTGATTGGAGAATTTTGGTCGATTGAGAAACGAGTGAACGATCGATTAGGTCGTGTACGTTCTGAGTTCTGACTGCTATGCTCTACTGGGTCTGAATTGTGAGGCCCATTTTCCTTTGCTGCCCCTCCTCTTTTTTTCACGTGCTCCCTTATCAATTTCATTAAAAAAAAATTTGCAGGGAATTTCATTAATTTTCAACCTGGGGCTGCAGCGATCTATATTCAGCTTGCCGCCGGCGACCTGGGGCGGTCGCCCCAGCTTGCCCCAGTGGTGGTTCCGCCACTGGAGAAAAGCATAGTGTTTTTCCCTGTGAGTTCCGTTACTTAAATAAGGAAAATTAAGTTGCAACAGGTAAGCCACGAATAGAGAAAAATAGTAACTTGAGATGGTCTGTTGACATCAAAATTAATTTAATTAATTATAAACACGTAAACGGATGTACGGTTTTCGGTGAACTTTTGAAATCTGATAAATTTGGTCTCACATCCACCTGCCAAAGCAATATGATGGGGGGCGTTGGTATCGGCACACGTTGTAGTTTAGCTAGCACAAAATTCTAGAAAATAAGGAAATTTAAAATGTATATGAAAAATGGGAAAAACACATGAAACACTAAACTATTTAGGAGAATGTCGTAAAATTTGTAAAGAAGGATGTTTAGACAATTTAAATATTCCATTAAACTTATAAAATGGTAATAACTAAATAATGTTCCAGAAATATAGATACATAAAATCCTCAAAATTATTATAATCCAAAGAGTTAAAGAAATTCACAAAATCTCTATGGGAGTTCATGAAAAATAGATACTTCTATATATTTTCATTATTGTTGGTAAAATAACTTGTGTGGTTTCCTCTAACTTACAATAAAAAACAATAACGATATCACATATTTATAGTTTTCGTTTTTATTGTAAAATCTAAGATTTCTTAGAAATATCTATGTTTTCTAATAAATCCGAAGTTCTTAAGAAAGGTTTTTCCTTGACTTAATTTTTTCCATTTCTAATTGATTCTTAGATATTATTGATTGGATTTCAAGGACCAAATCCAGATCACCTACAGTTAAATGTAACCATCTAAGGGAGAAGAATTTTTCTTCTTCTTTATAGTAACCATCTAACCATATTGCTCTAAGGTGTTTGATACACATATATCTTAACATGGACTGGGAAATGTGGGAGGAGAGGTCTTTACTTGCACCATGTTGCATGTTTGGGACGGTTTTAATTTCAGAACTCGGCGACATATATGCACTTCCACCTCAGCAAAAGATCGAAAAAAGCTCTTACGCATTTCATGGCGTTCTTGACAAACTTGACGTCGTCGAGGCTAAGGCTCCGATGCACGATGCGTTTCCGCTGAGACTCCCCATGGTTCACCCGCTTGAACAGCGTGTGCGGGTCTTTCAGGTACAGTATCGTTGCGAAGAAGGACCATTGCTGCTGCTCAATCAATCGGTGCAGCGTGTGCGGGTCTTTCCGCAGGCTGGTGGTGGCAGCTGCCGCCTCCATTGCTGCTGCTCAATCAATCGGTGCAGTTGATCGGCGCGGCGCGCGGGTATATATCATACATTCATACTGCACCGCGCCAGGAGCGCCCCGTGTGTGCTATAGGTAGGATTGTACAGCGAGTCTGATTTCCATCTTTTCCAACGGCCAACTAATCAGAGTGTTAATTCGCGAGAACTCTGACACAGACTGCTAGATCCTTTATGTTTGTTTGACGAACACCTAGAATAGATCGTCTTTTTTTGGAACGGTTCGTCGATGTGAATGCCCATGTGATTTTCACTCCGATTGACTGATTGATAGCTGTAACCATCATCACCGGTTAAAGATAAGGCAAATGATACTCTCGTAGTTTTGGTTATTAATTATGTCGAGATTGAAATTGCTCAAAATAGTCAGTATGACGTGCAAGCCTTGATAACTGTTGATCACCTTGCAAGGTTATGTATTCAGCGACCTAATGTCGATCGAGTATCACTCGTTTGTTAGAGTATATGCCTATCTCTGTACTGAGTCATTACAGAGTGGTTTATACGAAGTAGAAACCTCCGAGACTGGGGATTTAATATGTGGAACAAAACTCTTAATTTTATATACTATAATAATTAAGAAACATGTATGCACTATATATCAGTTGAATCATATGCCGTATGAATCAGTCTCGACGCAGAGGCGAGGGCTGCTTCCACTCTTTGGGAGAAAATACATTGAAACATGGGTTTCACATAGAGAAAAATTCAGCAACAGTCATTGAACTTGAGCCGTGGTCTCACTTTGGTCATTGATATTCTGAATACCCTAAATACGGTCATGGAAGTCGCTGAATGGGTTCAGTATGGTCACTGGTACAATTTGGTGTACGTATTTTGCTTAGCTGGCATACAGTTGACCGATTGACCGCCACCGTGGCTATAATTAGTGTAGCCTACATGGCAAAATACGTACACTAAATTGTATCGGTGACCATACTGAACCCCTTCAGCAACTTCCATGACCGTATTTAGGGTATTCAGAATATCAATGACCAAAGTGAGACCACGGCTCAAGTTCTGAATTTTTCTCTTTCACATATTAGGAGTAAGGCAGTAGACCAGTAGTTATTGTACATTGCTGATCTGGTCGTTCTATGACTACGATCGATCGGGTGTGTAACTGTGTATATGAGGTTAGCGTGAACTGTATCGATGGATACTGGTATTTCACAGTCAGCTCAAGGCATCATGCGTTTCAACCTGTCACGAACCAAATCTAATTATCTAGGTGGAGTCGTGGCATAGCATTGATTGGGCAAGCATGATAACTTTATATTTGAACATTGAAGAGAAAGAGATGGGCAGACAATTTTATCGGTGGACTAATTTTCGACGCAAAATACATCATATTTTTTAGGCTGCGCAGAAATACAAAGTGAAAATCTGAAGTAGTGAATAGTGCAAAAAATTAAATCTCACGAATTTGTCAGATTTGTCTTTTTGTATGGCTCAAAATACAAGGTGTTTTGAGTTAGTAATATTCTCCAGGTTGGTAAAATACATCATATCAACATATATAATACTTTGAATTTTTAAAGGACCGTGCTAACAAGGGCAGATGTGTCGGATTATCTTTCCGTGAGCACGAATATATTATGATATGTAAACATGCATCCATGCAGCCACGTAGGTTCATTTTGATTTTCTATCTTTAAAATAATTTATCTCTTAGCCATAAATGAAATTCAGATCTGTTTTCACGGTTGGCTTTATTTCGACGAGATTTTTAAAACTAGATTCCATCTTGATATGTTTTGTCAAAAAATATCCAACCCTAGCACTAGATTATACCTACTTAGTCATAAGATATTGATTAATCGGCTAAAAGATTAAATCAAATGGTTGTCCGGCTGTTTGAACTTGTCAACTCACCAACGTAACCCTTTGGTGACGTCAATTCCAAATTTTACGTATTTAGAGTGATCTAATCCTCACTCTTTGAACGTGTAGATCATAAGAATGGCATAAACATGTAAAAAATTACTTGGTAACTATGCATTATTATTAAACCTGGCCGCCGACAACCCTAACTCGGGAGGGTTCTGAAGCTCTTCCCGGCACCCTGCCAGAGAGGGGAATCATCACCGGAGGGCTCTACATCGACATGCCTGCCTCCGGAGTGATGTGTGAGTAGTTCATCCTTAGACTATGGGTCCATAGCATTAGCTAGATGGTTGTCTTCTCCTCTTGTGCCATCATGTTTAGATCTTGTGAGCTGCCTATTATGATCAAGATCATATTATTGTAATGCTACATGTTGTGTTTGCTGGGATCCGATCAATATTGATACTATGTCAAGTTGATTATTGAATTGTCATATACATGTTATTTATGATCTTGCATGCTCTCCGTTCCTTGTTGATACTCTGGCCAAGTTGATGCTTGTGACTCTAAGAGGGAGTATTTATGCTAGATAGTGGGTTCAGTCTCCATTTAATCTGGGGGAGTGACAACAACCTCTAAGGTTGTGGATGTGCTGTTGCCATTAGGGGTAAAACAGCGATGCATTGTCTAAGGATAATTGTGTTGCTTACATTATGCACTTTACTTAATGCAATAGTCTATTGCTTGCAACTCAATACTGAAAGGGGTGCGGATGCTAACCTGAAGGTGGACTATTTAGTCACAGATGCATGATGGATAGCGGTCTGTGTACCATGTTGTAATGCCCAAGTAAATCTCATTGTACCGTCATAACTTGTACATGCATTGTTATGCATTTATCAATATTGTCAATTGCCCAGCTGTAATTTGTTTACCTAGCATGTTAGTTATCTTTTATGGAGAGACACCACTAGTGAACTGTGGACCCTGGTCCATTCTTTTACATCTGATAATACAACCTACTGCAATAATTGTTCTCATTCATTCTCTACAAACAAACATCATTTTACACACTATACGTCTAATCCTTTGTTTTCAGCAAGCCGGTGAGATTGACAACCTCACTGTTAAGTTGGGGCAAAGTATTTTGGTTGTGTTGTGTGCAGGTTCCAAATCAACCGTTGATACGTCTCAAACGTATCTATAATTTCTGATGTTTCATGCTTGTTTTATATCAATGTCACATGTTTTATATGCATTATATATCACTATTATACATTTTCTGGAACTAACCTATTAACAAGATGCCACGGTGCCAGTTCCTGTTTATTTTGTTTGTGCATTGCAGAAAAGGTCAAAAAATTAAAGTGCTCAGAAAAATCTGGAAACATTCCAGAAATTTTAAAATGCCAAAATACTTCGTGGGCCAAAAGGACAGCTCCGGGAGAGGCCTAGAAGACCCCGAACCACGCTAGGGCACAGACCAGAAGAATCTGGCCTGACCCGCGCCACCACATGGTGAGGCCGCCTCGGGCGTCGCCTCGCGCCGCCCTTTGGACCATATATTGCCCCCGCGGAGAAAATCCTAACCCCTGAAGGATTTCGCAAAATACGACTCCGAGCTCCGCCGCCATCCAGAACAAGTTTCGGGGCTCATATAGCTCTATGTGCATCCGTTGCATGTCAAGACTTCCTCTTGTCTAATGATCACTTATATCTTTGTGAGACTATCTTCCATTGGCCTTCCAAACCCCCATTAATGTTCTCTTAGCCATAACATCCTGGTGCCAATACCAAATGCTTACGCTCACTGGTTGATTAGGCTTCAAAACAGTTGATTCATGACGTTCATGTTTATTTTTACTTGACTGGATCCGTACTCTATGTTGTGAAAATTTTCTTGATGCTTGGAATTGAATGATAGAACTCCTAAACTGGATATTTAAAACATCTTTAATGAACCTTGTATGGTTTCATGTCTTTAAAAGCAATCATTCAAGAAAACTTTTAGCTTGTTTAACTAACTTGCTTTATTATCTCTTATTTAATATCAATTATTGACATTTGCTTTGAATGATTTGATCTCAGATCACATGCCTTACATCACTATTAGATCAAGATTATGTTGGTAGCATGTCAATTCAGAACTTATTTTGTTTTTATCGTTTACCTACTCGAGGACGAGTAGGAACTAAGCTTGGGGATGCTTGATACGTCTCAAACGTATATATAATTTCTGATGTTTCATGCTTGTTTTATATCAATGTCACATGTTTTATATGCATTATATATCACTATTATACATTTTATGAAACTAACCTATTAACAAGATGCCACAGTGCCAGTTCCTGTTTATTTTGTTTGTGCATTGCAGAAAGGGTCAAAAAATGAAAGTGCTCAGAAAAATCTGGAAACATTCCAGAAATTCTAAAATGCCAAAATACTTCGTGGGCCAAAAGGACAGCTCCGGGAGAGGCCCAAAAGACCCCGGACCACGCTAGGGCACAAACCAGAAGAATCTGACCTGACCCGCGCCACCACATGGCGAGGCTGCCTCGGGCGTCTCCTCGCGCCGCCCTTTGGACCATATATTGCCCCCACGGAGAAAATCCTAACCCCCGAAGGATTTCACAAAATACGACTCCGAGCTCCGCCGCCATCCAGAACAAGTTTCAGGGGTTAGAAGGTCCTTTTCCGGCACCCTGTCAGGACGGGGATTGACCCCCGGAGCCATCTCCATCGACTCCACCACCTCCACTTCGACTCCATGATGGTTTGTGAGTAGTTCCCCCATGGACTACGGGTTCTTGGCTGTAGCTAGTTGGTACTCTCTCTCTCCCATGTATTTCAATACAATGATCTCATGAGCTGCCTTACATGATTGAGATCCATATGATGTAATTGGTGTTGTGTTTGTTGGGATTCGATAAATTGTGGAATTGTGATCAGATTGTTCATCATGTTATCATACTATTGTTTATTTAAGTTCTTCCATGCTCTCCGGTACTTGTGGTTACCTTGATCAAATAGTTGCCTATATCTCCAAGAGGGAGTATTTATCCTAGATGGTGGGTTCATGCCTCCATTTAACCTGGGATAGTGACAGAAAGTTCTAAGGTTGTGGATGTGCTGTTGCCATTAGGGGTAAAACAACAATGTTTTGTCCAAGGATAATTGTGTTGTTTACATTATGCACTTTACTTAATGCAATAATCTGTTGCTTGCAAGTTAATACCAACGGGGACACAGATGTTAACCAGAAGGTGGATTATTAGTCATAGATGCAGTTGGATAACGGTCTATGTATCATGTTGTAATGCCCAATTAAATACTACAGTAAACTTTATCTTATCATAGCATGCATTGTCATGCCCTCACAATTTTATCAATTGCCCAACTGTAATTTGTTCACCCAACACATGTTATTTGTTTGGAGAGTTACCACTGGTGTAGATAGCTGGGAACCCCGGTCCTTCTGTCATCATCATTGCTCTACTATCAACTACACACCGGAATATATTCTGGTGCCATTGCCTCTGTGTTACTGCTACTGCTGCTGTGTTACTATTACTATTGCTCTTATATTACTGCTGCTTTCACATCACCCCTATTACTAGTGCTTTTCTAGGTGCAGCTGAATTGACAACTCCGCTGTTAAGGCTTATACGTATTCTTTGTCTCCCCTTGTGTCGAATCAATAAATTTAGGTTTTACTTTCCTCGAAGACTGTTGCGATCCCCTATACTTGTGGGTTATCAACCGACAGGACCACCATTCGAAGCACCTTTGCTGGTACCATTGCTAGGGAGAGGAAGCACCTCTGTTCAGCAAACTTCCACCTCCTTGCGACAACACTTTTCCTGGTGCCGTTGACACCTTCAGAAGTGTCTTCATCTCTGATGCATCCAAAATGCATCTACTTTCCAAGCACTTTGCTTCATAATTTGCTCCGGAATCTTCCCATATTTGAATAAAACTGCTGAATCTGACGCTGTTTTTAGCAAAGTCTCTTTTCTGGCTATTTTTTGCAGGAAATAAAATCGGGGAAAAATACCACATCATTTTTAAGGAAAAGGAGGATAACATGCAAAGGATGGACACGAGGGAGCACCGGAGGGCCAAAAGAGTGGGCCCCACGTGGCCCCTGTACCTGGCCGCGTGGGCCCACCCAAATTGGGCCTCGGGCACCGCCTCGCCTTCGGTCGTCGACGTACCCCCTCATATATACAGAAAAACACTTGCCCTAGATGGAGAGGAGCTTTCGCGAAACACAACGCCGCCGCCACCACGATCTTCGTTTCGTCGACAGATTGATCCAGGATTTCTCCTCCGGTGGAGGGATCCAGAGGCCGTCTTCACCGCCATCTTCACCGCCTTCATCTCCATCGACCATGAATCCGGGTGGCGCTGCCTGACGTCCGCCGGGTGGCGCGAGCTGCGCGAGTGTCCGCCATGGTGCAGAGGTCGATGAAGGTTGAAGACGCGCCTCAGCCCCCTACCTGGCGCGCCAATTGTCGGAGAATGACTCCCACAAAACAGGGATGGTCAAGCTCATGAAGAGAGTTCGTGCAAGGGGCTGAACACGTTGGTCAAACAACTCTCAACCTGCACGGCGACGGTGCTCGTCGAGCATGAGGAGGGACATCACGACAGAGATGAACACCAGCCCGTACCTAGGTTCACGGCCCTCGTGTGGAGGTAACACCGCTACTCCTGCTTGTCTGTATTGCACTGCTCTGGAGGTTACAGTACAATGAGCTTGCCGAGGGCTCTCTTTTGGAAGTGGTGTGCTCAAGGAAGGGGAGACAGTGGTCTTCTTCTTCCTTGAGCATATGTAGCTAAGCTAAAGCTGGAATGCGATCCCTTGCTACGGTGGAGCACCGCCTCCTTTTATAGGCGCCCCGGGCCTCTTCCCTACGCTTGCGCAGCGGAAGGGCTACCACAAGGCGACAGAAGGGGGAGCGCGGTGCACCACAACCCCGCTGTCCATGGACGCGGTCCATGGGCGTAAAGCTGATGCCTATGGCAGAGACACCACCATCCATGCAGGACGGCCAGCTGGGCTGCAGAGGAACGTGGGGGAGCCCACGATGACGTTGGCCGTGGAGCGTAGCGCCGGCCGGTCCCCTTATCACCAAAGAGGAAATCCTTGTAGTCTGGTGCGGATGGCGCAGCTTTGTTGACTCCTTTAATCACCAAAATGGCAACTGCGGCGTCGTCGTCACCACGCGCAGAGGCGCACGTCACTCTGCAGCCGTTGCAGAGCCCATGTGCGCTCTGCAGAGGTTGCTTTGCAGCGAAGGAATCCCCACGAGGGCTGGGGTGCCCTATGGAGGATTCGGCGCTGACCTCTCTCCAGGGGAGATCATCTTGAAGAGGGGCCAGCAGTGAGGACAGCCTCCGCAGGCCTCTGCTGCCTCCTAAGCCCTCACGAGGCGATTTGCCTCGCGAGTCTCTCCAAGCCGTGGGCTTGGTCCTTAGCGGGATTTAGTCATCGAGTGTCGAGGGCTGTGGAGGACAGGCACAACACACCCTGGTTCACCGCCATCTTCACCGCCTTCATCTCCATCGACCATGAGCTCCCTCTCCATCACCATGTGTGAGTAGTCCGCTGTAGGCATGTGAGGTGGATGGGGATTGGATGAGATTGATCATGTAATGCTACCCGTTGTTCAGATTTAGGGTTTATCTTGAGGATATTTTTGTATTGTGTTGATGCACTTATGCTATGTTTAATGCTTGCTACTAGGGCCCGAGTGGCATGATTTCAGTACTGAACTTATATTGCCTCATCATATATTTGAGTTTGGTATTTATCTGCAAAGTGTATCACCTGCGAACCCTAAAAGTGACATATAGGGAAAACAAGGGGGAGATGTTTTAGTTTGAGGATTCTATGTGTTCATGAAGTGTTAATGCATTGTTCCGGTCTATTCGAAAGGGTAGACCTTAATTACCTGTAGTTCCAAGTTGGCCCCGGTGAAATGGGCAGGTAGGACAATAGATGTTGTGCAAATTCTCTTGGTTAGTACGCACAACTAATTATGGAACACATACCTACATATATCGGAGTTAGAGATACGTCCCATTGCTAGCTATATCTTATTATATGATCAATCTTATTCATGCAACACCCCGCTGTCACCTCATGCCTACGTTTTAAATCTCTGAGTTACACTTTCACTTTTCCGGTGAAAACTGGGAAACACTTGTTTACTGCTGCTGTTCTACTTGTTACTTGAATCATACTACTGCCATCACTACTGCTGCTGCAAGTTATTGATATACAGGTGTGGTTGAGAGTGACGCCTCAATTGCCAAAGTCTTATTGATATTCTTGTGTTCCCATCGAGTCGAACTATAAATTTGGGTAATACTTCCCAACGAAGATTTCAGCGATCCCCTATACTTGTGGGCATCAAGACATTTTCTGGCGCCGTTGCCGGGGAACCTAGCTTTATTGGTAAGACAACTTGTTATCATTTATTTGCTGCTTTTGCTTGTTCCTAACCATGGGAAAGGAAAAGATTACTCCGAAGGAAGTGAGGCCTTCAACTACTCGCAGAGGTACGGATTTGCCAAGTAGGCCAAACTTTTCACCTAATGTTGCTTCTGCTGTTGCTCCTAAAAAAAGGAAAGTTTTATCTAGTTCACCATTGTCTAAAATGTCTACTAGTAATGAAAATGATTTAATATGTGGTAGCATAGACAAAGAAGTGACACCTGAAATACCTGAAACATGAGAGAAACTGAAACACCTGAAAATCTTGAATCTCTATTATTGAAAATGTGGAATCTGAGTTAGAAGATAATGAATATTGTGATGATATGGAAACTTCTTCTGAGGAAGAGGATGCTTTTGCTATGGCTTTTATGGATTCGGATTTTGATAAATTGGATAAACTTGATAGCTATAAAAATTCTCCTCTTGATGATTATTTCCCTATTACTGAGAAAATGAATGCTCCAGCTATTAAAATTAAAGATAAAGATTATGAGTTTAGTGTTGATCCTGAAATAATTGAAAAAGCTGAGAAGTATAAGTTTTATGGGAGAGAGGATGAGTTTCCTTTTGAACACATTGCTGTTTTGCATGACTTATCTGTGTTATTTGGTAAAGATGAAATCCACCAACGCTACTATTTCTTAAAGTTGTTTCCTTTTACTTTGGGAGGAAGTGCTAAAACTTGGTATAATCGTTTAGAACCTGGATGTATTACTAGCAAGGAAGAATGTTTGCAGGTATTCTATAATAAATATTTCCCTGCTGATAAGATTCATGGTTAACTATTGAGATTAGCAACTTTTCACAGAAAGAGAAGGAGGATTTACCCCAAGCTTGGGGGAGGTATAGTAAGATGGTTAGGAAATGTCCTACCCATGGCTTCAAGAGTAATGAAATACTTGATATATTTTACAATGGACTAACCGAAAACACCAGAGGCTATCTTGATGGTATTGCAGGTAATGTTTTCAGGGAAAGGACCGTTGATGAAGCAACTGAGCTATTGGAGACTATCTCAGAAATTATGAAGACTGGAATATTGAAGAGATATTTCCGGAGAAGAAAGGAGGCATGCTCAAATTAGACAAAGAACAATGAAAGAAGCTTCCAAGGCATTAAAGAGAAGGGAATTAAAACCTCTCATCTTAAGGAATTATCTGAAATGGGTGTTAAACTTCCTGATGATCAACCATGTTTTCCAATTCAAGTCAATGCTATTAGCTCCACGAAAGGTAATGAAAAGGTAACACTCCTATTGATGTATCTACATGAATGATTTTGCTTATCACAATCCTGAGGAGCATAATATTAGAATGATATTATGGAGAACTCTCACAAAATTAAATCTCTTCGTGAAAGTTTACATGCTAGTGTGGGAGAGGTAAAAAGAATTGTTAAACACTGTGAGATGATGAATAATCAAGTTGAACAAATGGTTTCTCTTCAAAATCAATTGTATGAAAGTCTTATGGAAGAAACAGGTTTGTGGAGTTAATACTAGGGGAGGTGCAAGTACTCAGGATCCTGACTATCCTGAAGACCATCCCAAGAGGAAAGAGCAAGAAGCTCGAAAGAAGAAACTTTGCAGGCAAATCTCCCAATGAAAACAAGATATGATGATTCTGAAGAACAAGATAATGATATTTCTATTTCTGATGCTGAGACTGAAGATAATAATAATGAAGAAGAGAATCACCTCCACCTGAAGAAGAACCACAGATGAAAAATGAAGAACCTGAACTACTGAAAAGAAGACCCTCAACCATCTACTGAGAAGAACAAGAAGAAGAACCATCCAAATCCACAAAAGGTAAAGAAGGGATCCATGGGTACAAAGACCCATACCATATCCCAAGAGGTAATAAAAACTTTGGATGATGCTAGATTTGAGAAATTCTTTGAGTTGATTAAATCTTGTTTGCAAATTCCTCTTGTTGATGCTATTAAAATTCCTCCATATTCAAAATACATGAAAGATATTGTCACTAATAAAAGAAAGATTCCTACTGATGCAATTACTGCTATGCTTGCTGATTATTCCTTTAAAGGGAAAATGCCTGAAAAGCGTGGAGATCCTGGTATACCAACTATTCCTTGTCATATTAAAGAAACTTATGTGAAATATGCATTATGTGATTTAGGAGCTGGTGTTAGTGTTATGCCTTTTCTTTATATAAGAAACTTAACCTAAACAAATTGGTTCCAACTGAAGTTTCATTACAAATGGCTGATAAATCAACTGCTGTGCCTATAGGAATATGTGAGGATGTTCCTATCTCTATTGCTAATGTGTTAATTCCTACAGACTTTGTTATATTAGAAATGCCTGAGGATGATAATCTATCTATTATTCTTGGAAGACCCTTTTTAAACACTGCAGGAGCTGTGATAAATTGCACTGAGAAAAGTGACATTCAATGTCAAAGGAAATGAGCATACTATTTATTTCCCCAAGAAGAAAGCTGTTACAATGGTAAGCCAAAGTGTGAATTCCATTAAAAGAAATACTCTTATCGTTGGAAGCTTTGAAATTCCATTACCACCTCCTGAACCAAAATATGCTATCATGATGGTTGGAACTATTCCAATCAAATATGAGGTGTCTTGAAATCTTTCTTTATATTTATGAATAAAGAATCATTTGTTATATCTTTTACATATTATTAATGAGACTTGATCAACCTCATTACTAATGTGAAAATGATGCAAACTTGATTCCCATAAAATTTACATTGCATTTTAATTTTTTATTTAGAATTTTAGAGTATTTGCATGACATAATTATTTCAAAGTTCAGAAATTCCAGAAACTGTAGTTTGAAAAATTCTGTTCAGAAAATTTTCTCGAAAAATTCCAGAAAAATTTGGAGGTAAGTTATTTTACCAGGGAACAACAGCCAAAAGGGGACACCAGAGGGCCACCAGGGCCCAAAATAGGGTGTCCCACGCGGCCATGTGGGACCCACTACTTTGGCCCACAGGGGAGTTAGGTGAGGGGTCGTGCCCATCTCCTTCCCCTCGACAGAAAACCAGCTCCAGGTATTTTTCCCAAATTTTCCCGTGCTCCTTTCCTGCTATCCTTGGATCTCCAAGTTTAGAGCAGATTTTTCAAATCTGTTTGGTGGGATTGCTCATTGGTATGTGACTCCTCCACCCATCCAATTATTTTTTGTTCTTGTGCATCATGTATGAAGTATTTTGCTGCACTTGGTGTCACCTATTATGCTTGGGAAATCCATAGATTTAAGTTTTCTAGTTGATATTGATGCATGATATTGATGTGGAGACTAGTTATGGATGGCTCAATGTTGTTTTAGAGTGTTGCATCTTGATTTTTGATGAATATTGTTTATGGGCAGCAAGGTACCATGTTCAACAAGGGCAAGGCATTGATAGGGATGAGCTCAAGACCAAGAAGAAGGCATGCAAAGTCTCCCTCAACCTTGATGACCAACATCTTTGGGAGGATTCTGCATACTATGTGGGAGAGAAGTTGAAGATACACACAACAAGATGGCAAGATCCCCATGTTCTTGAACATGGGGGATTCAAGAGGACTTCAACATCTTCGCTGCTGCAACTGGCTTACTTCGGTTTGCTCAAAACCCACAAGATACATACGAGGAACTCTCGCGAGAATTCCTCTCTACATTCAGATTTGAGGGTCCTGAGCTCCACAAGCATAGTAAGAAAAGTAAGGCACCCCTCCTACCTTTGTTTGCAAATTTACTATGAGAGGGAGCGCCTCATTATGTCTTTAGAGGAATTTTGCAATGCTATTGGTGTGGCAAACACGGGGAGTTGGAATGAAACGGTGCTGATTCCAACCCCGAGCTTGTTGCGTTTTGGCATTCTATTACTGTTAGCTCTCATGATAGATTGAATAGGGGTAAATTTACTCATATACAACACCCAAGTTTGAGATACTTTGCGTTGTTTCTTGCAAGAGGATTTCTTGCTAGGGACAACAATTCTGCTTGCACTGGACCAATAGTTTATCTACTTAAATGTGCAAAAGAAAACACACCGTGTGGGTACAACTTGGGAGTTATTCTTGCTAGATCATTGCATACGCTGTGAGTAGGAAAGTTACCGATGAAACCCCTATTTATGCTGGTGCTATTGCTACTTTAGTGTATAAGTACATTAAAAATGAGAGAGGATATGATGACAACATGGGTACTCGTGTGAGAGAGTCCAAACTACTTGATTTTACTTTGACTACTCGCATGGAAATAAGTATGAAGTATGGGGATCATTATTTGTACAACTATTTGAGTGCTAATGGGCAGCGAGTGCCCATTAGGCTCCCCTGTACTGACCTTTTTGACAGGAGTACCGGAAAGTGGAAAGTGGAGGAGGTGCGCCTCAAGAGGAGCCCAAGCTCCAGAGGTGCAAGGCTACCAACCTCAAGAGATGCCACATACCCAGGCATGCAAGGATACCCATATGGTTACTACCCTGGAAGTGGAAGTGGTGGATACGGCCACTACCCAGGATACTAGCTTGATCGCAAGCTTGGGGGAGTGCTTCTCTTCCTCTCCATTCGTTGTTTTATATCACCGTTGCATGTTGTGTTTAGTTTCTTATTCTGAAAATCACAAAACACAAAAAGATTTCATTTGTTTCTTTTGGTTATTTACTTCTGGTCATTTATCTTATGCATCTAAAAACCAAAAAGAACAAAAATATTTTCGTTTTCTTGAAACAAACGCAAAAACAGAAGTGCTGAAATCTGCTCACTGTTTCATTTTTATTTATTCTCTGTAACTCCGATTGAGCTAAAATTTAACCACTGCTGCAACATATCATAACCCACACACCTGTAAATGGAGATTTTTCTGAGGTGTTTAGGTAGGGTAAAAACAGTACTGTATGCAGTGACATTTTATGGCAGATTTGAGTTTTTATTGCGCAGTTCAAGTTGGGAGAGGAGAACAACGATGATGAGTTGATGTGCATGAAGTGGATGAAAGGTATGACACCTTTGCCGTGCTTATGTAGACTTTTTAATAACAGCAAGTGAGCACATCATGGTTTCTTTAACATCTAGGGAAGTGGTAGCAAATGTTTATCTTCTCCATGTTCTAGTATGTTATATGATGATGCAAGTGAGATATTATTTAGTGACAATACTTGGCTGTGGGTTGAATAATTGTGGCTCTAAACAAAGGTCTACGCATCCCATTGTGCTTGCTAAACTTGCCAACCAAAAAGAGAATAAAAGAATTTTTCAAATGTTAAACATGAAGTTATATGCTTGACAGGCTTAGTGGTTGGGAGTTAGCTGAAATGTGCTGACATATGGAAAGCTTTCAACATTGCACTAAATTACGTTTAGTTGATATCATGTACTTTTGTCTATGGATGCTTATCATTGCGAAATAAAAGTGGAAACTTAGTAAGTTTGATGAGTGAGAATAATTGGCTAGAGAGACGCCTGGGCCGCCAACCTAAGCCATGCATCATTCATGGTGCAAATTTGCAGCGCACCATAGTGGACATTCAGTGATGCACATCATAATAAAAAGCTACGCAAATAATAAATAAAAGAAGTGCTGAGATTGTTCATTGTCTGTTTGTCTTGTTGTTTCGACATAGGCTTAGTCCATGCACTAGTACAGAACGACACATCGGAAACGGCCAAAAACCCCTTCGGCAACGGAGAAAGGGTCCGTGTCCATGACCCTGTCACTGATGTGAAGGCTCTCATCGGCAACGGACACAAAAAACCGTCACCGATGAGGCTTGATTTTGGCTACGGTTGCCATCCAGTCTCCGTTGCCGATGTATCTGGACATCAGAAATGGAGATTCTGTTTTGCTCGTTTGCATTGAGGTTTTTTTATAAGCCTACAGCAGCAATACAGTTGTCAATTGACATTCAAAATATCACAGCAGAAGCACAAAGTTGCTAGCAAAACCGTTCATAACTTATATAACAATTGTCACCATTACATAGCATCAAAAGATGAGTTACACATGCTTCGCTAATCCTATCATTCTCATGCCTCCCTAAACTGCAGCTAAGGCTTGCTCCCTAAACACACATCTACAAAATAGCCGGAGAAACTGAAAAAACAGAAACTACACCAAGCCAAATTGTCAAATTCTTCGTACTTAGGCTTGCTCCATCTTGGATGGTGTCGCCGAAATATAATAACGTCACAGCTTTGGACGGTGTCGCCGAAGTTTGTTCGGATCAGCTTTGTGCTTCTGGATAAAATACATGGATTGATAGTTAGATAAGAGCCAAAATATGATGCTACATGACATAGATATAATTTAATGTGAAAACAGTTCACACCTTTAAGTGCATATATCCGTGTGCTTGCAGTCCGATCAAACGATTTGGAGACACAACTTGAAGGTGATGTTTCCTTCAAGAGCCTCACCATTTTTTATACAGTGTCGCCGAAATACTATTACTTCATACACTAGCTACACAAAACAATAACGAGGATTAGCACATTGACAAAAAGTTGTGACTGAATCTATTCATCATCGGTAGTACTACAAAGAGTTGAAATTAATTCACCCTACTAGACTTTAAAATAGTGCAATATACTAGACAAGTTTTCTATGCTAGACTAGAAAATTAGACAGAAACAATAAAGTGCAACATACTAGACGAGTTTTCTATATACTAGACAAGTTCTATATACTAGACAAGTTCTATATAAAACCAATTGATGAACTAGTTCATGAGCTGAGTGATTTAGACCTCGTATTTTCTTCTCCGTGGACGGCGCCTCGAGATCGGCCACCTCCTCCTCCGCGGACGGCGCCTCGAGATCGGCCACCTCCTCCACCGTGGACGGCGCCTCCAGATCGGCCACCTCCTCCACCGTGGACGGCGGCCTCCAGATCGGCCACCTCCTCCTCTGTGGACGGCGCCTCCAGATCGGCCACCTCCTCCTCCGTGGACGGCGCCTCTAGATCGGCCACCTCCTCCACCGTGGACGGCGCCTCCAGATCGGCCACCTCCTCCTTCGTGGACGGCGCCTCCAGATCGGCCACCTCCTCCACCGTGGACGCCGGCCTCCAGATCGGCCTCCGTTGACGGCGGATCCGCCACAACTGCTGCATCACCACCCGATGAATGATCTGATCCAGCTCCGCGTGGCCCAGAGGACGCGGGGCATCACCGGAGGTGATCAGCCTGACGCGCTCCCACACCTGCCGCATCACGGCCGCCTCCATATCTGCCCTATCACGAACAGATGCAGCTAGATCGGTGCGGCCGCTAGAGCCGCGACTGCGATGGCGAGATCTAGAAGCGCCGGCAGAGAAAGCCATGAGAGAGTGAGGAGAGTAAAAAGCTACAATGTGCGGCGGCTAGGGTTGAAAGATGGACAGTGAGGGATTGAGAATGAGACTGATGGGGCTTGCTTTGCCAGTACATTTATAAGCACCCAATTGGCAACGGACATTTTATATAACCGTTTCCATTGGATACAAGTTCACAACTACTATGTGCTACTGATTTCCGTAGCTGCATACGAACATAATACATTCTACTGATTTTAAAAGTGCATACGAACCTAATACATTGTACTGATTTGCATAGCTGCATACGAACCTACTACATTCTACTGATTTTCATTGCTGCATACAAGTTCACACCTAACAGTAGCACACAAACACACAAAATCATTCTAGCAATGCTCACAAGAATATTTAACTGAGCTATTTCTGTTCCTTTATGCCGCTCCTTGCGCACAGCAACAACATGGTCAGATTTAGTCGAAGTGTTTGTTGGGCTCCATGCCAAACCAGCTAGAGCTGCTGCAGTGTGCGGCTTCATCTCCATGTTCGCCTTCTTGACAATCAAGGCTACATTTTCCAGCTCTGCAGCTTCCACTTCGACGCCATTAGCAAGCAGCATCTCAACATAATCTTCAATCCAAAAAAATAATCACAGCTCCCAGAATACTCTTCGTCCCTCCCCTACCAAATGGTAAATCGAATCTAGAGGCAAATCAGCATCACACATAGAATAGAATCAATCAAAACTGGTCGAAGCGTCGAACTAACCCTGTGATTTGGACACTTGAAGTAGATCTGGCCTGGGTTCAGATCCGAACGCGACACTCAACGAAACGCGTTTCGACAGCGGCAGCAAACGCACTTCACAAGCGGCAGATCTGACCCGGCCCCGGCGGCGCAGGAGGAGGACGCATTCGATCTCCCTGACGAGCTCATGCTCTTGGCCATGGAGGACACGAGTGCGGAGTAAAAACAAGCTGGAGCGGAGGAACAAGGGCGAATCGACAGTCTTTTATAGTATCCAAGATAGTGCTAAAAAAGAATTTTATATACGCAACCTCGCCAACGGTTGTATACAAATGTCCGATGCCATTGAAGAACATATCACACACGGAGTCGAAAGAAACTCCGTTACCAACATATCGGCAACGGTTAATAATTCGCGACCGTTGCCTATGAAGGCGGGACGCGGGCCAGCTTGCCTGGCGGGGCGGGTTTTCTCATGCGGAAAGCGCAATTCTCCGTCGCCTAACTCGTGCCGTTTCCATAGAGGGGTATCAAATGTGTCGTTCTGTACTAGTGATGTCCTGGGACAAGAGGTACCCCAGTGGACGCTCTTGATGACGCTTTTATTACTTGCAATGACTGAAAAATTCAAACTTGCCTAGTGGCCCGAGTTGAGTAGCCATGGTGTAGGTACTCGTATTCACGGGCATGAGGCTTTCAACCATGAGTTGGTCAAGCATGTGGGTCATAATAGGGAACACCAAATGATTTGATAAAACTGAGAGCAAGGTTGTAAGCACAATGATTTCACTAGTCAACAAAAGAAATAATCAAAAGATCTCAAAAATCTTGACATGATTCAATCAATAGCAATGCAAAAACATTTGTTTATTTCTACAGTTGAGTAAACTCATCCAAGTATTGACACTACATGTTATTTCTCTTGCAGCAAATATAAATGCTTTAACATCGATTAGATATACCTTTGCTAGCATTTTGTTATTTGTTATCGAGGTTATGTTTTGCATGCTTGTTGGTATTAAAAGCGGTGTTACATATGCAATGCAAAGTTCTTGTCAAAGTCTTTTCATCGGTTCTGCACTATGTTTGAGTTGTTCGACGACAAACAACGAGCTAAGCTTGGGGGAGTTGATGCATCCAAAATGCATCTACTTTTCCAAGCAATTTGCTTCATAATTTGCTCAGGAATCTTCCCATATTTGAATAAAACTGCTGAATCTGACGCTGTTTTTAGCAAAGTCTCTTTTCTGGCTATTTTTTGCAGGAAATAAAATCGGGGAAAAATACCACGTCATTTTTTATGGAAAAGGAGACAACGTGCAAAGGATGGACACGAGGGAGCGCCGGAGGGCCAAAAGAGTGGGCCCCACGCGGCCCCTGTACCTGGCCGCGTGGGCCCCCCCCCAAATTGGGCCTCGGGAACGCCCCGTCTTCGGTCTTCGACGTACCCCCTCATATATACAGAAAAACACTTGCCCTAGATGGAGAGGAGCTTTCGCGAAACACAACGCCGCCGCCACCACGATCTTCGTTTCGTCGACAGATTGATCCAGGATTTCTCCTCTGGTGGAGGGATCCGGAGGCCGTCTTCACCGCCATCTTCACCGCCTTCATCTCCATCGACCATGAGCTCCCTCTCCATCACCATGTGTGAGTAGTCCGCTGTAGGCATGTGAGGTGGATGGGGATTGGATGAGATTGATCATGTAATGCTACCCGTTGTTCGAGATTTTAGGGGTTTATCTTGAGGATATTTTTGTATTGTGTTGATACACTTATGCTATGTTTAATGCTTGCTACTAGGGCCCGAGTGGCATGATTTCAGTACTGAACTTATATTGCCTCATCATATATTTGAGTTTGGTATTTATCTGCAAAGTGTATCACCTGCTATTATGTTGAACCTGCGAACCCTAAAAGTGACATATAGGGAAAACAAGGGGGAGATGTTTTAGTTTGAGGATTCTATGTGTTCATGAAATGTTAATGCATTGTTCCGGTCTATTCGAAAGGGTAGACCTTAATTACCTGTAGTTCCAAGTTGGCCCCGGTGAAATGGGCAGGTAGGACAATAGATGTTGTGCAAATTCTCTTGGTTAGTACGCACAACTAATAATGGAACACATACCTACATATATCAGAATTAGAGATACGTCCCATTGCTAGCTATATCTTATTATATGATCAATCTTATTCATGCAACACCCCGCTGTCACCTCATGCTTACGTTTTAAATCTCTGAGTTACACCTCCACTTTTTTCGGTGAAAACTGGGAAACACTTGTTTACTGCTGCTGTTCTACTCGTTACTTGAATCATACTACTGCCATAACTACTGCTGCTACAAGTTTAATGATATACATGTGTGGTTGAGAGTGAAGCCTCAATTGCCAATGTCTTATTGATATTCTTGTGTTCCCATCGTGTCGAACTATAAATTTGGGTAATACTTCCCAACGAAGATTTCAGCGATCCCCTATACTTGTGGGCATCAATCTCCTACTGGTTTGATACCCTCGGTTTCATACTGAGGGAAAACTTGCTGCTACACTCATCATACCTTCCTCTTGGGGTCTCCCAACGAACGTGTGCCTTGCACGTATCAGCACTCGCTTGCCGGGTGGCCGTGGATCTTGCATATTTGACATGTGGTGTTTACATAGGGGGTAGGAGCACGACCGCGACGATCACGACGGTCACGACGGTTGCCACCGTCACGACAATCACGATCATCACGCCGATCCACACGGCGATCATCACGACGGTCATCACGCTGTCCTCCATCATCACGGCGATCTTCACGCCGTCCTCCATCATAGCATCCATCACGGCGATCATCGCGCCGTCCTCCATCATAGCGTCCATCCTTGCGGCCCTCATCGCGAGAACGGGACCGCCAGGGATCAGCATCACGGCGTGCATCATCGCGGAGACCACGGTCATCTTGACCACGATCACCACCACGTCCTTGATCAGACCCGCCACGCGGGCGAGTGTCGGCCAGGTGGGCGGAGGAGGTGAAGCCGACGACAAGGATAGTGTCGTCTTCATCATCGGATAGCATCTCGCGATGCATATCGTATGCAGCAACCTGGGCATAAAGATCATCAAGGGTAGTGCCATGTTGGCCGTTAACAGCAGCAACAACAGAGTTATACATGCCACCGAGGCCATTGAGAATGTAGCCAATCAGTTCATCTTCATCTATGGGTTTTCCGGCGGTGGCGAGTTCAGAGGAGAACCCCTTCATCTTGGTGAAGTAGTCCGCAGCCAACATCTCCTTCTTCTTCGTCTTGTTGAGGGCAGTCCGCAGATGCATGATCCTCGACCGTGAGGCAGAGGTGAACATGGCGGACACAGTGGCCCAGACATCGGCGGTGGTTTCGAGCTCGAGCACATGGGCAAGCAGCTCTTGGGAGAGGGTTTGGACGAACCATCCCATGACGAACTGACCCCGCGCAATCCATGCGGAGTACGCCGGGTTCAGCACCATCTTCTTCTTTCCTTCTTCCTCGACCTCCACGTTCTTTGCGGGCGCGACGTCGCTGCCGTCGAGCAAGCCCATCACCTGCGCACCTCGGAGAGGAGGGAACACAAGTGCTTTTCCAGAACAGAAAATTGCTCCGGGTGAGTTTCATGGAGGGAGGGTTACCCAATGCGGAGGCCAAGGCAGCCATGGATCCTGACGACGACATGGCGTTGGCACGGGTTCTTCTTCTTCGTCTTTGGCGGCGGCGTCAGGTTGTAGATGTAGGCGGCGGCGGCAGGTTTCGTATGTGTGTGCGGCGGCAGGCTAGGTCTCGGAAGAGGCCTGCTCTGATACCATGTTAGTTTTGGTGGAACGATCGTTGCCCTATGGGTCAATCGGGTACGTGTTTATATGGTGATGAAAAACCCATCACGTGGCAGTACAGGAAACGTATTCGGGTTGGAGTACTACTCCATACCCTCATACGTGAGTTGTATTACAAGTCTAACAGTTACCGCCCTCTAAAGGAGGCACGAATGAAACCTCATTATGAGCAAGCACAATGTTGATCAAAACCTGGTGCCCGAGAAAACATAGACCCGATCTTAGACAATATTGGAGCATGCGGGTGCTAACAAGAAAATGCTAGAATTGGTGCTAGCTAGTCCATGAACCGGTTCCAATTCACTTTTGACCCATATGATTAGTGAGATCTTCCCTACTCTTTTTCCCTTTTCGCTTATCACTTATCTACTCTCTTTCTCACTAGAAAAACTACTTTTTTTACCAAGTAGGGCCCACCAGAAGAGCTAAACATTGCAATGAAACTAGACTCTATAGCCAGTTTGTTTAGACTAGACTCACATTGTTCACGCTTTAAGCCTCCTATCACACATCCCATGCTGTTACGGAGTAGTCGTCATCCATAGACGTGCAATTGACAACAACGGTTGAATGGTTAGAAATTTCACTGAACTAAGCTTCCTGAGAATTGGCAAAACCGATCTTAATTAGATTGAAAACTGAATGAACAAAAGTGTAAACTGAGTGAGGAAAATAGACGAAATCGATAGGAAATCTATTAACAATTGCCTTAGAGCCCTTCCACTAAAAGTCGGACCTTGGACCGACCCCGACCCCCGCTACAGTGAGGTCGGGCGATTTTCTGAGCGAACTCGCTAGAACCACCTCGCCGCCGCGAGATCCGGCTGATTCCCCGCCTCCGCCGGCCGCTTCGGCGGCGGGAGGTTGGGGAATCGCCGGATCCGGGCGTGTATATAGTGTAGGCTCTAGTGGTTGGGTGGCCGGCGGCGTGAAGGAGACGGTGGCGCTGTCGGTGTGGCCTTTTGCGGAGGCGGTCGTCTTCTCCGGTGGTGGTGCCCTGCGGGGCGCGGCCGCGGATCTGCCTCCTCTTGGCGCTCGCGGCTCGGTGGAGCTGTGGGGTGCCTCTACCCCGAACCGGAGATCGTGGAGCGGCGGATCCGGTGAGGAACTTTTGAAGGTGAAGGTGATGATGAACCAGATCGAGGACGGCGACGATGAGGTTAGGTGGAGGTTCTTTCGAGCCGAGTTCCGTGACTTCCCGTCCGCCTGGGGTCTCCGTCCGTGTCCAAGGCATCTGTGGAGGAGCGGCGGCGGCGCGCCGCGGTACGTCTTCTTCGTCGACGGCGTCTTCAACGTCACTCAGGACTTGTGCGTAATTTTTGTGTTTCGTAGGGTTCGTTCTGTGTGATTCTGGTTCTGTATCACTTGATCTTTCTAGCAAAAAAAAAAAAACAATTGCCTTAGAGAACATAATCCTCATGGCTCCGACCTAATTTTAGGTGCCACTTATGATCAACTTAATTTGTCCCGAGTACTACTACACTTAACTAGAGCATATTAATTCTTGCGGGTAGGAACATATGTAATCGCCGGCCTTAACCAAGCACGCTGTAGATAATCTCCATCTTACGAAGGATTGCTGAAGTCCGATCCTGGACGACCTTCCACGCATCGTTGACATGCCGGTCCTCCGTGAGCGTACTCCCGACGGCACACCTCAGCACGTACATGCCACCGACGTTTGCGGAGCTCATGTACGGGCCCGAGCCGACCGCGTTCACTTCCTCCAGAAGGGCCCTGTTGAGCTCGTTGGCCGTCTTCTCGCCGCCCAGCTTCTCCGGCGATCGGAGCCGGAAGCAAACCAATGCAAACTGCCTCTGCGTCACAACCTCGAACCTCACGTCGGCTCTCACCATGTTCTCGAACGCCTCGGCCATGCGCACATGCGAGCGGATGTGGCCGCGCAGGCCGTCGACGCCGTAGCAGCGGAGCACGAGCCACATCTTGAGCGCCCGGAACCGGCGAGTCAGGGTGATCGTCCAGTCCTTGTAGTCCACCACGTCGTCGTTCCCCTCGGAGGCAGCAGCGTCCTTGAGGATGTACTCCGCTTCCGTGCCAAGCGCCGCGACGAGCGCGCGGGGTTCCGTAACCCACATCGCGCAGCAGTCGTTGTTGGCGAGGAGCCATTTGTGTGGGTTCATGCTGAACGAGTCCACCGACTCCACGCCGGCGATCACGTGGCGGAACTCCGGGCACACCAGCGCGGAGCCGGCGTAGGCCGCGTCCACATGCACCCAGACGCCGTGAGGTGCTGTTACGGCGCAGAGCTTGCCGATAGGGTCAACGGCTGTCGTCTGGGTGGTCCCGACTGTCGCACACAGGAACAGTGGGACCAGACCGGCGTCAACGTCGGCCTGCATGGTGGCCTGCAGCTCCGTGGGCGAGAGCGCAAACATGTCCTCACGGCACGTCTGTACCTCGCGGCAGTGGTCACGCTGGATCCCGGCGATGCGTGCAGCCTTGCGGAAGGAGAAGTGGGTCTGGTCGGAGCAGTAGACGACGAGGTCGCCGATCCTGTTCCCTCCGATCTCCGAAAGCTTCCGGTCCCTGGCGGCGACGACAGCGCAGAGTACGGCCTCGCAGGACGTGCCTAGAAACGTGCCCCCGCCGCCACCGGCGAAGAGGAGGCTCTCTGGCAAGTGCAGCGCCTTGCCGAGCCAGTCCACGACCACCATCTCGAGCTCAGTGGCGGCAGGCGAGGCGGCCCAGGTAAACGGGACGACGTTGATGCCGGCAGTGAGCGCCTCCCCTAGGGCGCCGACGGTGCTGTTGGATGCCGGGAAGTGCGCGAAGTGGCGAGGGCTCTGCCAGTGCGTCAGGCCCGGGAGGATGAAGTCGCGGACGTCCCGCAGCGCCGAGCCGAAAGCGTCGGGCTCCGGACGGGACGGCGCGTCCGCGGGGAGCGCGTCGCGCAGGAAGCCGGGCGTGACGCTGGGGTGCAAGGGGTAGTCGCCCATGCGGCCGTAGTAGTCGGCGATGAAGTCAATGACCTGATGACCCTGCCGCCGGAACTCCTCCGCGTCGAGCAGACTGGGGCACTGCGGCTTCTGCTGCGGCGCTTCCACCATCGCCGGTGCCGGGACGGCGACATTGTCGGTCGTCCTAGCATTGATGCAGTGCGACGGTGGGGCCATATGTGGAATGCGGCAGAACGTACTTCAAGCAGCAGGATCAAGGAATTAATAGGCCCGCCGCGCTGCTATCTACTACCAGCTTCCTACTGATGAGCGACCATTGGAGATGTGGACTAATGGTAAATTCAGAACGGCTCCGATAGCCAATTTATACAGCTGGAATGGCCAGTCACTCACACAGGTACGCGGAAGTCCTTCTTCCGTAATGCAAGTGGCCCACATTAAGTAATTGGTTGTGCACTAAATAGCGTTTTGACATGATCGAATTGATGTGGCAAAAGGGAGTTGTGGGGAAAATATAACTGTGCTCACTATCGAGCTAGCGACTCCACAGTCCGAACTACGACCTGTTCCAGCGCGGTGTGGCGTGCCGGGATCCCGCGCTACAAACTTGAGCACCGCTCGCGCGAATGATTGTTAGCCCGGCCGCAAACGCGACATTTCGATTCAGCCTCTACAGGGAGAAAGGGGATTCATTTTTCGCTGAGATTTTAATAGACGGTTAATCTAATATAGGGACGTGCCCAGTAAGCGATTTCATTTGCCGGGCATTTTCTTATATGTGCGCAGAACTAACGTTGCATGCACTTTTCCATAACCGGAAATTTAAAATAAAATCCAATTGATGATCCGTTTTCATTGCTGGGTTCGCATCGACTAATACTTTAAAATAAGATCTCATCTTAATATGTTTCGATGAACCTTTTGTCGTCAGTTGCCAGATTATAATAGTGTAGTTGCCATATTAATCCAATCTAGACACGTTAATTATGTGATTACCTTAAGGATTACATTGGTGAGTAGCGCGGTTCAAAAAGCATGGCAACCATTTGATTTTCACCTGGTAACTAACTTGACAAAGTCTTGTGACCAAGAATATAACCTGACAACTAGGTCAGAAAGAAAGTTGTCAAAACATATCAAGATGGAACCTATTTTTGAAGATCTCGTTGAAACAAAGTCAACCGTGGAAACATATATGATTTTGAGATTACGATTTACGAGATAAAACATTTTAAAGTTGAAACAAAAAGGAATCTACGTACATGGCTGCAAGCATGCATGACACAATTATCCTATTATATCCGTGCCCACTGACTACTAATCTGAGGCACATGTCCTTTAATAAATGGGTCTCTACAGCTTAGTTATTAGTCGGCTGATGTCAGCCTTTCTGCTCCAACTCTCGCAAGCTTGTCCCCCGCAGCCACCGTCGGCTTAACCGCCGATCTCCTCGCCCACGGTTGGCACGCTGCCATGACGCCTCGCCCTGCCCCGAGCTCCTTCTCCACTAGTCCGCCGTCGTCCCGACCATATCCCTCTAACCTTCGTTCCTTCTTCTCCGGCGCCGACAAACCCGTACCCCAAGTTAAGTTGCTCCTCGCCTCCGCCGCGACCAGCCACGGTTGCGGTGGCTTTGGCTCAACTTGTCGTCGTGGCCGTGAGGAAGAAGAAGACCTCGGGCCAGCACAAATCATGATGCGAACGAAGAAGGGTGGATGGGTCGACTGAGCCCTAAACTAATTCTCATTCAATTGAGAATTAGCAAAACTGTTACTAAATCGCCCACGAAAGGTAGACACGAAATAGACAAGCCGGTAAAGTATATGATCCTCTGTCAATATCTAAAATATGGCCTTATCTCATGAGAAAAATTAAACTAACGAACAATGTAACGTACAAGGCGTTATATGCTACTCCCTCTGTTTTCTTATATAAAATGTTTTAACTTTTTTGCCACATTCACATGTATTTAGACATATTTTTGTGTGTATATTCACGATTGTATCTAGACAACATGTATAGTAGCTAAAACATCTTATATTAAAAAAACGGAGGGATATATGAGCGATTAAAGTGTGTGCGTTAAAAAATGGAGGGATATATGAGTGACTAATAATATGTATGAGCGATTAAGACTAGTCATAGTGGGAAGTAATTTAGACTAGTAACATGCACGTGTAACTAGGTTATGTTATCTCTACATATATCAATCCTACTAGAATCCTTGGCCTCTCCTTGCTTCTTATCTACTCCAATAGGGTAGTGACACCACACCACACGATGGTCCCCACTATATCTTATTTTATAGTTCACACCTTATTAAAATATTATTTGGTACATACACCCTTTATAGTTCACACCTGGGCTGAATATATTTGCCAAATTTTCGGTGAAAAATTGGTATTTCCAACTACAGAAAAGAGAAAATTATGGTATGAAAAAGAAAAATATGTCCATTCCCACTTAAAATTTCTATTTCTATTTTTGTGTAGCCTAAATAAAACTACATTATTTTTACGAAAAATTATAGAGCACATGTACAATAGGTACATTAGTTGTATGCTTTATTTGCTAAATCTGAAATCTGATATATAAATTCAAAAAATCTAACATATCGTTTCGATATATAAAATAAAGAACTAAACTTCCGATTGGTTCTAGGTATGAACATGGGTGGTCCCACATATAAGTGAGCAAGCTCTAAAAAATATAAGTTTGTGGTTACTATTTGGTGTGAATGTGGGTGGCCCCACCTATAAGTGAGTGTGATTTTCTTCTTTAAAGTACTAAGATCATTAAAGACAGAGGGATGTTGTTGCTCCTATGTGTGAACATGGTGACCCCACTTGTAAGTGAGTGATTTTTCTTTACCCATAGTCGGTGTTAGCACCACTTTCTTGGTTTGATGGGTATACGTGTTGATTTTGTGTGGCTAAGAAGGATGTCATTGGTCTCAGCCCATCCCGCACCGCCTCTATGACCCTCATGAGTCGGCAGCGACACCTCGCTTCATGTCGGACCGGTCCTCCATGCTGTTGTCCCAGGCCTGCACGGCGTTGGCGCCGTAGTTCTTCTCATCCAGTTATCACCTCCGATAGCAAAATGTCCACCGACCAAGCTGGAGCACCAACATTCTTGCCGCTCGTGCTCCCTAACAACCCTACTTTGGGAGGATCACCCATCGCATATGGTGAAGGCGCATGCGAGCCATCCAACCTTTTCTGGCCATACCATTGCCGTTGCTCACAGCTTTCTCTTTTGCAATTGTTTGGTTCTCTCTCAGTTTCAGCCTGAACTCCAGCTTGCACTCGGTTGCGCTGCCACTATACACCACTCCATGACGGCTGAGACGAAGAAGGCACAAATGCCCACTCCATGACGACCGAGACGAAGAAGGCAAAATGCGTGAGCTTTTGGCCGGAGATAAGAAATTTGCACTGGTCGACGTGATGAGCAATGAAGCGATTTCGTTGACTTCGGAGATCAATTTCTCGAAGAGCAAATGTGTGTTCGCCACAACTTATCGCATTTGAGATGATTTTTAATCGTGACATTAACTTTTATTTTTTGCCACTGTACAAAGGGGCGCGACAAAGCACGCCTAACGCTTCTAGTCATCTCTATAGTGGGTAGTAACATGTGTGTGGTGTCATGCAACTCTTCATTAATTAGGTTGTAGACTCATATTGTCTTGATTTATATGATGTTACGGTAACAAAGCTAGTTACCACCTTTGTCTCGATCTTCTGTAATTGCATGCCACATCATCACTTTTGTATACGTGGCATTTATGTTATCAGCTATGTTACTTCCACTATGAGTAGTCTAAGGTCACTTTAAGGATATAGAGCGATTAAGGTATTAAAAACCGAGGGATATATGAGCGATTAATAATTTCCTTTTAGTGTGGTGGCAACATGGATCAAGAACAACATAAAGAATAGTTCGAAGTATTATGTATATGTGTTCTTTATTGTTAGATAACTTATAAGATCATTCCAAACTAGGTTTGGATGATCCAACGGCTCACAACCAACTAATCCTAGGGTGGCTTTTGCATATGGAACATATAAGGAAGTGAGTAATATTATTATCAAATCATACTTTTTGCATGGAATCACTAACTCGATATCAGCAATGATGGAAAACTATATATAATGATGCTATAAATGATATTTGTATATTTCATTTTGCTACATTCAAAGGCAAGTATTTCATCTTACATGCGACAATGGGTTTGATGCAAGGAAGATACATATACTTTGAATAGTGTAATTCTGTCGCGCTCCTTTGAATCTAATGTGGTCATGTCGTGATAAAATATTGAAACAAAACCGACACATAATATGTTTTGACAAGGAGGTGGGTTCCGACTCCCAGAGAGGTCCATGAAGGCTGAAAAGAGGCTCACTCAGCACATGGTGGCCTACAATATGGATTTGAACCACTAGCGGGCGCCTGAATGGACCATTTTGAATTGCAAGCCACGTCAATTCCTACACGTGAATTTACAAATTATCTCTTATAAACTACTCTAAAAGATATATCTTGTTATAGTTTAGCGTTCTTCCCAACCTACATGTAAATCGACTCGGCGTTTATAACCCTAATTCCAACTATCCATACTAGCAAAATGCCCGTGCGTTGCAACGGGGCAATAAAAATCATTTAGATTAGAAACTTTGATGCACATTTAGCACGACACTCTTGATTCGCTACGGTGGAAATGTACAGATATACATGTACTTCCTCTTTTGCAAAATATACATGTACTATTCCAACCCCTGCATCTTGCAGCCGCCCACCTCCCTTTCTCTTTTTTTGCATCCGGTCCTCTCATGCTCTTTTTATTCTCTTTATTTTTTCTGACTCACTTGTTCACTTAGCTAATGAAGTGTACATCTTAGGATAGGATGGAAACGGGTTCACATACAGTTGTTTGTAGTGGTACCAAGTCTGACAGATTGGGACACGTATCCTAGCAACAGCACATGGGTCGGCAATGAAGAAAAACTCACTGACACACACGTAGCATCCACTCAGTCCCTCGCTCCCACGATCGACCAGTTCCTCTTATCCCCAATGTCATCCACTCAGGCCGGCGGTAGGAGGAGATTGGGGAGGTCGCGGCCCTGCCGGCGGAGCGGTCGACCATGGCCAACGGCCGACCTGCATCGAGCACATCCATGGGGAGCCTGTGCGCCATCCATGGGGTAGCCGGAGCGAGGCGAGACCTCATCTTCCTCCCTGAATCACCACGGTGACCTCCCCTGCTCCTTCCTCTACATCGGCTGAGCTGCCGCCAGATCCGCGGGATGCAGGGGATCGAGGACGGGGCGACGCCGCCCCGCGGACCGACGAAGGAAAATAAAAATCGAACCGGTACGTATGACTTATGGGTGGCAGTGGTGGGTAATATGTGATTTGTTGGAGGGCAAAATCGGCAAAAAAATGACGTACCATGGCCATCACCATTTTGAATTGCAAGCCACGTCAATTCCTACACGTGGATTTACAAATTATCTCTTATAAACTACTCTAAAAGATATATCTTGTTATAGTTTAGCGTTCTTCTCAACCTACATGTAAATCGACTCGGCGTTTATAACCCTAATTCCAACTATCCATACTAGCAAAATGTCCGTGCGTTGCAACTGGGCAATAAAAATCATTTAGATTAGAAACTTTGATGCACATTTAGCACGACACTCTTGATTCGCTACGGTGGAAATGTACAGATATACATGTACTTCTTCTTTTGCAAAATATACATGTACTATTCCAACCCCTGCATCTTGCAGCCGCCCACCTCTCTTTCTCTTTTTTTTACATCCAGGTCCTCTCATGCTCTTTTTATTCTCTTTATTTTTGCTGACTCACTTGTTCACTTAGCTAATGGAGTGTACATCTTAGGATAGGATGGAAAAGGGTTCACATACAGTTGTTTGAAGTGGTACCAAGTCTGATAGATTGGGACACGTATCCTAGCAACAACACATGGGTCGGCAATGAAGAAAAACTCACTGACACACACGTAGTATCCACTCAGTCCCTTGCTCATACGATCGACCAGTTCCTCTTATCCCCAATCTCATCCACTCAGGCCCTCGCTCACACATTAACCAGTTCCTCTATCCCCAATTTCAGCACTGCTCTTAATCGATCGGAGACCTCCGCTGTCAGCCCGTCACCGAGGCCGCTAGGACGGGCGCCGGCGACCCCGACACCCTCTTCGCCGACTCGCAAGGATGGAGACCGGGGCTGCTCGCCGGGGCTGAGCTCGGCGCGCTCGGCTACGCACCATCGGCCGTCGAAGGAGCGCATCGACCACGAGAGTGGCGACGGGGAGAGCAGGGGCGCGCGGCGGCAGCCCAACGGTAGGAGGAGATTGGGGGGGTCGCGGCCCTGCTGGCGGAGCGGTCGACCATGGCCAACGGCTTACCTGCATCGAGCACATCCATGGGGAGCCTGTGCGCCATCCATGGGGCAGCCGGAGCGAGGCGAGACCCCATCTTCCTCCCCGAATCACCACGGCGACCTCCCCTGCTCCTTCCTCAACATCGGCTGAGCTGTCGCCGGATCCGCGGGATGCAGGGGATCGAGGACGGGGCGACACCGCCCCACGGACCGACGAAGGAAAATAACAAATCGAACCGGTACGTATGACTTATGGGTGGCAGTGGTGGGTAAATATGTGATTTGTTGGACGGCAAAATCGGCAAAAAAATGACATACCATGACCATCACCACCTGTAGGCATATTATATAGTAGAGATAAAAGAAAACTGGGGCCTACTAAGCGGTACCACATTACACCTCACATTATCCTTGACCACTTCCACCATTGGCGAGACCAGGCATCCGTGGAGATTGCCAAGAGCACAAACAATTGAATGACTCCCCACAAATAGGAACTAAGAGCATCTCCACCGGCGCGCCCAACTCCGCTCCCAATAGACATTTTAGCCGCGTCGGCACGGAAAAACCCTCCACCGGCGCGCCCAATACCAAAAAAGTTGCCGGCACGTCCCAATAGAACGTCCGGCAACCCCGCTTCGCGCCCAGGTTCTAGGGACGCAACCGGGCGCTCCGACAACCGCGGCAACGCGCGCCTCGTCCAAACCTGACGTACGGGTCCGGCGCGTCAGCGACGCAACGGTCGACGGTTGATTTATTGCGGCGTCTTAATAACGCAGCGATTCCCCTGGCGGGCGCAGACAACGCGACGCTTCGAGCGCAGAAGGTCAGGCGGTGGCGCGTCGCCGGCGTCTCCTCGGGAAGCAACGCCGGCTTTAATGGCACTTCCCGCGCCTTCCCGCGCCGCGTTCGCGCGCTTTCCCGCGCCGCTTCCCCTGTCTATAAAGACCCCACCGCTCACCTCCAACGCCGCACTCCAGCGCCGCACTCCCCGTCTTCTCCTCTCCCCAGCGACCATGGCGAACAACGGGCAGTCATCGGGAAGCAGCGGGGTGAAGACCTGCCTCCGCAAGGAGGAGGAGGCGTTCTTCGCCCACCACCGCATCCCCGGGAGCGCCGGGGATGCGCCTCCCTAGCGGCAGCGGGTGGAACGTGAGCTCGCTGGGCTATGCCGTGCCCCCGCTGCCGATGGGGGAGCGGTTCACAGACCTCGTCTGCCACCGCCACCGCCAGATGACGCCGGAGCAGCGGGCGGATCCGGATTTCGCCCTCAACAATCCAAACTGGCGCCCACTACTGGAGGCGGAGCGCGCCACCGCCATCGATGACCACGAGGGGACGGAGGCTCCCAGACAGAACAACGCGGCGTGGAGGCGGCGCTGGCGGGAGGACCGTGACTTCTACGCGACAATGCGGGAGTACGGCTGGACCGGCCCATCCAGCGGCCGCAGTGGCGGCTGGCAGATGCCTGCCAGCTCGTCGTCGCCCTCCAGCGCGCGGTCCACGACGCCCACGACCCCGCGCTTCGTCAAGATCGAGTCGCCGCCGCCGATCAACAACAGCGGCCGCAGGATCAAGATAAGGCAGGAGCACGGATGGTCGGCGCCGCCTGCCAGGAACAGCGGCGTCACCATCCGTGACTTCGGGCCGCCGCCACCGCTGCCCGCTCCCCGCGTCAAGCTGGAGCCGGGGGTGTCCTCATCCCGCGGCCAGCCCCGCGCCATGGTGAAGCTCGAGCCGGGGCATCCTCCTCCCGCGGCAAGAAGCGCACCTCGACACCACCGCCGCCGCCGATGACGAAGGAGGAGGCCGAGGCCCGGTATCAGCGCGAAATGGAGATCGCGCTGGACCTATCGTACAACACGGTTGATGCATGTAAAATGCATACATGAACTTTGCACTATATTACATGTATTCCAATCATATTTGCATCATATAAAGGTTATATTAATGTTTTATAATGATTTTTGGGAATATTATATTTATTTTATTTTTTATGAAATTAACCCTGCGCAGGCAGAAAAGACCCTATTTCTTTTCCTTTAATGTTTGAGGGACCCAAACGACGTCCAAATGACCTGCAAATTTACGAGCGTTAATATTTGGAAGGAAGAAGACTTGGGGCGAAGGAAGCAAACAGGCGGAGGCCCGAGGGCCAAAAGAGGTGGGCCCACGCGGCCCCTGTACCTGGCCGCGTGGGACCCCCTATCTTGGGCCTCGACGCTCCGCTGCCGTCGATCTTTTCTCCACCGAGTAGGTTTTGACCAAAACCGACTATAAAAATAGTCCTCGACGCGCTCTGGATAGGAGCGTCGCCGAAACATAGAAACACCAAAACAGAGACCTGGAGCAGCAGATTGGAGGGGGAAAACTCTGACGGGGTGCTGCCGGCATGGTCTCCATCTTCTCCATCGACTTCTCCACCGTCTCCATGATGAAGAGGGAGTAGTCCACCTCTGGACTATGGGTTTGTGGAAGTAACTTATGTATCTTTCCTCTCTTTGAGCTTCACTAATTAGCACCGTATGAGCTGCTGAACATGATTACGGTTATGTATGTAATACCTATGTGGTGGATCTTTTTATGAGTTAATATATGTTTGAGATTGCAAATTATTGTTTCAGTTATGAATATAGATGCATATTATGTACCTTGTTCCTATTTACTTGTTTTGATCAAGCATGTTTATGAGAGCGTGTGTGGGGTGATGTGTGTATTAGTTGGAGTAACGGGGGTGGCTACTGGCTAGTGCGGTGAACATGAGAGATAGTTCCGCGATCCACTTGGGTATGTTTACCTTACTTTGTTGCCTCACTAGGGATAAAGAAAAATACCATGTTACCAGAGATGTGGGTGTGACCATTGCCACTACTCCATGACTAGATCTAACATGTTCTTATTTTAACTTCATGTCATGATACTTAAAGCTATACTCTGAGTCATCTTAATTACTGAGGTGTTATGATTTAGTTCGCATCTTGGTGGAGTATAAGTGATACTAATAAACAAAATATCTCTATGTTAGGATGTGATGCCCATATAATTAGTAACTTGTCACTAAACTTTGTGTTGCAATCTCATATGTCAACTCTAGTGTTCCATTGTCTACCACTTTATTAAAGAGAGAGTGCATTTGTGAAACCATGAACCCCGGTCTATTTTTAATCATAAGAAACACCTTTCCAACAATATTTACCACTTTTGCATTTTCTGCCATTATTAAATCTGAAAATACAAAAACACTTTTACATCTTGCATACATCATAAAAAAACCAAAAATATCATTTATCATTGTTATCATCATCCTTGCATATTTATTTACCATCATTGCATATTTATTTCTTGTTTGCATCACATACTATCTTGATATCATTCTTACACCTTGTGCTTGACAACCACAGGTGAGGTTGAGGACCAAAATATTTAACTTTGTTTTGTACATAACCAAAAGAAGGATAGAAAGATAAATATTTCACTACTGATTCCCCGATAGTTCGATATTAAACCCTCGAATCACCCTCGTGGGGAAAACACGTCTTCCACTTACTACACACTCTGCACTTGGAGTCTCAACCTAACCCCATTTATTTTTTCACGCAGGTAGCTATCTGAAGGCTATCACATCTACGAGTATCAAGACTGTTTTCTGGCGCCATTGCCGGGGAGTCATAGCTGAAAAGATTTATCCAAGGGTGTGCACCAGCTTTGTTTTCTAGCGTCCATCTCACAACAAAGTGAACTTCATCACCAACTTGTGCTAACACCTAAGCTTGGGAAGATTGCACCTACGTGAGCACCATCTTATCCATCTTTACCTTCAAAGCAATTTATTTTGTTTTGTCATTGTCTTGCATTTTTATTTTCGTTTTGCATATTTTATTTTCAGTTTTGCATTTTGTGTTGCATTTGTTATTTCGGTTTGCATCATTTAGTGTCATTTTATTTTCAGTTTTGCATAAAAAATTAAAAAAATACATAAAAACTTGCATAATGGAAAAGAGAACCTCTTGGCCATTTAGTGTTAAAAACTTTTCTCAAGATATGAATATTCCTGTTGAGAAATGTGTGGTAAACCCTAATATCATGAAAGTGATTTATGAACATCGTTTTTATGGGAAGTCAAAAGAAGATCCTATACTTCATCTTAAGAAGTTTAATGAAAGGTGCAAAATTACAAACTTGAGCCATGCTAATGTTAAAATTAAGCTTTTTCCTTACTCCTTAGGTGGAAAAGCCTTAGATTGGATATTAAGATGGCCACCTGGAAATTTTAGCACTTGGTTTAATTTAAAAGCTGCATTCATTGAAAGATTTTGTCCCATTGAAAAGGTCTCTAATCTTAGACAAGTACTTATCACCTTTAAACAAGAAGAGGATGAACCTCTAGTGAAAAATGGGAAAGATTTAGAGGTATAGCTTTTGGAATGGAACATGGTCTTAGATATTGGATGCTCATGCATGTATTTTATAGAGGATTCTCTGAAACCTCTAAAGTCTTTTTGGATAATGAATTCTTTTATGAATACTGCTGCTAATGATGCTCACTATCTACTTGATGGCTTGCTTTTGGAAGTAAGAATTAAAGAAAGTTTAGAAAAAGCCCAAGTACCTGAAGATGTGTTTGATGACCGCTATGAAATATTTAACCTATACAATAGGGAAAAGAAAGTTGAGGAAGTTAAAATGCTTAGTGAAGTCAAGGATCCATTGCTTGACTTAGAGAATTTTAGCTTGCATGAATTAATATCTATCTTACAAAAGTTTGCAAGTGATCCTTCTATTAATGTCAACCAAGCTGGTGTTGGTTCTTATATTGCTAATCATGTCTTGAAAGAAAAGATTGCTAGGTACAACCAATAGGTTAGGATACCACCTAATCTTGGGGATATATGGATTCCCAAGGTACTAGTAACTATTGGAAAAGAGACACACCATGCCATACTTGATCTAGGATCTACTGTCTCTGTTTTATCTAAAGAACTATATGAAGTACTTGAATTGGAAAATCTTGAAAAATGCTCTATTGAACTTGCACTTGCTGATAATTCCATTAAACATGCTTTAGGAAAAGTAAGTGATGTCATGGTAGAGTCACATATGACTTTTGTACCTGTTGATTTTCTAATCATGGACATGGGAAATAAAATCTCTAGTCCTATTATTTTTGGAAGACCTTTTCTTCATACTACAGGTGCTATCATTGATTCAAAAGAGGGGAACATGAAGTTTCAGTTTCCACACAAGGAGTGCATGGAAAACTTCCCAAGAAAGAGGGCACATCAAAGTTCAAGCTCCCTCATGAGCTTCATCTTCAATAAACAACAAGTAAGAAGCCTAGCTATATGGCTATAAAGAAAGCGCTTTGCGAGAGGCAACCCGGTTATTTTTATGTGTGATTTTCTTTGTGTCCTCTTGCTGTAACAAGAGACTAGTTTTTTAGTTTAGTTTCTAGAATTTTCAATAAAGTGCCAAGTTTTACTCATTTTGGTTTGAAAAGTTGCTTATAGCGTTCGGAGATTTTATTCCTGCACGAATCTGTGCACGGTATGATTTTTAATTCTTATTCTGTAACTCCGAATGAGCTCATATTTGAACTAGTTGCAACTTTTCATCCTCTGTATGCATGAATGTTTTCGGAATTTTTCGACAACGTTTAGTAGGGTAGAAAAATACGTTTTGCTGCTGCTGTTTTTCTGGACAGATTTTGTCCCATTTTTTTTGATGCATGCTTTGAGCTTTTAACTTGAATATTTTTGATCCAATTGAGTTTATGAGTAGTCATACAACATTATATACTTTCTGAACATTCATATGATGTTTTGTTTAAGGATTATATGCAGCAAGAAATCTATTTGTTTATCACTACTAATGCACCCCACGGAAAAGAAATGGGAGAAACGGTGTTTTGAAGTTTTTTCACAGGGATTGGAGGAGATGCACCAAGAGTTATCCAAGGATGGTGAAGACCATAAGCTTGGGGATTTGTATACAACCCCACTGGACCTACACACTCTCGGTTTGCACACGTCTAACTTATGTTTTTCGATCAAAACACTTTGTCGCATAAATTTGGAGCGTTCTTTTTGTTTGTTTTGGTTTGATTCATATTTTTTGTGAGACCACCACATTATCATTTATATATGAAAGAGCTACTGGAAATATGGGTTGAAATATTTTGGATGCTATTATAAGATTGGGAAAATGGATGTTTTAGTTGATTTTAAAAGATACATATAGTTGCATGATTCATGAGCTTGTTAATGAGTAATAATTTGCAAATGCTTTATCAAGAGCTATCACTTATTCATGTTTTGATGCTGATTGTTATTTTACTTTGTTTAACATGGATTAGTTAGTTCTATGGACACTCATGCATGCATTTAGATGGTCAACTTCCTCCCTCTTGCTAGCCCAAAAATTCCAACAAGTAAAAACTTGTTTCCAACACCTTCAACCAAAGTTATTCCAGTGAGTCCACCATATCTACCTATTAGCTTTATGCTATTCCGAGTATGTTTATCATGTTATTTGTGGTATCTGTACCTCTGAATGAAAATGTTTATGTTATTGATTGTTATGGGAAAAGTTGTTTATATAGCTCTCACGAACTTGATGCACACTTTACTTTTATTGCATAAATAAAACATGACCCATTGTGATTAATATTATGATGTTAGTGGCTTGATAAATGTCCGAGGTTGGGAGTTAGATCATATGTGCTGTCACATGGCAAGCTTTCAACATGCTCTTCATTTCATTTAGTTGATATCATGTACTTTTGTCTATGGATTCTTATTATGGTGAAACAAATGTGGAAATGAAGTAAGTTTAAATGAGTTTGTATAAATGGTTAGAGAGACGCCTGGGCCGCTGCTAGCGCTAAGTTGACGAGGGAATATCTCCCCGGCAACAGCACCAGAAACAATGCTTGTACGTCACACGTCAGTTGGGAACCCCAAGAGGAAGGTATGATGAGTGCAGCAGCAAGTTTTCCCTCAGTATGAAACCAAGGTTTTATCGAACCAGTAGGAAAACGAGATTGCTTCGAAGTTGTTGGTGAAGGAGTGTAGTGCGGTGCAACACCAGGGATTCCCGTGCCAACGTGGAACCTGCACAACACAATCAAATTACTTTGCCCCAACTTAACAGTGAGGTTGTCAATCTCACCGGCTTGCTGAAAACAAAGGGTTAAACGTATCGTATGAAAGATGATGTTTGTTTGCATAAAACAGTAGAGAACAATGATTGCAGTAGATTGTATTTCAGATGTAAAAGAATGGACCGGGGTCCACAGTTCACTAGTGGTGTCTCTCCAATAAGATAACTAAAATGATGGGTAAACAAATTACAGCTGGGCAATTGACAATTGATAAGTGCATATAGCATGCATGTGCGAGTTGTGGTGTCTACTATGAGATTCATTTGGGCATTACGACAAAGTACATAGACCGCTATTCAGCATGCATCTATGCCTAAATAATCCACTTTCCGGTTAACATCCGTACCCCTTCCAGTATTAAGTTGCAAGCAACAGACAATTGCATTAAGTAATGTGCGTAATGTAAACAATACATTCATCCTTGAATAAAGCATTGCTGTTTTACCCCTAGTGGCAACAACACATCTACAATCTTAGAACTTGCTGTCACTATCCCAGGTTAAATAGAGGTTGAACCCAACTATCATGCATAAATACCCCCTCTTGGAGTCACAAGTATTCACTTGGCCAAGGCTTCAACAAGTAACGAGAGCATGCAAGATCACAAATGACATAGACATGATAATATAATATTCAGCTCCACATAGGTATCAATATAAGTCAGATCCCAGCAAACACAACATGTAGCATTACAATAAGATGATCTTGATCATGATAGGCAGCTCACAAGATCTAAACATGATGGCACAAGTGGAAAAGACAACCATCTAGCTACTGCTATGGACCCATAGTCCAAGGATGAACTACTCACGCATCACTCCGGAGGCGGGCATGGCGATGTAGAGTCCTCCGGTGATGATTCCCCTCTCCGGCAGGGTGCCAGGAAGAGCTTCAGAACCCCCCGAGTTAGGGTTGACGACGGCGGCGGCAGCGAATATGTTCTGGATGAAAGGCTCGGTGCCTTAGGGTTTTCACGTCTCGGGGAATAAATAGGCAAATGGGCGATGTCGGCGGACCCCCGAGGGGCCCAAACCACCAGGCGGCGCGGTGGGGCCCACTACCGCGCCGGCCTATGGTTTGGTCACCTCGTGGCGATTCTTCGTCTCTCCTTCGGACTCCGTGTACGTGTTGGAAAAATAGGGACTTGGCCTTTTGTTTCGTGCAATTCCGAGAAAACAGGGAACTGGCACTGTGGCATCTTGTTAATAGGTTAGTCCCAGAAAATGCATAAAAGTGATATGAAGTGTATATAAAACATGTAGAAAATGGTATAATATAAGCATGGAATAGCAGAAATTATGGATACGTTGGAGACGTATCAGCCGCTAATCTAAGCCATGCATCATTCATGGTGGAAATTTACTTACATACTATGGTGAACCATCAGTGATACACCTTACAATAAAAAGCTATTCCAATGGTAAATAAAAAGCTATTCAACTTGTAACATGTATATCTCATGGATAGTTGTCAACATAAAGCAATATAACAAGTGCAATAAGTAAACATGTAAGAATCAATGCACACAAAGTTGACACAAGTGTTTGCTTCTAAGATAGAAAGGAGTAGGTAAACTGACTCAACATAAAGTAAAAGATAGGCCCTTCGCAGAGGGAAGCAGGGATTAAATCATGTGCTAGAGCTTTTTAAGTTTTCGAAAGCATATAGAGAGCACAAAATAAGTATTTGAGAGGTGTTTGTTGTTGTCAACGAATGGTAGTGGGCACTCTAACCCCCTTGTCAACCAGACTTTCAAGAGCGGCTCCCATGAAGGACGTTATCTCTACCAGCAAGGTAGATCATCCCTCTTCTCTTTTGTTTACACATGTATTTTAGTTTCTTTATAGATGACACTCCTCCCAACCTTTTGCTTACACAAGCCATGGCTAACCGAATCCTCGGGTGCCTTCCAACATTCACATACCATGGAGGAGTGTCTATTTGCAAATTAAGTTGCTTACTGATAAATCAGGGCAAAACATGTGAAGAGAATTATTAATGAAAGTTGTAATTAATTGGGGCTGGGCACCCCGTTGCCAGCTCTTTTTGCAAATTATTGGATAAGCGGATGTATATGCCACTAGTCCATTGGTGAAAGTCTGTCAGAAGTAAATGACAAGATTGAAAGATAAAACACCACATACTTCCTCATGAGCTATAAAACATTGACACAAATAAGGAGTAATAAAGTTTTGAATAGTTTAAAGGTAGCACATGAAATATTTACTTGGAATGGCAGGAAATACCACATAGTAGGTAGGTATGGTGGACACAAATGGCATGGGTTTTGGCTCAAGTTTTGGATGCACGAGAAGCATTCCCTCTCAGTACAGAGTTTAGGCTAGCAAGGTTGTTTGAAGCAAACACAAGTATAAACCGGTACAGCAAGAATCACATAAAAACATATTGCAAGTATTATAAGACTCTACACTGTCTTCCTTGTTGCTCAAACATTTTACCAGAAAATATCTAGACCTTAGAGAGAACAAATATGCATCCCAAGTCTCAACAAGCTCTACGGTAGTTCTCCACTACTAGGCTTTAACTACATGATGCAAGAGCTTAAACATGATCTACTTGAGAGCTCAAAACAATTGCAAAGTCAAATCGAAACAAGACAATGATCTACAAGAATGCATATGTCTTTTCCAATACCAACTACTACATGTAGCATTTTCTTTCTTCCAAACAAACACCAATCAATTTATTTAAACATAAACTCTCCAAATGATAATATAATGCAGCAAGAGAGTATTTATAAACAAGTGCTAACAGCTCGAAGAGATGCATGAAAAACAGGAGCTAAAAGCACTGCAGTAGCTAGTTAAGAATACTCAACAAATATAAGTGAAGAACATGAGTATTCACATGAAAAAGCGGAGCGTGTCTCTCTCCCACACAAGGATTGCTAGGATCCGAATTTATTCAAACAAAAACAAAAATAAAAACACACAGACGCTCCAAGTAAAGCGCATAAGATGTGAAAGAATTAAAATATAGTTTCACTAGAGATGACCTGATAAGTTTGTTGATGAAGAAGGGGATGCCTTGGGCATCCCCAAGCTTAGACGCTTGAGTCTCTCTGAATATGGTTGGGATGAACCACGGGGGCATCCCCAAGCTTAGGCTTTTCACTCTTCTTGATCACATAATATCACCCTTCTCGCTTGATCCTTGAAAACTTCCTTCACACCAAACTCAAGACAGTTCTCATTAGAGGGTTAGTGCATAATCAAAAATTCTCATATTCTGTAATGATACAATCAATCCCAAAGCTTCTGGACATTAGCTACAGCCACCAATGCTTTGTGGAGCAAAGAAATCCACACAAACACAGTAAAAGAGCGAATGCAAAACAAAAGGCAGAATCTGTCAAAAACAGAACAGTCTGGAATGACGAATTTTTTCGAGGCACTTAAGTTGCTCAGATGGATCTGGCCTAAAATAATGAAAGTTGCGTACATATCTCAGGAATATGCGTGATTTTTTCAGAATTTTTTGAATTTTCTACAGGGAGATAAGCTCAAATCCGTGACAGCTAAAAATCTGTCACTGCGCAGAAATCCAAATCTTGCATCAACTTTCAATATAGAACTTTACTTGGCACAACATTGCGATAAAATAAAGATACAAAGGAGTTGCTACAGAAGTAACAAAACTCCTTGACTCAAAGAAAACAAAAATAACAGCAAATAAAAACGATGGGTTGTCTCCCATAAGCGCTTTTCTTTAACGCCTTTCAGCTAGGCGCAGAAAGTGAAAATCAAGTGTTATCAAGAGAAGAAGCATCAACATCATAACTTGCTCTAACAATAGAGTCAAAAGGTAACTTCATTCTCTTCCTAGGGAAGTGTTCCATACCTTTCTTGAGAGGAAATTGGTACCTTATATTACCTTCTTTCATATCAATGATGGCACCAACAGTTCGAAGAAAAGGTCTTCCCAAAACAATAGGACAAGATGCATTGCATTCAATATCCATAACAATAAAATCAACGGGGACAAGGTTATTGTTTACTGTAATAAAAACATCATTAACTCGCCCCAAAGGTTTCTTCATAGCATTATCAGCGAGAAAAACATCCAAATAACAATGTTCCAAAGGTGGCAAATCAAGAATATCATAAAGCTTCTTGGGCAAAACCGAAATACTTGCACCAAGATCACACAAGGCATTGCAATCAAAATCATTCACCTTTACCTTAATGATGGGTTCCCAACCATCTTCTAATTTCCTAGGAATAGAAGCTTTAAGTTTCAACTTCTCCTCCCTAGCTTGCAAAAGAGCATTTGTAATATGCTTTGTAAAAGCCAAATTAATAGTGCTAGCATTGGGACTTCTAGCTAATTTTTGCAAGAACATAATAACTTCAGAGATGTTACAATCATCAAAATCAAAATCATTATTGTCAATGGTGGTGGAACCATTGTCTCCAATAGTTTGAAAAATTTCAGCACTTTTATCAGAAAAAGTTTCAGCAGTTTTAGGCAATTTCAAACGCTTTGCAGAAGTAGTAGAGACATTACCAACACCAATAACATTACCATCAATAGTAGGAGGCTTACTAGCATGTAAACATTAGCATTACTAGTGGTGGTGATAGTACAAACTCTAACTATACTATTCTCTTTTTCAAGTTCTTCCTCTTTTTCCCACCTAGCATGCAATTCAGCCAACATCCTAATATTATTATCAATTCGAACTTGGATGGCATTTGCTGTAGCAAATGACTTAGTATCTTTAACTTCATTAGGCATAACTTTCAGTTTTAGAATTTCAACATCATGAGCAAGACTATCAACTTTAGAAGCAAGATCATCAATTTTTTCAAACTTTTCCTCAACAGTTTTATTGAAAGCTTTTTGTGTGCTAATAAATTCTTTAAGCATAGCTTCAAGATCAGAGGACACACTTCTATTGTTGCTGTAGGAATTACCATAAGAATTGCCATAACCATTTGAAGGATAAGGCTTATAGTTGTTGCTACCAAAATTATTCCTATAAGCATTGTTGTTGAAGTTGTTGTTTTTAATGAAGTTTACATCAACATGCTCTTCTTGAGCAACCAATGAAGCTAAAGGAACATTATTAGGATCAACATGAGATCTACCATTCACAAGCATAGACATAATAGCATCAATCTTATCACTCAAAGAGGAGGTTTCTTCAACAGAATTTACCTTCTTACCTTGAGGAGCTCTTTCGGTGTGCCATTCGGAATAGTTGATCATCATATCATCAAGTAGCTTTGTTGCTGCACCTAAAGTGATGGACATAAAGGTTCCTCCAGAGGCTGAATCCAATAAGTTCCTTGAGGAAAAATTTAATCCTGCATAAAAGGTTTGGATGATCATCCAAGTAGTCAGTCCATGAGTGGGACAATTCTTCACCAAAGATTTCATTCTTTCCCAAGCTTGAGCAACATGTTCATTATCAAGTTGTTTAAAATTCATAATGCTACTTCTCAAGGATATAATCTTAGCAGGAGGATAATATTTCCCTATGAAAGCATCTTTGCATTTTGTCCAAGAATCAATACTATTTCTAGGCAAAGAAAGCAACCATTCTTTAGCTCTTCCTCTCAAGGAGAAAGGAAAAAGTTTCAGTTTTATAATATCCCCATCCATATCCTTATACTTTTGCATTTCACAAAGTTCAACAAAGTTATTAAGATGGGCAGCAGCATCATCAGTACTAACACCAGAAAATTGCTCTTTCATAACAAGATTTAATAGAGCAGGTTTAATTTCATAAAATTCTGCTTAGAAGCAGGTGGAGCAATAGGAGTGCATATGAAATCATTGTTGTTTGTGCTAGTGAAGTCACACAACTTAGTGTTCTCAGGAGTACTCATTTTGAAAAACAAAATCAAACTGAATTAAACAAGTAACTAATTTTTTTGTGTTTTTGATAAAGAGAGCAAACAAGACTAAATAAAAATAAACTAAGCAAGACAAATAACAAAGTAAAGAGATTGGGTGTGAGAGACTCCCCTTGCAGAAGCAATTCGGTTTTCCCCGGCAACGGCGCCAGAAAACGTGTTGCTAGCTAAGTTGACGAGGGAATATCTCCCCGGCAACAGCCAGAAACAATGCTTGTACGTCACACGTCAGTTGGGAACCCCAAGAGGAAGGTATGATGAGTGCAGCAGCAAGTTTTCCCTCAGTATGAAACCAAGGTTTAATCGAACCAGTAGGAAAACGAGGTTTGCTTCGAAGGTGTTGGTGAAGGAGTGTAGTGCGGCGCAACACCAGGGATTCCGGTGCCAACGTGGAACCTGCACAACACAATCAAATTACTTTGCCCCAACTTAACAGTGAGGTTGTCAATCTCACCGGCTTGCTGAAAACAAAGGGTTAAACGTATCGTAATGGAAGATGATGTTTGTTTGCATAAACTTTGCCCCAACTTAACAGTGAACTACTCACGCATCACTCCAGAGGCGGGCATGGCGATGTAGAGCCCTCCGGTGATGATTCCCCTCTCCGGCAGGGTGCCAGTAAGAGCTTCAGAACCCCCCGAGTTAGGGTTGACGACGGCGGCGGCAACGAATATGTTCTGGATGAAAGGCTCGGTGCCTTAGGGTTTTCACGTCTCGGGGAATAAATAGGCGAAGGGGCAATGTCGGCGGACCCCCGAGGGGCCCAAACCACCAGGCGGCGCGGTGGGGCCCACTGCCACGCCGCCTATGGTTTGGTCACCTCGTGGCGATTCTTCGTCTCTCATTCGGACTCCGTGTACCTGTTGGAAAAATAGGGACTTGGCCTTTTGTTTCGTGCAATTCCGAGAATATTTCCAGAAGTAACTTTCTGAAACCAAAAACAGCAGAAAACATGGAACTAGCACTGTGGCATCTTGTTAATAGGTTAGTCCCAGAAAATGCATAAAAGTGATATGAAGTGTATATAAAACATGTAGCAAATGGTATAATATAAGCATGGAACAGCAGAAATTATGGATACGTTGGAGACGTATCAGCCGCTAATCTAAGCCATGCATCATTCATGGTGGAAATTTACTTACATACTATGGTGAACCATCAGTGATACACCTTACAATAAAAAGCTATTCCAATGGTAAATAAAAAGGGTGTTGAGGTTGTTCATTTTGTTTGTTTGTCTTGTCATTTTGATGTGGGCTTGATCCATATCCTGGGACAAGAGGGACACCAGTTGACGCTCTTTAGGATACTATTATTACTTATAGTGATATTTAACTTGAACTTGCTTTGTGTCCCAAGTTGAGTAACCCATGGTGTAGGTACTTGTATTCAAGGGGCATGAGACATCCAACCTTTACTTTGTCAAGCACACTACTCATATTTGCTTTCACTTTAAACTTTAATCATTCAAGATTCTATGATAGGGGTAATGAGAGATTGACACCAAGGATTACCACATTGCAATCATTAACTTAAATAGAAGAGTTTGGAAGTTAGATGAAACTTATGCATGCTTTACCTCTACTCACTTATATATCTTTTCCAAAGTGTCCACCTTTTATATTCAGATTTTCATCTACACTCTATGACCATTGTAGGATGTTCTTACTTATCATTATGCATACATGTGTTCCATATTACTTTCTTTCATGTTACACTTTGTGAATATACATTGAACATCCTTGCATTGAATACTTGATATCACTTCACAAACTATTTTGCATATTGCTACTCCTTTAAAGAATGAATCATTTGAATCTATGTAGCAATAGTAATCATCTTTGATATCCATTGTTACTATTAAATTGCAAAGTCCATATTAGTTTTATCACCTTCATATTCGAGGACGAGTATTGGTTAAGCTTGGGGATGTTGATGCATGTAAAATCCATACATGAACTTTGCAGTATATTACTTGTATTCCAATCATATTTGCATCATATAAGGGTTATATTAATGTTTTATAATGATTTTTGGGAATATTATATTTATTTCCTATTTTTTATGGAATTAACCCTGCGTAGGCAGAAAATCCTATTTCTTTCCTTTAATGTTTCAGGGACCCAAACGACGTCCAAATGACCTGCAAATTTACGAGCGTTAATATTTGGAAGGAAGAAGACTAGGGGGCGAAGGAAGCAAACAGGTGGAGACCCGAGGGCCAAAGAGGTGGGCCCACGCGGCCCCTGTACCTGGCCGTGTGGGACCCCCTATCTTGGGCCTCGACGCTCCGCTGCCGTCGATCTTTTCTCCACCGACTAGGTTTTGACCAAAAATCGACTATAAAAATAGTCCTCGACGCCCTCTGGAAAGGAGCGCCGCCGAAACACAGAAATACCGAAACAGAGACCTGGAGCTGCAGATTTGAGGGGAAAACTCCGACGGGGCGCTGCCGGCGTGGTCTCCATCTTCTCCATCGACTTCTCCACCGTCTCCATGATGAAGAGGGAGTAGTCCACCTCTGGACTATGGGTTTCTGGAAGTAACTTATGTATCTCTTCTCTCTTTGAGCTTCACTAATTAGCACTGTATGAGCTGCTGGATATGATTACGGTCATCTATGTAATACCTATGTGGTGGATCTTTTATGAGTTAATATATGTTTTGAGATTACAAATGTTTTGTTTCAGTTATGAATATAGATGCATATTATGTACCCCGTTCCTATTTACTTGTTTGATCAAGCATGTTTATGAGAGCGTGTGTGGGGTGATGTGTGCATTAGTTGGAGTAACGGGGGTGGCTACTGGCTAGTGCGGTGAACGTGAGAGATAGTTCCGCGATCCATTTGGGTATGTTTACCTTACTTTGTTGCCTCACTAGGGATAAAGAAAAATACCATGTTACCGGAGATGTGGGTGTGACCATTGCCACTACTCCATGACTATATCTAGCATGTTCTTATTTTAACTTCATGTCATGATACTTAAAGCTATACTCTGAGTCATCTTAATTACTGAGGTGTTTTATTTAGTTCGCATCTTGGTGGAGTATAAGTGAGACTAATAAACAAAAGGTCTCTATGTTAGGACGTGATGCCCATATAATTAGTAATTTGTCACTAAACTTTTGTGTTGCAATCTCATATGTCAACTCTAGTGTTCCATTGTCTACCACTTTATTAAAAAGAGAGTGCATTTGTGAAACCATGAACCATGGTCCATTTTTAATCATAAGAAACACATTTCCAACAACTTTTACCACTTTTACATTTTCTGCCATTATTAAATCCGAAAATACAAAAACACTTTTACATCTTGCATACATCATAAAAAAGCCAAAAATATCATTTATCATTGTTATCATCATCCTTGCATATTTATTTATCATCATTGCATATTTATTTCTTGTTTGCATCACATACTATCTTGATATCATTTTTACACCTTGTGCTTGACAACCACATGTGGCACCCCGATCCAAGTGATCGAGCCATCCCATATACCAGTCCCAGAAACACTGGATATATGACAACTTGGTAAACAAAGACAAAACCAAATATATTCATAAGGCTTCGAGTTCGAACAGGTACAAGGTTACAACACGGGTGAGACTCTAGCTCTTGCGCAACAGGCGCACACAACAGTATGTACATTATTTTTCTAACATCGAGTCTCTAGCGGAAGTCGTAGCGGAAGCGTAGGTAGTAGCGTGGCGATAGCGGCCTTATTCCACAGGGTCCTGCCTGGAATACGGGTTCCTAGTTCTTGTACAGCGGGTACTCAGCGACGGTGCAGCAGGGTCTGGCCACATGAAAAGCCAGGTGAGTACATGGAATGTACTCGCAACACATCAGCCCAAAAACAAGCAAGGTCTATCTATATGGCATGGGATGGTTCAGAAAGTAACATGGCATGAGGTCGGTTGCGAGGATGAGTCCAAGCTTAACGGTTGGACATAACTTACCTACTTACCTTAGTAGGGGTGTTTCTCGTTATCAAGTGAGATCACGTTTCTCACTTGACAACTCATAATCACAACTAGGCATTCAAGCCTCTAGCCAACTCTGGCTTAATTCTCAATTATCCGAGTCCTTAGCCAACTTTGGCTTGACTCCCAAACTCTCCTGTGTTCGCCGATCTCAACTTAATTATTTCTCCAAGTTTGACTGGACTGACTCATAGTGTGACTTGACCCAAACATCGTCCCATAACCCAGGGACAAGGCTAGACATCCAGATTTACACTCTCGAGAGGTTGCAACTTTTATCCACACGCTGAAGTCTAGTCTTGTACCGCCGGTACCGAAGTACTAGAACCAACCGTGGCGGCAGCACAAACCCATACTTCCACAGACGTTTACTCTACCAAGACACTCCCTGTATAGCCACCGATATAACTCTATGCCTTATGCAGAAGTGAATCTGGCACGTCCCCAACCCATGAGCGACGCCTAGCTCCGGAACCTTCGCAAGCCTAGCCCCGACCAACTATGGTAACCGACTAGACTTGCCAAAGAGGTGGCATCAAAGGAGGCTGATAAAATACCCGGCCATGGTCCGCCCACACGGACGACGCATGGTTGTGCTGGTTGTGTTTGGTGAGTGGCACTACGTGACTCAATCTAGTCGAGGGAGGTGATTATCTTCTTAGTCATTTTGTTTGATTACAGACATCAACATTAACAAAGTAACACATGGTAACCACATAATAATAGCACAGAATAAATGTATTACTTGCATGCATAGATAACATCATAACAATAATAATAATAATAATACCCGGGTGACTGTGGCGGGAGACCCGGTCGTGTCACTCGGGGTTAGTGTTCACAGAATAATAGCATAATGTTTCAAACGGATGACGGTGGCGGGAGACCCGCCGGTGTCACCGTAAAAGAATGAACCGAAAAGCACTCATAAAAATGAGAGAGCATCCATTCCACTCGAGGGATACCCCGACATGGTGTCAGCAATCTCGGCAATAAGAACCAAATGGAAAGTCAGCTCCCAAGCGACGCAGTCCGGGTGGTCGAAGCCAACCATATTTGACGGAGGGACAAGGCAAATAACTCTTTTGGCAAATGCCCCCAACTCCGAGGATCATAAGACGACATTCGTCTGCTCCTCACCTCGGCGAAGAAGAAAGAAGCAAACAAAGCCCCGCAAGCGCGAGACGCACAGTTGTAATAATTCCCCCATTCCTTTGACTGAGGCGGTACCACCGGCCATTGTCTCGGGAATGTGAGTGATGCACAGATAAGCAGTTATAAAGTAGTGCAATAATTTAAAAGCCATACGATACACATACAGCAATACAAGGCTCATATAAAATATGGACAGCATACATACATGCAATGATAATAGCAAACAGACATAGCAATCGAACAGGAGACAGACATAAAATATAACAGTAGACAGACATAACACACGGCATGACATTAAGCAAACAAACAAACATTGCGGGACTGATCGCAGCAAGGGTTAGCTTGCCTCCGAAGATCGACGCCGTTTGGCTTGGAGGGTCACGGACACGTCGAGGGTCAGGGTCTCGGTCGGCCGGTACTTCGGAAAAACCCTAGGCATGCACACACGATGCTGGTCATACAAGTATTTTACAAAAACTAAAACTGATACTACTGGACAGGGCTTTTCAAACTATGAATTTACAAATTTGATTCGCTCCAAACGGAGTTACGGATCAAGAGATATTGACGAGCGACGGTTAGCTAACTTCTGCTCACCAGAAAAAGAATAAACAGACCACGCAGAAAAAAAAACTGCACGGGCCGCATCTTCCTCGCGGCTGGGCCGCAGATGGGCCGAGTTGCGCGCTGCGCGCGCCTTCGCCAGAGCCTGGGTGGGCCATTGCTGGGCCGCAGCTGGGCTGCTGCTGGGCTGCACTGGTTTGCGATGGGCCAAAAAAAAAATGACCGGATCGATCGCGTTGACCTCCTGTACATCGTCTTCGTCCGCGCGAGGGAGCACTTCCGCGATTCGGGCGGCTCGGACGGCGGCCACCGCCGGCGGCTGGGAGGGGCAGGGGATCCAGTGATCGACGGCGGCGGACGGCCGCGGTCAACTGCGCCCAGGGGACCTTCGGGCGGCAGAGGGAAGGGCAGGGGGCGGCGCCTTCTTCTCCCCGTCCGGCAGCCTCGGGAGGTTGTCGCTGCGGCCGCTGGGAGGGGAGGAGAGAGCAGGAGACGGCGGGGCAGGCTCGCCGCGGGTCACCGCGCCCGGGGACGGCCTCAGGTGGAAGAGGGAGGGCCAGGGCGCTGGTGCCCGTGAGCTTGGCCGAGCTCGGTCATGGCGGCCGAGTACGGGACGCTCACGGTGGCGCTGGGTTTGACGATTGGGATCTGGAAACGGATGCGGTGGAGATGGGGAGAGCTTCGGGGTGGCTGGCTTGGGCTGGGAGGTGGTGGACAGCTCGGGAACATCCTCGACTGCGGCGACGGCGGTCGAGCAAGTCCACCTTGCTACCGTGCTTCTCCTCGTCTACTGCTTCCACAGGGGGGTGAGGTGCTCGTGTGGAGAGAGTGGGGTGCATCCAGAGGAGAGGCTCGGGGTAACTTCATATAGGCAGGGGGAGGGAAAGAACACCGGGAGCTCTCACTTTCTCCATACCACTGTATCGTCGGTGGAGTGGATAAGAGGAGGAGCTGGACACACAGTAACGCACGAGGTGGCACTGCAGCTCTGGGTTAGGCAGGGTTTAGTGCTAAGCAACGTTTAGGTCAGGCGAAAGCGGGCGTCTAGGGTGCGACACAGGCGGCATCGTCGCGCTCCCGGCGACTCGGAGGTCCAAAAGCGATGGGGTTTTCACCACTGCAAGAAAAATTCAAAACCCTACAACTATGGTGACTAAAGTTTTTGCAAATTCGAAACTTCGTGCGACTAGAACTTTTGAAAAACAGTACTGGTCAAATTTGAATTCGATTGTTTGAGGAGGCAAATGATTTTAGGTTTGGTCAAGACTTTGCCCAGAGGTGTGGGAACTCCTAATGCTTGCATCTAGGCACTCTTCTCCCACTACAAAAATCATTTGACTAGATTTTGAAAACATTTGAATTTTAGGGAAGAAACTTGGACAGAGGAAAGGTCAAATATTTTCTTAACAAGGTACCAAATATTTTTGCATAAATGGGCTACATACTGCCTAGGGATCATCTCTGAATTTTGTAGAATTTTTTGGAGACATACAAAGAGGGGTTCCTTTGGAATTTGCTAATAGACAAGAAAATAGCATTACAAAGGAAGTACCTCATATATTGCTCAAATGAGGTTGGGACAGTGGAGGGAAATGTTCAGGAGGTGGATTCATGCATCTCCCCAAAATTGTAGAATTTCTGAATGAGTGGAAGGTGTCTAGATAAATTCTGGATCGAGAACGACATAATAGGAAATACGACTTAATTTTGGAATCTTGCATGGGACTATGAAATATTTTTCCATGGGAGTGATCTCTGTGTATGAGGGAACCATATGGTAGCTTGGTAGAATTTATTCCAAGCTAAGATTGCGGTGGAGGCTTTAGTGGGATAGGCCGGAAGGATTTTGGAACAAACGGTTTAACAGATAAAACAATGTCATGGAATTTATGGTGGAGGTCGACAAAGATCGGGGATTGTGGGGAATTTTCTAAGAGATCGAAAACAAGGTCAAATCAAAGACCAATGGGTTCGAAGAAAACATTTAGAAGCCCGAAAAAGTTTTTCTGGCGTCCAAAAATAAATTTAAAATTCGGTCTAAATTTTCGGGGTGTTACAAACCTTCCCCCCTTAAAAAGAATCTCGTCCCGAGATTCGGAGACTTATAGAGATTCCCGGGGTTACACAAGATACTTCTTGTACGGTCTTAATGTACCCCTATATTTAAAACCCTTTTGCGTAAACTTTTCTACAACCACTATAATTGGAATCGCATAGAAAGATCAACACTCAACGAGATTTTCCTAAAACCAGGTATCTCAAGGCTCGATATTTTTATCGCACTTAATGCATTCTAGGGATGGCATGGTAGGGCTCATACAATCAGACAACATAGGATCTACTCACATGCTTATGAATTTAAAATCTAAGGTTTTGCACAAACTGGGCAAGATCAAACAAGATCGACAACCAAATTATCAAATAATCTAACAAGATCAACTGGGGTGAGTAAGAACTCAAAAACCTTTATAAACAAAAGGCAGGGATATGCTAATCATAACCTTCCCCTAAGGTTTTATTTTTGACAAGTAATACACACACAACAGGTGCCCCTTTCATGTGCGTACAACAAAAGGTTTTATTTTTTCCAAAGCTATACATACATGGCAGGTGCCCCCTTCATGCATATACCGGTTTGGAAAAAGAAACAAGGTTTGTTTTCAAACGACGATGTTCGCGCCACAAGGGTGGGATCACAAACACCAAAATTTTGTGGGATAGAGCCATTCCCAAAGTTTGTTTTTGCAAAGAAATTTTCCCTATAGAACTCCGAGATACGAGGAAAATAACACGTCTCGGGGTACCTCTTCACGTTGAAGTAGTCGCGGTGTCCCAGTTGGAGTAGAACTTGCATCATCAATTTCGGAAATTGTCCATCTGGGTATAGTTCGTGTCTTGTAGTAAGATTAAATGGCAGGGATACAAGCATGGTTAGGAGAATTTCTACTTGTAGCAAAACATCATTTTATTAAATATTCCTGCATTTCATGGCTCAAAACAAAACGGCTGCAGCAGCATGGCATAATCATTTCAACCATACCGTATAGGCAAGCACAAGCAAACATAGACAAAAAACACTCCACAAAAATCCTTCTCTGTTCCAGCGAGAAAGAATACTCAACAAGCATTTTAAGGCTTGGGAGGGAGTTGCTCGTGGAGGGCTCGGGCCCTTTCTTTAACATGCGTCCAGACAAGGTTCATATTGGGTGAGGAACCTTGGGGTGCTACATGTAGGAGTTTTTCAAACCTATGCACGAGCCAACATTAAGTGAGCGGGACACCGTGGTTACAGTGTCTCATCAAATACTTCCACTTAATAGTTAAACTTGTGCAACACATACAAAATAATTTGCATACTACAAAATAATCCCATTCAAAGTTTGCATTAACTCACAGGTGGGTATATGCGTCTGGGTTCACATATATTGTCCCTGTTTTAAGTGATCTGTCTTTTCTTCCAAACCTTTAACTAAAGAAAGGCATGATATTCCATCATGTGTCAACCAAGTGGCTAACCAGAGGATAAGAATACCAAGTTTTATTACGGCTGACTCTACATCAACCAGAAAACAGAAAGGAATTGCATTACAAGCCAACACAAGGGAAACAAACAACCTCACAAACTCTCACCGACCAACTTAGGACTCCTCACTTGGTGGGACTCGGTCCGGGCATCCACTTTGTTGCCTTCTGGATCTTGCAATTTTGGTCCTAAGCAAAGCTTGGTATCCACTGGGCTCTTGTCAGTGGGCTGCGGGACTCGGGCAAGGGCTTGCCTATTGGAATGGCATTCCTCCAAGTGGTAGGCAAGAATGCTCTCCAAGGCGGTTGTGTAGGCTTCGAGGTGGGACAAGGTTGAGTTGAGCATCACTTCGATGCTTACCATGGGGTTGCTGGGGCCTGCAAGGGATCTTGGCGGGAAAAAGCGAGAGGCGGGAGGTTCTGCCACGGCTTCAAAGTACCGCAGACGAGCGAGACATTTCCAAGCTGCAACCTGGAGAGCCATCTCAGGGAAATCCACGAAGTGGCTTTGAATCACACACGGCGTCGCGCTTCCTAAGGCGCTTGTGGCGACATACACATCGGCATGATACTCGCTCACGCAGGAGGAGAGGTTAGACCGATATACATGGTACACCGGCCGTGAAACACAACCAAGAATGTCGTGAGCAGCTTCCCACAACAGAGGTGGAAAACCGGGGCGAAACTCAGCGGTGGTCTCGAAAACAAGGGTAGGTTCCATCTACAAACTCAAGCTAAGGTGCTTTGGAGAGAGGAGAGCGCAAGATTCCTGAGCGGGACCTGCTTCAAGAGAGTTGGGTTGCCAAGGGTAGCAGGCAAGGGTGGGTTATATGGCAGCTAGGACTGGGTCTCATACTAATGGGTAGTGTCGATTCCTTCTCATGGAAGAAACCGGCGAGCCTCACTCGGGGAATGGGACAAGTCCTACCACGCCATACTGTTGACCAATAATAGCCATGCCGGTTAGGCGGAGATGGTCAAATCCATCGGGCTCCTTGTCGGGCAAAAGTAAGGATGGGCTTTCCATGCTAGGGTAGTCTACAGCCAGCCTGGTGCTCTGATACCAAGCTCTGTGGCACCCCGATCCAAGTGATTGAGCCACCCCATATACCAGTTCCAGAAACACTGGATATATGACAACTTGGTAAACAAAGAAAAAACCAAATATATTCATAAGGCTTCGAGTTCGAACAGGTACAAGGTTACAACACGGGTGAGACTCCAGCTCTTGCGCAACAGGCGCACACAACAGTATGTACATTATTTTTCTAACATCGAGTCTCTAGCGGAAGTCGTAGCGGAAGCGTAGGTAGTAGCGTGGCGATAGCGGCCTTATTCCACAGGGTCCTGCCTGGAATACGGGTTCCTAGTTCTTGTACAGCGGGTACTCAGCGATGGGTGCAGCAGGGTCTGGCCACATGAAAAGCCAGGTGAGTACATGGAATGTACTTGCAACACATCAGCCCAAAAACAAGCAAAGTCTATCTATATGGCATGGCATGAGGTCGGTTGCGAGGATGAGTCCAAGCTTAACGGTTGGACATAACTTACCTACTTACCTTAGTAGGGGTGTTTTCTCGTTATCAAGTGAGATCACGTTTCTCACTTGACAACTCATAATCACAACTAGGCATTCAAGCCTCTAGCCAACTCTGGCTTAATTCTCAATTATCCGAGTCCTTAGCCAACTCTGGCTTGACTCCCAAACTCTCCTGTGTTCGCTGATCTCAACTTAATTATTTCTCCAAGTTCGACTGGACTGACTCATAGTGTGACTTGACCCAAACATCGTCCCATAACCTAGGGACAAGGCTAGACATCCAGATTTACACTCTCGAGAGGTTGCAACTTTTATCCACACGCTGAAGTCTAGGCTTGTACCGCCGGTACCGAAGTACTAGAACCAACCGTGGCGGCAACACAAACCCATACTTCCACAAACGTTTACTCTACCAAGACACTCCCTGTATAGCCACCGACATAACTCTATGCCTTATGCAGAAGTGAATCCGGCATGTCCCCAACCCATGAGCGACGCCTAGCTCCGGAACCTTCGCAAGCCTAGCCCCGGCCAACTATGGTAACCGACTAGACTTGCCAAAGAGGTGGCATCAAAGGAGGCTGATAAAATACCCGGCCATGGTCCGCCCACACGGACAACGCATGGTTGTGCTGGTTGTGTTTGGTGAGTGGCACTACGTGACTCAATCTAGTCGAGGGAGGTGATTATCTTCTTAGTCATTTTGTTTGATTACTGACATCAACATTAACAAAGTAACACAAGGTAACCACATAATAATAGCACAGAATAAATGTATTACTTGCATGCATAGATAACATCATAACAATAATAATAATAATACCCGGGTGACTGTGGCGGGAGACCCGGCCGGTGTCACTCAGGGGTTAGTGTTCACAAAATAATAGCATAATGTTTCAAACGGATGACGGTGGCGGGAGACCCGGCCGGTGTCACCGTAAAAGAATGAACCGAAAAGCACTCATAAAAATGAGAGAGCATCCATTCCACTCGAGGGTTACCCCGACGTGGTGTCAGCAATCTCGGCAATAAGAACCAAATGGAAAGTCAGCTCCCAAGCGTCGTAGTCCGGTGGTCAAAGCCAACCATATTTGACGGAGGGACAAGGCAAATAACTCTTTTGGCAGATGCCCCCAACTCTGAGGATCATAAGACGACCTTCGTCTGCTCCTCACCTCGGCGAAGAAGAAAGAAGCAAACAAAGCCCCGCAAGCGCGAGACGCACAGTTGTAATAATTCCCCCATTCCTTTGACTGAGGCGGTACCACCGGCCATTGTCTCGGGAATGTGAGTGATGCACAGATAAGCAGTTATAAAGTAGTGCAATAATTTAAAAGCCATACGATACACATACAGCAATACAAGGCTCATATAAAATATGGACAGCATACAGACATGCAATGATAATAGCAGACAGACATAGCAATCGAACAGGAGACAGACATAAAATATAACAGTAGACAGACATAACACACGGCATGACATTAAGCAAGCAAACAAACATTGCGGGACTGATCGCAGCAAGGGGTTAGCTTGCCTACGAAGATCGACGCCGTTTGGCTTGGAGGGTCACGGACACGTCGAGGGTCAGGGTCTCGGTCGGCCGGTACTTCGAAAAAACCCTAGGCATGCACACACGATGCTGGTCATACAAGTATTTTACAAAAACTAAAACTGATACTACTGGACAGGGCTTTTCAAACTAAGAATTTACAAATTTGATTCGCTCCAAACGGAGCTACGGATCAAGAGATATTGACGAGCGACGGTTAGCTAACTTCTGCTCACCAGAAAAAGAATAAACAGACCGCGCAGAAAAAAAAACTGCACGGGCCGCATCTTCCTCGCGGCTGGGCTGCAGATGGGCCGAGTTGCGCGTTGCGCGCTGCGCGCGCCTTCGCCAGCGCCTGGGTGGGCCATTGCTGGGCCGCAGCTGGGCTGCTGCTGCTGGGCTGCACTGGTTGGCGATGGGCCGAAAAAAAAACGACCGGATCGATCGCGTTGACCTCCTGTACATCGTCTTCGTCCGCGCGAGGGAGCACTTCCGCGATTCGGGCGGCTCGGACGGCGGCCACCGCCGGCGGCTGGGAGGGGCAGGGGCTCCAGTGATCGACGGCGGCGGACGGCCGCGGTCAACTGCGCCCAGGGGAGCTTCGGGCGGCAGAGGGAAGGGCAGGGGGCGGCGCCTTCTTCTCCCCGTCCGGCAGCCTCGGGAGGTTGCCGCTGCGGCCGCTGGGAGGGGAGGAGAGCAGGAGACGGCGGGGGCAGGCTCACCGCGGGTCACCGCGCCCGGGACGGCCTCAGGTGGAAGAGGGAGGGCCAGGGCGCTGGTGCCCGTGAGCTTGGCCGAGCTCGGTCATGGCGGCCGAGTACGGGATGCTCACGGTGGCGCTGGGTTTGACGATTGGGAGCAGGAAACGGACGCGGTGGAGATGGGGAGAGCTTCGGGGTGGCTGGCTTGGGCTGGGAGGTGGTGGACAGCTCGGGAACATCCTCGACTGCGGCCACGGCGGTCGAGCAAGTCCACCTTGCTACCGTGCTTCTCCTCGTCTACTGCTTCCACAGGGGGGTGAGGTGCTCGTGTGGAGAGAGTGGGGAGCGTGGGGTGCATCCAGAGGAGAGGCTCGGGGTAACTTCATATAGGCAGGGGGAGGGAAAGAACACCGGGGAGCTCTCACTTCCTTCATTCCACTGTATCGTCGGTGGAGTGGATAAGAGGAGGAGCTGGACACACAGTAACGCACGAGGTGGCACTGCAGCTCTGGGGTTAGGCAGGGTTTAGTGCTAAGCAACGTTTAGGTCAGGCGAAAGCGGGCGTCTAGGGTGCGACACAGGCGGCATCGTCGCGCTCCCGGCGACTCGGAGGTCCAAAAGCGATGGGGTTTTCACCACTGCAAGCAAAATTCAAAACCCTACAACTATGGTGACTAAAGGTTTTGCAAATTCGAAACTTCGTGCGACTAGAACTTTTGAAAAACAGTACTGGTCAAATTTGAATTCGATTGTTTGAGGAGGCAAATGATTTTTGGTTTGGTCAAGACTTTGCCCAGAGGTGTGGGAACTCCTAATGCTTGCATCTAGGCACTCAACTCCCACTACAAAAATCATTTGACTACATTTTGAAAACATTTGAATTTTAGGGAAGAAACTTGGACAGAGGAAAGGTCAAATATTTTCTTAACAAGGTACCAAATATTTTTGCATAAATGGGCTACATACTGCCTAGGGATCATCTCTGAATTTTTGTAGAATTTTTTGGAGACATACAAAGAGGGGTTCCTTTGGAATTTGCTAATAGACAAGAAAAGAGCATTACAAAGGAAGTACCTCATATATTGCTCAAATGAGGTTGGGACATTGGAGGGAAATGTTCAGGAGGTGGATTCATACATCTCCCCAAAATTGTAGAATTTCTGGATGAGTGGAAGGTGTCTAGATAAATTCTGAATCGAGAACGACATAATAGGAAATAGGACTTAATTTTGGAATCTTGCATGGGACTATGAAATATTTTTCCATGGGAGTGATCTCTGTGTATGAGGGAACCATATGGTAGCTTGGTAGAATTTATTCCAAGCTAAGATTGCGGTGGAGGCTTTAGTGGGATAGGCCGGAAGGATTTTGGAACCAACGGTTTAACAGATAAAACAATGTCATGGAATTTATGGTGGAGGTCGACAAAGATCGGGGATTGTGGGGGAATTTTCTAAAAGATCGAAACCAAGGTCAAATCAAAGACCAACGTGTTCAAAGAAAACATTTAGAAGCCCGAAAAAGTTTTTCCGGCGTCCAAAAATAAATTTAAAATTCGGTCTAAATTTTCGGGGTGTTACACCACATGTGAGGTTGAGGACCAAAACATTTAATGTTTTGTAGGTAACCAAAAGAAGGATAGGAAGATAAATCTTTCATTACTGATTCACCGAGAGTTCGATATTAAACCCTCGAGTCACCCTCGTGGGAAAAACACGTCTTCCACTTACTACACACTCTACACTTGGAGTCTCAACCTAACCACGTTTACTTTTTCACGCATGTAGCTATCTGAAGTCTATCACATCTATGGGTATCGGTCCAGCCGCGCCGCTCGTGTTCGCCCAGAGCTGGTCGCTCGTCGACAACAACATCATCGACCTCGAGTCGGATGATGTTGTTCCCGCCGCGCCGGTGAAGGAGGAGGGGAAGGAGGAGGTGGACGAGCTGGACAACGCCGAGGACGCGGTGGCCCTGGACGAGTTCTACGGCTATTTCACCGGCCATTAGACTAGGTTTAGTTTAAATTTCGTCGTATCTTGTAAAAAGTTTTGAATTTGAATGAAATGCGTTAAGTTTAAATGAAATGCGTCTCAATTTTTTTTCTACAAAACCTATTGGGCGCGCCGCTCCCAATAGGCGGCAACCGATGCCGGCGCCTAAAAGCGCATGTCCGGCAACTTTGCCGGACGTTCTATTGGGCTCGCCGGTGGAGATGCTCTAAGGATTTTACCGGATGTTATTTTTCAAGGGCTCAAACTCTATAAAATCTGTCTCTCGTATGCTACCATCACGCGATCTTCCGAGCGTAAACTTACCAAACACAAATAAACCATCGGGCAAATGCCCTGACAGTTGGCGCATCAAGTAGGGATTGCACTTTCTAGCCATGTCAAATCTCGATGGCCAACTTCATCAACCATGACAACTTGACAAGGGTGCCACCCTGCACCCGGAGAGACATATACCACTTCGGTCCGCTCAGTTTTTTCGCTGACACAGTCGGGAAGTTGTGCCTCCCTGACTCAGAACCGGATACAGTTTGTTGATGGCCCCTGGCAACAAGAAACTCACGCCAGGCTCCGATCTCTACTCCTACACCAACCACGTCAGACGAATCCCAGTGGTGCCTTTTCGCCACCCTAAATAGCTCGTTCAACCTCACGAGCATGGTTCAGACAGCGCGGGGCGCGGTGGCACACTGTGGCAGCTGCCTCCACAAGCATGAGGTGGTGTTCATCCCTAGCAGACGACACCGGTTCCTCCAACGCCAACAACCAGAACGACCGTTGGCGTTGTTCCGCCTCTACGGACGTGGACGCCACGGCCCGTACAGCCACGGACTTCGCCAATGAAATCCAACAACTCTAACTCAGTATTTACAGTCTCTATCTATGAGTATGCTGTGTGGTGTGAATTTGAAACTTGCAAGCTTCAGTTTGAACTTACTTGCAAGCTTCAGTCTGAATTAACTCTCAAGCTTTAGTACGAACTAACTTGAAACTTGCAAGTTTGCATGATGAGTATTCAGTTTTTTTGCATTTATTGTGCCAATAACATTCAGAAGAGATGAATTAATTGTTAACCTGTGTATGCTTTAAAACATGCTATCTACCTGTGCGATGAACTCATGAACTTTAGTAAATGTTACTAATAAACAATTGTAGTAAAATGTTCAATAGAACTTTAAAACACGGTATCTACTAATGTTGAATAAATCTACCTATGCGATGAACTTTTGCCGAGAAAGTACAGTTAGATTACGTAGTTCAAGGTGTGCTCCTCATCGTATGTCAAAACGAGGCAGAAGATACACCTCTCACACAGTCAAAGGAGTAAAAGGAAAGCACCAGAAGAGAGAGACCCATACAAAGGATGACAGAACAAGCACCGACATATACTTTTTCTCCTTAATGTCAACAATTAGCCCTTTATTAAACTCGTGTCCTCATTGAAAACTTTATGGACAACGCTTAAACACAGGCCGAACTTTTCATACTATTGTCATGCATCTGTTTTCTCATAGAAGAATTAATCACTCTAGAGTCTGATACACATAAAAGTTCAACCGTTCAAGTCACATGCGACGGCACAGCTCAAACGTTTCTATGAATGTTCAGTCTATAATCCATAGTTTTTAAAAAGTAATAACCCTGAAGTCTCATACCAGGTTCAACCGTTCAAGTCACACACAACAGCATAGCTCGAACAGTTTCTAGAAATGAGAGCATGTTTAGTCTATAATTTAGTATATAGAGCTAGCAGAATAACAGAGTCAGAAACATGAATGATTCTGCGAAATTGAATATGGATGGGTGTGTCATCAAAGAGAACCCCAAACTCATGTAGTGAACATATATATGGCTTCACTTCAGGGCACTTCTACTGTAGATAAAGCATTCCATTCCACTTCGCTATACATGATGTGTGTACTCCGTTTATGTGTCAGGCGCATTCCATCATCCTGCAAATGAAGGTGAGAATGAGTTCTCAGTCAAACATTTCAATGAATCAACTATAAATTCCATAAAAAACACAGCAGACAGGTTATGTCTGTACTGAGAATTATATCTCTGGGAGTCTAACAACCTGTTAAACAGAAATATGGTAATATACACACAAAATGGAACGGAAATCAGTGAAATCAACTGTAAATACAAATGGAATTATGTGATCTTCAAAATAGCAGTAAAGAAAAAACGGATTGCATAAATAACAAGTTGCATAAAAGAAATATGATTGGGGAAAAACAATACAAATCACTTCTAAAACGTAAAATTTTCATGTTGACCATCAGTTGAGTGCCAAAGAAGCATTATCTCAAATGCTTTCTGCCATCCAATAAAGGTCCTTCGAGCCTAGTGTAAACCTTAGAAAAGGTCTACAGAATTAGGGGACAAACCGGTCCAGTCTAAGCTTTAGTGGACACGGTGACACTGACTGTACTCGCCGAGCACTGCTGCCTGTACTAGCCACCATCGGCCATCGGGTATCCTTTCCTCCTGGCAGCAAGCAAGGTAAAATCACGGATCATCAACTCTCCACTCAACCCAATGGTTGCTCCGTGAGGACGCACAGCTCCATTTGCGAGGGCTGCAGCAACTACACCTCCGCTTGTCTAACCGTCTCTGTCGCAAGCAAAGTGTCCTCAACCATCTCATGTCATGCCGTCATCTCTCCCCTCCCACTCCCAGACCCCGGTCCTCCTTCTCCTGTTTTGCTGGTTGCTTTTGGTAAAGGTTCTGTTTAGTAGAAGAAAAGGAAGATGGTGCGAGGTTGCCGTGATACGTGATACCTGGTACGACACCTGTATGGTTCAGGGGGCAGCCCATAATTGGTTCTAGCATGTTTTTCAAATACGAGCATATTCTTCTACGTTCTAACACTAGCATATGATCGCGAAGAGCCAAAGACCACAGGATGTGGAATGTAGACTCATTCATTAATTAAAAGGAGATAGCGAGTGGCCAGTATTTGTTCTCACATCTTAAAACTATCCTTTTGTCTTTAGTACATGCTATATTTTTTTTTGCATTATTTAAATATACTCGCTGTATCCCTGTATGGCTGTTTCTGGAAGATGATGTATCCCGTGTCCCTGTATCCGCACTACAGTGTCCATGTCCCCGTATCGGTGCTTCGTATGTCATAATAGAACATCCGCACAGGGACAAAGTATATTGTATGGTTATAAACTTGCAATGCATATGCCATAACTAAGCTCCGTCGAAGTCCTACTTGCCATAAAGTTGGCTAACAAAAAGTTAGCAATAGGTGAGTAAAGATATGGCAGAGGTTTATTCAATGTGGTAAGCCATAATTGCAGAGCAAACGAAACATAAACCTGGAAATATCTGGTGTGATTAAGGTTACGTTTGGAAAATAGTGGTTGGGAACCAAACAATCACCATAGTCTTTGACAAGATAACAAGACTCGGAGCATTAAAACTGTCCCGTACATTTAGAACTCCCTCCGACAATAGTATAGTTTACTAATGCCCTGTAACCACCTGACGTTTTCAAGAACTGCCTAGTAAATGTGTTAGCTAGAACAGAAAGGAACTAAAAATGGCACATAAGAATAGCTTGAGTGGAGAGCACTTCAACAATCCCAAACTTGGTAAAGAGCTCATATCATGCCAAAAGGGGCACATAAGTACCAGCTCAGTGATGTACAAAAATAGTACATATTTTCCTGGCTACTACTCTAACCTAAACACGTACAAAAACTTGACCTATCCGCACGTAGCCATAAGTTATTATCACCCCAACCCATTATCTCTGCCCACGACAATTATTTCCGCTGACTAAGAAAAATCGGTTAGCAAAATCCGAAATCTTGCTCAACCCTAAAGCAAGCTATGTTTGCTTACTGGCAATAGTTATAGATCTATGGTTGGGCCAATTAATCCCGATCGATCTAGCATCGGGCTCTACGTGTCCTACAACATTCTGAACTGTGGAGAACTGAAACCTTGGGTGTCATTTTGTAACACTTAGGGAAAAGAGGATATTAGTAGATTAAGAACGCCATGAATGATATGAAAAAAAAAGAACAGCATAAATGATATGAAACTGTCTGGTATCAAATCCGCTAAATCACAGCAAAGTCCTAAGAACTGGGACCTATTAAAATGACAGGTTGACATTTTTTTTAATTTGGTGGACAAAGAGTGAAGAGGAAGTCAAACGTCTTGTTTGGTAATTTCAAGAATTAAAGGAGAAGTCAATGTAGCTAAATCACTAATTTAGATTATCATCTAAAACAACAATCCTTTATTATCAAGTCAGAATGGCATATGCTGTTTCAGACTCAGGTGCGAAACTTATATGCAATGAGTAAAATTGTACACAAATCTAGGTTTCACTCTATCACTTCGATGTTGGAAAGAAAATAAATTAGTTATCTATAAAAGGAAATCTGTCGATTCCTTCCCAATACTGCAATGCTATTTGACATCATCATATCTACTATCTACATTTTGGCAATTATTCTGTGCAATAATCATATGAAGTGATAAATTACCTCATAAAAGATCAAACTCCGTGAAGCTCAGAACGAGTTCATTTCAAGGCTGTACGTCCTCCTCTTGAAAGCGCCTTTGCCGCCGTCCGATATGGCTCCTCAAAGGCATCTGAGATCCAGGTAGCACCCGCCGGAGCAGCTGCCTCAGCCCCTCCCCCCTCCCTGAGCACGTCATCACTAGGTCTGATGGCCACCAGTGTGGCGCCCTTGAGCAGTACTCCCCCGGGAAGCTCAATATGTGGAGCGTACCAGAGCCGCATAATGAGCGACGGCATGAGCGTGCGGTGCGAGTTCCCAGAGACCGACAAGGGCCGCACCCGCAGCTCCTGCAGCTGCCTCTTGTCCATCGTGAGCACCCCCTGCCCATCGGCATCGGTCAGGTTCAGGCTATCCAGCGTCTCATGATCGGCGATGATTGGCTGCAGCAAGTAATGCCGTGCCGATGCGGCTATCAATGAGCTGATCGTCCAGACGACCCGGAGCTTTAGACCCCCGTTTGTGTGCAGCGATTCGGGGATGCTCGCCAATTCTTCGGGCTCCCTGGTGGAGTCTGGAGACGTGGCTGAGGTGTCGACGGCGGTAGGGGAGGATGATATTGGTGGTGGCGGTAGTTTTGAGGATACGGAGGACGCGCCGAGGATGACGCAGCTGCCGAGCGTGGACCCGAAGTCGGCCTTCCACTTGAGGAGCACGCCGTCGTCGACGCCGAGCTCGCCGGTGGGCAGCTCGATGCGGAGGCGGCGGAGCTCCCTGAATGAGCGGAGGACCTCGGAGGGCGAGTGGTGGGAGATGTCGGCGGCGGCGGCGGGCGGAGGAGTGGGCAGCGATGCGGGCGGGGTCGCGGAGCCGCGGCGGGAGACGACCGCCAGGGTCGGGGAGAGGATCTGGCCGAGCGCCTGGATGGGCCTGACGATGCCGCCGAGGACGAGGCGCGCGATGTGGGCCAGCCGTCCCCGCGCGGCGGGCTGCGGTGGGGATGTGGAGGGGGCCGGTGGCGGCGGCGGGTCGTCGGGTATGACGCAGTCGACGCGGACGAAGACGGAGTCGACGAGCGGGACGAGCGCGTGGAAGCGGCGCGAGACGAGCGCGCAGCGGCCCAGCGCCTTGACGTCGCCGATGTGGTTGAAGACGTCGAGGAGCACCGCGTCCGGCACCCGGTCGAAATGGTCCTCTGCATCCTCCTCTCCGCTACCCGCGGCCGCGCCGCCATCCGCGCGCGGCCAGCCCTCGCGTCCTTCTTCCATCGCCCCCGCCAAGACAACCAACGAACACCAAACGAAACCAAGAGCACCGGTGGCGCAGATCGGGATCCGGAGGCGTCGGCGTCGGCGCGGGGAGAGAGTGAGCCAGTCGCGAGTTGGGGGATTTCTGTTGGCAGCGAGCGAGTAGTCGGCACGCACGGGCACGGCACAGCACGGAGGCTGCGCGTGACGTTGGGTAGGGTGGTCAGCCCTGCTTGGCCTTTGGGTGGTGGGTGGGGGCGACGTGTCACGCTCCAGCGCTCATCGCGGAGGTCATGCCGTGCCGTAGTGGGGATCAAGATCAAGATCAAGATCCCCCACCGTGGTGACCTTGTGGTGCAGGCTCCGGAGAAGCAGGATACGGTGCGGTGGTGCGACCGCCCTCGAATCAGATTCTTCTTCCACCGGCAGGATAGTGGCCGAGCACGTCGCGCTCGGAACCAAAACCCTACGGCGACCCCTACCTCCGGCCTAGCAGCAGCAACCCGGCGGGATTGGCGCGTCCCGTTGTGGTTGTTGACCTGGCGGCACCGCCCGCGTCGTCGTGCTGCGGTGGCGTGTGAGCGCAGCTGGCAGAGACCGGGATCGACGCTCCTACTGTACATGCCTCGCAAACCGTCTGATTCCGAGACCGATGGACCAGATCGAACGTACCCGCCGACGTGTTACATCTGTCTGTCATTTCTAATTCTCAGGTGGTCTGGGCGATCCATGGGAACGGGATCTTAGCAGAGCTCTGAATAAATAAAGGGAGACGAAGCTGTTGTCAGTTCGCTGGATCGATCGATCTACCGATCGAAACTGACTGACAGATGCGCTGTGCTACTGGTGCGCACGCGAAGAACCTGGCGCCAAAGCTGACGACCGACCTAGTAAAATACAATCTATCTGAAAAAAGTGTGAGGAGTAAAATGCATCCACCTTGATGAGGACACTGATAACATGTTTGCTTCTGTGACATTTGATCACCATTTTCAAAAATTCTGCATAGATAATGATGAAAGAAGTCATAGTGGGGTGATGTTGTGCAATTCCCGCTGATCTGCTTGCAATTGTGGCTACTATGAAGACCGGTTTCTGAAGCTTTGAACTAAATCCACGATAACTATTTCACAACGGAGGAAATATTTTTTGAAAGTCAGGGGTCAGTCAAACACAACAGATCCAACCAGAGCACAATGTTGGCACTTTCTTTACAAAGACACACTCCTCTCTTATTTTCAACTGCTTGCTAACACTACTTCATCTGATGCAGAGGCCAGAACTAAGGGTTAGAAGCACAAATGCCACTTTTAGAGTCAACATTCTTTGTTATTAACTTATTGTTATAGAGTCAACATTCAACACTGAAGCAAGGTGACTTACCGGGTGATGTAGAACCTGGTTATGTATAAACGGCACAGGTACAAATGCGGCTTGCCAGTTGCAGTTGGAGCCTACCGTTGACGCTTTGATCGGCTAAAAATGTGTCACGTTCACTAGTAGAAATATCACACTAGTAGAAAAAACGCTATCAGTGGCGCACCAAAATATCACATGGTGGTGCGCCACTAAATCTGCGCCACTGATAAGTGTTATCTGTGGCGTACCGCTGGTGCGCCACAGATAAATGCACTATCAGTGGCGCACCGGCCCGTGCGCCACTGGTAGTCGCCTCTAGTGCGCCACAGGTAACCTTTGGGGGCACCCCATATCCGTGCCGTGCCCCCACCATGCGCCACAGGTAATTTTTTGGTGCGCCACAGGTAATATGCACGGTGCGCCACATGTAATATGCACGGTGCGCCACAGGTAAAGATCTGGTGCGCCACAGGTAATATCCCGGTGCGCCACAGATAAGGTTCTAGTGCGTCACTGGTATAATTTGCAAATAAAATAAAAAAATGTACTGTATTCGTATTTTCACAGGTATAACGTACACATGCAGTAAACAGTTTTTGAATAACACAAGTTCACCACATATGATATTAGAATACATATACATCACATAGTTTATGAATAACACAAAGTGTTCACAAGTTCATCACATTTGATAGTAGATAACATAAAAGTTTAACGATTGCAACAAGTTTCTGAATAATCGTTTACAAGACACAAATAAAAGTTCAACGGTATATTGCACTCGGAGGCCATCACTGGGAAGAAGAACACATGTCGATACCATCACTGCTTCTTCTTGCTCGCTTTCTTTTTCGGCTTCGGCGGGAAAGGGTCCATGCCATTTAGAGTGTTGAATGGCCTGTAGTCACCCTGATCTTCTGAGTTAGCTGGAGGAGAACCGTAGTAGAACAGCCCCTCCTTACGGAGAACATCCTTGTTGATTGTTGTCGCAATCGTATGCTGGATGCGAACGAATTCAAGTCTGTGTTCAGAATCAGTGGCTTCCGTCATGTTCTTCAAGCACCATGTGCGGAGTTGCCAGGCACCATGTGCGGAGTTGCCCTGGCAACTGTAGTTGCTGCATATCCAGTACATACTCCCGGATGAGCATTAAGACGTAGAAGCGTCCAGCTTACTGCTTTCCGGCTGCGTGACGGATTTGAAATCCGTTTTCTGGCCGAATACCAGCTTTCCTTCTCTCGGATATTGGTTCTCCATCGGGCACCCATGGAAGGCGTATCCGGTGAGAGCCTCATCCATAACACTCTTGATGGGTCCATAGTCTTTCTTCTTATGATGCCTCCCCGAGTCCAAATAAATGGCCTCCGACCTTTTTGGAAATGCAACAATGAGGACGCAGTATTTGTTCCTGCAAAAGGAGACCATCATACTCAAATTAACCATTGTATGGACAAAACTCGACGAAAAGCATGTAATGGCAGCTAGCGAATGACTTACTCGGGAAAGTATGGCATTAGAATGGCTCTCTTGTCCTGATGCTCTATGAAGAATTTTTGTATCTAGAGCGCCGCTTCTCGCGCACCATCACTGTGGTTCAGGCGGCCCTCTTGCAGGTGGTAGGGGTCCATTATCGCTATGAGCTTGGTTTCCTCTTTCATAAGCTGGTACTGCATATTGAGAGCAAGCAAGCGGACGAAGCATATGGGGAGTTGTTTCATATGGTACATGTCGAAGATCTCTTCAAATCTAACGAAGAACACATCCACGGGGTATTCATCGGCATAGCCAAGGTTCTTTGGTACCTTTACCTGGTAAAGAGGGTATAATGGATTTGAGGAGTTGAGAAGAAGTTTCTCCACACGATGAATACCTTCATGGAGACTCCTCATATCTCCCCTTAGTAGTTTGGATAGTCTCGGCGGCAGGATCGGTTTAGCCAACTCATGAAACGAATGCCATTCGGAGATGCCTACGTTGTCTTTAGCCTGTAATGCCTCTTTGGTCTTCGGCGCTGGTTGGCTGCTGGAGGCAAAGTCATTCTTCACTTTTCTTTTCCGTGCTTTATTACGCCTCTTCTCTGCCGCTGTGGGAGGGATGGTCCCTTTCTCAATCTCCGGCATGACCGCCTTGAGGAGTGTCTCCTGGCTGAAAGGCTTGTTGCCTTGTTGATCCTCGGTGAAGGGGGCAGCTTCAGGCGTTCCTTGAGAATTGAACAGACGCTTAGAGCATTGAGGAGCCTGAAGATCGTGATCGTGGTGTAGTCCTCCGTCATCATAATCATGATCCATCAAGTCATTGTGGTCATCATCCTCGCTTTGCCTTGGCTCGACAGGATCAACCACCGGGAGGGATGGAAAGGCTAGCCCTGGAAATGAAGTGTTGTTGGCTGGTGATAGCATGCCCCAGATGTACTGCACCTACTGTTCTTGATTCGCCGACCCTACCAGTGTTGGCTGTGGCGGGGTGCAGGTGATAAGAGGGTCCAAACGGATTAGTGCCTTTGGCCATGTCATGGGATAACCCAAGCATCCATGGAGGGTTTTCTCGGAATCGGCACCGCGGGTTGAATTGGAGGATAAAGGTCATCATAACCCGAGAGCACCCGATCAATATGTACCCGAAACACGTCAGGGGCCATAGGCAGGTTGTGCATCACGCGTTGATCTAGTCTCATGATGCTTGCTTTTGCCACATCCCGAAGCTCATTCTCCACACGCAATAGCAACGTGCATCCCACCTCGTCGGCCTGTGAAAACATGCATGTTAAGGCGTAAGAGAGGGCGCCAAGGATGAGGTATATACATAATTTGTTGAGACTTGTGACGCATAATTACGGTAACATGGTAGAGCTTCGAGCTCGGCCAATGGCGTTGGACCGCGGGCGGGCGTGGAAGAGATGATGGAGGGGTTGCTAAGATGCATGCTGGCTGGCGAAACCCCTTTAGCAACTTCATTGATGGCGGCCGGCGTCGCATCCTCCCTACCACAAGTAGGGTTGGCGGCTTGAACATTCATCGTAGGCGCCTGATTGTTGGAGTTGCTTGCGACAAAGCTGGGCACGTTAAACGGCCCTTGTTGCCCTTCTTCCATCCAAATCTTGACCGACTGCACCAGGCTAGGCATGATGGTAGTGAGCGACTGCGCCAGTTGTTGTTGGACTAACCCGGGCACGGTTGCTTGCACCTCCTTATCTACAGCCGCCTTTATATCCATCTGCTCGAACCTCCTCCTCTCCTTTCGCAGCTCCTTGGCCTCAACAGGATAATAGTAAGGGTGTTTGTGATGCTTACCGGCGCCTACCACACGGCCCTTGTGCGGTTGTTCTGTCGCCAGCCTATCCTTCACCTGGTTGTACGCCCTGACAAAAGCAGTGTCCCAATACGGGGCCTTCGACGATGAACCCTCAGACGAGGTTTGAGTAGATTGCGCCTTTTCTTCTGCCTGGAGAAGTAATGTGAACCGTTTAGAAATGATGTGACTGCTATATAATTTAATGGACTTGATTAGAAACATTTTAAACTGGTAAATTCCTTACCAGAATCTTCTTCTCAAGCTCCAAGACCTTTTTTCCCGTCTTGAGGTCCCCGGTTTTCTTATCATGCTTGTATCGGGCCCTGATCGTTCTGCGTGCCAACGGGTCCGTGAACTTATCCCAGGGGTTCTCCTCATCAGGAGGGCGCTTGGCGTCCTCTTCGTCCCATTTGGGCTGCTTTCCGGCATAACCACGGGTTCCAAGAGTGTGGTCACCTATGTTCTTATCCCACATTGTCTTCCCCCACCCCCGTTTGGCAATCGCTTCTGGGGTGTTCTCGGCGTCCTTGAAAGTAGTCCATGCGTCCACCGAAATTTGGGGAAAGCGGCGGTGAACCTCCTCGAAACTGCAATCTTTATCAAACATCTTCCTCAGCCTATATTTCCAAGAGCCTAAGCCTTTGCTGATCTTGCCGAGGGCAGCTGTGTTTACTATGTTGTTCTTGATATCTAGGTTATTGTACGGCGCCGGGAACTTGTACCGCTGATGGACCCTCTGAACGAGGAGCTTTTCCATAGGCTGTTTGTCTTTGTACCTTAGGTGCCCGTCATTGATCGAGCACATTTTTCGAGCAATGGCGGCACAGGTGTTGCCAAAGCCCCTTGCATGATTCTCTGGCTCTATAGGTAAACCACTGGTGGCGTCCACCTATGTGATTCCTAGTCGGCCGGTGCCCACCAAGTTTTGGCGCCTTTCCTTCCGCTGACGCTTGGCGGCGGCGCTACCTGAGGTAGTACCATCTGTGCTGGCGCCGCCGGTGTCAGTGGTGGTGTTGTCCGTACTCTCATATCCATCATCCTCGCCGGTGTCAACGAGATCTTGCGAGAAATATTGCAGGTAGTGGTTCTCCAAGTCTTCTTCTTCGGAACCAGCATGAGGCCGAGAACCGCCGGCTTCGTCGTTGTCCGCCATGTCTACACAAATTAGTAAATAGCACGGTATTAGTAACAAAACAAAACGAAAAAATTGCCATGACCTTTGCTAAAAAGTCTAGCTATGGAGTGTGATAAATTTGCCGAAACGGAAGTGAATCAACATTTCGGCAACCAGAAAGTTGCACTTACATCCATCCATCCACAACATATGCATTCACATTCCATCCATTCACATCCATCCACAACTAGAAAGTATAAAATCTTGCAAATTAAAAAATTCACGATCATATATATATCTTCATTTTTGTTAAAAAGTAGCAACTTTGGATCATTTTTAAAGTATCAAATGTTGATCCTATTTAATATTTACTTTCATGGATCTCTTGTACTAAGATAGTACTTCATGATAAACAACAGAAATAAGTTTTTGAATACATCTAGCACCTTGATTGGAGTTGTTTTCTAAGGCATGTTTAAGCAGTGACCACATTTTACTTAGCAAACAAATTCTGAAATTTTTTGGTCTCCAAATTTTTTCATCTACAATTTTTTTCCTAAAGCAGCAAAATAAAGCAGTGACCACATTTGAATACATCTAGTGCCTGGCAGGAACTAGGAGCAAGTAAGCAGTGTGCATTTGAATACATCTATTTGAATACACATTTGAGTTGGGCATTTAAGCAAACACCTAGGGTGCAGGAGAGGGGATGGAGGAGAGGGAGAGATGGGCGGCACCTGTGGGAGGGAAGGGAGGGCCGGGGTCATCGACGGGGGTGTGTGGAGGTGCTCCTCGAGCGCGGACGGCATGCAGACGTACGGGCGCGCCGACGTCGAGCGCGTCGTGGCCAGTGGTGATGGAGGCGAGAGAGAGATGGCCGGCGTCGAGCGCGTCGTGGCCAGTGGTGATGTAGCAGAGTGGGGATGGAGGAGAGGGAGAGATGGGTGGCGTGGTCGTCGGCGACGGCGAGCAGTGGCGGGCCAGTGGTCGTCGGCGACGGCGAGCGCACAGGGGTGGGAGAGCGCGCGGCCGGCCGGTCGGTTTTGCGAAATTTGGTGAAGGGTGGGGAGAGAGGAGTGGAGGCCCACATGCAAGTGAGACAGATTTATCTGTGGCGCACCGTGGGACTTATCTGTGGCGCACGGCACGGTGCGCCACAGATAAGTTTGGGTCACTTACATGTGGGCCCAGTTGTGGTTATCTGTGGCGCACGGGGCTGTGCGCCACATGTAAGCTAACCGTGCGCCACAGATAACCTGGGTTTTTTTTAGGATTTTTGAAAATAGACATGTTTTTCAAACTTTTCAAAAACAAACATATATTTAAATTGCACTACTGTTCACATATATATATTTGACAATATTGTTCACATACTTGAATTTTTATAATTTTTTTGAATCGACACCGGATACAATTATTAAGAGGGATACAAAATGAGTTGATCACTATATATAAGTGCGTAGTTATACAAATGAGCGATACAAAATAATAAGTGCTTCAATCGTCAATGTTTGGCAATCTTCTTTCCTTTTTTGGTCGATGTTGAAAAATTTAGCCCGACATTGTGACTTTTTCTTGTGTACGGAGGACTTGTTGACTTGGGTGGTACCGTGGTCCTGCTTCTTCTTGTGGTGTATGTTTCCTGATTGTTGTCGTCATCTTCAATATTTGGGTCACCGTACTTGTCAAAGTCGTCTTCATTGGCGACTCCATCCATTCCGGCGATGTTCCTTTTGTCTCTCCTCACAACAACACGGCTAGGCCTGGACGGGTCGGTTATGAAGAAGCATTGTGTGCAGTGCTTAGCCAGTACCCATGGCTCATTTTGTGCGGTGACGTTGGCGCTTGATTTGGCTGAGGGTATGGACATGGTGATGAAATATCGGTCTTCGGGAGTGACGTTCTTAGCCCATATGACGCAAAACATCGGCACCTTCTCTCCCATATCTCCTCGATCCTTCCGTAGTATCTTGTCAGCACATTACCAGTGTAGGATTCTACCGTTACCCCTGAGTTCTGATAATCAGAGTTTTTGTCCTTCTCCTCCGTGTAGAATGTGAACCCGTTGATATCATACGCTTGAAACGTCACGAGGTTGGTCATGGGTCCATGTGCCAATGCGAATAAGAGCATGTCATCCTCCGAGATCATTGGTGGTAGACTAGCCTTAAGCTTTTCTTTGAACCAACCCGCGAAAGAGGAGTTGTGCTCTCTGATTATTTCTCCCTCCATTCTCGTCTTGCCTTTATCACCATACTTCTTCCTAATTGAGTTTTGGTGCTCCGTCAAATAATCATCAACCATATCAATGTGTTGTAGTGCTACTAAGTTGGCCCTGTCAAAGTCGGCGCGTCAACCTTCAAAGTACATCTCAAACTCGCATAGTATCACAACGATCTCTTCCTGCAGCCTATCGAGCTGCTGCCGGGTGATCTACTTTCGAGAGATGACGTCGAAAAAGTTACAGAGGCTAAAAAGTGTTTCATGGACGTGCTTGTTTATTATCCCTCTGATTGCAACCGGAAAGATCTGCGTCATCATCATGTAACAGTAATGAGACTTCATCCCGCTGAAGCATTTTTTCTTCGGGTCTAGGTATCTGCTTATCAACCCCGCATAACCGATGGGCACTTTGTCTCCTAGAAGGCACTTGAAGAGTTGATCGATCTCATTCTCGTGCAGAGTGCAGCTGGAGGGGGGGGGGGGGCAATAGTAGTCATTATTCCTCTTAACCCTTTTGTCCCTGTGACCGTCCGTTTCCTCATCCGACTGATCTTCCCCGGCCTTTTCCGGGTTCCCCCGTGAAGCTCTCCCCTTAAACCAAAATATATCAAGTCGCGCCTTGCTTTCGGCCCATCTTTGGTCCTCTCCGCCATGTTGACCACGGTGCCAAACAAACTCTCGAACATATTCTTCGTGGTATGCATTAGATCAAGGCAATTAGGCGTATCGAGAATGGGCCAGTACGCTAAGTCCCAAAACACGGACCTCGCCTTCCATACATCCAGGAGCAGTTTTGGTGCCTTCTTCTTCTTTCCCGGTGCAGGGCACTCTTTCCAGTTATCCACAAGTGTTTTGATCTCTTCGCCGCTTCTCTTACGTGGAGGTCCTCGATGCTCATCTTCATTGTTGAACAGGTCTCCACGCTTTCTCCACGGGTCTTTCTAATCAGGTAGCCACCTTCGGTGCCCCATGTAGACAGTTTTCGAAGACCCCTCTTTCGGTAGCTGTAGGTAACAGGTACCGTCCATGCACCTGATGCACGCATGGTGTCCTCGAACCACCTGGCCCGAGACATATCCGCAGCCGGGCAAATCGTGCACCGTACAGAGCAAGGCGGCTCTCAATGGGAAATACTCTTTAGCGACGGCGTCCCATGTGATGACCCCTTCCAGCGCCCATAACGTGTCCAACTCATCTTTCAGTAGCTTCAGATACAGATTGATGTCGCTGCCTGGTTGTTTCGGCCCTTGAATGAGCATGCTCATGTGAATGTACTTCCTCTTCATGCAAAGCCAAGGGGGAAGGTTGTATATCCACAAAAACACTGGCCAGGTGCTATGTGTGCTGCTATGTTTGCCAAATGGGTTGAGTCCGTCGGTGCTCGCACCCAACCTGATGTTCCTTGACTCTGCCCCGAAATTTTTATCGTAACCGTCTAATGCTTTCCACTGGGTTGCATCCGAAGGGTGTGTCAGCGTTACCTTATCAATCCGCTTCGGATCTTGAAGCACTGACTTCTTTCTTTCCGCGTGCCAGCGCATGAGCTTTGCTTCCTTGGGGTCTTGAAAATACCTCTGCAGACGGCGAATTAGCGGAAAGTACCACACAACTTTTCGAGGAGCTTTCCTCCCTTTCTTGTATCGAGCAGCATTGCACACTGGACATGTGGTCTTGTCCGCGTCCTGATCTTTCCGAAAAATGTAGCCATCATTGATGCATACATGGTATCTTTCGTGCGGTAAATCAAGAGGGCACACAACTTTCTTGGCGTCGTCAAGACTCTTAGGACACGTGATCTTCTCCGGAAGGACATTCTTCTAGTATAGCAGATTAGCGTCGACGCTAGCGTCAGTCCAATGGTGTTTTACCTTCATCTGCAGAACATCGAGAGATACTTTCAAGCGGGTGTCCTCAGGCCTGCAACCTGGATACAATGGAGTATTCGAATCTATCTCAAGTTGCCCCAACTAAGATTTCTCTCTAGCAGTAGCTCTATTATTACTCGTCGGCCTTACAAGCAATTCTTGCAAATGAGGGTCCTGCAAGAATGTAGTTAGCGGCGTCTGCGTCTCCGCATCAACAACGTCCAATTCTCCATCGTCATGTGCGGTAGGCTTTTCGTCTTCTTCCACCTCGTTGTTATTCTCAACAATCATCATGTCATCGTGATGCCCTTCGTCGTCATGTACTGCCATCGGCGCCGCATGGATCTCCAGTACATCATCTTCATCATTCATCCAAGGGGAGCCATCCATGAAACCACGCATGAGCAGGTGATCCCGCACTACACCGGAATAGGGGTGGTGCAAGGTCATTAACTTGCATTTTCGACACATACATCTTATCTCCTGCTCCTCATTTTTGTACATGTCCTCTATCGCGTGTCTCAGATATCTGTCCACTTTCCTTTCGCTCTTGATGACCATTATCACCTGCACGTCCGACGGTACACATATAAGCAAAATAATTAGGTAGTACCATCTCATTAGTTGTTGTCACGCAAAATTTCGGCATGACCTCCCTACAAATGGGATCGAGAAGTTTACCAAAGTTTTGCCGAAACAGAAACGAATCAACGTTTCGACAATATTTGGCAACTCATTTTCATGTCACATCGATCATTTTCGGACGGAGAGAACGCATCCACCCAAATCTCACATTTTCATTTATTTAGTGATCACATTCTCGCCCAAATCTCACAATTTTATTTATTTACATCATCCAATCCATATAGTCACCTTACACACGAGAAGAGATAACCGCGAGACGACACGTCGACGAGCTCGCGCTTGTTGGAGAAGGGAGAGAAAAAGTACATCTATATATAGATCTATAGGTGTGGGTGAGATTTTAGAAACTAGATCTATGCCATGGATGTAGGAGATGTGTGTGAGGGAGATTTAGCAATTAAAAGTGGTTAGATTGACCAAATTTGGTCCAAAATGGGGAGGAAATGAGGTAGGAAGAAAGAGATTTCGAGCTAAGAACAAAGGGGGAAGTGAGGTTGCAATAATGGAGTTGGAGGTAGGTGGGGCGACTTTAAGTTGTCTGTCCAGGTTACCAGTGGCGCACCAGATCACTAATGACGTGAAACACAGGTTCGTTGGGAGACGCCAAGAGAAAGGTATGAAGCAGTGCGGCAGCAAGTTTTCCCTCAGTATGAAATCAAGGTTTATCGAACCAGTAGGAGCAGTAGCACTTCAGAAGGTTGTCAACGGCGAAATATGATGCGGCGCAACACCAGGGAATCCGGCGCTGACGTGGAACCTGCACACAACACAATCAAACTAATTTGCCGCAACGAAACAGGAAGGTTGTCAATCTCCCCAGCTTGCTGAAAACAAAGGGTTAAATGTTGAGCGCATGACAATGTTGAGCGCAACGAAACAGGAAGGTTGTCAACCAGTGCGGAAAACAATGTTTAATTGCAGAAAGTAAAAGAGAACAATGATTGCAGTTGGTGGTTTTATCAGTGTAAAAGAATGGACCGGGGTCCACAGTTCACTAGTGGTGTCTCTCCATAAAGAAAAGCAACATGTTGGGTAAGCAAATTACAGCTGGGCAATTGACAAAATATTGAGCGCATCACAATGCATATATATAACAAGATGACTACCATGATATTTAATTGGGCATTACGACAAAATACATAGACCGTTTATCCAACCGCATCTATAACTAATAATCCACCTTCAGGTTGACATCCGTGTTCCCCGTCGGTATTAAGTTGCAAGCAACGGATAATCGCATTAAACAATGTGCATAAAGTAAACAAGTACATATGACCGTGGACATATCATTGTTATGTTACCCTAGTAGCAACAGCACATCCACAACCTTAGGCGTTGCTGTCACTCGCCCAGATTACTGGAAAGTGAACCCACTATCTAGCATAAATACTCTCTCTTGGAGTGACAATCATCTACTTGGCCAAAGCATCTACTAGTAACGGAAAGCATGCAAGATCATAAATAACATGTATCATAGATTAATAATCAACTTGATCATAGTATTCAATATTCATCGGATCCCAGCAAACACAACATGTAGCATTACAATAAGATGATCTTGATCATGTTTGACAACTCACAAGATCTAAACATGATGGCACAAAGTGGAGAGACAACCATCTAGCTACTGCTATGTACCTGTAGTCCAAGGATGAAATACTCACGCATCACTCCGGAGGCAGGTATGGTGATGTAGAGCCCTCCGGTGATGATTCCCCTCTCCGGCAGGGTGCCGGGAAGAGGTTCTGGACCCTCCCGAGTTAGGGTTGACGACGGCGGCGCCTCTGGAACTTTTCGTGGAATATGACTCGGGTATCTAGGATTTTTGTATCGGGGGGAATAAGTAGGCGAAAAGGCGACGGCTGAAAACCCCCGAGGGGCCCACACACACCCTCGGCGTGGCCCCACTTCTGGCCGCGCCGAGCCCTTGTGTGGCCACCCCGTGGCTCGGCTCCGTCTCTCATTTGGTCTCCATGTGTGTCTCGGTGAAATAGTGACCTCCGTAAATTTTTGTCCAATTCTGAGAATATTTCCAGATTAGCTTTTCTAGAATACAAAACAGCAGAAAACAGAAACTGGCACTGTGGCATCTTGTTAATAGGTTAGTCCCCAAAAATGTATAAAAGTGACATAAAGTGGATGCAAAACATGTAACAATTGGTATAATATCAACATGGAACATCAAAAATCTATTATATAATTAAAACACAGGACAAACGACGGCTTAGATTAATCAAACATATAACGTGAAAAAACGAACGACTCCGATTCATAAAAAACGATTCGCTTGGACAAAGATCAAAACGACCGAAGGCTACGTATACAAATCGACAACTGCCATAATTGACCACGTCTTCCAATATGGGGAAGGATCCTGTTTGCCTACGGCGGAAATAAAAATTCAAGTGCGCAGAGAGGACTCACCGTCGGACTGAAATAGGAATTAAAAATTCTCCCAAACCTCAAGTACGATCAATCTAGCATCTAGCACAATTGGATGGCCTTCTCATTCTGATGTCGCCGTATACGCCGCCATCATGGGTCGAGCTAAGCACCATCCAGAGCTATATAATGATCCACACTATCGCAGATCAAAGTCTCTATACAATGATCCACACTATCGCAGATCAAAGTCTCCAACATCAACAATTCAACACATCCAGACATGTCGACGGTCAGGCGCCAGTCGTCTGTCGAATCGGAGTCCCGACATCAGCGAACCAAAAAGTCTCAATTCGGTCGGCAAATCGGACGCACTGAATCAGCGAGCCAAATACAACATCGAAACAAGAGGACGCACGACAATTAAGACGCGCGACATACATGCATCTATACACGCCAGGGACGCTCGGCGGCGTCCGGCGAATCGTAGTCAGATCAAGTATCCAGTACAGGCCTGAGATGATTCGTACACACCGACAGCCGACGTCCGGCGGACTGCAGTCTCGACGACATACACCACATAGATACACGGCGTGCAATGGAGAATCAAGATTATGGAGAGAGAAGCTTTTCTCGGAGCAGTCGCAGCGAGACTCAAGTATCGCCTTCCGGACGTGGAGTTGCGCAAGCCACAACGCAATCGTTGCCATTGGTGTGCACTTTCACAGGCCAGACAAATCACGGTCTGTGTGCGCATGCACGTGAGGTACGTGATCATATGGCATGCACAATGCACAACGGTACATACGTATTTCGATCATCTAAGACTACGTCGCCCGGAGCGCAATGAGTTTGCAGCTACCTTTGCATCTAAATTTTGCAAATCCTCGCCGGAAAGTACTAGGCCAGAGCATATCGACCATCAGCTATCTCCGGGAACAGATCAACTAGGTTCCCCTAATCCTGTACGTGCATCTCGGCGACTACATGAGTCTCGCAAATCATTCTTGATGTATTGTCTCGGCGAAACCAGCTGCCCTTCCGATCTATTGACCTGAATTGATTCGCTTAACTGCTTCCAATGTGCTGCGATGGATACATGGTGATTTCAGATAGCAACGGCGGACGCTAGATTCAACTTATTCTTCACCTCCTATATAAAGGAGCATCAGGACCTAAAGGCTCCTTTCAGTCGCAGATGGGCAGAGCACAGAGCTGGCGGTAGCTTACACGAGGATTGCGAAAATTAAATTCTTGCTTTGATTTGGATGATGCAGGTAATATGAAAGTTCAGTCTAAGGTCATGTTAAATCGAGCATAATTTTTGAAATATGTTAGCACAGTACAGATAGAAGATACAAGTAAAAAGTATATGTGTGTAGAGTATTGTATTAATCGGATTCACAGATTTCATACGCATGTCATGCCTCTTATCTATTACTGAATGTACCTGACTGAAATTGAGCTTTTGTTCGACAGTGTCAGATGGAATCAAGCTTCATTGTGAAATCTTGGAGAGTATCATCATCAATTCTTGTATGTTTAGAACTTTTTTGCAAATCAGACCAGTGGCCAGGTAAATGGTTCAGTTTCATCTTTCTAGCACAGACCTCCAGCCTCATCATATTGTTTATAGCTTTTATTGACCAATCTTAACCATAGAGTGGCCGAAAAATTGTTAGTTTTCTGAACTAGGGATTACTATTCGTTACTTGCCAGCCACAGCCAGTTATTACTAAAAACATCCCAATGAAGTAGTTTTATACAGAAAGCAATCGATTAGAGGTTACCGCGAAAATATTGAATACTACAGTATATTTTATCAATCAGATTTGGTCGACCTATATATAGAGAGAAAATATGAGAAATTTTCATACTTCATTGGAGGTTTAGAAGGTAAATTTGACTCAAACTTTCTAAGAGAGAAGAAGCTTAATTACACATATTTGCTTTCGTGTACTGTACAAAAAATAAAAACCTGGGAGATTAAAAAAACTGTGTATATTGTTCGCCATCCAGATCAACCCATTTTTCTTTTTTGTGCAGCCCAAATTAACACGATATTGGATTTGAAAATTTGAGATCTCGATAATATCTATAACCAGGAATTTTCTCATGATTTTCGAAACTTAAAAATGTTGTTTTTCCGAATTAAAAAAAACAGGCACCATGTAGCCCGGGATCCATATATAGACTGTATCAAGCTCGATGTGAAGTTTCAATAGAGTTAACACGCTCCCAGAACAAGAAGCTTTGGCCGGAAGTGATCGAGACTAGAAAACAAAAATATGAGTAAGCATGTATTCTCTTTGAGCCCACAGGACAATACTTATTTTTTACTTTGCTGTTATGCTGATTACTTTGACCCGAATTCGATAACCAATTGTACTTGATTAAACAACTATTTTGCGATCTTCTCTACGTTGTTCGTTTGACGATTAACCAACATCTATTTCTCTAAAGTTTTAGCGAGAGGCATGTTAGTTATCGTATTCAGTCTTTCCATGAATTAAACATTTTCTATTACACGTTCAGTTTGTACCGGAGATGGGCTCTACAGTTTATATTACACATTTGTTTATGAAGACTGTCAATATAGTCGTGTGTGCATGCAGTCCGGTTGCTCCCGCGGGCAACTGTTTCGTATGCTCCTGGAAGTCACACATAGTGTATTTTTTCAGGAAATATCTAGAAATATGGGCACACTGGTTGCATATCCATCAATTTGAATGAAACATCACGTTGCCAGAAAAAGTTCAGGTCAAACAAACTTAATGAGGCATAAAATATTTACTCTATATGGCAGAAATGTAATAGAGAGTCTAGCCGCGCAATTGCGCGGGCCACCCCGCTAGTTATAGATACGTTTGAGACGTATCAGCATCCCCAAGCTTAGTTCATGCTCGTCCTCGAGTAGGTAAACGATAAAACAATATAATTTTTGAGGTGACATGCTACCATCATAATCTTGATCATATAGTATTGTAAGGCACATGCAAACGAATGAAGTGATCCAAGTCAATGGTCTATAGTTTGCTATCAAATAAATAATGAGTAAACAATGAATCACACAAGCTAAACTTTTCATGAATAGTACTGTGGAGGCAATGCATCCACTGGTTTACATAAGAATTAACTCATAAAGTAATAGATTCTAACAAAAGGTATTTAACCAACACAAGGAAGATTTAAGTTTTAGCATTTGCTTCAACTTTCAACATATTTATCTCATGGATATTGTCAACACAAAGCAATATAATAAGTCTAATACGTAGCATATAACAAATGTTGTAACCAAGTTGACACTAGTGTTTGCTTGTGGAAGATAGAAAGAAATAGGAAAACTAACTCAACAAAAAAGTAAAAGAAATGCCCTTCGCAGAGGGAAGCAGGGATTAAATCATGTGTTAGAGCTTTTTAGTTTTTTTGAAATCATAAAGAGAGTAAAAATTAAGTTTTGAGAGGTGTTTGTTAATTGTCAACGAATGGCAGCGAATGAAAACAGTATTCTCCCTATCACACAGACTTTTAAGAGCGGCTCCCATGAAGGACGTTGTTTCTACCAGCAAGGCAGATCATCCCTCTTTCTCTTTTGTTTACACATGCAGATGTTTCACTGAGTATTTAGTTGACAAAATGTGAAGAGAATTAAGCGGTTAAAGTTGTAATTAATTGGGACTGGGCACCCGTTGCCAGCTCTTTTTGCAAAATTAATAGATAAGCGGATGTATATGCCGCTAGTCTGTGGTAAAGTCTGTTTGACAAGTCAAATAAAGAATAACCCACTACTTCCTCATGAGCTAGTAAACATTGACACAAAAAGGAATAATAACAGTTTTGAATAGTTTAAAGGTAGCACATGAAAATTTACTTGGAGTGGCAAGGAAATACCACATATAGGTAGTTATGGTGGACACAAATGGCATGGATTTTGGCTCAAGGATTTGGATGCACGAGAAGCATTCCCTCTCAGTACAGAGTTTAGGCTAGCAAGGTTATGTAAGCAAACAAGAATATCAACCGTACACCAAGTTTTATATGACAAACATATTGCAAACATTATAAGACTTCACCGTCTTCCTTGTTAACCAAACCCTTTATTAGAAAATATCTAGACCTTAGAGTACCACTCATGCAAACCAAATTTCAACAAGCTTTACGGTAGTTCTTCACTAATGGGCTTAACTTACATGATGCAAATTTAATCATGATCTACTTGTTAACTCAAAACAATTGACAAGCATCAAATTATCCATTAGTGATCTACAAGAATATGCAAGTTTTTCCATTATACCATTTACCACATGCAACATTTTCTGTTCCAACCAAACACCAATCAATTTATTTCATAACTCTCCAAACAAGTATAAGTGAAGCAAGAGAGTACTTTCTTTAAAAGAACTAATAGCTCTGACAAGAGATACATGAAAACAAGAGCTAAAAGCTGAACAGCGCTAGATATGAATACTCAACAAATATAAGTGAAGAATAGGAGTATTCTCATGAAAAAGCGGAGCGTGTCTCTCTCCCAATCAAGAATGCTAGGGTCCATCAAGCGATTACAAAATAAAAATAAATACTGAAAATAAAAGCACACAGACGCTCCAAGAAGCACATATGATGTGAAAGAATTAAAATATAGTTTCACTAGAGATGACCTGATAATTTTGACGATGAAGAAGGGGATGCCTTGGGCATCCCCAAGCTTAGACGCTTGAGTCTTCTTGAAATATGCTGGGGAGATCCATGGGAGCCTCCCCAAGCTTAAGCTCTTCACTCTTCTTGATCCTATTATATCATCTTCTCTCTTGACCCTTGAAAACTTCCGTCACACCAAACTCAAAGTAATCTCATTAGAGGGTTAGTGCATAATCAAAAACTCACATGTTCTGTAAAGACGCAATATGACTTGTTACTTTAAACATTAGCTACTGCCACTGATGTTATGTGAAGCTCTTCCACCCAAAAAAGAATTTCACTCAACACTAGTAAAAGAGAGAATGCAAAATAAAAAGCATAATCTGTCTAAAACAGAACAGTCCGCAAAGACGAATTTTTTCGAGGCACTTACGACGCTCAGATCGAAAAACTTTGAACTAAAAAGATCACATACATAAAGATTACGCACAAATTTTCAGATTTAATTAACATCTGGTGATTTTAGGAATTTACAGTGAACAGCAAAATCTGTTTCTGCGCAGCAATCAAAATTAGCATCATCTTATCATTAGAGGCTACTCTTGGCACAACAATGCGAAAAATAAAGATACAAAGGAGTTGCTACAGAAGTAAACCTCCTTGACTCAAAAAAGAAAAATTGCAGAAATAAAATAATGGGTTGCCTCCCATAAGCGCTTTTCTTTAACGCCTTTTAGCTAGGCACAAAGCATGCATCAAGTATTACCAAGTGAAGAAGCATCAACATTGTAATTTGTTCGAACAATAGAATCATAAGGTGGCTTAATCTTCTTCCTAGGAAAGTGTTCCATACCTTTCTTGAGAGGAAATTGATATTTATATTCCCTTCTTTCATATCAATAATAGCACCTACAGTTCTAAGAAAAGGTCTTCCAAGCACAATAGGGCAAGATGGATTGCATTCAATATCCAAGACAATAAAATCAACAGGGACAAATTGTTGTTAACCATGATAAGAACATCATCAATTCTTCCCAAAGGTTTTTTATAGTAGAATCAGCAAGGTGAACATCCAAATAACAATTTTCCAAAGGTGCTAAATCAAGCATATCATAAATCTTTTAGGCATAACAGAAATACTAGCACCAAGGTCACACAAAGCATTGCAATCAAAGTCATTCAATTTCATTTTAATGATGGGCTCCCAACCATCTTCTAACTTCCTAGGGATGGATACTTCATGTTTCAATTTTCTTCCCTAACTTGTATGAGAGCATTAGTAATATGTTTAGTAAAAGCCATGTTTATTCACTTGCTTAGGACTTCTAGCTAGCTTTTGCAAGAACTTAATTACTTCAGAAAGATTACAACCATCAAAATCAAATCATTATCATCAAAGTAATGGAGCTATTTCTTCCTTATTACTAGAAATTTCAGCATTTTATCAAGACAGTTTCAGAGTTATCAGGCAATTTAGGACATTTTGCAATAGAAGTGGAAACATTACCAACACCAATTATCTTGCCATTAATAGTAGGAGGTTTGTTAACACTTGAGTTTGAAGCATTTTCAAAGTAGTAATAGTAAAACTCTAGCAATATTATTCTTTCTAGCAATTTCATCCTCTCTTTCCCATCTAGCATGCAATTCGGCTAACATCCTCACATTGTTATCAATTTTAACTTGTATAGCATTGAGAGTTTTGCTCTCTTTAACATCATGAGGCATGTTCTTTAGTTTCAACAAGTCAACATCAAGAGCAAGACTATCAACTTTAGAGGCAAGAACATCAATTTTCCCAAATTTTCCTCAACAGTTTTATTGAAAGCAGTTTGTGTACTAATAAAATCCTTAAGCATAACTTCAAGATCAGAGGGTACACTTTATTATTGTTGTAGGAACTACCATAGGAATTTCCATAACCATTGCCACTATTAGAAGGATAGGGCCTATAATTGCTATTACCAAAATTATTCCTATAAGCATTGTTGTTGAAGTTATTATTTTTAATGAAGTTCACATCAACATGCTCTTCTTGAGCAACCAAAGAAGCTAAAGGAACATTATTTGGATCAACATGTGTTTGACCATTTGCAAGCATAGACATAATAGTATCAATTTTGGCACTCAAGGAAGAGGTTTCTCAACAGAATTTACCTTCTTACCTGTTGGAGCTCTCTCGGTGTGCCACTCAGAATAATTATCATCATATCATAGAAGCTTTGTTGCAGCACCCAAAGTGATGGACATAAAGGTACCTCCAGGCCGAATCCAATAAATTCCTTGAAGAAAAATTTAATCCTGCATAGAAGGTTTGGATGATCATCCAAGTAGTCAGTCCATGAGTGGGACAATTTTTAACCAATGATTTCATTCTCTCCCATGCTTGAGCAACATGTTCATTATCAAATTGCTTAAAATTCATTATGCTACTTCTCAAAGAAATAATCTTAGCAGGAGGATAATATTTTCCAATAAAAGCATCTTTGCATTTAGTCCATGAATCAATACTATTTCTAGGCAAAGATAGCAACCATTCTTTAGCACGTCCTCTCAAGGAGAAAGGAAAAAGTTTCAGTTTAATAATATCACCATCTACTTCCTTGAGCTTTTGCATTTCACAAAGTTCAACAAAGTTATTAAGGTGAACAGCAGCATCATCAGTACTAACACCAGAAAATTGCTCTTTCATAACAAGATTTAAAAGTGCAGGTTTAATTTCATAAAATTCTGCTGAAGCAGCAGGTGGAGCAATAGGTGTGCATATGAAATCATTGTTGTTGTGCTAGTGAAATCACACAACTTAGTGTTCTCAGGAGTACTCATTTTAGCAAATTAAAAACAGACAGAAAATAACTAAAATAAACTAGATGCAAGTAACTAATTTTTTGTGTTTTTGATAATTGAAAGCAAACAAGATAAAATAAAATAAACTAAGCAAGACAAAAACAAAGTAAAGAGATTGGAAGCGTGAACCCCCTTGCAGAAGTCTGCTGACTCCCCGGCAACGGCGCCAGAAAATAAGAGCTGTTGAGGGAGTTTGCAGAGCTTCCTGAAATACTTCTACTCCCCGGCAACGGCGCCGAAAATAGCTTGATGACGTGAAACACACGTTCGTTGGGAGACCCCAAGAGGAAGGTGAAGCATTGCAGCAGCAAGTTTTCCCTCAGTAGAAACCAAGGTTATCGAACCAGTAGGAGCAGTAGCACTTCAGAAGGTTGTCAACGGCGAAATATGATGCGGCCAGGGAATCGGCGCTGACGTGGAACCTGCACACAACACAATCAAACTACTTTGCCCCAACAAAACAGGAGGTTGTCAATCTCCGGCTTGCTGAAAACAAAGGATTAAATGTATATTGCGGAAAAATGTTTAATTACAGAAAGTAAAAGAGAACAATGATTGCAGTTGGTGGTTTTATCAGTGTAAAAGAATGGACCGGGGTCCACAGTTCACTAGTGGTGTCTCTCCATAAAGATAACGACATGTTGGGTAAACAAATTACAGCTGGGCAATTGACAAAATATTGAGCGCATGACAATGCATATATAACAAGATGACTACCATGATATTTAATTGGGCATTATGACAAAATACATAGACCATTTATCCAACGCATCTATGACTAATAATCCACTTTCAGGTTGACATCCGTGTTCCCCGTCGGTATTAAGTTGCAAGCAACGGATAATCGCATTAAGCAATGTGCGTAAAGTAAACAAGTACATATGACCGTGGACATAGCGTTGTTATGTTACCCTAGTAGCAACAGCACATCCACAACCTTAGGCGTTGCTGTTACTTACCCAGATTACTAGAGAGTGAACCCACTATCTAGCATAAATACTCTCTCTTGGAGTTACAAGCATCTACTTGGCCAAAGCATCTACTAGTAACGGAAAGCATGCAAGATCATAAATAACATGTATCATAGATTAATAATCAACTTGATCATAGTATTCAATATTCATCGGATCCCAGCAAACACAACATGTAGCATTATAATAAGATGATCTTGATCATGTTAGGCAGCTCACAAGATCTAAACATGATGGCACAAAGTGGAGAGACAACCATCTAGCTACCGCTATGGACCCATAGTCCAAGGATGAACTACTCACGCATCACTCCGGAGGCAGGCATGGTGATGTAGAGCCCTCCGGTGATGATTCCCTCTCGGCAGGGTGCCGGGAAGAGGTTCTGGACCCTCCCGAGCTAGGGTTGACGACGGCGGCGCCTTTGGAACTTTTCGTGGAATATGACTCGGGTATCTAGGGTTTTTGCATCGGGGGAAATAAGTAGGCGAAAGGGCGGCGGCTGAAGACCCCCGAGGGGCCCACACGCACCCTCGGCACGGCCCCACTTCTGGCCACGCCGAGCCCTTGTGTGGCCACCTCATGGCTCGGCTCCGCATCTCCATTTGTCTCCATGTGTGTCTCGGTGAAATAGGGACCTTCGTAAATTTTCGTCCAATTCCGAGAATATTTCCAGACTAGCTTTTCTGGAATACAAAAACAGCAGAAAACAGGAACTGACACTGTGGCACCTTGTTAATAGTTTAGTCCTAAAAAATGCATAAAATTGACATAAAGTGGATGCAAAACATGTAACAATTGGTATAATATCAACATGGAACATCAAAAATTATAGATATGTTTGAGACGTATCAATCACTCGTGCGCCACTGGTAAAATATTACCCGTGGCGCACTGGGGCTGGTGCACCACTGCCCGGTGCGCCACAGGTAAAAAATTACAAGTGGTGCACTACTGTCTGGTGCGCCACTGGTAGTCTCTCTCCTCCACCTCGAAATTTTTCAAGTTTAGCGGGAACTTACTTGTGGTGCTCCAGGTTTACGGTGCGCCACTGGTAAAAATTTACTAGTGGTGCACTGGAATCTTGTGCGCCACTGGTATATTTTGCCAAAATCCACAAACCCAGGTGAGAGACTATCAGTGGCGCACTGGGATCTGGTGGGCCACTGATAGCATCTCACCTATAAGCTTTTTTCTACAAGTGTCAGTGGCACACCAAAATCAGCTATCTGTGGCGCACAGTGGTGCGCCACTAAATCTGCGCCACAGATAAGTGTTATCTGTGGCGCACCGGCCCGTGCGCCACTGGTAGTCGCCTTTAGTGCGCCACAGGTAATCTTTGGGGGCACCCCATATCCGTGCTGTGCCCCCACCGTGCGCCACATGTAATTTTTTGGTGCGCCACAGGTAATATGCACGGTGCGCCACATGTAAGCTGGTACTGCATATTGAGAGCAAGCAGGCGGACGAAGCATATGGGGAGTCGTTGCATATGGTACATGTCGAAGATCTCTTCAAATCTAACGAAGAACATATCCGCGGGGTATTCATCGGCATAGCCAAGGTTCTTTGGTACCTTTACCGGGTAAAGAGGGTATAATGGATTTGAGGAGTTGAGAAGAAGTTTCTCCACACGATGAATACCTTCATGGAGACTCCTCATATCTCCCCTTAGTAGTTTGATAGTCTCGATGGCAGGATCGGTTTAGCCAACTCATGAAACGAATGCCATTCGGAGACGCCTACATTGTCTTTAGCCCGTAACGGCTCTTTGGTCTTCGGCGCTGGTTGGCTGCTGGAGGCAAAGTCATTCTTCACTTTTCTTTTCTGTGCTTTATTACGCCTCTTCTCTGCCGCTGTGGGAGGGATGGTCCCTTTCTCAATCTCCGGCATGACCGCCTTGAGGAGTGTCTCCTGGCTGAAAGGCTTGTTGCCTTGTTGATCCTCGGTGAAGGGGGCATCTTCAGGCGTTCCTTGAGAATTGAATAGACGCTTAGAGCATTGAGGAGCCTGAAGATCGTGATCATAGTGTAGTCCTCCGTCATCATAATCATGATCCATCAAGTCATTGTGGTCATTATCCTAGCTTTGCCTTGGCTCGACAGGATCAACCACCGGGAGGGATGGAAAGGCTATCCCTGGAAATGGAGTCTTGTTGGCTGGTGATAGCATGCCCCAGATGTACTGCACCGACTGTTCTTGATTCGCCGACCCTGCCAGTGTTGGCTGTGGCGGGGTGCAGGTGATAGGAGGGTCCAAACGGATTAGTGCCTTTGGCCATGTCATGGGATAACCCAAGCATCCATGGAGGATTTTCTCGGAATCTGCACCCGCGGGTTGAATTGGAGGATAAACGTCATCATAACCCGAGAGCACCCGATCAATATGTACCTGAAACACGTCAGGGGCCATCAGCAGTTTGTGCATCACGCGTTGATCTGGTCTCATGATGCTTGCTTTTGCCACATCCCGAAGCTCATTCTCCACACGCAATAGCAACGTGCATCCCACCTCGTCGGCCTGCGAAAACATGCATGTTAAGGCATAAGAGAGAGCGCTAAGGATGAGGTATATACATAATTTGTTGAGACTTGTGACGCTTAGTTACTGTGAGAGCTTCGAGCTCGGCCAATGGCGTTGGACCACGGACGGGCGTGGAAGAGATGATGTAGGGGCTGCTAAGATGCATGCTGGCTAGCGAAACCCCTTTAGCAACTTCATTGATGGTGGCCGGCGTCGCATCCTCCCTACCACATGTAGGTTGGCGGCTGGAACATCCATTGTGGGCGCCTGATTGTTGGAGTTTCTTGCGACAAAGCTGGGCATGTTAAACGGCCCTTGTTGCCCTTCTTCCATCCAAATCTTGACCGACTACACCAGGCTAGGCATGATGGCAGTGAGCGACTGCGCTAGTTGTTGTTGGACTAACCCGGGCACGATTGCTTGCACCTCCTTATCTACAGCTGCCTTTATATACATCTGCTCGAACCTCCTCCTCTCCTTTCGCAGCTCCTTGGCTTCAACAGGATAATAGTAAGGGTGTTTGTGATGCTTACCGGCGCCTACCACACGGCCCTTGTGCGGTTGTTCTGTTGCCGGCCTATCCTTCACTAGTTGTATGCCTTGACAAAAGCAGTGTCCCAATACGGGGCCTTCGTCGACGAACCTCAGAGGAGGTTTGAGTAGATTGCGCCTTTTCTTCCGCTGGAGAAGTAATGTGAACCGTTTAGAAATGATGTGACTGCTATATAATTTAATGGACTTGATTAGAAGCATTTTAAACTGGTAAATTCCTTACCAGAATCTTCTTCTCAAGCTCCAAGACCTTTTTCCCGTCTTGGCGTCCCCTTCGTCCCATTTGGGCTGCTTTCCTGCATAACCACGGGTTCCAAGAGTGTGGTCACCTATGTTCTTATCCCGCATTGTCTTCCCCACCCCCGTTTGGCAATCGCTTCTGGGGTGTTCTCGACGTCCTTGAAAGTAGTCCATGCGTCCGCCGAAATTTGGGGAAAGCGGTGGTGAACCTCCTCGAAACTGCAATCTTTATCAAGCATCTTCCTCAGCCTATATTTTCAAGAGCCTAAGCCTTTGCTGATCTTGCCGAGGGTAGCTATGTTTACTATGTTGTTCTTGATATCTAGGTTATTGTACAGCGTCGGGAACTGGTGCCGCTGATGGACCCTTTGAGCGAGGAGCTTTTCCATAGGTTGTTTGTCTTTGTACCTTAGGTGCCCATCATTGATCGAGCATATTTCTCGAGCAATGGCGGCACAGGTGTTGCCAAAGCCCCTTGCATGATTCTCAGGCTCTATAGGTAAACCACTGGTGGCGTCCACCTCTGTGATTTCTAGTCGGCCAGTGTCCACCAAGTTTTGGCGCCTTTCCTTCCGCTGACGCTTGGCGGCGGCGCTACCTGAGGTAGTACCATCTGTGCCGGCGCCGCCGGTGTCAGTGGTGGTGTTGTCCGTACCCTCATATCCATCATCCTTGCCGGTGTCAACGAGATCTTGCGGGAAATATTGTAGGTAGTGGTTCTCCAAGTCTTCTTCGGAACCAGCATGAGGCCGAGAACCACCGGCTTCGCCGTTGTCCGCCATGTCTACGCAAATTAGTAAATAACACGGTATTAGTAACAAAACAAAACAAAAAAAATCGCCATGACCTTTGCTAAAAAGTCTAGCTATGGAGTGCGATAAATTTACCGAAACGGAAGTGAATCAACATGTCGGCAAATTTCAGCAACTCACTAGAACAGAAATAATAAGAAAAAATCATCCAAATCGACGTGCAACCAGAAAGTTTCACATCCATCCATCCACCCACAACATATACATTCACATTCCATCCATTCACATCCATCCACAACTAGAAAGTATAAAATCTTGCAAATTAAAAAAATTCACAATCACATATATATATATCTTCATTTCTGTTAAAAAGTAGCAACTTTGGATCATTTTTAAAGTATCTAATGTTGATCCTATTTAATATTTACTTTCATGGATCTCTTGTACTAAGATAGTACTCCATGATAAACAACAGAAATAAGGTTCTGAATACATCTAGCACCTTGATTGGAGTTGTTTTCTAAGGCATGTTTAAGCAGTGACCACATTTTACTTAGCAAACAAATTCTGAAATTTTTTGGTCTCCAAATTTTTTCAACTACAATTTTTTTTCCTAAAGCAGCAAAATAAAGTAGTGACCACATTTGAATACATCTAGTGCCTGGCAGGAACTAGGAGCAAGTAAGCAGTGTGCATTTGAATACATCTATTTGAATACACATTTGAGTTGGGCATTTAAGCAAACACCCAGGGTGCAGGAGAGGGGATGGAGGAGAGGGAGAGATGGGCGGCACCTCTAGGAGGGAAGGGAGGGGCCGGGGTCATCGACGGCGGTGTGTGGAGGTGCTCCTCGAGCGCGGACGGCAGGCAGACGTACGGGCGTGCCGGCGTCGAACGCGTCGTGGCCAGTGGTGATGGAGGCGAGGGAGAGATGGCCGGCGTCGAGTGCGTCGTGGCCAGTGGTGATGGAGCAGAGTGGGGATGGAGGAGAGGGAGAGATGGGCGGCGTGGTCGTCGGCGACGGCGAGCACACAGGGGCGGGAGAGCACGCGCGCGGCCGGCCGGTCGGTTTTGCGAAATTTGGTGAAGGGTGGGGAGAGAGGAGTGGGGGCCCACATGTAAGTGAGCCAGATTTATCTGTGGCGCACTGTGGGACTTATCTGTGGCGCATGCCACGGTGCGCCACAGATAAGTTTGGGTCACTTACATGTGGGCCCAGCTGTGGTTATCTGTGGCGCACGGAGCTGTGCGCCACAGATAACCTGGGTTTTTTAGTATTTTTGAAAATAGACATGTTTTTCAAACTTTTCAAAACTAAACATATATTTAAATTGCACTACTGTTCACATATATATTTGACAATATTGTTCACATACTTGAATTTTTATAATTTTTTTGAATCGACACCGGATACAATTATTAAGAGGGATACAAAATGAGTTGATCGCGATATATAAGTGCATAGTTATACAAATGAGGGATACAAAATAATAAGTGCTTCAATCGTCAGTGTTTGGCAATCTTCTTTCCTTTTTTGGTCGATGTTGAAAAATTTAGCCCGACATTGTGACTTTTTCTTGTGTATGGAGGACCTGTTGACTTGGGTGGTACCGTGGTCCTGCTTCTTCTTGTGGTGTATGTTTCCTGATTGTTGTCGTCATTTTTAATATTTGGGTCACTGTAGTTGTCAAAGTCGTCTTCATTGGTGACTCCATCCATTCCGGTGATGTTCGTTTTGCCTCTCCTCACAACAACACGGCTAGGCCTGGACGGGTCGGTTATGAAGAAGCATTGTGTGTAGTGCTTAGCCAGTACCCATGGCTCATTTTGTGCGGTGACGTTGCGCTTGATTTGGCTGAGGGTATGGACATGGTGATGAAATATCGGTCTTCGAGAGTGACGTTCTTAGTCCATCTGACGCGAAACATTGGCACCTTCTCTCTAGAGTAGTTTCGCTCCCATATCTCCTCGATCCTTCCATATTATCTTGTTAGCACGTCACCAGTGTAGGATTTCACCGTTACCCCTGAGTTCTGATAATCAGAGTTTTTGTCCTTCTCCTCCGTGTAGAATGTGAACCCGTTGATATCATACGCTTGAAACGTCACGAGGTTGGTCATGGGTCCATGTGCCAATGCGAATAAGAGGATGTCATCCTCCGAGATCATTGGTGGCGGACTAGCCTTAAGCTTTTCTTTGAACCAACCCGCGAAAGAGGAGTTGTGCTCTCTTATTATTTCTCCCTCCGTTCTCATCTTGCCTTTATCACCATACTTCTTCCTAATTGAGTTTTGGTGCTCCGTCAAATAATCATCAGCCATATCAATGTGTCGTAGTGCTACTAAGTTGGCCCTATCAAAGTTGGCGCATCGACCTTCAAAGTCCACATGCAAATCCCTCCAGCCATTTCGGTGACCTGATCCAAGTAGCTTGCCGAGGTGCTTGTTTGTGGGCAAAACAACAGGGTTCTTGAGTTCTAGAAAGTTCGTGCAGAAAGAGATGCACTCTTCAGTGAGAAAGCCTTGGACGATGCTTCCATCCGGACGGGCCCTGTTACGAACAAATCCTTTGATGACCCCATTCAACCGTTCGAACGGCATCATATTGTGCAGGAACAGCGGCCCAAGATGGATTATATCATCCACGATATGGACCAATAGATGCACACGGATGTCAAAGAATGCGGGCAGGAAGTACATCTCAAGCTCGCATAGTATCACAACGATCTCTTCCTGTAACCTATCGAACTGCTGCCGGGTGATCGACTTTCGAGAGATGACGTCGAAAAAGTTACAGAGGCCAAAAAGTGTGTCATGGACGTGCTTGTCCATTATCCCTCTGATCGCAACCAGAAAGATCTGCATCATTATCACGTAACAGTCATGAGACTTCATCCCGCAGAAGCATTTTTTCTTCGGGTCTAGGTATCTGCTTATCAACCCCGCGTAACTGATAGGCACTTTGACTCCTAGAAGGCACTTGAAGAGTTGATCGATCTCATTCTCGTGCAAAGTGCAGCTAGAGGGGGGGGGGGGAATAGTAGTCATTATTCCTCTTAACCCTTTTGTCCCTGTGACCGTCCGTTTCCTCATCCGACTGATCTTCCCCGGCCTTTTCCGGGTTCCCCCGTGAAGGTCTCCCCTTAAACCATAATATATCAAGTTGCTCCTTGCTTTCGGCCTATCTTTGGTCCTCTCCACCATGTTGACCACGTTGCCAAACAAACTCTCGAACACATTCTTCGTGATATGCATTAGATAAAGGCAATTAGGCGTATCGAGAATGGGCCAGTACGCTAAGTCCCAAAACACGGACCTCGCCTTCCATACATCCAGGAGCGGTTTTGGTGCCTTCTTCTTCTTTCCCGGTGTAGGGCACTCTTTCCAGTTATCCAGAAGTGTTTTGATCTCTTCGCCGCTTCTCTTACGTGGAGGTCCTCGATGCTCATCTTCATTGTTGAACAGGTCTCCACGCTTTCTCCACGGGTCTTTCTTCGGTGCCCCATGTAGACGTTTTCGAAGACCCCTCTTTCGGTAGCTGTAGGTAACAGGTACTGATACGTCTCAAACGTATCTATAATTTTTGATGTTCCATGCTGATATTATACCAATTGTTACATATTTTGCATCCACTTTATGTCATTTTTATACATTTTTTGGGACTAACCTATTAACAAGATGCCACAGTGCCAGTTCCTGTTTTTTGCTATTTTTGTATTCCAGAAAAGCTAGTCAGGAAATATTCTCGAAATTGGACGAAAATTTACGGAGGCACCTATTTTATTAGAACACACATGGAGTCCAGAGGGGAGACGAAGAGGAGCCAGGAGGGCCCCACACGCCCCCTGGGCGTGGCGAGGGGTGGACCCGCGCCCTAGGGTGGTGTGGGCCCCTCGGGGTTCTCCAGCCGCCGCCCTTTCGCCTACTTATTCCCCCCGATGCGAAAACCCTAAACACCCGAGTCATATTCCACAAAAAGTTCCAAAGGCGCCGCCGTCATCAACCCTAGCTTGGGAGGGTCCATAACCTCTTCCCGTCACTCTGCCGGAGATGGGAATCATCACCGGAGGGCTCTACATCACCATGCCTGCCTCCGGAGTGATGCGTGAGTAGTTCATGCTTGGACTACGGGTCCATAGCAGTAGCTAGATGGTTGTCTCTCCACTTTGTGCCATCAGGTTTAGATCTTGTGAGCTGCCTAACATGATCAAGATCATCTTATTGTAATGCTACATGTTGTGTTTGCTGGGATCCGATCAATATTGAATACTATGATCAAGTTGATTATTAATCTATGATACATGTTATTTATGATCTTGCATGCTTTCCGTTACTAGTAGATGCTTTGGCCAAGTAGATGCTTGTAACTCCAAGAGGGAGTATTTATGCTAGATAGTGGGTTCAGTCTCCAGTAATCTGGGCGAGTGACAGCAACGCCTAAGGTTGTGGATGTGCTGTTCCTACTAGGGGTAACATAACAATGCTATGTCCACGGTCATATGTATTTGTTTACTTTACGCACATTGCTTAATGCGATTATCTGTTGCTTGCAACATAATACCGACGGGGAACACGGATGTCAACCTGAAGGTGGATTATTAGTCATAGATGCGGTTGGATAACGGTATATGTATTTTGTCGTAATGCCCAATTAGATATCATGGTAGTCACCTTGTTATATATATGCATTGCCATGCGCTCAATATTTTGTCAATTATCCAGCTGTAATTTGTTTACCCAACATGTCGTTTATCTTTATGGAGAGACACCAGTAGTGAACTGTGGACCCCGATCCATTCTTTTACACTGATTAAACCACCAACTGCAAACAATTGTTCTCTTTTACTTTCTGCAATTAAATACTATTTTCCACACCATACGTTTAATCCTTTCTTTTCAGCAAGCCGGTGAGATTGACAACCTCACTGTTTCGTTGGGGCAAAGTAGTTTGATTGTGTCGTGTGCAGGTTCCACGTCAACGCCGGATTCCCTGGTGTTGCGCAGCATCATATTTCGCCGTTGATAACCTTCTGAAGTGCTACTGCTCCTGCTGGTTCGATAAACCTTGGTTTCATACTGAGGAAAAACTTGCTTCTAGGCTACATCATACCTTCCTCTTGGGGTCTCCCAATGAATGTGTGTTTCACGTCATCAGGTACCGTCCATGCACCTAACGCACGCATGGTGTCCTTGAACCACCTGGCCCGAGACATATCCGCAGCCGGGCAAATCGTGCACCGTACAGAGCAAGGCAGCTCTCAATGGGAAATACTCTTTAGCGACGGCATCCCATGTGATGACCCCTTCTGGCGCCCATAATGTGTCCAACTCATCTTTTAGTAGCTTCAGATACAGATTGATGTCGCTGCCTGGTTGTTTCGGCCCTTGAATGAGCATGCTCATGTGAATGTACTTCCTCTTCATGCAAAGCCAAGGGGGGAGGTTGTATATCCACACAAACACTGGCCAGGTGCTATGTGTGCTGCTCTGTTTGCCAAATGGGTTGAGTCCGTCGGTGCTCGCACCCAACCTGATGTTCCTTGACTCTGCCCCGAAATTTTTATCGTAACCGTCTAATGCTTTCCACTGGGTTGTGATACGTCTCAAACATATCTATAATTTTTGATGTTCCATGCTGATATTATACCAATTGTTACATGTTTTGCATCCACTTTATGTCACTTTTATACATTTTTTGGGACAAACCTATTAACAAGATGCCGCACTGCCAGTTCCTGTTTTGTGCTGTTTTTGTATTTCAGAAAAGCTAGTCAAGAAATATTCTCGGAATTGGACGAAAATTTACGGAGGCACCTATTTTATCAGAAGACACCTGGAGTCTAGAGGGGAGTCAAAGAGGAGCCAGGAGGGCCCCACATGCACCCTGGGCGCGGGCCCACTGCTTGCCGCGCCCTAGGGGCGTGTGGGCCCCTCGGGGCTCTCCAGCCGCCGCCCTTTCGCCTACTTATTCCCCCTGATGCGAAAACCCAAAATACCCGAGCCATATTCCATGAAAAGTTCCAGAGGCGCCGCCGTCGTCAACCCTAGCTCGGGAGGGTCCAGAACCTCCTCTCGGCATTCTGCCAGAGAGGGGAATCATCACCGGAGGGCTCTACGTCACCATGCCTGCCTCCGGAGTGATGCGTGAGTAGTTCATCCTTGGACTACGGGTCCATAGCAGTAGCTAGATGGTTGTCTCTCCATTTTGCGTCATCATGTTTAGATCTTGTGAGCTACCTATCATGATCAAGATCATCTTATTATAATGCTACATGTTGTGTTTGCTGGGATCCGATGAATATTGAATACTATGTCAAGTTGATTATCAATCTATCTTATATGTTATTTATGATCTTGCATGCTTTCCGTTACTAGTAGATGCTTTGGCCAAGTAGATGCTTGTAACTCCAAGAGGGAGTATTTATGCTACATAGTGGGTTCAGTCTCCAGTAATCTGGGCGAGTGACAGCAACGCCTAAGGTTATGGATGTGCTGTTGCTACTAGGGGTAACCTAAGAATGCTATGTCCACGGTCATATGTATTTGTTTACTTTACGCACATTGCTTAATGCAATTATTCGTTGCTTGCAACTTAATACCGACGGGGAACATGGATGTCAACCTAAAGGTGGATTATTAGTCATAGATGCTGTTGGATAACGGTCTATGTATTTTGTCGTAATGCCCAATTAAATATCATAGTAATCATCATGTCATATATATGCATTGTCATGCGCTCAATATTTTTCAATTGCCCAGCTGTAATTTGTTCACCCAGCATGTTATTTATCTTTTATGGAGAGATCCCACTAGTGAACTGTGGACCCCAGTCCATTCTTTTACACTGATAATACAACCAACTGCAAACATTATTCCTTTTCATTCTGTGCAATTTACTACTGTTTTCCACACTATACGTTTAATCCTTTGTTTTCAGCAAGCCGGTGAGATTGACAACCTCACTGTTTCGTTGGAACAAAGTAGTTTGATTGTGTTGTGTGCAGGTTCCACGTCAGCGCCGGATTCCCTGGTGTTGCGCCGCATCATATTTCACCGTTGACAACCTTCTGAAGTGCTACTGCTCCTACTGGTTTGATAAACCTTGGTTTCATACTGAGGGAAAACTTGCTGCTGCACTGCTTCATACCTTCCTTTTGGGGTCTCCCAATGAACGTGTGTTTCACGTCATCAAGCTATTTTTCTAGCGCCGTTGCCGGAGAGACAACAGACTTCTGCAAGGGGAGTTTCACGCTTCCAATCTTTTTACTTTATTTTTGTCTTGCTTAGTTTATTTTATTTTATCTTGTTTGCTTTTAATTATCAAAAGCACAAAAAAATAGTTACTTGCATTTAGATTATTTTCAGTTTTGTTTCCTGTTAGTTATCATGTCTGGCTCTGCTTATTATGTTTCGATTCCTGAAGTTGAGGTTAGATCTTTTAAGCAACAAGGTGGAGAAAGTTTGAAAGATGCTTGGTATAGGATCAACGATGCTCATCGAAGGTGCACTAAGAAACATTCCACCATGATCCTGCTTAGAAATTTTTATATTGGTATTACTAGTTGGTATAGGTATGTCTTGGACACTTTGACAGGAGGTAACTTTCTTGGTACTCCTGCATTGGAAGCTAGTCATATTATTGAGAGTTTAGTAGGAACACCACCCGTTAGTAACATTAAAAATGAGATTACCTTGGGAGATGTTATGATGAAGTTGGAGTCTATAGAGAAAAATTTGCCAAATCTCCTTGGTAGTACTAGCAAAGTTGATGAATCACTAGCAACCATTAATAAAAGAATTGTTGTTTTAGAAACTAGTACTATTCAAGATAATCAAAATCTTTGGATTGGTGAATTAGAGGAGGCTATGGATGCAATAAGTTCTACTTTTAGTTCTTTTAAAATTAAAAGACAAAAGGCTTTTGTGGGTAAAGAGCAAAAATTTATGTATGTGCCAAAAGTTTCTAAACCAAAACCCACAGGTGTGTATAAAAATGATAACGTGTTTAGTGAGCTTGGGAGTGAATCACATAGTGGTCCATTTAAATTTTCTTCCCAGGAATTACATAAACTGAAAGATCCTATTGTGACAAACCATGTTCTTGATGAAGTTTTTGATGAATTAGACCTTTCTACATTTGATAATACATGATGCATGCTTTGTGCCAGCTAAAAGGCGTTAAAGAAAAGCGCTTATGGGAGGCAACCCATTATTTTTATTTCCTGCAATTTTTCTTTATTTGAGTCAAGGTGTTGTTTACTTCTATAGCAACTCCTTTGTATCTTTACTTTTTCGCATTGTTGTGCCAAGAGTAGCCTCTAATGTTAAGATGATGCTAAATATTGATTGCTACGCAGAAACAGATTTCCGCTGTTCACTGTACGAAATTCCTAAAATCACCAGATTGTTAATTAAATCTGCAAATTTTTGTGCGTAATCTTTATGAATGTCTAAATCTTTCGTTAGTTCATAGTTTTCCGATCTGAGCGTCGTAAGTGCCTCGAAAAAATTCGTCTTTGCGGACTGTTTTGTTTTAGACAGATTATGCCTTTTTATTTTGCTTTCTCTCTTTTACTAGTGTTGAGTGAAATTCTTTTTTGGGTGGAAGAGTTTCACATAACATCAGTGGCAGTAGATAATGTTTAAAGTAACATGTCATATTGCGTCTTTATAGAAAATGTGAATTTTTGATTATGCACTAACCCTCTAATGAGATTTACTTTGAGTTTGGTGTGACAGAAGTTTTCAAGGGTCAAGAGAGAAGGATGATATAATAGGATCAAGAAGAGTGAAGATCTTAAACTTGGGGAGGCTCCCTTGGATCTCCCTAGCATATTTCAAGAAGACTCAAGTGTCTAAGCTTGGGGATGCCCAAGGCATCCCCTTCTTCATCGGCAAAATTATCAGGTCATCTCTAGTGAAACTATATTTTTATTCTTTCACATCATATGTGGTTTTCTTGGAGCGTCTGTGTGCTTTTATTTTCAGTACTTTTATTTTCAATAAAGCTTGATTAGACCCTAGCATTCTTGATTGGGAGAGAGACACGCTCCGCTTTTTCATGGGAATACTCCTATTCTTCACTTATATTTGTTGAGTATTCATATCTAGCGCTGTTCAGCTTTTAGCTCTTGTTTTCATGTATCTCTTGTCAGAGCTATTAGTTTTCTTTTAAAGAAAGTACTCTCTTGCTTCACTTATACCTGTTTGGAGAGTTGTTGAAATAAATTTATTGGTGTTTGGTTGGAACGAAAAAATGTCGCATGTGGTAAATGGTATAATGGAAAAAACTTGCATAATCTTGTAGATCACTAATTTGGATAATTTGATGCTTGTCAATTGTTTTGAGTTAACAAGTAGATCATGATTAAACTTTTGCATCATGTAAGTTAAGCCTATTAGTGAAGAACTACCGTAAAGCTTGTTGAAATTTGGTTTGCATGAGTGGTATCTCTAAGGTCTAGATATTTTCTAATAAAAGGGTTTGGTTAACAAGGAAGACGGTATGAAGTCTTATAATGTTTGCAATACGTTTGTCATATAAAACTTGGTGTACTGTTTGATGTTCTTGTTTTCTTACATAACCTTTGTAACAGTCCCAAGTTTGTGAACCTAAAAACCTGCAAAACAACACACTAATTGGTTTGGCACCATTTAAAAACAAAATGCCAAACTTGCTCTATCAAATGTAAAATCAATGAAAGCTCTCAAACTTGCAAAACAAAAATACTTTGACATCATATGTTTGTCAAGGAAGTTCCAAGAGTTCAAAAATAATATTTTGAACTTGTTTAAAAATTTCTAAAGGATTATATTTTTATTTAGGAAAAATGCCATATTCAAACCCTAGGAACAAAAGTTGTTCAAAACATTTTATTTTGAGACACCAAATTTTGTGGAGCTTCTACATGTTAGGGAGAGGCTACACAAATATTTTCATAATTTTTGAAATGGTCTAAGTGCCTTAATTAAATCTCTAAATGTGCTGCTGTTCTAAAAGAAAAGGAAAAATAGAAAGAAAGAAACTGCCAGGGGGTTATCTGCAAAACTGCCGTCATCTCTCACCTCTATCACTGGCGCCACAGTGCGCCATGGCCATGCCGCGCGACGCACCGCGCCGGGCCCCCTTCTCTGCCCTTCCCCTGCAAAGAAGAGCACCACGAGGCCGCCCTGCTCCTCCTACCATATCCTCTCACCTGCTCCCTCGCTCCCCATTTCTCTCCCCACGAGCGAGCCCTAGCCGCCATGGCCTCCGAGCTCGTCGCCGTCGACTGAAGCATCCCCGAGAAAATCGAGGACCACAGGAAGCTCCGCCGTGTCCTCCTCTCCGTCCTCGCCAAAGGAATCGAGCCGGGACACCCTACATTCCCGGGAAACGAGCTCTCCGTCCACGCCGTCCGTCGCACTCCGGGAAAAATCGCCGTCGACTCCGCCCTCCTCCGTCCCCGTAGAGCACACCCACGCGTCCAGGGTGAGTCCGCGATCCTCCCCGTGCTCCCCGTTCGGGAATGCATGCATTGTAGCCGTAGATTGCAGTAGCTCACCGCCGTGACATCCGCTCGGATAATCCGATTCCAACAAAATCGGATAATCCGAGAAAACCCAGTACGAGTTAGCCTTTAGTCCTTAGCCGAATTTCAGGTCATCCTCGACGATCGGATAATCCGAGTTAGCCAAAATCGGATAATCTGAAAAACATCAGTACGCCTAGAAAATGTTTAACTTAAAGTCCTTAGCAGTTTTTCGAGCCAGATGGATCAGATAATCCGAGTCCAACTTCATCGGATAATCCGAGTACACGGATATTCCGAATATTGTTTCACCGGATAATCCGGTTAACCTGTTTCAGCTGTAATGCAAACCAATCTTCAGCTCACTCTTTGTACTTGTTGCAAGGATGTTAATCCCCCAAACACTGCATCTTCACATGTTCATGTCATTCATATGCAAGTTAACAATAGGGTTCATATATTCCAATTAACAAACAAAGATGCTACTTTACTTAACTCCCCGGTATATTCGAGATGCGCCCCTTTAAGCATCTAAACTCCGTTTAAGTTGAATAGCTTGAATCATCCTTCTCTCGAGGATTAACCTGTCATGCCATCATGGGTTTGTGCATTGCATTTGTGAAGCATGTGTGGTGATTGATTGTTTCTTCCGATGTTTTATGCTTCGTTAGATCAAGCAGACGGGGTTACACCTCAATACCCCGACGATCCGTACTACCAGCACCCTAAACAAGGCAAGCGTAATCCCCCCTCTGAGCATGTCTTATCCTATTTTCCGCAAATATTTTCTCCACTATAATATTGCATGCGGTTCCAAATGTCAATTTTATTGGATTAGAGTATCCTATAGTTGCATTAAGTTTCCGATGCCATTACCTATTTCCTCCTATTATCCATAGGTTTGTATTGTTGGCCTGAGATACGTAACTATGCTATGTTGATGCTTAGCCATGCTTAGTTAAATTCTTAGTCGTCTGATGGATATTTCATGTTGGAATCAGTTGTTGAAATGTTCGGATGATGGTGGAGGAATTGTGGTGACAGGTAATAAACTGCTTAAAGGTGGGGATGAGAGGCCACTATGGGATGGTGGTGTTTTGTCTCGTTCTCGCCGCCTAGGTGCGAGTTCTTTACCTCTTGAACCAAGAATGAGCATGCTTCCATTCGGTGGGTATATGGAGCCCCGTCGACCAACTAACTTGGGCGGGGCTAGCCAGGGTCCTCTAGTTTGGCTTTCTTTTTGCACGTGCGTTGAGATGGTGGCCAAGACTGAGATGAGGATTGTGGTGTTAGGAAAATGATGGCCACGGGGCAGGGTGTTGGAGGCACTGAACCTGTCCCGTCCTCACTGATGATCCTGGGTTAGTCTCAAGGAAGGTAAAGGTTGTAACCGTTCCCACTCAGCCGGCTTTCCCCGGAAGAGAGCTAATCGTAGGCAATGAGCCGGGCGGTACCGAAGGTTAAACACAGTGCACCCCTGCAGGGTTAAAATCTTTTCGAAAAGCCGTGTCCACGGTTATGGATGACTTGGGAAAGACGATAAGACATAGAATAACTTGAACGGAATGATTAAAACCTGAGTACTAAAGGTACTACCAAGAATGTAAGGTTGACTTCCTGGAGGGTGATTCGGGGAGGTGCCTTTGTAGAACAGGTACAGTGGGTGATGATGAGAAAGGTGATCAAAAGAGAAGAGTTACTTCTTACCCCTCTTTTGAAAATATTCTGATTAGTCGATGCCATGGAGTTATGTTTTGATAAATAAAATCAGCTTTACGCAAAACAGCCATAAAACTTTGAAGCCTCATCGAGCTAAAGCTCTATATTTAATCTTGCGAGTTCATCGAACTCAACGTCGTTTGTTTTGTTTCAGAGGAGGACTTCACCGACCTCGAAGGTGGGTTCTTTGTGGACGTCGACGAGTAGTCTGGGGTTCCCAGGTGGCAGCTTGGGACATCCCGGAACAGCTAGCACTGGAATGTTTATCTGTAGGCCTCTTAGGCCATATTTTGGATCTTGTTGTTTAGAACAACTTAATTCGCTTCCGCATGATGTACTGTTGGGTCTATGACCTCTGGTTGTAATATTGCTATCTTTCTCTATTTAAGAGTTGAACTATAATGATTTGAGTCGTAGAGTCTGTGATGTGCCAGTTGTTCCACAAGTCTTGATCTCTCTATTATGCAATGATAGTTGTGCCTGCGTTAAGGCATCAATCGGGTGTTGCGTTGCCGATGATCAATTCCGAGCAACACCTGCCAAAGGTTTTGGCCGGGGATTGGTAAACCCGTAACCTCCGGTTGTATCGCTTAACCGGTGACACACAGCATCACTGTATAGCAGTCGAGTCGGGGCGCCACAAGTTGGTATCAGAGCAGGACTGCCTGTAGGAAACCCTTCTACTGGTCGACGTTGAGTCTAGTGTTTGTGAAATTATTTTTACCTAAAAATGAGTTGTGAAAACCATCTTAGGATTCTTTTTACTCCTTACTGGTTACATTCTAATCTCGGAGCCATCTTACCTCTATTTGAGTTAAAAGTTTTACTCCCCGTGATCCTAAAGAAACGAGGTTGGATTCTACCTTTAGTGTTATGTGTCAGGTTGCTCCCGCTGCGTGCAATCCGAAATCAACTCCGATGTTTGAACCCTGTTATCCTTACCGAGTCTGATCACTGACCCTTTTGGGTTTTAACCCAAGGACTTGAACAGAAGGTCCCGGATTGTGCCGAATAGTGTGTGTTGAATCACGTGGTTTCTTAACCATTAAATCACGCTAGTAGTACATGATGCTGATCTTTGACCCAAGTTCCATCTTGTTGGTCCCTTGTTTGTTGTTGCACAAAGTATTATCATCCCTAGTCTGTGTACTGAGTGGACACTAATGCTATTGTCTCAACCATCGGATATAGATACTAACTGCGTCCTTGTGAATTCTCCAGAATGGCTCGAGGAGGCCGTGGTAACCACAATGATGAGGAACCGCCGCCACCACCCTCGATGGCGCAAGTCTTGATGGCCATTGAGGAGAACCGCGGGCGCAATGAGCGGCTGCTCGAGCAGTTGGTGCAGCAGAATGCACAGAGGAATGGCTGCAACACTCTCACTGAGTTCCTGCGCTCGCAGCCACCCACCTTTGCTGATGCTAAAGAGCCACTAGAAGTTGATGATTGGCTTCGTGCTCTGGAGCGCAAGTTCTCCGCGCTGCATGTCCCAGTGGCCGAGCAAGTCAACTTCGCCACCTACCTCCTGGTTGGTGCGGCTGGCTGTTGGTGGGAGAGCCATGTGGCATTGTTCCCGGCCAACCATGTCTTCACTTGGGCAGATTTCCGCACTGCCTTCCGTGCGGCTTACATCCCTCACCGATCATGGATTTGAAGAGGAGGGAGTTCCTGGATTTGCAACAGGGACGTATGGACCTTCGCACTTATGGTTGTGAATTCAACCATCTCTCTCGTTACGCCCCAAGGGACGTGACCACTGATGCTGACAAGCAAGAGCTTTTCCGCAAGGGTCGCCCGAGCTCTGCTATGAGTTACTGCCCTTCAAGTTCCAGACCTACCAGGAGCTGTTCAACCAGGCTCTTACTCTTGAGCAGGGAAGGAAGGAACTCGAGGCTTCCAAGAGGCCAGCACACGGGGACCACCAGAGTTCCTCGGGTTCTGAGAGCAAGAAGCGCAGGGTGTTTGTTCCCTACAGCGCTGTGCCGCGTGCTCCATTTATGCCGAGGGTCGTGGGATACAGGCCACCACCTCCGCGCCCCACTACTTCGACACTTGGGCAAGCGGGAGTGGGTATCGTCCTCAGCTACCTGCTCCACCTGGACTCACCTGCTACACCTGTGGTCAGGCTGGCCACTACTCCAGGGAGTGCCCCCAGAAGGCACCTATTTCGGGGACACCTGCACGAGCCCCCGCCACTCCAGCTGGCAAGGCTGGTCCTATTGTGCGTGGTCGCCTAAACCACGTCTCTGCTGAGCAAGCTGAAGAGGACCCGGCGTCCTCATGGGTGAGCTACGAATCAATGACAATCTCGCTACAGTTTTGTTCGACTCTGGAGCATCGCATTCATTCATATCCATAGCTTTTGCAAAAGACCACAAAATACCGTTCGAGAAAATGAGACGTCCTTTGGTGATCTCCACGCCTGGTTCCAATTGGCAAACCGATGGGATTACCCCGGAGGTCCGGATTACTATGGTCGTCACTCGTCCTTTCCTTTTGCGCTGCTAGCATTGAAGTCAAATGGCATTAATGTCATACTGGGCATGAACTGGCTAGTAAAATACCGAGCTAATCTCGATTGTGCGGCGAGATCATTACCGTGACCACTTCTTCTGGCGAAATTGTAGAGTATTGGTCGGCACTAGCAAAGCCTCCATCCTCAATCATTCCCCTCTCCCCGGAGATCAGCCTCTACCTCATGGAAGGCTTATCCCTCCTAAAATTCATGAAATACACGTGGTGTGTGACTTCCCGGATGTGTTCCCGGGAGAATTGCCTGGCATGCCACCTGATCGAAGTGTGGAGTTTGTCATAGATTTGATGCCGGTACTGCTCTGATTTCCAAGAAACCCTACCGTATGCCGGTAGAAGAGCTGGCTCTGTTGAATGAGCAAATTGATGAGCTGTTGGCGAAGGTTTATTCGGCCTAGCAGTTCACCTTGGGGTTGTTCGGTACTCTTCGTCAAGAAGAGGGATTCTACCATTCCTCGTTTGGTCTATGATTATAGGCCGTTGAATGCGGTGACAATCAAGAACAAATATCCTATTCCCGGATCATTGATCTGTTAGATCAGTTAGCTGGTGCAACCATATTCTCCAAGATGGATCTGAGGTCAGGATACCATCAGATCAAGATTAGAAGGGAGGATATCCCAAAGACGGCATTTGTTACTCGCTATGGCTCATATGAGTATACCGTCATGTCCTTTGGTCTCACAAATGCTCCAGCTACTTCATGAGGCTCATGAACTCCATCTTCATGGACTATCTCGAGAAGTTTGTCATCATCTACATCGATGACATCCTTGTTTATTCCAAAACCGACGAAGAGCATGCTGAGCATCTTCGGTTGGTTCTGACACGACTTCGAGAACACCGCCTCTATGCCAAGTTCTCCAAGTGTGAGTTCTGGTTGGATAACCTTGTTTCCTTGGTCATGTAATATCCGCTAATGGTGTGGCTATTATTCCCGACAAGATTCAGTCCATTCTGGACTGGAAAACTCCAAAATCAGTCAAGGACATTCGTAGTTTTCTCGGATTGGCGGGTTACTACCGCCGATTCATCGAAGGTTTCTCCAAGATAGCCAAGGCCATGACTGACCTTCTCAAGAAGGATAGAAAGTTCGCATGGACGGACAAAGATGAAGAGAGCTTCAAAACACTGAAAGCCAAACTCACGTCGCTCCTGTGTTCGTCCTGCCGGACACCAGCAAGGATTTCGTCATCTTCTGTGACGCCTCCTGCAAGGCTTGGGTTGTGTACTAATGCAAGAGGGCCATGTGGTGGCGTATGCTTCCCGCCAATTGAAGCCGCATGAGTACAATTACCCTACTCATGATCTAGAGCTTGCCGTTGTGGTTTATGCTCTGAAGCAGTGGAGACCATACCTGTTTGGTAACCGTTGCGAGATTTTTTTGGATCATAAGAGTCTGAAGTACCTCTTCACACAGCTAGATTTAAATCTCAAGCAGAGGCGTTGGTTGGAGTTAATCAAGGACTATGATGTGAGCCTGAACTATCAACCCGGCAAGGCAAATGTCGTGGCTGACGCGCTAAGTCGGAAGTCTTATTGCAACAATCGGATGCTTAAACGGCTCAACCTGCTCTCCTTGACGAGTTGGCCCGCTTGAACCTGGAAATTGTTCCCTCTGGCTACCTTGCAAATCTGGAGATCAAATATACTCTTGTAGACCAGATTAAGGATGCTCAGAAGCTGGATAAGGGTATCCTAAATATCAAGAAGAACATTGCTAGCGGAAAGGCCAAATGTTTCTCGGAAGATTAATCTGGGGTCGTTTACTTTGGTGACCGTCTGGTAGTGCCAAAGAACGGAATCTGAGGGAGCTGATTCTCTAGGAGGCTCATGATTCACCTCTCCATTCATCCCGGGAGTTCCAAGATGTACCAAGACCTTCGACCACAATTCTGGTGGACCTGATGAAACGGGAAATCGCCAAGTATGTTGCTGAATGCGACACCTGTCGTCGGGTAAAAGCAGAACATCAAAGGCCTGCCGGCACTCTTCGCCCTATTGCAGTCCCGAGTGGAAATGGGATGAAATCGTTATGGACTTCATCACCGGGTTTCCCAGGTCTCCTAAGGGCAATAATGCAATCTGGGTAATCATAGATCGACTGTCCAAGGTTGCTCACTTCCTACCAGTCCGTGATGATATACGGGCGAGTCAACTTGCTGACTTATATATGGCTCGTATTGTTCCATTGCATGGGGTCCCTCTGAGGATCATATCGGACCGTGGAAGTATCTTTGTATCCAAGTTTTGGCAGAGTTTCCAAACTGCTATGGGCACCCGTCTCAACTTCAGCACCGCGTTCCATCCTCAAACTGATGGTCAGACCGAAAGAGTGAACCAAGTTTTGGAGGACATGCTTAGGGCATGTGTAATCTCTTTTGGCAAGGGTTGGGAGAAGTAACTTCCGTTCGCGGAATTCTCCTACAATAATAGCTATCAGCTAGTCTGGGCATGGCTCCATTCGAGGTTCTATATGGAAGAAAATGCCGCACTCTGCTGAATTGGTCCGAGACCGGAGAGGGCACTCTTTGGTCCGAATATTATCAAGGAAGCTGAGGAGAAGGTGAGAATCATAAGAGAGAATCTGAAGATTGCCCAGTCTAGGCAGAAGAGTTACTATGATAAGCACCATCAGGAAATGCACTATGAGATTGGTGATAAAGCTTATCTCCGCGTCTCTCCCCTTCGTGGCGTTTGCCGCTTCGGAATCAAAGGGAAATTGGCCCCGCTACGTTGGCCCTTTCATCGTTCTAGCCAAGCGAGGATATCTTTCTTATAAGTTGGAGTTACCGGTCATCTTCCCAAATGTGCATGATGTGTTTCATATCTCCCAACTTCGCCGGTGTTTTAAAGATCCTATCCATGGAGTCAGTCATGAGGAGCTAGATCTCCAGGAAGATCTCACTTATCGTGAGCACCCATTCGTGTCCTGGACGAAGCCGAAAGGAAGACCCGTAACAAGACTACCAAGTTCTTCAAAGTTCAGTGGTCTCACCATTCCGAGGAGGAAGCAACTTTGGAAAGAGAGTCTAGTCTTCGTGAGGAGTATCCCGAGATCTTTCCGCAATCGTAGAATCTCAGGACGAGATTCCTGTAAGGGGGGTAGAATTGTAACAGCCCCAAGTTTGTGAACCTAAAAACCTGTGTAAAATTTCCACTTTTGTGTTTCATTGCATCATGGCATCCATATTAATTTGCTAAACAACACACTAATTGGTTTGGCACCATTTCAAAACAAAATGCCAAACTTGCTTTATCAAATCTCAAATCAATGAAAGCACTCAAACTTGCAAAACAAAAATACTTTGACATCCTATGTTTGTCAAGGAAGTTCTGAGAGTTCAAAAATAATATTTGAACTTGTTTAAAAATTTCTAAAGGATTATATTTTTATTTAGGAAAATGCCATATTCAAACCCTAGGAACAAAAGTTGTTCAAAACATTTTATTTGAGACACCAAATTTTGTGGAGCTTCTGCATGTTAGGGAGAGGCTACACAAATATTTTCATAATTTTTGAAATGGTCTAAGTGCCTTAATTAAATCTCTAAATGTGCTGCTGTTCTAAAAGAAAAGGAAAAATAGAAAGAAAGAAACTGCCAGGGGGTTATCTGCAAAACTGCCGTCGTCTCTCACCTCTATCACTGGAGCCACAGTGCGCCATGGCCATGCCGCGTGACGCACCGGCCCCCCTTCTCTGCCCTTCCCCTGCAAAGAAGAGCACCACGAGGCCGCCCTGCTCCTCCTACCCTATCCTCTCACCTGCTCCCTCGCTCCCCATTTCTCTCCCATGAGCGAGCCCTAGCCGCCATGGCCTCCGAGCTCGTCGCCGTTGACTGAAGCGTCCCCGAGCAAATCGAGGACCACAGGAAGCTCCGCCGTGTCCTCCTCTCCGTCCTCGCGGAAGGAATCGAGCCGGGACGCCCTACATTCCCGGGAAATGAGCTCTCCGTCCACGCCGTCCGTCACACTCTGGGAAAAATCGCCGTCGACTCCGCCTCCTCCGTCCCCGTAGAGCACACCCACGCCTCCAGGGTGAGTCCGCGATCCTCCCCGTGCTCCCCGTTCGGGAATGCATGCATTGTAGCCGTAGATTGCAGTAGCTCGCCGCCGTGACATCCGTTCGGATAATCCGATTCCAACAAAATCGGATAATCTGAGAAAACCCAGTACGAGTTAGCCTTTAGTCCTTAGCTAAATTCCAGGTCATCCTCGACGATCAGATAATCCGAATTAGCCAAAATCGGATAATCCGAAAAACATCAGTACGCCTGGAAAATGTTCAACTTAAAGTCCTTAGCAGTTTTTCGAGCCAGATGGATCGGATAATCCGAGTCCAACTTCATCGGATAATCCGAGTACACCGGATATTCCGAATACTGTTTCACCAGATAATCCGTTAACCTGTTTCAGCTGTAATGCAAACCAATCTTCAGCTCACTCTTTGTACTTGTTGCAAGGATGTTAATCCCCCAAACACTGCATCTTCACATGTTCATGTCATTCATATGCAAGTTAACAATAGGGTTCATATATTCCAATTAACAAACAAAGATGCTGATACGTCCAAAACGTATCTACTTTCCCGAACACTTTTGCTATTGTTTTACCTCTAACTTGTGTGTTTTGAATACAACTAATGCGGACTAACGCTGTTTTCAGCAGAATTGCCCTGGTGTCTTGTTTTTGTGCAGAAAGTCAACTTTCGGGAAAAACACCAGAAAAGATCGCAAACCTCCTATTTTACCAGAAGACTCACGGAGCCAGAAGGGGAGCAGAGATGGGCCACGAGTGGCCCAAACCACAGGGCGGCGCGGCCAAGGGGCCCACCGCGCCAGCCACTGAGGAGGGCGACTCGGCACCTCCCCGAGTCCCCCTTTCGACTACTTAACCCTCTCTGACCTAAAACGAGGGGGTCGTCCACTTCATCCAGAAACATCACCGTACGCCGCCACCATCGCGAAACCTATTTCGGGGACCAGAAACTCCGTTCTGGCACTCCGCCGGGACGGGGAATTGGAGGAGATCATCGCCATCATCATCACCGACGCTTCTCCATCGACCATCCATGTTTCCCCCATCCATGTGTGAGTAATTCCCTGCTGTAGGCTGAGGGGGATGGTAGGGATTGGATGAGATTGTTCATGTAATAAGTTATAAGATCATTAGGGCATGGTGCCTAGTATCCGTTGTTAGTACTTATTGATGTTGTTGCAACTTGTTGAGCTTAATGCTTGTCACTAGGGCCCGAGTGCCATGATTTCAGATCTGAACATGTTATTGTTTCATAATGATATGCACTGTTTATTGATCATACCTGCAAGTTGTATACACATATTGTTGTCCGGAACCCGAGGTCCCAAAGTGACAATAATTGGGACAGCCGAGGGGAATGGCTGCGATGTGAGGATCACATGTGTTCACGGCGTGTTAATGCTTTGCTCCGGTACTTTATTAAAAGGAGTACCTTAATTACCAGTAGATTCCCTTGAGGCCCGGCTGCCACCGGCTGGTAGGACAGAAGATGTTGTACAAGTTTCTCATTGCGAGCACGTACGACTATATACGGAACACATGCCTATGTTTACTTAGTACTTGGATGCTTTATCATTATTATCTGCAATGCCTATGTCTTGATTATTATATGAGCTATCTTATCCATGCAGCGCCCGTTCATCCATCCCTATGCCTACAGTGTTTTAATCCTACTGTTTACTGCAATCACTACTGCTGTCTCTATTTACTGCTGCTATTATTTCACCGCTACTACTGCTATAAAACTGTTGCTACTGATAATCTGTGTCGAGCAAGACTATTCACAGGTGCAGCTGAATTGACAACTCCGCTGTTAAGGCTCTCAAGTATTCTTTGGCTCCCCTTGTGTCGAATCAATAAATTGGGTTTTACTTCCCTCGAAGACTGTTGCGATCCCCTATACTTGTGGGTCATCAAGACTATTTTCTGGCGCCGTTGCCGGGGAGCATAGCTTTATTTGTGAGTTCACTTGTGATCTATATTGCTCGCTGAAATTTATTCATCATGGGTAAAGCTCGTGATGAGAGGGTCCGTGTATTGCCATCCACTACAAGAAAAGGTACGACACTTAGTACCTCTGCTGCTCTTGACTCACCATCTGTATTGAGTCAACTTGTTACACCACCACAATCTTCACGTGTTGGTACTACTGCTGAATCTGAAATTGCCTCTGATAATATTGATGATGCTTCTACTGTGATTGATGAGATATTTCATTAGGTCCACTTTTAGATGCTGCTATTGCTAGTCTAAACAACTTGAAAATACTAGAACACCTAATGGAAGTCCTACTACTCCTGTTTATTCACCTGAGTTAAGGGATTATACTTGTGATGATGATCCTGATGAAACTTATGTGGAACTTGATGATGATTTTATTGATAAATGTAATGCTACTACTGGTGCAAGTAATATAGAAATTTTCTTGCACAACATGCTGTTAAATACAAGTTGTCACCTGATCCTAAGTTTGCCACTTCTCCTATAAACATTAAAGATAAGGATTATGATTTTTCTCTTGATTTATCTCATATATCTATTGTTGAGAAAACTCCTTTTTGTGGCACTAAGAGTGAAAGTGCTGTAGAGCACATGAATGAGCTCTCTACTTTGAGTGGCTTATTTTCTGATGATATTAAGAAGCGTAGCTATTTTGTTGCTAAGATTTTTCCTTTCTCATTAAAAGATGATGCTAAAGCTTGGTATAACAACTTGTCTCCTGGTTCTATTACTAGTCCTACTGGTTTGCTTGATGTTTTCTTTCAGAAATATTTCCCTGCTAGTGCTCAACATGATGCTTTGCAGAGAATTTATAACTTTGACCAGGAAGATGAAGAGAAACTTCCAGAGGCATGGACAAGGTTTTGCTCTCTTATCAGAGCTCGGCCTGGACATGATTTGGAAAAGCATGATCTACTTGATATATTTTACAGTGGACTAACTATTGAATCTAGAGCATATCTGGATAGTTGTGCTAGTTGTGTTTTCAGGAAAAGAACCCCTGAAGAAGCTGAAGAATTATTGGCTAAAATCAGCCAGAATTATGATGATTGGACTCTACCTGCGCCGACCCCCACACCTACACCGACACCAATATCAAAGAAGAGGGGAGGTATGATTGAATTGAATGATGAAACAATGAGGGAGGCCAAGAAGACTCTCATTGAGAAGGGTATTAAATCTGAAGATGTGAAGAACCTTCCACCTATTGAAGATTTGTGTAAGCCAATTCCTCATCCATCCATAATTGAGGTTCACTCTCTCCACAGGTTCGATGAAGGAGATATTCCCTACTCTAAACCACCTGATCAATGCTTAGATGAATTTGATAATTATGTTATTAAGCAAGATAATTTTAATATGAGAGTAGAGAATCATTTGCATGAAAACTCTCAAGCTATTAGTAAGTTGCATGATATTGTGGAGAGAACCTCCAATGATGTTAAGATGCTTATTAAACATTTCCATATGGTTCAAACTCAAATTGATCAACTCACTAAAGTGCAACAAGACATGTTAGCCAATGCTTCTAAAGAAAAATTAAAACCTGTCTATGTTAGCACTAGAAGTGGAGCTCATACTCAGGATCCTTTATATCCTGAGGGACACCCTAAAAGAATTGAACAAGATTCTCAACTAGCTGAAAATCCAGTTTCTCCTTCTAAGAAAAAGAAGAAGAAGAAACATAAAAATGTTGTAGAATCCTCTGAAACTGTTAATGATCCTAATAGTATATCTATCTCTGATGCTGAAACTGAAAGTGGTAATGAACTTGATAGTGATAAGGATAAAAATGATGCTCTTGATAAAGAAGTTAGTGAAAAGGAACCTGAAAAGCATACTAAAAACACAAAGTACACTAAGGAAGACTTCATTGCTAAGAAACATGGTAATGAAAGGGAACCTTGGGTTCAAAAGCAAATGCCTTTTCCAACTAAGAAACTAAAATCAAAGGAAGAAGAACATTATAATAAATTTTGTGAATGGATGAAACCCTTGTTCTTGCAAATTCCTTTGACTGATGCTATTAAATTGCCTCCTTACTCAAAGTATATGAAAGATATTGTTTCTAACAAGAGGAAAATTCCTAATGAGGAAATTTCTACTATGCTTGCTAATTATTCTTTCAATGGCAAGGTTCCTAAGAAGCTTGGAGATCCAGGTATACCAACCATCCCTTGCTCCATCAAGAATAATTATGTTAGAACTGCTTTATGTGATTTGGGAGCAGGAGTTAGTGTTATGCCTTTTTCTCTCTATAAGAGACTCTATCTTGATAAATTGATACCTACTGATATATCTTTGCAAATGGCTGATAAATCTACTGCTGTTCCTGTTGGCATTTGTGAGGATGTCCCTGTTCAAGTGGCTAACAATTGTTTAATTTTGACTGATTTTGTTGTTCTTGAAATGCCTGAAGATGATAATATGTCTATTATTCTTGGAAGACCTTTTCTAAATACTGCAGGTGCTGTTATTGATTGCAATAAAGGAAAAGTAACTTTCAATGTTAATGATAAAGAACATACTGTTTATTTCCCCAAGAAAGTTGACAAGATTTATGGAGTCAATACCATCTCCAATTTTAAAACTATCAAAGTGGGAAGTATTGATTGCCCTATATATGATCATCAAGAAGGATATCAAAACATTATGATTGGATCCATATCAATACAATACAAGGTAACATGAGTGTTTCATGATGTTTAAATCATTTGTGTCATGTAAATTTATTTGGTGCCAAGACTTGATCAACCTTGTTATCAAATGTATTTGCATACATGAAAGAGCTAAACAGCATTTCTTTCTTCAACTTTGTTTTACCTCCTGTAGTGATAATTAGGTTGCAAAAGTTTAGTTGTTTTGAATTTTAAAAATAATTTTTCTGCCCAAGTTTTATTAATTTAAATATCCAGATTTCATGCAAATTGAAAGTTTTCAAAACTCTGTAAAAATTATACCATTGGTCCTATTTTTCAAAGAGCATCGTGGGAGTGCCTGGTGCTGACCAAGGGGACCCACCATGGGGTCAAACCACATGGTGGCGCGGCTGCCCCTTGGCCGCGCCAGCCACTGAGGTGGGGCACCCTTGGCCCTCCACAGTTCCCCCACCTACCACTTCTTCCTCTTGCATCACTCAGCTCGTTTTTCTCTCTCACACTCGAGTTTTTGCTGTTCTTCCTCGCGATTTCGATCTCTTTGTTCAGCCCATCTCAGCTGCTGAGATTTGGGGCAATTGCTCTCAGGTATGTGACTCCTCCATGTATCCAAGTAGAATTTTGTTTAGTAAGTATACCTTGAGTATTTTGCTGCTGTAGGTGACTTGTTAAGTGAGTATGCATGCTTGTTCTATGTTGATATAATCAGTTTTGATGCATGTTTAGTCCTCTAGCAAGTCCATATAGTAGTTCCCCTCATTTGTATGCTTCAAAGATAATTTTTATGATATGTGTCAAAAATTTCAGAGGATGGAGGGAAATGAACACCAACTAAATCAATATGAATTGGTGGTTCCTGAGGTCATGGGGATCCATCGTGAAGAAGGAGTGTTTCCATCCTGCTATCCATGCTTGGAATTCATGAGAAGTTCGGGGATCTTGCGTGATTTTCGTACTCTTGTCTCTAATACAGGATTGAGTGATTTTGTAGAGGGAGAACCCTACCAATATGCAAAGCTAACTGTGTCTGTGGTGCAGGACTTTAGATTTGATTGGTCTTCACCTAACCCTATGGTTCACTATAAAATTTACAACAAAAGTGTCCACTTGCCTTTTGATGCTTTTTGTGCAGCAATTAGGGTGCCGCAATGGGGATCACGAGGGAAGATACATGGGCAACCCAAGCATTTGACGGACCTATACGAGGTAATATGTCAAGGAAGAACCTACTCAGATGAAAGTGGTAAAATTCGAAGTATTCAATTTCCATGCATTCGATATTTTGCTTACTTCATCACGAGGTGTGTACTTGCTAGGAAGACTGCAAATAAATTATCCATTCCTGATTTAGCTTTCCTAGCAGCAGCCTTGCAACATGATAAGAGTTATAATTTGGGTGCCTTGATAGCTTTCGCATTGCTGCCAATCGCGAGAAAGGTGGATTTTGTGGAGGACTCATTGCTTCTCGTTTATTAGCTATGCATGGTGTAGTAGCTCTCCCTAATGATTTGCAGCTTTCTTTAGAGAGGCTCGATTTTGCTTCCATGGGGAGGCATGGCTTTGTTACTAGTTGGTCTACTTTGAATAATCTATCTTATGAGGTGCCTTTTGCCAAGAAGGTGAGGTGGAAAATGGTTAAATCTGAGCGAATAGTCGCTTTGCCTGCACCACGTTTGTTTGATCTTGGTTTCAGGAATGTTTGGTCAGTCACCGAGGATGAATTCGATGCATACTTGAGGGAACATGCCCTGCACACAGAGGATGATGGAGAATGGGCGGACGAGGACTCCACTCAGTTTTCCGGGACTGGGGGCTCGCGCCCCTATCCTGGGGATGCTGGACCCTCTGCCTCATCTTCCTCAGCGGAGCCGGATGTTGAGCACGCCCAGTATGACCCGCCGGCTTGGAGTTCCTACCCGCGTTATTATTAGCCTCCACTTAGGCCAAAAGCCTAAGCTTGGGGGGAGGTATATCGACATCTCACTCATTTACATATCATATCTTGTCGATACTTTGTATATCCATGTTGCAGTTTTCTTTCTTTCTTTTTAATTGTTTACCTTTTATTGCTGCATTCCAAAACACAAAAAGACCAAAAATATTTCTGTTGTTTCTCTTCATTTGTTTCTTTAAGTTTCAGTATTAGTTTGCTTAGTTTTAAAATTCGGTTTGTTATTCAAAAATAAAAATATTTTGCTTTATTGTTTGTTTCTTTTTGCTCTTGTTTCAAAAACTCGAAAACCCAAAAATATTTGTTGTTTCTTTTTGGTTTTGTATAGTGTTTTCAGAGTTGGACAGCCATCCGTGACTCCGATGGAGCTTGGTTTTCATTCTTATCATTCGAAGCAACACAAGTGAAAAAGCAATAAGGATGATCTACAACAACTCGAGTTGGGGTGAGAGGCTGGTATGAACTCTATTTGTTTTCATTTTTGTACATATACTCATCTATGTGAGCATGCTTAGTTGGTTCATGTGAGGTATATGTCATTTAGTGGATGCTTAGTAGTTCTTGTTCTCTCATGATCGGTCCCAATTTATTAATAGTGGTAGCATGTTATGTTGATGTTTGCTTGCATTGTTCTATTCATAGAGGGTATGACATTGTGGTATCCTCCTCTGAATAATTCATTCGAATTGACTTGGCACATGCTCATGCATGCATATGACTGAAAAACAAAAGTCAATTAAGCCTTGATGATTTATTTTGACTCAGAGTTCTTGTATCACTTTTATGTCTCAATTAATTTCATTTTGTCGCAAGCATGATTATGACGGTTATTGCTCTCTTGATTGTCGCTTCCCAGTCTATTGCTAGCCTTCACTTGTACTGAGCGGGAATGCTGCTCGTGCTTCCAAAACCATGAAAACCAAGTTATTCCAAAGTGTCCACCATAAATACCTATGCATGGCATTTCGAACCATTCAAGTAAATTTTCATGTGCTACCTTTAAAACCTTCAAAGTACTTCTCAATTTGTGTCAATGTTTTATAGCTCATGAGGAAGTATGTGGTGTTTTATCTTTCAATCTTGTCATTCAGACTTTCACCAATGGACTAGTGGCATATACATCCGCTTATCCAATAATTTTGCAAAAAGAGCTGGCAACGGGGTGCCCAGTCCCAATTAATTATAACTTTCATCAATAATTCTCTTCACATGTTTTGCCCTGATTTATCAGTAAGCAACTTAATTTGCAAATAGACACTCCTCCATGGTATGTGAATGTTGGAAGGCACCCGAGGATTCGGTTAGCCATGGCTTGTGCAAGCAAAGGTTGGGGGGAGTGTCACCCATAATGAAACTAAAATACATGTGTAAACAAAAGAGAAGAGGGATGATCTACCTTGCTGGTAGAAATAACATCCTTCATGGGAGCCGCTCTTGAAAGTCTGGTTGACAAGGGGGTTAGAGTACCCACTACCATTCGTTGACAACAACAAACACTTCCCAAAACAATTTTGCTTCTGTTTTAAAAATAAAAAGCTCTAGCACATGATAATCCCTGCTTCCCTCTGCGAAGGGCCAATCTTTTACTTTCATGTTGAGTCACCATCCTTTCTTTGAGCACTTTCTCGAGAGCATAGTTGTCATTCTTAGTGTAATGTGCTTGTCCCAGAATGTGGTTAACTGTGATATAACTTTGATGCTTTTATCTTTGATATCTTTGATTCTAGTCTTCCCATGAACTTCAGAGGTGCCTGGGCATTTATGTTTTGCTGTACAAAAACGGGCAAGCGAGATACCATCTTATCATATCCTATTATGAGCATTACAATCTTGTGAATTAATATGTTTCATGTTTGTCGCTATTAGTATGTTGGTATCTTTTCATAGTTTACATGCCTATTGAGTGACATTATTTGCATTTGCCTCATCTTGAATTGCCTAAGCATTTGTTCATATAGTGAGAATATATGCATCATATGAAGCAAATGTGTTCGTGAAAGTCTTTTATCGCACTCAGTTGTTAACTGAATTGCTTGAGGACAAGCAATAAGCTAAGCTTGGGGGGAGTTGATACGTCCAAAACGTATCTACTTTCCCGAACACTTTTGCTATTGTTTTACCTCTAACTTGTGTGTTTTGAATACAACTAATGCGGACTAACGCTGTTTTCAGCAGAATTGCCCTGGTGTCTTGTTTTTGTGCAGAAAGTCAACTTTCGGGAAAAACACCAGAAAAGATCGCAAACCTCCTATTTTACCAGAAGACTCACGGAGCCAGAAGGGGAGCAGAGATGGGCCACGAGTGGCCCAAACCACATGGTGGCGCGGCCAAGGGGCCCACCGCGCCAGCCACTGAGGAGGGCGACTCGGCACCTCCCCGAGTCCCCCTTTCGACTACTTAACCCTCTCTGACCTAAAACGCGAGGGGGTCGTCCACTTCATCCAGAAACATCACCGTACGCCGCCGCCATCGCGAAACCTATTTCGGGGACCAGAAACTCCGTTCTGGCACTCCGCCGGGACGGGGAATTGGAGGAGATCATCGCCATCATCATCACCGACGCTTCTCCATCGACCATCCATGTTTCCCCCATCCATGTGTGAGTAATTCCCTGCTGTAGGCTGAGGGGGATGGTAGGGATTGGATGAGATTGTTCATGTAATAAGTTATAAGATCATTAGGGCATGGTGCCTAGTATCCGTTGTTAGTACTTATTGATGTTGTTGCAACTTGTTGAGCTTAATGCTTGTCACTAGGGCCCGAGTGCCATGATTTCAGATCTGAACATGTTATTGTTTCATAATGATATGCACTGTTTATTGATCATACCTGCAAGTTGTATACACATATTGTTGTCCGGAACCCGAGGTCCCAAAGTGACAATAATTGGGACAGCCGAGGGGAATGGCTGCGATGTGAGGATCACATGTGTTCACGGCGTGTTAATGCTTTGCTCCGGTACTTTATTAAAAGGAGTACCTTAATTACCAGTAGATTCCCTTGAGGCCCGGCTGCCACCGGCTGGTAGGACAGAAGATGTTGTACAAGTTTCTCATTGCGAGCACGTACGACTATATACGGAACACATGCCTATGTTTACTTAGTACTTGGATGCTTTATCATTATTATCTGCAATGCCTATGTCTTGATTATTATATGAGCTATCTTATCCATGCAGCGCCCGTTCATCCATCCCTATGCCTACAGTGTTTTAATCCTACTGTTTACTGCAATCACTACTGCTGTCTCTATTTACTGCTGCTATTATTTCACCGCTACTACTGCTATAAAACTGTTGCTACTGATAATCTGTGTCGAGCAAGACTATTCACAGGTGCAGCTGAATTGACAACTCCGCTGTTAAGGCTCTCAAGTATTCTTTGGCTCCCCTTGTGTCGAATCAATAAATTGGGTTTTACTTCCCTCGAAGACTGTTGCGATCCCCTATACTTGTGGGCCATCAGATGCTACTTTACTTAACTCCCCGGTATATTCGAGATGCGCCCCTTTAAGCATCCGAACTCCATTTAAGTTGAATAGCTTCAATCATCCTTCTCTCGAGGATTAACCTATCATGCCATCATGTGTTTGTGCATTGCATTTGTGAAGCATGTGTGGTGATTGATTGTTTCTTCCGATGTTTTATGCTTCGTTAGATCAAGCAGACGGGGTTACACCTCAATACCTGACGATCCGTACTATCAGCACCCTGAACAAGGCAAGCGTAATCCCCCCCTCTGAGCATGTCCTATCCTATTTTCCGCAAATATTTTCTCCACTATAATATTGCATACGGCTCCAAATGTCAATTTTATTGGATTAGAGTATCCTATAGTTGCATTAAGTTTCTGATGCGATTACCTGTTTCCCTCCTATTATCCATAGGTTTGTATTGTTGGCCTGAGATACGTAACTATGCTGTGTTGATGCTTAGCCATGCTTAGTTAAATTCTTAGTCGTCCGATGGATATTTCATGTTGGAAACAGTTGTTGAAATGTTCGGATGATGGTGGAGGAATTGTGGTGACAGGTAATAAACTGCTTAAAGGTGGGGATGAGAGGCCACTATGGGATGGTGGTGTTTTGTCTCGTTCTCGCCGCCTAGGTGCGAGTTCTTTACCTCTTGAACCACGAATGAGCGCGCTTCCATTCGGTGGGGTATATGGAGCCCCGTCGACCAACTAACTTGGGCGGGGCTAGCCAGGGTCCTCTAGTTTGGCTTTCCATTTGCGCGTGCGTTGAGATTGTGGCCAAGACTGAGATGAGGATTGTGGTGTCTAGGAAAATGGTGGCCACGGGGCAGGGTGTTGGAGGCACTGAACTGTCCCGTCCTCACTGATGATCCTGGGTTAGTCTCAAGCAAGGTAAAGGTTGTAACCGTTCCCACTCAGTCGGCTTTCCCCAGAGAAAGCTAATCGTAGGCAATGAGTCGGGCGGTACCGAAGGTTAAACACAGTGCACCCCTGCAGGGTTAAATCTTTTCAAAAAGCCGTGTCCACGGTTATGGACGACTCGGGAACAGACGATAAGACCATAGAATAACTTGAACGGAATGATTAAAACCTGAGTACTAAAGGTACTACCAAGAATGTAAGGTTGACTTCCTCGAGGGTGATTCGGGGAGGTGCCTTTGTAGAATAGGTACAGTGGGTGACGATGAGAAAGGTGATCAAAAGAGAAGAGTTACTTCTTACCCCTCTTTTGAAAATATTCTGATTAGTCGATGCCATGGAGTTATGATTTGATAAATAAAATCAGCTTTACGCAAAACAGCCATAAAACATTGACAGCCAATCATCGAGCTAAAGCTCTATATTTTAATCTTGCGAGTTCGTCGAACTCAACGTCGTTTGTTTTGTTTCAGAGGAGGACTTCACCGACCTCGAAGGTGGGTTCTTTGTGGACGTCGATGAGTAGTCTAGTGTTCCCAGGTGGCAGCTTGGGACATCCCGGATCAGCTGGTGCTGGAATGTTTATCTATAGGCCTCTTAGGCCATATTTTGGATCTTGTTGTTTAGAACAACTTAATTCGCTTCCGCATGATGTACTGTTGGGTCTGTGACCTCTGGTTGTAATATTTGCTATCTTTCTCTATTATAAGAGTTGAACTATAATGATTTGAGTCGTAGAGTCTGTGATGTGCCAGTTGTTCCACAAGTCTTGATCTCTCTATTATGCAATGATAGTTGTGCCTGCGTTAAGGCATCAATCGGGGTGTTGCGTTGCCGATGATCAATTCCGAGCAACGCCTGCAAAAGGTTTTGGCCGGGGATTGGTAAACCCGTAACCTTCGGTTGCATCGCTTAACCGGTGACACACATCATCCTTGTATAGCAGTCGGGTCGGGGCGCCACAACCTTGCTAGCCTAAACTCTGTACTGAGAGGGAATGCTTCTCGTGCATCCAAATCCTTGAGCCAAAATCCATGCCATTTGAGTCCACCATAACTACCTATATGTGGTATTTCCGTGCCACTCCAAGTAAATTTTCATGTGCTACCTTTAATTATTCAAAACTGTTATTATTCCTTTTTGTGTCAATGTTTACTAGCTCATGAGGAAGTAGTGGGTTATTCTTTATTCGACTTGTCAAACAGACTTTACCACCTGGACTAGTGGCATATACATCCGCTTATCCAATAATTTTGTAAAAAGTGCTGGCAACGGGGTGCCCAGTCCCATTTAATTACAACTTTAACCGGTTAATTCTCTTCACATGTTTGATAGGGAGCCACTCTTAAAACTCTGTTTGATAGGGAGAATACTGTTTTCATCCGCTACCATTCGTTGACAATTAACAAACACCTCTCAAAATTTAATTTTTACTCTCTATATGATTTCAAAAACTAAAAAGCTCTAGGACATGATTTAATCCCTGCTTCCCTCTGCGAAGGGCCTTTCTTTTACTTTTATGTTTAGTCAGTTTTCCTATTCTTTCTATCTTCCACAAGCAAACACTAGTGTCAACTTTGTTACAACGTTTGTTATATGCTACATATTGGAATTAATATATTGCTTTGTGTTGACAATATCCATGAGATAAATATGTTGAAAGTTAAAGCAAATGCTGAAACTTAAATCTTCCCTTGTATTGATTAAATACCTTTTGTTTGAACCTATTGCTTTATGAGTTAACGCTTATGTGAACCTGTGGATGCATTGCCTCCAAAGTATTATTCATGAAAAAGTTTAGCTTGTGTGATTTAATTGTTTACTCATTATCTATTTGGTCAAGATAATTATAGACCATTGACTTGGATCACTTCATTCGTTTACATGTGCCTTACAATATTATGATGGTAGCATGTCACCTCAAAAATTATATTGTTTTATCGTTTACCTACTCGAGGACGAGCAGGAACTAAGCTTGGGGATGCTGATACGTCTCAAACGTATCTATAATTTTTGATGTTCCATGCTGATATTATACCAATTGTTACATGTTTTGCATCCACTTTATGTCACTTTTATACATTTTTTGGGGCTAACCTATTAACAAGATGCTGCAGTGCCAGTTCCTGTTTTCTGCTATTTTTGTATTTTTGAAAAGCTAGTCAGGAAATATTCTCGGAATTGGACGAAAATTTACGGAGGCACCTATTTTATCAGAAGACACCTGGAGTCTAGAGGGGTGTCGAAGAGGAGCCAGGAGGGCCCCACACGCACCCTGGGCGTGGGCCCACTGCCTGCCACGCCCTAGGGGCGTGTGGGCCCCTCGGGGCTCTCCAGCCGCCGCCCTTTCGCCTACTTATTCCCCCCCGATGCGAAAACCCAAAATACCCGAGCCATATTCCACGAAAAGTTCCAGAGGCGCCGCCGTTGTCAACCCTAGCTCGGGAGGGTCCAGAACCTCCTCCCGACACTCTGACGGAGAGGGGAATCATCACCGGAGGGCTCTACATCACCATGCCTGCCTCCGGAGTGATGCGTGAGTAGTAGATCCTTGGAGTATGGGTCCATAGTAGTAGCTAGATGGTTGTCTCTCCACTTTGTGCCATCATGTTTAGATCTTGTGAGCTGCCTATCATGATCAAGATCATCTTATTTTAATGCTACATGTTGTGTTTGCTGGGATCCGATGGATATTGAATACTATGTCAAGTTGATTATCAATCTATCTTATATGTTATTTATGATCTTGCATGCTTTCCGTTACTAGTAGATGCTTTGGCCAAGTAGATGCTTGTAACTCCAAGAGGGAGTATTTATGCTAGATAGTGGGTTCAGTCTCCAGTAATCTGGGCGAGTGACAGCAACGCCTAAGGTTGTGGATCTGCTGTTGCTACTCGGGGTAACCTAACAATGCTATGTCCACGGTCATATGTATTTGTTTACTTCACGCACATTGCTTAATGCAATTATCCGTTGCTTGCAACTTAATACCGTCGGGGAACACGGATGTCAACCTGAAGGTGGATTATTAGTCATAGATGCTGTTGGATAACGGTCTATGTATTTTGTCGTAATGCCCAATTAAATATCATAGTAATCATCATGTAATATATATGCATTGTCATGCGCTCAATATTTGTCAACTGCCCAGCTGTAATTTGTTCACCCAGCATGTTAGTTATCTTTTATGGAGAGACACCACTAGTGAACTGTGGACCCCGGTCCATTCTTTTACACTGATAATACAACCAACTGCAAGCATTGTTCCTATTCATTCTCTGCAATTTACTACTGTTATCCACACCATACGTTTAATCCTTTGTTTTCAGCAAGCCGGTGAGATTGACAACCTCACTGTTTCGTTGGGACAAAGTAGTTTGATTGTGTTGTGTTCAGGTTCCACGTCAGCGCCGGATTCCCTGGTGTTGTGCCGCATCATATTTCGCCGTTGACAACCTTCTGAAGTGCTACTGCTCCTACTGGTTCGATAAATCTTGGTTTCATACTGAGGGAAAACTTGCTGCTGCACTGCTTCATACCTTCCTCTTGGGGTCTCCCAACGAACGTGTGTTTCACGTCATCAGGTTGCATCTGAAGGGTGTGTCAGCGTTGCCTTATCAATCCGCTTGGGATCTTGTAGCACTGACTTCTTTCTTTCCGTGTGCCAGCGCATGAGCTTTGCTTCCTCAGGGTCCTGAAAATACCTCTACGGACGGGGAATGAGCGGAAAGTACCACACTACTTTTCGAAGAGCTTTCCTCCCTTTCTTGTATCGAGCAGCATTGCACACTGGACATGTGGTCTTGTCCGCGTCCTGATCTTTCCGAAAAATGTAGCAATCATTGATGCATACATGGTATCTTTCGTGTGGTAAATCAAGAGGGCACACGACTTTCTTGGCGTCATCAAGACTCTTAGGACACGTGTTCTTCTCCGGAAGGACATTCTTCCAGTATAGCAGATTAGCGTCGTTGCTAGCGTTAGTCCAATGGTGTTTTACCTTCATCTATAGAACATCGAGAGATACTTTCAAGCGGGTGTCCTCAGGCCTGCAACCTGGATACAACGGAGTATTCAAATCTATCTCAAGTTGCCCCAACTTAGATTTCTCTCTAGCAGCAGCTCTATAGTTACTCATTGGCCTTACAAGCAATTCTTGCAAATGAGGGTCCTGCAAGAACGTAGTTAGAGGCGTCTGCGTCTCCGCATCAACAACATCCAGTTCTCCATCGTCATGTGCGGTAGGCTCTTCGTCTTCTTCCACCTTGTTGTTATTCTCAACAATCATCATGTCATCATGATGCCCTTCATCGTCATGTACTGCCATCGGCGCCGCATGGACCTCCAGTACATCATCTTCATCATTCATCCATGGGGAGCCATCCATGAAACCACGCATGAGCAGGTGATCCCGCACTACACCGGAATAGGGGTGGTGCAAGGTCATTAACTTGCATTTTCGACATGGACATCTTATCTCCTGCTCCTCATTTTTGTACATGTCCTCTACCGCGTGTCTCAGATATCTGTCCACTTTCCTTTCGCTCATGATGACCATTATCACCTGCACGTCCGACGGTACACATATAAGCAAAATAATTAGGTAGTACCATCTCATTAGTTGTTGTCACGCAAAATTTCGGCATGACCTCCCTACAAATGGGACCGATAAGTTTACCAAAGTTTTGCCGTAACGGAAACGGATGAACGTTTCGACAACATTTGGCAACTCATTTTCATGTCACATCGATCATTTTCGGACGGAGAGAACGCATCCACCCAAATCTCACATTTTCATTTATTTAGTGATCACATTCTCGCCCAAATATCACAATTTTATTTATTTACATCATCCAATCCATATAGTCACCTTACACACGAGAAGATATAACCGCGAGATGACACGTCGATGAGCTCGAGCTTGTTGGAGAAGGAAGAGAAAAAGTAGATCTATATATAGATCTATAGGTGTGGTGAGATTTCAGAATCTAGATCTATGCCATGGATGTAGGAGATGTGTGTGAGGGAGATTTAGCAACTAAAGGTGGTTAGATTGACCAAATTTGGTACAAAATGGGGAGGAAGTGAGGTAGGAAGAAAGTGATTTCGAACTAAGATCAAAGGGGGAAGTGAGGTTGCAATAATGGAGGTGGAGGTAGGTGGGGCGACTTTAAGTTGTCTGCCCAGGTTACCAGTGGCGCACCAGATCACTCATGTGCCACTGGTAAAATATTACCTGTGGCGCACTGGGGCTGGTGCGCCACAGGTAAATTTTTTACCAGTGGCGCACTGGGTCTGGTGCGCCACAGGTATTTGTACCCAGTGCGCCACTGTTAAAAAATTTACCTGTGGCGCAACACTGCCCGGTGCGCCACAGGTAAAAAAATTACCAGTGGCACACTACTGTCTGGTGCGCCACTGGTAGTCTCTCTTCTCCACCTCGAAATTTTTCAAGTTTAGCTGGAACTTACCTGTGGCGCACCAGGTTTACGATGCGCCACTCGTAAAAATTTACCAGTGGCGCATTGGAATCTTGTGCGCCACTGGTATATTTTGCCAAAATCCACAAACCCAGGTGAGAGACTATCAGTGGCGCACTGGGATCTGGTGCGCCACTGATAGCATCTCACCTATAAGCTTTTTTCTACTAGTGTCAGTGGCACACCAAAATCAGCTATCAGTGGCGCACGGTAGTGCGCCACTAAATCTGCGCCACTGATAAGTGTTATCTGTGGCGCACCACAGGTAAATTCACTATCAGTACCGTGCGCCACTAAATCTGCGCCACTGATAAGTGTTATCTGTAGCGCACCACAGGTAAATTCACTATCAGTGGCGCACCGGCCCGTGCGCCACTGGTAGTCGCCTTTAGTGCGCCACATGTAACCTTTGGGGGGCACCCCATATCTGTGACGTACCCCCACCGTGCGGCACAGGTAATTTTTTTGTGCGCCACAGGTAATATGCACGGTGCGCCACAGGTAAGTATCTGGTGCGCCACAGGTAATATGCACGGTGCGCCACAGGTAAAGATCTGGTGCGCCACAGGTAATATCCCCGGCGTGCCACAGGTAAGGTTCTAGTGCGCCACTGGTATAATTTGCAAATTTTTTTAAAAAAATGTACCGTTGTAACAGCCCAACGTCGAGAACCTGAAAATCTGTATAAAATTTTCACTTTTTCATTGCACTCATGCATCATGGCATCCATATTAAAGTGCGAAACAAATAAAATAATGGGTTTGGCATCTCTTAAAAACAAATGCCAAACTTGACTTAACAAAGTTCAAATCCCTTAAAGTGTTCAAACTTGCAAAACAAAATCTCTTTGGCATTCTATATTTGTCAAGGAAGTTCCAAGAGCTCGAATCCATATTTTGACTTGCTTCAAAATTCTGAAAGATGGTTGTTTTGGAACATTATCAAAACGCTCCATTTAAACCTTTTCAAACAAAGGTGGTGCCTAGCATCTTATCTTGAACCTCAAAAATTTGTGGAGCCTCTACCTTACATGAGTAACCCACATGAATATTTTCAGCATTTTTGGAATAAATTAAGAAGCTAATTTAAATGATTTGAAAATGGGGCAGAAATGGAAGTGAAACAAGTTTGTTCTACAAACTTGCTCCAAATGAGCTCCAAATTTTACCAGAGGCTCTTTGTAATAAATAAGAAATGCCCACAAAATTTCATTACATTTGGGGCTGCCTAGATACCCCAATTAAATCGACCAAGTGCAAACCAGTACCAAAAAGGACCAAACCGTGATGTTTTCAAAATGTCCAGGGACTCTTTTGCAAGTTCATCTTCGTCCCCACTGTAGCGACCGAGAGCGCTGCGTGCGCCGCACCGCCGTGCGACGCGCACGCCAGGCCCCCTCCTCCTCTCCTCTACACTGCAAGGAGACAAGCATCCGGGGCCCTTCCCTCACCTGCTCCCTCCCCGATACCTCGAGGAACCCTAAACCTAGCATTGAGCACCATGTCCACCGTGACCGCCGTGCTGGTCGCCGTCGATTCCTGCCGTTGGAGCTCGAGCTGAAGCCGCTGTCTTCACCGCCACGTTGTGCTGCACCTCCACGCCGGAGGAATCGGCCCGAGGTGACCAAAATCGACTCGTCTGTCCCCGTCTCTTCCGCCTCCGTCCGTCGCTCATCGCCGTCGTCCTCGCCAAATTGCCGTCGCCTCCGACCTCCCCTGCCTCCGACGAGCACTCGCACGTGGCTAAGGGTGAGCACCCGTCCTCCGGGACATCTCCTCCTTCCTCCTCCTGCTTTGGATCCTCGCCTTCGTGCGAGGTGCCGCTCGGCCGTCGCCGTGGCCGCGCCAAGTCAAGCCCACCCTCGTCGCCCTGCGCCTCTCCTTCCGCCTCTGAGCGCACGCACGGCTACGGCCCTCTCACCGCACTCGTGTTTCGTTCACAACCGCCGCGGAGCGCCGCCCGAACGGCGTCGTCGCCGGCCGTTTCACCGCCGGATCCGCCATCCCGCACACCACCGTGAGCCCGGCCTGGACACCGGCTTGGACCGGCCAGAAGGCCGGAAGCCTCGGGCACAGGCCCGGCCTGGGCTCCGGTTTGGGCCGACCGAAAGGCCGGCTGGCTCGGGTGTTGCCCCGGCCTGTGGGCCGGTTTGACCGGGCTGGAGGCCGGCCCGTCTACAGTTTGATTTTTCCTTTTCGGAAAATAAAATAATTTTAAATAATTCATAACTAATTAAATATTGATCCAAATTTTGCAAGTGAGGTATCAAAATGATCAGCAGCTCAAGTGCTATCCAATCATGCTAATCTCACATCATGATCACAAACATTTATTTGATGTTACTCCTAAACGGAATAAACGAATTAAATTCATTTAATTCGTTAATTCACTAATGATTCATCGGGACATCAGAAATTTGTGCGTGAGATACCAAAATGCTCAGAATATCGTGAACTACCTAAAATCATCATCATGCATAATTGTTCACAATTACAATAATGTGCTCTAGTACTAATTCTAATCACTAAGTTAAATATGGGGTCTATCCCAAATAATGCAATAAATATAACGGGGACCCTATTTAACTTGTTGTTCATGTTTAAAGCTTTTAGGCTGCATTTAAAATGTCATATCATCATCCTTGTATGCATTGCACAAGTGCCATGTGTTGATTGTTTTTCCGGTGTTGTTTGTGCATCGGTAGATCAAGGAGGTGAAGTGCCACCCCCGTCTTGTGACGATCCATACTACCAGCCATATCAACAAGGCAAGCGTAATCCCCCCTCTGAGCATATCTTATCCTATGTTTCCGCAATTATTTTCTCCACTATATTATTGCATGCGGTTCTAAATGTCAACTTTTGTCGGATTAGAGTATCCTATAGTTGCATTAATTCCCTATGCCATAATCTGTTTTCCCCTCCTATTATCCATAGGTTTGTGTTGTTGGCCGAGCTACTTATAAATGCTATGTGATGCTTAGCCATGCCTAGTTATATGCATAGCTATACGATGGATATATGTGTTGTTGGAAACAGGTGTTGAGATGATGGGTGTTGGTGGAGGAAATTGTGGTGACGGATAATAAAATGTTTAAAGGTGGGGATGAGAGGCCACTGTGGTTGTGGTGTTTTGTCTCGTTCTCGCCGCCTAGGTGCGAGTTCTTTACCTCTTGAACCAAGACTGAGCGTGCAACCATGCGTGAGGCCTATGCATTTGCAGGAACCCTCATAGACTAAATAACTCGAGCGGGGCTAGCCAGGGTCCTCTAGTTCGGGCTTCCATTTGCGCGTGCGTGAGTTGGTGGCTGAGAATGGTATGAGGATGTGGTGTTAGGAAAATGAGTGGCCGTGGGGCGGGGTGTTGTGATCCTGGCAGTCCTACCGCCACTGATGATCCTGGAAAGTCCTTAACGGGGAGAAGTCGACACCGCTCCCACCCAGCCGGTTCTCCAAGGAAGAGAGCTAAAAGCTAGGTAATGGGCCGGACGGTACGCGTGGCAAACATTTGTACACCCCTGCAGGGTTAAATCTTTTCGAAAAGCCGTGTCCGCGGTTATGGACAACTTGGGAAGTGAAGGTAAGATCATAGAATAACTTTAACGGAATGATTAAAAACTGGGTACTAGAGGTACCACTCACAAATGCAAGGTGAGCTTCCTCGAGGGTGATTCGGGGAGGTGCCTTTGATGAACAGGTACAGTGGTTGATGGTTGATGATGGTGATGAAGAAAGAGTACTCTTACCTCTTTTGAAAATATTCTGATAGTCGATGCCTTTGAGTTATGTGTTTTATAAATAAAATCAGCTTTATGCAAAACAGCCATAAACTTTGAAAGCCTCATCGAGCATATATTAGCTCTTAATCTTGCGAGTTCGTCGAACTCAACGTCGTTTGTTTTGTTTCAGAGAGGACTTCACCGACCTCGAAGGTGGGTTCTTTGTGGACGTCGACGAGTAGTCTGGGGTTCCCAGGTGGCAGCTTGGGACATCCTGGAACAGCTGGCGCTGTGATGTTTATCTGTAGGCCTCTTAGGCCATATTTGGTTCTTGTTGTTTAGAACAACCTATTTGCTTCCGCTTGATGTAATGTTGGGTCTGTGACCTCTGGTTGTCATTTGCTATCTTTCTCTTATAAGAGTTGAACTATATGATTTGTGTCGTAGAGTCTGTGATGTGCCAGTTGTTCCACAAGTCTTGATCTTCTATTATGTTTGAGTTGTGCCTGTGTTAAGGCATCAATCGGGGTGTTGCGTTGTCTGATGATTCCAGCAACGCCTGCCAAAGGTTTTGGCCGGGGATTGGTAAACCCGTAACCTCCGGTTGTATCGCTTAACCGGTGACACACAGCATCACTGTATACAGTCGGGTCGGGGCGCCACAAGTTGGTATCAGAGCAGTACTGCCTGTAGGAAACCCTTCTACTGGTCGATGTTGAGTCTAGTGTTTGTGAAAATATTTTTAACCTAAAAATGAGTTGTGAAAACCATCTTAGGATTCTTTTTACTCCTTATCTGGTTACCCTCTAATCTCGGAGCAATCTTACCTCGATTTGAGTTTAAAGGTTTTACTTCTCACCTGTTACTTCAAAATTAGAAACGGGTGGGTTCGACCTTTAGTGTTATGTGTCACGTTGCTCCCGCTGCGTTGCAATCCCAAATCAACTCAGATGTTTCTACCGATCTAATCTTTGATCCTTTCTTTGGGTTTTAACCCACGGACTTGAACATAAGGTCCCGGATTGTGTCAACTAGAGTGTGTTAAGTTGTGATTTCTTAACTCTCACTAGTAGCACATGATGCTGATCTTTGACCCAAGTTCTATCTTGTTGTTTTCCTTCTCGCAAAGTATTATCGTCCCTAGTCTGTGTACTTGAGTAGACGCTAATGCTATTGTTCGACCATTCGGAGAGATACTAACTGTGTCATTGTCAAATCTCCAGAATGGCTCGAGGAGGTCGTGGAGGCCGTGGTGGTCGCGGTAACCACAATGATGATGAGGATGATCTGCCGCCACCACCCTCGATGGCTGAGTCTTGATGGCCATTGAGGAGAACCGTGGGCGCAATGAGCGCTTGCTTGAGCAGTTGGTGCAGCAGAATGCACGGAGGAACGAGTGCAACACTCTCACGAGTTCCTGCGCTCGCAGCCACCCACTTTGCTGATGCTAAGGAGCCACTGGAAGCTGATGATTGGCTTCGTGCTTTGGAGCGCAAGTTCTCCGCGCTTCATGTCCCATTGGCGGAGCAAGTCAACTTTGCCACCTATCTCTTGGTTGGTGCTGCTGGCTGTTGGTGGGAAAGCCATGTGGCTTTGTTTCCAGCCAACCATGTCTTCACCTGGGCTGATTCCGCACTGCCTTCCGTGCGGAGTACATTCCCCAGCCAATCATGGACTTGAAGAGGAGGGAGTTCCTGGATTTGCAACAGGGACGGATGGACCTCCGCACTTATGGTCGTGAGTTCAACCATCTCTCTCGTTACGCCCCAAGGGACGTGACCAATGATGCTGACAAGCAAGAGCTGTTCCGCAAGGGTCTGACTCCGCAGCTCCGCTATGAGTTGCTCCCTTCAGGTTCCAGACCTATCAGGAGCTGTTCAACCAGGCTTTCACTCTTGAGCAAGGAAGAAAGGAACTTGAAGCTTCCAAGAGGCCCGCACATGGGGACCACCAGAGTTCCTCGGGTTCTGAGAGCAAGAAGCGCAGGGTGTTTGTTCCCTACAGCGCCGTACCTCGTGCTCCCTTCATGCCGAGGGCAGCAGGATATAGGCCACCTCCTCCGCGCCCCACTACTTCGACACTTGGGATAGGCGGAAGTGGGTACCGTCCTATGCTACCTGCTCCACCTGGAGTCACTTGCTACACCTGTGGCCAGGCTGGTCACTACTCCAGGGAGTGCCCCCAGAAGGCACCTCTCGCGATAACTCCTGCACGAGCCCCTGCCACTCCAACTGGCAAGGCTGGACCTATTGTGCGTGGTCGCCTGAACCACATCTCTGCTGAAGAAGCTGAAGAGGACCCCGGCGTTCTATGGGTGAGTTACGAATCAACGGCAATACAGCTACAGTTTTGTTTGACTCTGGAGCATCGCATTCATTCATATCCATAGTTTGCAAAAGACCACAACATACCGTTCGAGAAAATGAGCCGTCCTTGGTGATCGCTACTCCTGGTTCCAAATGGCAAACCGATGGGTTACTCCTGAGGTCCAGATTAATATAGGTTCCTTGTCTTTTCCTTATGCCTTGGTAGCTCTGAAGTCCAAAGGCATTGATGTCATACTGGGCATGAACTGGCTAGCTAAATACCAGGCTAATCTCGACTGTGCCGCCAAGACCATTACTGTGACCGCTCCTTCCGGTGACATTGTGAAGTATTGGCCTGCAACATCAATACCTCCGTCCGCCATCGTACCCCGCTCACCTGAGATCTCTTTGCTTTATGGAAGGCGAATCCCCTCCTGAAATCCAGGACATACACGTGGTGTGTGACTTCCCGGATGTGTTCCCGGAAGATTGCCTGGCATGCCTCCTGACCGAAGTGTGGAGTTTGTCATAGAGCTACTTCCCGGTACCGCTCCAATTTCAAGAAGCCCTACCGTATGCCGGTGGAAGAGTTGGCTCTGTTGAAAGAGCAAATTGATCAGCTGTTAGCTAAGGAGTTCATCCAGCCTAGCAGTTCACCTTGGGGTTGTCCGGTACTCTTTGTCAAGAAGAGGGATTCTACCGTGCCTCGTCTAGTCTCTGACTATCGACCGTTGAATGCGGTGACAATCAAGAACAAGTATCCTATTCCTCGCATCAATGATCTGTTGGATCAGTTAGCTGGTGCAACGGTATTCTCCAAGATGGATCTGAGGTCAGGCTACCATCAGATAAAAATCAGAAAGGAGGATATTCCAAAGACGGCATTTGTTACTCGTTATGGCTCATATGAGTATACCGTCATGTCCTTTGGTCTCACAAATGCCCAGCTACTTTCATGAGGCTCATGAACTCCATCTTCATGGATTATCTTGACAAGTTTGTCGTCATTTACATGATGACATCCTCATCTATTCCAAGACCAATGAAGAGCATGAGGAACATCTTCGTTTGGTTCTGACACGACTTCGAGAACACCGCCTCTATGCCAAGTTCTCCAAGTGTGAGTTTTGGTTGGATAATCTCATCTTCCTTGGTCATGTGATATCCGCGATGGTGTGGCTGTCATTCCCGACAAGATTCAGTCCATTCTGGATTGGAAAACTCCAATGTCAGTCAAGGACATTCGTAGCTTTCTCGGATTGGCGGGTTACTACCGCCGATTCATCGAAGGTTTCTCCAAAATAGCCAAGGCTGACTGACCTTCTCAAGAAGGATAGAAAGTTTGTATGGTCGGCCGAAGCTGAAGAGAGCTTCAAACACTGAAAGCCAAGCTCACGTCCGCTCCTGTGCTTGTCCTGCCGGACACAAGCAAGGATTTCGTCGTCTTCTGTGACGCCTCTCTACAAGGTTTGGGCTGTGTGCTGATGCAAGATGGCCATGTGTGGCTTATGCTTCTCGCCAACTTAAGCCGCATGAGCTCAATTACCCAACTCATGATCTAGAGCTTGCCGCAGTGGTCTATGCTTTGAAGCAATGGAGACCATACCTGTTTGGTAACCGTTGCGAGATCTTCTCGGATCACAAGAGTCTGAAGTACCTCTTCACCCAGCCGGATTTAAATCTCAGGCAAAGGCGTTGGTTGGAGTTAATCACGGACTACAATGTGAGTCTGAACTATCAACCCGGCAAAGCAAACGTCGTGGCTGACGCGCTAAGTCGGAAGTCCTATTGCAACAATCTGATGATTGAGAAGGCTCAACCTGCCCTCCATGAAGAGTTCTCCCGTTTGAACTGGAAATTGTTCCTCCGGCTACCTTGCAAATCTGGAGATCAAATCTACTCTTGTGGACCAGATTAAGGATGCTCAGAAGCGTGACAAGGGTATTCTAAAATCAAGGAGAACATTGCTAGCGGGAAGGCCAAATGTTTTTCTGTCAATGAATCCGGAGTTGTTTATTTTGGTGACCGCTTGGTAGTGCCAAAGAAACGAAAATTGAGGGAGTTGATCCTCCAAGAAGCTCATGAATCTCCTCTCTCTATTCATCCCGGTAGTACCAAAATGTACCAAGACCTTCGGCCGCAATTCTGGTGGACCCGTATGAAACGGAAATTGCTAGGTATGTTGCTGAATGCGATACCTGTCGACGGGTAAAGGCTGAACATCAAAGGCCTGCCGGCACTCTTCACCCTATTGCTATCCCGAGTGGAAATGGGATGAAATTGGTATGGATTTCATTACTGGTCTGCCGAAGTCTCCAAAGGGACATGATGCCATTTGGGTCATCATTGATCGACTATCAAAAGTGGCTCACTTCCTCCCAGTTCGTGTTGACATTACAGCTGCCAAGTTGGCAGACCTGTATGCTTCCCGGATTGTTGTCCTTCACGGCGTTCCCAAGAAGATAATTTCTGATCGTGGAAGCCTATTCACCTCCAAGTTTTGGACTAGTTTCCAAAATGCCATGGGTCCCGTCTTAACTTCAGCACCGCTTTCCATCCCCAAACTGATGGTCAGACCGAGAGAGTGAACCAAGTTTTGGAAGACATGCTTAGGGCATGTGTAATCTCTTTTGGCAAGGATTGGGAAAAGTATCTCCCTTTCGCGGAGTTCTCCTACAACAATAGCTATCAAGCTAGTCTGGGCATGGCTCCATTTGAGGTTCTCTATGGAAGAAAATGCCGCACTCCTCTAAATTGGTCTGAGACCGGAGAGAGGGCACTCTTTGGTCCAGATATCATCAATGAAGCTGAGGAGAAGGTTAGAATCATAAGGGAGAATCTGAAGATTGCTCAGTCTAGGCAGAAGAGCTACTATGATAAGCATCATCAGGAGGTTCACTACGAAATTGGTGATAAAGCCTACTCCGTGTCTCTCCCCTTCGTGGCGTTCGCCGCTTCGGAATCAAAGGGAAACTGGCACCTCGCTATGTCGGTCCTTTCACCGTTCTGGAAAAGCGAGGAGATCTTTCTTATAAGTTGGAGTTACCGGTCAATTTCCAAATGTACATGATGTGTTCCATGTCTCCCAACTCCGCCGTTGTTTCAAGATCCTATCCATGGGGTCAATCATGAAGAGCTGGATCTCCAGGAAGATCTCACCTATCGCGAGCATCCTATCCGTGTCTTGGATGAAGCCAAAAGAAAGACTCGTAACAAGACCACCAAGTTCCTAAAAATTCAGTGGTCTCATCATTCCGAGGAAGAAGCAACTTGGGAACGAGAGTTAGTCTACGTGAGGAGTATCCCGACTTCTTTTCACACTCTTAGAATCTCGGGACGAGATTCCTGTAAGGAGGGTAGATTTGTAACAGCCCAACGTCGAGAACCTAAAAATCTGTATAAAATTTTCACTTTTTCATTGCACTCATGCATCATGGCATCCATATTAAAGTGCGAAACAAATAAAACAATGGGTTTGGCATCTCTTAAAAACAAATGCCAAACTTGACTTAACAAAGTTCAAATCCCTTAAAGTGTTCAAACTTGCAAAACAAAATCTCTTTGGCATTCTATATTTGTCAAGGAAGTTCCAAGAGCTCGAATCCATATTTTGACTTGCTTCAAAATTCTGAAAGATGGTTGTTTTGGAACATTATCAAAACGCTCCATTTAAACCTTTTCAAACAAAGGTGGTGCCTAGCATCTTATCTTGAACCTCAAAAATTTTGTGGAGCCTCTACCTTACATGAGTAACCCACATGAATATTTTCAGCATTTTTGGAATAAATTAAGAAGCTAATTTAAATGATTTGAAAATGGGGCAGAAATGGAAGTGAAACAAGTTTGTTCTACAAACTTGCTCCAAATGAGCTCCAAATTTTACCAGAGGCTCTTTGTAACAAATAAGAAATGCCCACAAAATTTCATTACATTTGGGGCTGCCTAGATACCCCAATTAAATCGACCAAGTGCAAACCAGTACCAAAAAGGACCAAACCGTGATGTTTTCAAAATGTCCAGGGACTCTTTTGCGAGTTCATCTTCGTCCCCACTGTAGCGACCGAGAGCGCTGCGTGCGCCGCACCGCCGTGCGACGCGCACGCCGGGCCCCCTCCTCCTCTCCTCTACACTGCAAGGAGACAAGCATCCGGGGCCCTTCCCTCACCTGCTCCCTCCCCGATACCTCGAGGAACCCTAAACCTAGCATTGAGCACCATGTCCACCGTGACCGCCGTGCTGGTCGCCATCGATTCCTGCCGTTGGAGCTCGAGCTGAAGCCGCTGTCTTCACCGCCATGTTGTGCTGCACCTCCACGCCGGAGGAATCGGCCCGAGGTGACCGAAATCGACTCGTCTGTACCCGTCTCTTCCGCCTCCGTCCGTCGCTCGTCGCCGTCGTCCTCGCCAAATTGCCATCGCCTCCGACCTCCCCTGCCTCCGACGAGCACTCGCACGTGGCTAAGGGTGAGCACCCGTCCTCCGGGACATCTCCTCCTTCCTCCTCCTGCTCTGGATCCTCGCCTTCGTGCGAGGTGCCGCTCGGCCGTCGCCGTGGCCGCGCCAAGTCAAGTCCACCCTCGTCGCCCTGCGCCTCTCCTTCCACCTCCGAGCACACGCACGGCTACGGCCCTCTCACCGCACTCGTGTTTCATTCACAACAGCCGCGGAGCGCCGCTCGAACGGCGTCGTCGCCGGCCGTTTCACCGCCGGATCCGCCATCCCGCACACCACCGTGCGCCCGGCCTGGACACCGGCTTGGACCGGCCAGAAGGCCGGAAGCCTCGGGCACAGGCCCGGTCTGGGCTCCGGTTTGGGCCGACCGAAAGGCCGGCTGGCTCGGGTGTTCCCCCGGCCTGTGGGCCGGTTTGACCGGGCTGGAGGCCGGCCCGTCTACAGTTTGATTTTTCCTTTTCGGAAAATAAAATAATTTTAAATAATTCATAACTAATTAAATATTGATCCAAATTTTGCAAGTGAGGTATCAAAATGATCAGCAGCTCAAGTGCTATCCAATCATGCTAATCTCACATCATGATCACAAACATTTATTTGATGTTACTCCTAAACGGAATAAATGAATTAAATTCATTTAATTCGTTAATTCACTAATGATTCATCGGGACATCAGAAATTTGTGCGTGAGATACCAAAATGCTCAGAATATCGTGAACTACCTAAAATCATCATCATGCATAATTGTTCACAATTACAATAATGTGCTCTAGTACTAATTCTAATCACTAAGTTAAAATATGGGGTCTATCCCAAATAATGCAATAAATATAACGGGGACCCTATTTAACTTGTTGTTCATGTTTAAAGCTTTTAGGCTGCATTTAAAATGTCATATCATCATCCTTGTATGCATTGCACAAGTGCCATGTGTTGATTGTTTTTCCGGTGTTGTTTGTGCATCGGTAGATCAAGGAGGTGAAGTGCCACCCCCGTCTTGTGACGATCCATACTACCAGCCATATCAACAAGGCAAGCGTAATCCCCCCTCTGAGCATATCTTATCCTATGTTTCCGCAATTATTTTCTCCACTATATTATTGCATGCGGTTCTAAATGTCAACTTTTGTCGGAGTAGAGTATCCTATAGTTGCATTAATTCCCTATGCCATAATCTGTTTTCCCCTCCTATTATCCATAGGTTTGTGTTGTTGGCCGAGCTACTTATAAATGCTATGTGATGCTTAGCCATGCCTAGTTATATGCATAGCTATACGATGGATATATGTGTTGTTGGAAACAGGTGTTGAGATGATGGGTGTTGGTGGAGGAAATTGTGGTGACGGATAATAAAATGCTTAAAGGTGGGGAGGAGAGGCCACTGTGGTTGTGGTGTTTTGTCTCGTTCTCGCCGCCTAGGTGCGAGTTCTTTACCTCTTGAACCAAGACTGAGCGTGCAACCATGCGTGAGGCCTATGCTTTTGCAGGAACCCTCATAGACTAAATAACTAGAGCGGGGCTAGCCAGGGTCCTCTAGTTCGGGCTTCCATTTGCGCGTGCGTGAGTTGGTGGCTGAGAATGGTATGAGGATGATGGTGTTAGGAAAATGAGTGGCCGTGGGGCGGGGTGTTGTGATCCTGGCAGTCCTGCCGCCACTGATGGTCCTGGAAAGTCCTTAACGGGGGAGAAGTCGACACCGCTCCCACCCAGCCGGTTCTCCAAGGAAGAGAGCTAAAAGCTAGGTAATGGGCCGGACGGTACGCGTGGCAAACATTTGTACACCCCTGCAGGGTTAAATCTTTTCGAAAAGCCGTGTCCGCGGTTATGGACGACTTGGGAAGTGAAGGTAAGATCATAGAATAACTTTAACGGAATGATTAAAAACTGGGTACTAGAGGTACCACTCACAAACGCAAGGTGAGCTTCCTCGAGGGTGATTCGGGGAGGTGCCTTTGATGAACAGGTACAGTGGTTGAGGTTGGTTGATGATGAACGGTGATGAAGGAAGAGTACTCCTTACCTCTTTTTAAAATATTCTGATTAGTCGATGCCTTTGGGTTATGTGTTTTATAACAAAATCAGCTTTATGCAAAACAGCCATAAAACCTTTGAAAGCCAATCACGGAGCATATATTAGCTCTTAATCTTGCGAGTTCGTCGAACTCAACGTCGTTTGCTTATTTTCAGGAGAGGGCTTCACCGACCTCGAAGGTGGGTTCTTTGTGGACGTCGACGAGTAGTCCGGGGTTCCCAGGTGGCAGCTTGGGACATCCTGGAACAGCTGGCGCTGTGATGTTTATCTGTAGGCCTCTTAGGCCATAATTTGGTTCTTGTTGTTTAGAACAACCTACTTTGCTTCCGCTTGATGTAATGTTGGGTCTGTGACCTCTGGTTGTCATTTGCTATCTTTCTCTGTATAAGAGTTGAACTATATGATTTGTGTCGTAGAGTCTGTGATGTGCCAGTTGTTCCACAAGTCTTGATCTTACTATTATGCTTTGATAGTTGTGCCTGTGTTAAGGCATCAATCGGGGTGTTGCGTTGTCTGGAGTGAGGTGTACCCAGCAACGCCTGCCAAAGGTTTTGGCCGGGGATTGGTAAACCCGTAATCTCCGATTGTATCGCTTAACCGGTGACACACAGCATCACTGTATAGCAGTCGGGTCGGGGCGCCACAACCGTATTCGTATTTTCACAGGTATAACGTACACATGCAGTAAACAGTTTTTGAATAACACAAGTTCACCACATATGATATTAGAATACATATACATCACATAGTTTATGAATAACACAAAGTGTTCACAAGTTCATCACATTTGATAGTAGATAACATAAAAGTTTAACGATTGCAACAAGTTTCTGAATAACGTTTACAAGACACAAATAAAAGTTCAACGATATATTGCACTCGCAGGCCATCACTTGGAAGAAGAACACATGTCGATACCATCACTGCTTCTTCTTGCTCGCTTTTTTTTCGGCTTCGGCGGGAAAGGGTCCATGCCATTTAGAGTGTTGAATGGCCTGTAGTCTCCCTGATCTTCTGAGCGTCTTTCAACGTCGGCGTTAGCTGGCGGAGAACCGTAGTAGAACAGCCCCTCCTTACGGAGAACATCCTTGTTGCTTGTTGTCACAATCGTATGCTGGATGCGAACGAATTCAAGTCTGTGTTCAGAATCAGTGGCTTCCGTCATGTTCTTCAGGCACCATGTGCGGAGTTGCCCTGGCAACTGTAGTTGCTACATATCCCGTACATACTCCCGGATGAGCATTAAGACGTAGAAGGCGTCCAGCTTACTGCTTTCCGGCTGTGTGACGGATTTGAAATCCGTTTTGTGGCCGAATACCAGCTTTCCTTCTCTCTGATATTGGTTCTCCATCGGGCACCCATGGAAGGCGTATCCGGTGAGAGCCTCATCCATAACACTCTTGATGGGTCCATAGTCTTTCTTCTTATGATGCCTCCCCGAGTCCAAATAAATGGCCTCCGACCTTTTTGAAAATGCAACAATGAGGACGCAGTATTTGTTCCTGCAAAAGGAGACCATCATACTCAAATTAACCATTGTATGGACAAAACTCGACGAAAAACATGTAATGGCGGCTAGCGAATGACTTACTCAGGAAAGTATGGCATTAGAATGGCTCTCTTGTCCTCATGCTCTATGAAGAATTTTTGTATGTAGAGCGCCGCTTCTTGCGCACCATCACTGTGGTTCAGGCGGCCCTCTTGCTGGTGGTAGGGGTCCATTATCGCTATGAGCTTGGTTTCCTCTTTCATAAGCTGGTACTGCATATTGAGAGCAAGCAGGCGGATAAAGCATATGGGGAGTCGTTTCATATGGTATATGTCACAGCTGTGGAACATGGGGTTCCCCTAGTGCTGCCAAAGTGGGTCCACTCCCTGTGGGCCCAAGATGAAGATGGACAAGGCCAGGAACCAAGTCAAGTTGGCGGGTTCACCTTTCAACCCCGCGAAGGCCAAGCAAGACCTACACCGACAGAGGGCTCCGGTCCTGGGGGCCTGCCGGGTCCCCGAACCAAGCTAGAAGACACGGAGGACCCCGAGGGTCCGAGTTCCCGGCAGGAGGCTGGGCTCCCTCTCGGGTACCTCCTCGCACCACTGTGGATAAGCTCTCCACCTCATGCTAGAAGAGCTCCGAAGACTTGGGAAGCAAGGCTATGGTGGCGCGGGCCAGAGACATAGCCCGTGGTGGTGTCAGCCACTGTCCACCCCAAGGCGGACGCTCCCACTTAATCCAGAGGAGACGCTAGGCTGAGGAGAACCCACGTCTCCCCCTAAACCCACAGAGGAGGGTCCTTCGTGCCGAAGGACCCTCATGCCCCTCACGTGACCATGTGGCAACCCCTTGGCCTATAAACGGAGGACCAAGGCACAGAGAGAGGGAGGGGGAAGAGGAAGGAGGAGAAAGATGGAGGAAAGGAGGAGAGAGAGAGGAAGAGAGGAACAAGTCCAACTGGAGCAAGACTAGACTAGGGCTGTAAAGGTAGAGGGGAAGGTGATCTCCTCCGGGTCAGGATCTGTCCTTCTTCTACCTCCAGCCAAAACCCTTCCGGGTACCTCGCCCGGGAGGCTCCATTGTAAGCCACACTATGAAGAACCCATCAATCCAGATAGGCAGGAGTAGGGCTTTTAGCCTCCGGGCGGCCTGGACCTGGGTAGCTCCTTGTGTCCTTTTGGTTGAATGCTTTGATCGCGGAGAGGAGAGCTTGATCTAGACCTCGCCCACAAAGACGATTCTCAGCCTCCTTCGCGCCCCGTGCCAAACCTAAAAGGGGGTATCCTCTACTCCCGGTGTCCGTGCATCGAGACAGGACATCTGGCGCGCCAGGTAGGGGGCGCAAGCGCTGGATTCGTCTACATCCACTGCGATGGCAAGCTCGTCGTCATCAGCTTCGGAGTCAGCATCAGGCTCCTCGTGTTCGGAAACAGGATCGTCGTCAAGTTCTTCCTCTTCCGGCTCAAGGTCTACATCAAGCTCTTCGGCCAGAACAAGAACTGCTTCTAGCCCCTCCTCTGTGATCGAGTCGGTGCCAAGAATCGCCGACTCCTCGGGGCAAAGTGAGCAACCGCCTCAGCCACAAGCAAGAGTCATGTCGGGAACTCGGGAGGTCTTCGGAGAGCAAGCGTGCCAGGCAACTCAGAAGGGCTGGGGGCTAGAGGAAGCTCTGGGCACGGCCCGGGCGCTTCTCTCTTTCCCTCCAGATCAGTGCAAGAGTGATCCCCGTGCGAAGGCATGGATCACAAGTTTGGAAAATCTGCTGGACTACGCTCTCCAATGCCACGCTCCCACGAGTTCTGCCCTAACCATCGACCTCGATGCCGCCGTCCATGTACCAGTGCCCCAAGAGGAAGGACAACCTGAAGACCCTCATGGCAAACGGCCCATGGAACATGCTGAAGAAGGTGCTGGCCCGAGCTCCAACCCCAGGCGTCGCTCGCGGGAGGACTTGGAAGGCCAGGCCAGCCAGCACCTCAGGACCTGCTGCACGCCGTACCCGGCAACCGTCTCTGGCCTCTATCACCTAGAGCAAGAAGCTGGGGAGATGCTGCGCCACTACATCTAGAGGTTCCGGGGTGTCGTCGATCGCATCCTCCCAAAGTACCTCTGCGAGGCCTCCGTCATCGCTGCCTTCCACATCAATATCCGCACCCCAAAGATGCGTGAGAAGATGAGTATCCGCGTTGTGGACACCCTGGAGGACCTGTGGAACGTGGTTGACCGATGTGCTAGGGTGGAGGAAGTCACTAACATTCCGCCCCGCAAGGTCTGCTGAGAACAAGCTATGCTATGTACCCGAAAGAGTTGTTTTGCCGCAAGATGTACCCTGAAGTGACAAGTCGTTGCTCAAGAACTCCCACGATGAATAAACGATAAGTTGCTTTCAAACTTGCCTCCATCATACATGCTATCTACTTCTCGGGTAACAAAACACATGCGGAACTAGAAAGGCAAGGCTCGACCGTCGTGCGAGCACTCAAGGGGTATCGACTCTCCCGGGGGTAGAAAGCGGTGCACAGACCTGATACACCCCAGGGACGTGCGTGCCAACAGAGTGAGTGGCTTTTTGGGAATCGGTAGGGCTCACGGGTGCATGCCTGATCAGTCAGGACCTCGCGAGTAAGCTTACATCCCAGAAGGTCCCTCAAGGACGTGGAGAAAAGTAAAAACATGCTGAGACAAGTAAAAATACACGTGAAGTAGAGTAGCAAAGCAAGTTCTAGCCTATTACAATAAGGCTTAAAGTTGGTACACGAGATCTGACTCAAAATTTATTTGGGGCACGCAGTGCCCAAACATGGTGCAGGATAACTAGAGAGACGGAAACTTCTTCGTGCCAAGTGCAGTCGCGGGAGTCCTCACTGCATGGAGAGAAGCCTGGGAAGGAGACGAGGTCGAGAAGTTCGGCAAGGTGATGCCAGGGTTGGCCTCCCTGAGGGATGCCATGATGTAGGCCGCCGTCAGCTTGCTCGCCTCGTGCTTGTCGTTCACAAGCTGGGTGACCATCTTGTTCTTGAAGGATCGAATATCAGCAGCCACTTCCCTGATGAAGTCCGCAACGAGAGGTAGACTCTGACGCTGTGGTTCCAGCACCAGAGCTTCGGTATTCAGGTTCAGCCAACTCACTCGCGCCGTCGCCACCTCGCAAGCAGCCTCAACCACAGCGAAACCTTCCTGGTTAAGACGGGGACTTCAGATAGCTCGGTGGATGCTTGGGAATTGTCCTGGATCAGCTTCTCATTGCTTTCTCTCAGTGTCACCAGCTCCTTGCCCTGCACCTCCAAGGATTCCTTGAGCTCAAACATCTTCTGGCTGTCATTATGGGCCTGCTGCTTCAAGGCTTGGGCAGACTCCTGCTCCTGGTGAAGGGCATTCTTGATCTCCTTGATGGTTTGGACGGCCTCCTTCTCCTTGGACTGCCAGAGCTGGCTGTCTTTTGTCTTTGGCTTCGAGCTCTTCACGGTGGCGGTCCTCTGCCTCCTTTAGGCGCTTCTCAGTCTGCTGCTCTTGCTGTAGCTTCTGAAGTTCCAAGGCCTTCTCCTTCTCAGCTAGCTCTGCCTCTCGGGTTGCCAGATACTGCTCTTTCGCCAAGATAGTCTGTCCTTCGCGCGCAATTTCGGCCTTCCGGTCTGCATCTTTCTTCTCGAGGGACTGGTGCAAGCTAGTAATCTGGGTTGCCAGGCGGTTCAGCTTGTCCATTCCCTTCTGGATTAGATCCTCGACGCTCCCGATTGTCTCCACAATGGCGGCCTCGCGGTTGCACTGCTCCTTGTCCAGTTGAGCTATCCCGCGGAGGATGGCATCCATCGCGTTGTCACCACTAATGGTGAACCCTAGAGTAGCTGCCGGGAGACCTCCCGGGGCAGGTGCATTTCTCATGCGGTTGGCAGCTAGGCTCTCTTTGATCTTCATCAACTCAGCCATCTCCTCGCTGGCGCCAGAGTCAGTGGAAAAGGCAGCAAAAGTTGTCAACACTGTCCCAGTCATCAAGGAGCTCTCCATCAAGTCAGGGCCCGGACCCGGAGCAGGATTCACGGTCTGCGTCCCAGCAGCACGTGAGCTCGGAATGCCTTTGGTCACCTCCTGACCCTCTGAAGGCGAAAGGGAAAGCGGTTTCTCCTAGCTAGCGCCACCACGAGGGCCACCGGGTGAGAAGACATTGGCCACCGAAGCATCTAAAAGCAAAAGGATGTCAGAAAGAGCATCGATGCGTCAAAGAAGTTATGTTACCCGCAAGCTCTGAGGTACCTGCTTGTTCGGGCGTCAGGACATTGAGCGTCTTTCCCGGGTGAGCTGGGGAGGTCGCAGTCACGCTCCCCACTCCGCTCCCCCGGCGGCCTTCAAGTTCTGCCAGTGGAGGAGGAAGCTTTCCCCCTCCACCAGTTCCGAAGCTAGTGGCGGTGTTGTCCTCTGCCGTGTCACGTCGTCTCTTGCTAGTACCCAAGGAAGAAGTACCCTGATGGCCCTTCAATGGGTTAGGTTGAGACTCCAAGTGCAGAGTTTGTAGTACGGGCAAGAAGGTTTTCCCCACGAGGGGTGACTCGAGGGTTTATATCGAACTCTCGGGGAATCAGTAGTGAAAGCTTTATCTTCTTATCCTTCTCTTGGAAACCTGCAAACAAAGTAAATTGTTTTGTGCCCTCAACCACACCAAGTGGTTGTCAAGCACAAGATGTGAGAATGATATGAATATAAAATGAATGCAAACTAGTAAATAAATATGCAATGGTGGTAAATAAATATGCAATGATGGTGATAGCAATGATAAATGATATTTTCGGGTTTTATATGATGAATGCAAGATGTAAAAGTGTTTTTGTATTTTCGGATTTTTAAATGGCTGAAAATGAAAAGTGGATAAAAGTTGTTGGAAAGGTGTTTCTTATGATTAAAAATGGATCAGGGTTCATGGTTTCACAAATGCACTCTCTCTTTAATAAAGTGGTAGACAATGGAATACTAGAGTTAACACATGAGATTGCAACAAAGGTTTCATGACAAGTTATTAATCATATGGGCATCACGTCCTAACATAGAGATCTTTTGGTTATTAATCTCTCTTATACTCCACCAAGATGCGAACTAAATCATAACACCTTAGTATTAAGATAAATCAAAGCATAGCATTAAGTTTCATGACATGAAGTTAAAATAAGAACATGCTAGATCTAGTCATGAAGTAGTGGCAATGGTCACACCCACATCTCCGGTAGCATGGTATTTCTTTTTATCCCTAGTGAGGCAACAAAGTAAGGTAGAGATACCCAAGTGGATCGCAGAACTTTCTCTCACGTTCACCGCACTAGCCACCCCCCGTTACTCCATCTAATGCACACGTTCCCCCACACACGCTCTCATAAACATGCTTGATCATAACAAGTAAACAAGAACGGGGTACATAATATGCATCTACTTTCATAACTGAAACAAAACAATTGCAATCTCAAACATATATTAACTCATAAAAAGATCCACCACAAAGGTATTACATTGATGACCGTAATCATGTTCGGTAGCTCATACGGTGCTAATTAGTGAAGCTCAAGAGAGGAGAGATACATAAGTTACTTCCACAAACCCATAGTCCAGGGGTGGACTACTCTCTCTTCATCATGGAGACGGTGGAGAAGTCGTTGGAGAAGGTGGAGACCTCCCCGGCAGTGCCCCGCCAGAGTTTTCCCCCTCCAATCTGCAACTCCAGGTGTCTGTTTCGTGGTTTCTGCGTTTCTGCGGCGGTCCTTTCCGAAGGGCGTCGAGGACTATTTTTATAGTCGGTTTTAGGTCAAGACGAAGCTTCTGGTAAAAAGATCGACGGCATCGGAGCTCCGAGGCTCCAGATGGTGGGCCCCACGCGGCCAGGTACAGGGGCCACGTGGGCCAGCCCCTTTTGGGCCTCGGGCCTCCGCTTGTTCGCTTCCTTTGTTCCAAAGTCTTCTTCCTTCCAAATATTGATACTCGTAAATTTCAGGTCATTTGGACGTCGTTTGGGTCCCTGAAACATCAAAATATAGAAAATAGGGTTTTCTGCCTGCGCAGGGTTAATTCCAGAAAAATAGGAAAATCATGAAATATTCCAAAAATCATTATAAAACAATGATATAACCCTTATATGATGCAAATACGATTGGAATATAAGTAAAATAATGCAAAGTTCATGTATGCATTTTACATGCATCAGCATCCCCAAGCTTAACACATGCTCGTCCTCGAGTATGAAGGTGATAAAACTAACATGGACTTTGCAATTTAATACTATCAATGGATATCAAAGATGATTACTTTCGGCACTGTCTCTGGAGAAGGAAAACTGCTGATGTACAGTCTAAAGGATCTGCTTTGATAGCCTGGAAAAAAGTGTGTAGGCCTAAGGAGCAAGGAGGCCTTGGGGTACTAAATCTGAATACTCAAAACAATGCCCTTTTACTTAAGAATCTGCACAAATTCTACAATAACCATGACATCCCATGGGTGAAGTTAATTTGGCATTCTTACTATTCAAATGGATCTCTATCTTGGAGATGGAAGATCGGCTTCTTTTGGTCAGACTTGTGGTCTGATTCATGTTTGCGGCACAAAATGCCACACTTAGTCACGTTTGCAAAGAAATCTACTATCACTGTCCAGGAAGTATGGCAGGCTGGGTCCTTGGAAGATTTGTTTCATTTGCCTCTGTCCCAGCAGGCATATGGCGAGTTCTTAAATCTCGAAATTATTTGTCAAGATGCTAGGAAAACCGTTCAAGATGGCGGCATTGATGCCTGGAGTTACATTTGGGGTAGCTCTGAATTTACAGTGAAACAAGCATACAACGTTCTGGTTGGACAACAAGTGGTACTGCCACATTTCAAATGGCTATGGAAAACATCATGCCAGGCCAAACACAAAATTTTCTTTTGGCTTCTGTTGCATGATAGGCTCAATACTAGGAACTTGCTTGGAAGAAAGCAATTCCAGCTCCAATCCTATTGCTGTGCAACTCTTGATTGTCCTGAGGAAGAGACACTGATCCACCTGTTTTGGCAGTGTCCATTTGCTAAGCGATGTTGGGATTTCGTCTGCCCCCAGAGATGTCGAAATCTGTCAATTCATGAAGCTTTTGCAGACTTAAGAGACAAGATCAAGCTGCCGTTTGCTATGGAAATCATTATTCTAGCATCCTGGGCTCTTTGGATTGTCAGAAACAACAAAGTGTTCGAGAATAAAGTGGCAAGTTTTGCAAGTTGGAAAGCTATCTATCTTCAAGAGCTAGTGTGGCTCAAGTACAGAATAAAGAAGAGATTGCCCAACAGTACATAGATTGGTTACAGACTTAATTTGACTAGATCCTTGTTTTGATCTTTTTAGACCTCTTTGTAAATAACCTTGTAAATAACTTGTACATACTCTTGATACATGGAAAATAAAAATTGCAGTGGGAGCCTCTCCCACTGTTGCGCTTCAAAAAAAAAGATGATTACTATTGCTACATGAAGTCAAATGATTCATTCTTAAAAGAAGTAGCAATATGCAAGATGGTTTATGAAGTGATATCAAATATTCAATGTAAGGATGTTCAATGATAATTCACAAAGTGTAATATAAAAGAAAAAGTAATATGAGCCACATGTATGCATAATGATAAGTAAGAACATCCTACAATGATCATAGAGTGTTGATGAAAATCTGAATATAATAGGTGGACACTTTGGAAAGATATATATATGAGTAGAGGTAAAGCATGCATAAGTTTCATCTAACTTCTGAACTTCTCTACTTAAGTTAATGATTGCAATGTGGTATTTATTGGTGTCAAGCTCTCATTGCCCCTATCATAGCATTTTGAATGATTAAATTTAAAGTGAAAATAAATATGAGTAGTGTGCTTGACAAAGTAAAGGTTGAAAATCTCATGCCCCTTGAATACAAGTACCTACTCCATGTGTTACTCAACTTGAGAAACAAAGCAAGTTCAAGTTAAATATCATCTACTCCCTCCGTTCGGAAAAGGATGTCACAAAAATGGTCTATCTATAGTTCATTTTTGTGACATCCTTTTGCGAACGGAGGGAGTATTATATATTAAAAGTGCATTATGAGCTAACCAGAAATTAGAGAATTAGCTTAGAAAATCCCACAAAAATCAGAAACATCTAGCCATTAATTAGTCTAATGAGTCAATCACAGCCGTAGAACTAGCCTCTTCACGTTAGTTCAGATAAATTACCCACCAATACCCTTAAGTGTCATACCCCTTCAACGTCTAATACCTAAAAATTATAACACGAGTCGTGTCCTCTCGTGCCCTGCAGCGGCGCCATGTTCCTATCTCTCGCGCACTAGAGCCGCAGCCATGGCCTTGCACCGATCGAGAGAAGCAACGAAAAAATATATATTGCCCAATGGTCAACCCCGCGCCCATGCTCCCAGGCGGAAGCCAAGCATGCAGCGCCGCCGGCCGGCGATCCGTATGCTGCGACGACATGAGGTTAGCCAAAGCCAATTCTTCACGTTGATAAAGCTGCTCTTTGCATGCAATTACAATAATCAGACCACCTTGAATATCCTCACGTATGCTGCTGCGGACGCTGCCGCCGCCGGCCTGCCGCCGTACTCTCGCAGGTTCTACGTGCGTACGCTATGTAGCCCCGGAAAAGATAGATGAAGGAGTGAGCAATGCATGTCGTATGTGGCAGTGCAAAAGATAAATAGATCAACGAGCTAGGACTTGGCACATACATGCGTGATGCAAGCGTGAAAGGGCTGGATCAATCGATTGTGGATTTGCCTCTACACACAGCCGTACAGCCTTGAGATAGGTAATAGCCCTTGATTATTTTTATTGTCAGTTCCTTTTTACAAAAAAAATACAGTCTATAGAATTTTGCCAAATTCAGCAACTTACAGGCCCGCACCTATCAATCATTAAAAAATTATTTACTGCAACTAAAAGGTCCACGTCTATCAATTGGGAAGATAAAGGATTACTTACTGCCGAAAATTGCTTCCTGGTGAAGTTTTAATTTTCTACCATATCGAAAGGACTTCTGTTTTAAACAAAATGTTTGTTGAAAAAACAGTACAAAGAAAAAATTGCTCAAACATCTAGCAAAAAAGAGGGGCCAAAAATACACTTGAGATTCACGAGAACCAAGTGGAATAAGATAATCGGCCTACCTGAGCTACGGACTGGTACATATGTATGTTTTGACCCATTGCTCACTTGGAATCAGATAACTGGGTAGACATAGTTATACATGCATAAATAATTGGTTTGAGCTGCTCCTCTAGAAGAATAAACAGAGGTATTATTTTTGGCTGAACGAACCACACAGGAGTGGCGTGCAAACTAATTACTATATGCATGACGATGCTGCAGAAATACAAAGACAAAGATACTACCTCTGATCCAGAAAGGTTGCCGCAAGCACTACTACTAAGTTCCACGTGACTAGCTCATTTTCAGCGACACTTAAACCGGATCGGATGGAGCACTATATTTGAGTTAAAAAAGAAAAGATAGTTAAACAAAAAAGAAATAAGCTTATATTTGCATTATGTACCAAAGACCAATGGTCTGTTGGTCATCGAAACAAAAAGGAGGTAATTAATTAACCTCCACGTTTTCATACTTTTTTAACATCAAGTATGCATGAAGTAGCTAATTAGCCCGACACTCCTGCATGATTTGTGCAGCCAAAAGTGATCATGTCTTTTCTTTATTTTTCAGGAGCAAGGTAATACGACTAAAAACCCCAATCATTAATGTAGAACAATAATTGTATATGGAAAAGAAAATATAAATTACTTCCATTGTAGACAAAAAGTGGATGGCACATTGTAAGCATAAAACTATTTTTAGAAAATTAAGTTTCTAAGAAGTTAACAAAAAAACTTTAAAACTAATTTATTTCTTTGTTTCGTATCTTTCCCATTTGGATCCCCATTCTATATTTAACCATTGTTTTGTCTAATCTTCTATTTTCTACAGATAAATGTCCACATTATTACAAAATAGAGGTAAAATATGTAACTTATTGTGTATATGATAATAATCAACACATATAGTTACTAAGATGTTAACCAACTGAAATAAAAATTGCTACACCCAACCAGGAAACGATGGGAAAGTATGGCCTTTGAAATCCAGTAAGGCTGGAACGCTGCACGGAGGTAGTCAAATCTCTGACTGAAAATGACTACTATAAACAATTTTGTATTTTTATATATCATAGGAGAAAAAATAAAAACCTGCTAATGATATGATGTACAAAGCTTATTCTGACATTGAATTAAATATACAAGATGTAAGGAAGAAGCAACAAAGAGTATCGTGTGATATGCCAAGAGACTAATCAACAAACAAAAAAGTGCAGAATAAGCTTCTGAATAAGACACACAAACGCATAAATTTTAGGCAAAATTCCAAGTGAATTTTGCAGAAAGCTAGATTATAGAGATTACATAACCGTTAGCCAACCTAGGTTTAACTAAATATCAATTAATTGCAAAAAGAATGCAACCTATGTGCAACCGAAATTCAAGACGGTTCATGACAATCGTCTGGCAATAAACTAAATCTCACTCGGTTACACCTAATTCCAGCAAACCACGCCCAACTCTGAGACCAACACGAATAACGGCAAAAAACTAATGGGTAAGTAGTGAAATGATATGAAGATATATATATATACATAAAAGTTTTCGAATGATATATAAAAAACGAATGGGTTTCAAAGTCACATTAGTGCAACTCAAGTTCATTTCTTCAGCCTTCTGAGATTTAGTTTGTTATGCGACTGAGTTTTAGCAAATCCGTTGAAAATTATTCATTATCCGTGAAATTTAAAACTATATAATTTAAGCATGTAAACTGAGGTAGATAAATTAAAGAATTTTTTGACCACCAAGTAGGAGTGTTGTGTTTTAAATTAAGGAGAAGTGTGGAACATCAAATCTAACCCGATTCGACTAAGAAACGCCACTGTGCTCCACCAGAGAAAATAGATAACGTTATTACTTATCTTCACATATTTTTGAAAATAATCATTAAAAATCACATTCTCTCTTAGGATCCAGTTACATGCCGACTTTTATTAGGTTGTTGTATTGATCTTTCTAGGCTTGAGATTTGTATTCTTTGACCATTCATGCATGTTTTCAAACATGAAAATTCAAACAGTGCTCTATATGAGAAATTTCTAAAGGCCCTCAAGATATTATTAGGTTGTACAAAATTGATAAATGACCATCAAGATGCACGGGCCACTTTGCCAGTTACTCTAAAAAATGGAAGGACCTTTTGTTATCGTAGAGGTGTATCGTTCAGGTGCAATAAAGATTTCTTCACTCAAATATAACTCTACACAAGTGGTGAATGGGCAAAGACTCAAACATTATATTTCTGGAGATTCTTATAATGAATATGTTGATATTATTCAAGTGGTGACTCCGGAAGTTTTTATTAAGAAGCAAATTCAGGAAACTGCAGAGTGTGTTTTCGAATAGGTAACAATTTCGGTGAGAAAAAGTTCGCGTTTAACTTTCCAATAGTTATTTTTGTTATTTTTATTAAATATGGAAAATTACGAGACAAAAACTGGTAGGAAATGGTGCCCGAGGGCACCACACCACGCCGCCCTCATCGCCCAAATCGCCCTGTGAATCGACATCCCCCCTCAACCGCCGCCGCCATTGCAAGCTGGAGCAGAGGAGAGGAAACCGATGGCCACTTTCAAGCTCGATCTGACGAGGTGGGTCCCAGAGGGTTTCCAGGTCATCGACGGCGGCGACACCCGCCTGCCGCGCACCTTCTACACCGTGGCTACACAGCCGCCTCGTCGCAATGAGAGGTACTGTGTCGCAATAATGATGCCTGACCCCCCAGTAGGGCAGGAGCACCAATGGCACCAGCATATTAGAAACTACGTGCATGATCACCTCCGTAGAACAGTAGAAGATATTCAGCCATGTTTATTTGGAGTTGGTCTGTTGGAGATGCGCAGCGTGGCATCGAGATTTGCTCTAGTCGCCAACGGTCCCTATGAGATAGCCAATGATGTATTTGTGCACTTTGTAAACCATGACGACATGCATGAATTACACAAATCTGACCAAGGCATGCGCAATGGCTGGCTCATGTTCTTAGGAATACCACTAGATTATCGCAAAGATCGTGATATCCGCAATGCAGTATCCACCTTTGGCAGATTTCACTACTGGCATCAGCAGGATGCTGCCCTGGACAGAACAATGGTGTAGGCCACCTTTAAATCTCCTGCTTTGGTTCCTAGAGATGTGGTTTTTCAACACTTCAATGATTTAGGGGAAACTATGGAATCATGGACTACTCCCTGCTATGTCTTGAGTGCGGGATTTGCCAATGTTTTCCCACGTGATGAAGACCCTATGCCCTTTGATGGAAATCCACACCCAATGCCAGGAAACCTACAGCCAAACAACAACATGTTTGTGATTCCCCAATACCCAGAGCTGGGGTGGAACATACAACCTCCACAGCAGCAGCAAGACCAACAACACCAAGATAATGTGCAAGATGAGGAGATGAACCAGGCAGAATAGAATGCAGTGCAATCAGGGTCTAGTGGCATATCGGTGGATTCAGTACAAGGAGAAGAGCACATGGGACCTGATGCTAATCTAATCATTAACCAAGTTCTTCTTCAGGATGTTGTACTGCCTCAAGAACACCAGCTTGCACTATCACATAAACCTGTGTTTGGGCCTGTCAAACCGCCAAGCTTTTACTGGGAGAAAAGTGCAGAAATTATTATCCCAGTTCTGTTTTCTACAAACATACCTCCCAGCATATCCTTGCCTGCCCCACTACTTGTACTGTTAACAAAAAGGAGCTGGAGAGTTGCTTTTGACCTACCCACACAGTTCAAGCTGCAGTGCAAAGAGTTGCAGCAGGAAACAAGACTTATGGTGTCAGTTCCAAGAAGGCCAGTTGCAAGAACCCTGTCTTTTGACCCAGTGCCAGACTGCCTAGATAAAACACTGCCACCTTTCTCTGCTAAGGCACCCATTGTGAGGGGAAAAGGGCAAAGAAGGTTATTTCTGCAGAAACTGACATGTCTATTAGAAGAAGCACCAGACAGAGTGCTAAAAAGAAGGGCTTTCGACACTCCTCCATACCATACACTCCAACAAAAAAGAAACCTAGGTGCAGCAGAAAACTTGATGTTGTTGAAGGCATGGAAGAGATAGCACAGCCACAGCCCACTGATCAGCCTGAACCTGAAAATGCACCAGCAACTCCACACACCCCAATACAAGTACTGCAACAGGTGGGCAGAGCCTTACAAATCCCAGAGGTAGAACTGACAGAGGACAAGCTTGAGGCAGGTCCTAGTGAGGAAATGCCCAAGTAGGGAACCAATGAATAATACAACATCAAGGAGGAAGGGCTACTACCTCGGCCTGAAAGAGCTTACTGCTCAAGAGGTGTTATTAGCTTTAGCATGCTTCTTACTATGTGTATCCAGTGCCTACACTGGTCCTTTTGCTACCTGTTGTCCTTGGTGTCAATCTGTCGACATGTCTTTTATATGGAGATTTCAGTACTGGTTTGTAAGATCAGACAGTATACTCTATGAGGGTCTTTTGCTTGTGGCAGTTAGTATGCATATGGACTATGTTTTATTTATCTGGCTAGTTGTAAGTAATAATAGTATCATTAAGAGCGCCAACTGGGGTACCTCTTGTCCCAGGATATCGAACAAGCCCATATCAAAATGACAAGACAAACTAACATAATGAACAATCTCAACACCCTTTTTATTTACCATTAAATAGCTTTTTATTGTAAGGTGTATCACAGAAGGTTCACCATAGCATGTAAGTAAATTTCCACAATGAATGATGCATGGCTTAGATTAGTGGCCTAGGCGTCTCTCTAACCATTTATAGAAACTCATTTAAACCTACTTCATTTCCACATTTATTTCACCCATGGTAGGCATCCATAAACAAAAGTACATGATATCAACTAAATGAAATGAAGTGCAATGTTGAAAGCTTGCCATGTGACATCACATATGAGCTAACTCTGAACCAAAGACATTTGTCAAGCCCACAACATCATAATTTTAATCACAATGGTTCATATTCATTAAGTGCACTAAAAAGTAAAGTGTGCATCAAGTTCGTGAGAGCTTTTTAACCAACTTTTCCATAACAATCAACAACATAAGCATTTTAATTCAGAGGTATAAATAATACAAAATAACATGATAAACATACTCGGAATAACATAAAGCTAATATGTAGCGTACCTGCACTTAGAAAAATGGCAAGGTACTTGTGTATAGTGCAAATCCCTGGATCGAATCATTTGCACACACAGTCTAAGATGAAATATCACAACAAAGTATCATTTATTACATGAGATCCAGACTTAAAAATATTCATTACAAATTGCATAGCTCAAGGCTAGCTTTGAAATAGTAAAGCAGCGGAAATTTATTCTTCATGGAGTCTCCATCATCTTCATGTGCCACAGGCGAAAACATGTTGGTTGCAGACTCGAAACCCTTAACGTAAACTCACTCGTCATCAGAACGATCTGCAACAAATAAAATTTTGCAACAGAGTGGGTCAGATACCATTAAAAATGGATCTGGCAAGTGACACTATGTGGACACTTATTGGAATAACTCTATAGCCTATATGCATATTTGGCTGGTGGAGTTTAAGGCTGTTTTGCATAAAAGCCAATTTTGCCTAACACTTTGTAAAACATTTTCTTCAAATGTTTCTCGTCTACCCTTGTTCACCCGTCAAAATTTTACTTAGAGAAATTAGATGTTGGGAGCCTCCGTTGAATCCTTGATCAGCTGCTCAAATTGTCCGTAACCGGGGACACGTCTAAGTACTTAGTTTTAAAACTCTGCAGAGGTTGTGCACTTTCACCATTAGACCCAACAAACCCAAACTATCCTCAAGCACTCAAATTGTGCTAAGGAAAAGGAGAGAGTTGAGACGAGACTTTTCAGAAGCATATTCCCCATCCCATACCGGCTTGACCCGTTCCCTCCTACATCCTCTACATCTGCTTGTCAAGCCGGGAGGAGTCCACGCAACTTAATCCATCTAGCCAGAGCCCATATGACTAATGGCTGCACGGTAAGCAACTTCACTTAGAGAAACATTGGTCCTTTTGTTCCTGGGTGGCAAACCACAAGTGAATATCCCTTCGGGACAACACTCAACTCTCGTCATCCTTGCAATCCCAAATCCACCCAGGTGATAAATTAACTTAGTAGAATTTAAGCTTTGAATAAAACAAATTTGCATAGCATCAATTATTCTACTAAGTTATCAATAGGATTCTAGACACAACTAGTGTAAAGGAGATAGTTGTTTCAGCATAGCAATACTATCCTACACATGCATATAAAGAAATATACTAGGTCATGTATAGAAAAATACTTAGGAAATTTATGGGGGTGTGCCACTTGCCTTGGCAAACAGAAGAACAGGTGTAGCAGTTGCAACCACTTTCGTCTCTCTCCGGAATTTCTAACAAGTCAAACAAAATCACAAATAAACATACAATCATAAATGCAACACTTAGAAAAATATGACATGCATGGAATGCAAAATGATACACAGAATTATGATGAGAAAGACATACAAAACAAATTAAGGAAAAGGACATAAAATAACTTAATCCCATTGGCTAAGACAAGGTCAAGATTGAGCAAGAAATAACAACTTGAAAAGTTGCAAGGTTAGTTTAAATCTTCACACGTTTGATCTTCAAAACATCTTCAACTCCTTAGTATTCTTCAATGGTCTTCAATTAGTACTCTATGATCTTAGTCTTAAACACCAAGGACTTGGCCTTTGTCCAAAGTGAGACAAAAATAGAAAGAAAGCAAAGATAGAAATAAAGTAGTTGGTCTTCGAAAAATCTTCTCCTTGCTTCCTTGTAGCTTTCTCCTTGTGTTGATTTCATTGAAAAATTGTAGACTTGATGGTTCTAAAGACTTGATTGTTGGCAGCATCAGGATTGGTCTTGAATATAACTTAGTCACCATGAAGTCTAAGAGATGAAGGAAGAAAAGAAAGAGAGAATGGGAAGAAAGACTTAGAAATTGTAGCTGGTTGGTCTTCATGAACTTCCTCTTGATTTCTTCTACGTCCTTTCCTCTTGGAGATGCTTCTGGAGTCTGGTTTTCATGCTAAGTCCTTCTTTGTTTCTTCATTGTTTCCGCTAATTTCTAACTTAGTGGTTTTGACTAGAGAGGTCAAGAGATCTACCATGCATCCTCAAAATTTCTAAGGAGGAAGTCATGTGAAAAGTATAAAATAATACTAAGGACTTAATTATGCATGCCATGCTTATGTAATGCTCTAAGGAAATTGAAGCAAACAAGATGTTCCAAAAATAACTAAGGACCAAAGAGGTCAAACAATAAGTCAAAATAATTTCTAAGTAAAAGTTCATAAAATAAGGTGTTGGTATTTTTCTAAGGAAAAATACTTTTAAAACCATAGTTGATAAAATTTCTAAAGACAAACACTTGTCAAAAATAACACTTAGGAAAATATTCTAAAACCACTAAGTTTTCAAGATGCTAAATTTTTCTAAGGAAAAGATTTAACACTTTTAGGATGTTGAAATTTTCTAAGGAAATAGTGTTGTCAAAATAATTATCAAATATTTTCTAAGGAAATTTTCCAAGGAAAAGTGTTGTCAAAATTTTATTACTCAAAATTTTTCTAAGAAAGAAATAACACTTTTGTGGGAGAGGTGAAATATTTCTAAGTTATTTTGCATCTAACATAATCATCATGACTTAGCTAAAATTTCTATTCGAAATTAATGTGGAGAACAATTTTAATATAATTTACTTATTAAAATAACACCTAAAAAGCAATAAAAACAATTTACATGCAAAAACACATAAAAACACTTCTACAAAAATATAGAGCAATGCTACGGCCATTATTTATACAAACAAAAATATAGCAAAATATTTTGCTCAATTATCAATTTTTATAATTAAATTATAGCCAAAATATCAATTAAACCATTTTTAAAATTTATCTAAATTAATTTCGTCCAAACCTCAAATTAAGCATACAGAAAGTTTCTACACATTATTAGCTTTCCAAAAATATAAATTTCATAAATTTTGGCTAAAGGAATAAAAATTAATAATGAATCTAAAATCCAGGGACTAATCTGTGACGCGCAGGGGCTAGAACGTAAAGAAAACTGAAAAGATCTTCGCGCTGAAGTCCTCCGTCGACGTGGCGTCTTCTGGTTGGTGCGGAGCTGCTGACTGTGCAGCTGACGCTGCTGCTGACTGGGCTGTCGACGTGGCGCGCTCTGATTCGCCGGTACCGGTTCATCGGATGGATCTAATCTCACGCGTTAAAACGAGATCGGACGGCCGAGATTCGTTTGACCTAAAACGAGCGGCGCTGTTCGCCGGAAACCTAGCTCCCGCGGCGGCGCCATGGCCGGAGTTGGTGTTCTAGTGCTACAGAGAGATCGGGGATGCATGTCTTATACCTACGGATGCAGAAAGGCGTGGCGGAGACGATGACGAAACTGGCGGTGTCGGGGTGCTCCGGCTGGCCCAGGATTGCTCGCCGGAGTCGAGGAAGCGGCGGCGAGCTCCTGTCGAGGATGGATACGACGTTCTGGTGCACGCAAAAATGCGGGACAGGGTCAGATCAATGCGCAGCGATGAAATAAGAAGAAAGAGATAGATGGTAGGGCTCGGGGTGTCCTGTACTCGCCGGGATCGATGGAGTTCGCCGGCGGCCGTGGCGGCGCTCCGTGGATGATCTCGAGCAGCCTGGGGGCTCTCGGGTTTCGGTTTCTGGGGCAAAAGAGAGAGGAGGGAGCAGGGTTTATATGGGGCAGAAGAGATCGGATAAAATCCGTTTAAACGCGACGAATCCGGAGCGGATTTGGTGCTAGGGTTCGGGGAGTTCTTCTTGCGCACGACGCTGAAGACGGTGACGTCACCGCTTGCGTCACTGGTGGGGCCCACCTGTCATTGACAAAGAGAGAGGGAAGCTGGCGTGGGCTGCTGTTGGGCTGGAACTGGGCCGCGCACGCGGGGTAGAGAAGAGGTATAGAAGTTGGGCTTCGGCCCAATTAGCTAGGGTTCCCTTTTTTTTCAAAAGCTTTTCTTTTCTTTTCCTAAAAACTTTAATAACTTTTTAAATACAAAACCGAATTAAGTCAAACCAATTTCTATAGTTTTGTAAAAACCAACTCTTTTAATTTGAAAACCTCAAATAATATTTTCCAAAACATTTTGTCTAAATTTTTGAAATATGTTTAAATGAATTTTGGACATATTAATGTCTTTTGAAAACTATAGGGTTTTATAATTTCCTTCTGAAATTATATTTTAAACCAAAGGAAAATATGAGTAATAATATTACATATCACTCAAAGGGTAATTTGCATAAAAACTCATTCTGTTTAAAAAGGGTTTGATAATTCAAAATGAATTCGAAACTCATTTTATAAATCAAATAAATAATTTCCTTCAAAGGCAATACTATAAACTTGAAAATATAGAATGGGTAAGTAATAGAATAATTATCCATACAAACAAACAACTCACAACCAAACACACTATTCAAATAGAAATCATTTTGATTTCCAAACTAGGTTTTTAATAAACAATATGACACTTGTTGTCCAATTTTAAAATAGGTTTAAAACAATCAGAGGTGGCTTAAATAAAACTTGAATATCACAAAATAAACCTTTTGCAAATATTTATTTTTCAACAAATACAATCAATTCACAAACAACATTAACAGAACAAAACATAAAAGTCAAAAGAAAATTTTAGAGCATAAATGCTCTACTAATATATTTTCTTAAATATGTTTTCAAGTGGAAATTTATTTCCCACCTTTGAAATATCAAATTGCAAACAAGCTAAATGATGATGAATGCATGCATGATTTTCTTTTCAAAGCAAAATACATAATAGTTTTCAAAAGTTTTTTTTTTCTGATTTTTCAACTTTTTGAAAACCTGGGATGTTACAGACTACCACCCTTAAAAGAATCTCGTCCCGAGATTCGGGAAGGCTAGCAAAAGGTTGTGACTGGGATATACGGGTGGCTACCACCCTTAAAAGAAACTGTGTTGGCAGTCAACTTCAAGATGTAAACTTGATTGATAACGTACCATTCTCCAAGCTAGGTTCCTCATACACTTTTCCACATTGGTGCGGTTCACATGTCCTTTATCAAAAAGCTTTGACTTGGCAGTTTCTTCGGCCTTCTTCTTAGCTGGGCAGTCATTGGCATAATGACCCATGTTCTTGCATTTGAAGCAGATCACCTTGCTGATGTCTTTCTGGTGGGGGTTGTTCTAGGGTTTATTTTCCGGGCACTTATTGGCATAATGGCCCTTATTATTGCACTTAAAGCAAAGTACTTGGCTGATATCTTTCTTGAGTTCTGGATTTGGGCGATGCTGTCCATTGTTATGGTTATGGTCATCATGTCCCTTTCCCTTCCGGTCTCCATTGCTTCCTTTGGATCCACCATTGCGGTCAGGATGTTTGAGATGACTCCCTTTATTATGGTGATTCCCCTGTTTGTGGCTATGATTTACCTCAGGAGTATGGCGTCTCTTGAATGAAGGCTCAGAATGATCTTTGTTGATACTCAGCTTTCCCTTCATATTTCCAGTCTTCCTGATATTATCCTCCAGAATGAGTGCTTGGTCCAGTAAGGCCTGATACTCCCAAGCGTGTGTGACTGTGAAAGGGACTTTCATCTCATCACATAGTCTCTTGGAAAAATTTCCTCCCTCTCTTCCTCGATAATTATGCCTTTAGGGGCATAACGAGACAGTGCATAGAAATCATCTCTATACTCCTTGAGCGTCCTGTCCCCTTGCCTCAGGTTTAGGAACTCTTCTTGTTCTTGTTCCACATGTCAGGGGAACTGTAAACACTACAAAATCCTTCCTTGAACTCTTTCCAGGTTAAAGTACCACATGTGTGAGTGCTATGATAAGTTCTCCACCATTTAGCCGCAAGTCCTTCCAAGAAATAAGATGCAAAACTCACTTTCTCTGTGTCGGTGCACTCACAAAGTATCAGATCCTTCTCTATTGATCGTAGCCAGTCGGTTGCCATAATTGGATCATTTGTAGGGTGGAACGTGTTGGGTTCAAGACTTAAAAATTTGACAAGTCTATCCGTATGGTTAGGGGTGGTGGTGGTTCACTTTGATTTGCTTTGATCTGGGTCATCATGGTCATCCGCTGGGTTTGTGTTGCCATCAACTTCTGCAACATTGTTTCAACGTTGTTGGTGCTGGTGTTGTTGTTGTCTTCAGGTGCACTCTGGGAGACATCTGTGGGTTTTGGAATAGATAAGTATAAGATAGACAGATTCTAAGGGAAATATTTCTACCCATACAAGCATTCACGTAACACAACACAAACGAGCTCAAAACAAACTTTAAACTTTCAAACTTTTCTCTTGACTTCAAACCCAGGTAACAACGGATATTCTGAAAATACAAGCCTAAGTACTGCCATACACAATTTTGGTTGGTCAATAATGAAAACTAACATCGTCTGATAAAAGTCTAGGGTTGGTGGGTGTACTTTCTCTGGTTCCTGCTGGAACACTCGGTGGAGGTCTTAGTCTTAGGGCGCTTCATCTTGAGTTCTCCTCTTCGAATGACTCCCTTGCGAGTTGGGCACATTGCTCCGAAGGGCTGCTATCGTTGCTTCCTGTCTGTCGACCTTGTTTAGCAGCTTAAAATTTTCAGCTTCAAGTCTTTGAATGGTCGTCTCACGCTTCTGCTTCTGCAATTCTTCGGAGACTATTATTTCTATAGTGGTCTCGATCTCCTTCCTCTGCTCCTCAATCAACATTGGCCTCGTCCGTCATCTTCATCTCAGCATGGAGTGCAGTGGTAGCTATATGTGTTGCTAACTCCAGATCTTCCATTTGTAGCTCTGTAGGGTTTAGCTTCTCGCGATCCTTTCCACTCCAGTGGGGTAGTCCATTAGCATTACGCCTCCCGAAGCGACGGTAGGGAGAGTTTTGGGGCAGCATCTCATAGAATTTCTCACAGATACGTGATAGTGCCTCATGTTTTGCTAGCAGAAGGCCAGTCCCAGGTAGGGTACACCCTCTTGTAGACAATTGCTCGGTGGGAATCCTGGTAGTACCAGGTAGGATCTCTGTCTCAATCTCCCTGCGTTGCTTATTGGTTATCTCTGAGGGTATCGTCCTTATTTTGAAGGTTGGGGAAACCAATTCAAGATCTTTGCAGATACCATTCAGTTGAACTCCGAAAGGACAAGTCACGTTGTCTCTCGGAATCTCCGTGCAGGTGCAGGGGACCATCTAAATAGAATTTGAGGAAACAAGATTAGATAAGTGTTACTAGAATAACTTCAAAAGAAAAGGAAGAAACAAGATTAAACTTTTATAGTAGAGTAAATTAGCTTTTAATTCCTATGGCCAGCCTATTTCTATCCAAACTTAGGGTTTCGAAACCTACAGGCAACACAGTGCTCTGATACCATCTGTAGCGTACCTGCACTTAGAAAATGGCAAGGTACCTGTGTATAGTGCAAACCCCTGGATCGTTTCATTTGCACACACAGTTAAGATGAATATCACAACAAAGTATCATTATTACACGAATGATCCAGACTTAAAATATTCATTACAACTTGCATAGCTAGCTAGCTTGAAAGAGTAAAGCAGCGGAAATTATTCTTCATGGAGTCTCATCCTTCATGTGCCACAGGCGAAAACATGTTGGTTGCAGACTCGAAACCCTTAACGAAACTCACTCGTCTCAGAACAATCTGCAACAAATAAAATTTTGCAACAGAGTGGGTCAGAACCATTAAAAATGGATCTGGCAAGTGACACTATGTGGACACTTAATGGAATAACTCTATAGCCTATATGCATATTTGGCTGGTGGAGTTCAAGGCTATTTTGCATAAAAGCCAATTTTGCCTAACACTTTGTAAAACATTTTCTTCAAATGTTTCTATCTCGTCTACCCTTGTTCACCATCAAGTTTTACTTTCGAAATTAATGTGAAGCCTCCGTTGAATCCTTGATCAGCTGCTCAAATTGTCCGTAACCGGGGACACGGCTAAGTACTTAGTTTTAACTCTGCAGAGGTTGTGCACTTTCACCATTAGACCCAACAAACCCAAACTATCCTCAAGCACTCAAATTGTGCTAAGGAAAAGGAGAGAGTTGAGACGAGACTTTTCAGAAGCATTTCCCATCCCATACCGACTTGACCCTCCCATTCTAACCTCTACCACCTGTCAAGCGGGAGAGTCCACGCAACTTAATCCATCTAGCCAGAGCCCATATGACTAATGGCTGCACGGTAAGCAACTTCACTTAGAGAAACATTGGTCCCTTTACCTGGGTGGCAACCACAAGTGAATCCCTTAGGGACAACACCAACTCTCGTCATCCTTGCAATCCAAACCATCCAGGTGATAAATTAACTTAGTAGAATTTAAGCTTTGAATAAAACAAATTTGCATAGCATCAATATTCTACTAAGTTATCAATAGGATTCTAGACACAACTAGTGTAAAGGAGATAGTTGTTTAGCATAGCAATACTATCCTACACATGCATATAAAGAAATATACTAGTATGTATATAAAAATACTTAGGAAATTTATGGGGGTGTGCCACTTGCCTTGGCAAACAGAAGAACAGTGTAGCAGTTGCAACCACTTTCGTCTCTCTCCGGAATTTCTAACAAGTCAACAAATCACAAATAAACATACAATCATAAATGCAACACTTAGAAAAATATGACATGCATGGAATGCAATGATACACAGAATTATGATGAGAAAGACATACAAAACAAATTAAGGAAAAGACATAAAATAACTTAATCCCATTGGCTAAGACAAGGTCAAGATTGAGCAAGAAATAACAACTTGAAAAGTTGCAAGGTTAGTTTAAATCTTCACACATTTGATCTTCAAAACATCTTCCACTCCTTAGTATTCTTCAATGGTCTTCAATTAGTACTCTATGATCTTAGTCTTAAACACCAAGGACTTGGCCTTTGTCCAAAGTGAGACAAAAATAGAAAGAAAGCAAAGATAGAAATAAAGTAGTTGGTCTTCGAAAAATCTTCTCCTTGCTTCCTTGTAGCTTTCTCCTTGTGTTATTTCATTGAAAAATTGTAGACTTGACGGTTCTGAAGACTTGATTGTTGGCAGCATCAGGATTGGTCATGAATATAACTTAGTCACCATGAAGTCTAAGAGATGAAGGAAGAAAAGAAAGAGAGAATGGAAGAAAGACTTAGAAATTGTAGCTGGTTGGTCTTCATGAACTTCCTCTTGATTTCTTCTAAGTCCTTTCTTCTTGGAGATGCTTCTAGAGTCTGTTTTCATGCTAAGTCCTTCTTTGTTTCTTCATTGTTTCCACTAATTTCTAACTTAGTGGTTTTGACTAGAGAGGTCAAGAGATCTACATGCATCCTCAAAATTTCTAAGGAGGAAGTCATGTGAAAAGTATAAAATAATACTAAGGACTTAATTATGCATGCCATGCTTATGTAATGCTCTAAGGAAATGCAAGCAAACAAGATGTTCCAAAAATAACTAAGGACCAAAGAGGTCAAACAATAAGTCAAAATAATTTCTAAGTAAAAGTTCATAAAATAAGGTGTTGGTATTTTTCTAAGGAAAAATACTTTTTAAAACCATAGTTGATAAAATTTCTAAAGACAAACACTTGTCAAAAATAACACTTAGGAAAATATTCTAAAACCACTAAGTTTTCAAGATGCTAAATTTTTCTAAGGAAAATTTAACACTTTTAGGATGTTGAAATTTTCTAAGGAAATAGTGTTGTCAAAATAATTATCAAATATTTTCTAAGGAAATTTTCCAAGGAAAAGTGTTGTCAAAATTTTATTACTCAAAATTTTCTAAGAAAGAAATAACACTTTTGTGGGAGAGGTGAAATATTTCTAAGTTATTTTGCATCTAACATAATCATCATGACTTAGCTAAAATTTCTATTCGAAATTAATGTGGAAACAATTTTAATATAATTTACTTATTAAAATAACACCTAAAAAGCAATAAAAACAATTTACATGCAAAAACACATAAAAACACTTCTACAAAAATACAGAGCAATGCTACGGCCATTATTTATACAAACAAAAATATAGCAAAATATTTTGCTCAATTATCAATTTTTATAATTAAATTATAGCCAAAATATCAATTAAACCATTTTTAAAATTTATCTAAATTAATTTCGTCCAAACCTCAAATTAAGCATACAGAAAGTTTCTACACATTATTAGCTTTCCAAAAATATAAATTTCATAAATTTTGGCTAAAGGAATAAAAATTAATAATGAATCTAAAATCCAGGGACTAATCTGTGACGCGCAGGGGCTAGAACGTAAAGAAAACTGAAAAGATCTTCGCGCTGAAGTCCTCCGTCGATGTCTCTCTGGTTGGTGCGGAGCTGCTGACTGTGCTGCTGACTGGGCTGTCGACGTGGCGCGCTCTGATTCGCCGGTACCGGTTCATCGGATGGATCTAATCTCACGCGTTAAAACAAGATCGGACGGCCGAGATTCGTTTGACCTAAAACGAGCGGCGCTGTTCGCCGGAAACCTAGCTCCCGCGGCGGCGCCATGGCCGGAGTTGGTGTTCTAGTGCTACAGAGAGATCGGGGATGCGTGTCTTATACCTACGGATGCAGAAAGGCGTGGCGGAGATGATGACGAAACTGGCGGTGTCGGGGTGCTCCGGCTGGCCCAGGATTGCTCGCCGGAGTCGAGGAAGCGGCGGCGAGCTCCTGTCGAGGATGGATACGACGTTCTGGTGCACGCAAAAATGCGGGACAGGGTCAGATCGATGCGCAGCGATGAAATAAGAAGAAAGAGATAGATGGTAGGGCTCGGGGTGTCCTGTACTCGCCGGGATCGATGGAGTACGCCGGCGGCCGTGGCGGCGCTCCGTGGATGATCTCGAGCAGCCTGGGGGCTCTCGGGTTTCGGTTTCTGGGGCAAAAGAGAGAGGAGGGAGCGGGGTTTATATGGGGCAGAAGAGATCGGATAAAATCCGTTTAAACGCGACGAATCCGGAGTGGATTTGGTGCTAGGGTTCGGGGAGTTCATCTTGCGCACGACGTTGAAGACGGTGACGTCACCGCTTGCGTCACTGGTGGGGCCCACCTGTCATTGACAGAGAGAGAGGGAAGCTGGCGTGGGCTGCTGTTAGGCTGGAACTGGGCCGCGCACGCGGGGTAGAGAAGAGGTATAGAAGTTGGGCTTCGGCCCAATTAGCTAGGGTTCCCTTTTTTGTTCAAAAGCTTTTCTTTTCTTTTCCTAAAAACTTTAATAACTTTTTAAATACAAAACCGAATTAAGTCAAACCAATTTCTATAGTTTTGTAAAAACCAACTCTTTTAATTTGAAAACCTCAAATAATATTTTCCAAAACATTTTGTCTAAATTTTTGAAATATGTTTAAATGAATTTTGGACATATTAATGTCTTTTGAAAACTATAGGGTTTTATAATTTCCTTCTGAAATTATATTTTAAACCAAAGGAAAATATGAGTAATAATATTACATATCACTCAAAGGGTAATTTGCATAAAAACTCATTTTGTTTAAAAAGGGTTTGATAATTCAAAATGAATTCGAAACTCATTTTATAAATCAAATAAATAATTTCCTTCAAAGGCAATACTATAAACTTGAAAATATAGAATGGGTAAGTAATAGAATAATTATCCATACAAACAAACAACTCACAACCAAACATACTATTCAAATAGAGATCATTTTGATTTCCAAACTAGGTTTTTAATAAACAATATGACACTTGTTGTCCAATTTTAAAATAGGTTTAAAACAATCAGAGGTGGCTTAAATAAAACTTGAATATCACAAAATAAACCTTTTGCAAATATTTATTTTTCAACAAATACAATCAATTCACAAACAACATTAACAGAACAAAACATAAAAGTCAAAAGAAAATTTTAGAGCATAAATGCTCTACTAAATATATTTTCTTAAATATGTTTTCAAGTGGAAATTTATTTCCCACCTTTGAAATATCAAATTGCAAACAAGGCTAAATGATGATGAATGCATGCATGATTTTCTTTTCAAAGCAAAATACATAATAGTTTTCAAAAGTTTTAATTTTTTCTGATTTTTCAAATTTTTGAAAACCTGGGATGTTACATAATAGGTAGATATGGTGGACTCACTGGAAAAAACTTTGGTTGAAGGTGTTGGAAACAAGTTTTTGCTTGTTGGAATTTTTTGGGCTAGCAAGAGGGAGAAAGTTGACCATATAAATGCATGAATGACTGTCCATAGAACTAACCAATCCATGTTAAACAAACTAAAGTAACATTCAGCATCAAAACATGAATAAATGATGGCTCTTGATAAAATACTTGCAAGTTATTACTCATTAACAAGCTCATGAATCATGCAACTATATGTATCTTTTAAAATCAACTCCAACATCCCTTTTCCCAATCTAATAATCGCATCCAACATAAATCAACCCAAATTTACAGTAGCTCTCTCATATATAAATGATAATGTGATGGTCTCATAAAATAAAAATCAAACCAAAACAAACAAAAAGACGCTCCAAGTTTATGCGATAAAGTGTTTCGATCGAAAAACAGAAGTTAGACGTGTGCAAACCGAGAGTGTGTAGGTCCAGTGGGGTTGTCTTCACATTCCCAAGCTTATGGTCTTCACCATCCTTGGATAGCTCTTGGTGCATCTCTTCTAATCCTTGTGAAAAAACTTCAAAACACCGTTTCTCCCATTTCTTTTCTGTGGGGTGACATTAGTAGTGATAAACAAATAGATTTCTTGCTGCATATAATCCTTGAACAAAAATTCATATGGATGTCCAGAAAGTGTATTATGTTGTATGCCTACTTATAAACTCAATTGGATCAAAAAATTCAAGTTAGAAGTTCAAAGAATGCATCAAACAAAATGGGACATAATCTGTCCAGAAAAACAGCAGCAGTAAAACATATTTTTCTACCCTACTTAAATTTGTCGAAAAATTCTGAAAAACATTCATGCATACAGAGGATGAAAAGTTGCAACTACAGTTAAAATGTCAGCTCATTTGGAGTTACAGAATAGGAATTAAAAATCATACCGTGCACAGATTCGTGCTGGAATAAAATCTCCGAATACAAATAGCAACTTTTTCAAACCAAAATAGGTAAAACTTGGCACTTTATTAAAAATTCTAGAAACAAAACTATAAGCAAAGTCTCTTGTTACAGCAAGAGGACACAAAGAAAATCAAAAATAAAAACAACCGGGTTGCCTCCCGTAAAGCGCTTTCTTTATATCCATATAGCTAGGCTTCTTACTTGATATTTATAGTGGACGAAGCTCATGAGGGAGCTTGAACTCTGGTGTGTCCCTTTTCCTTGGGAAGTGTTCCATGCATTTCTTGTGTGGAAATTGAAACTTCATATTCACTTCTTTTGAATCAATGATAGCACCTGTGGTATGAAGAAAATGTCTTCCAAGAATAATTGGACTAGAGGTTTTATTCCCCATATCCATGATTAGAAAATCAACAGGCACAAATGTCATATGTAACTCTACCATAACATCACTTACTCTTCCTAAAGCATGTTTAATGGAATCATCCGCAAGTGCAAGTTCAATAGAGCATTTTTCAAGATTCTTTAATTCAAGTACTTCATATAATTCTTTAGATAAAACAGAGACACTAGATCCAAGATCTAATATAGCATGGTGTGTCTCTTTTCCAATGGTTACTAGTACTTTGGGAATCCATATATCCCCAAGCTTAGATGGTATCATAGCTTCTTGGTTGTACCTAGCAATCTTATGTTTTAAAACATGATTAGCAATATAAGAACCAAAACCTGCTTGGTTAGAGTTGATGGAAGGATCACTTGCAAATTTTTGTAAGATAGATATTAATTCATGCAAGCTACAATTATCTAAGTCAAGCAATGGTTCCTTGACTTCACTAAGCATTTTAACTTTCTCAACTTTCTTCTCTAACTCAATTAACAGAAGAGATTCATCATATTCAGTTTCGCTTACTTCTTCTTTTAAACCAACAAGTTGAGACATAAATGGCAACAAATATTCAGAATAGTTTAATAATTCATTAAGAGTTTCCTCCAAAGTAAGAGGAACATTTTCAGCAATATTAATAGAATTCATTCCCACCACATGTGGTGCTTGTGGTTTCCCTGCAGACATACTCAACAAAGTGGCTTGGTTATCAGCTTGTATCTCAGGTGTGGCAATGGGCCTAGCAATAAATTGATCATTTGGAGTGTTTGTTTAGTCACACAACTTAGTTTTGTCTCCCATTTTTCCAAGTTTTTATGTGTTTTTTAATTTTTTATGCAAAACTGAAAATAAAATATGCAGACCGAAATATGCAATATGATATGCAAGACAATAACAAAACAAAATAAAATGATTTGGAGGTAAAGATGGATAAGATGGTGCTCACGTAGGTGCAACCTCCCCAAGCTCAAGTGTTTGCACAAGTTGGTGATGAAGTTGACTTTGTTGTGAGATGCCCTTGGATAAAACCTTACAGCAATGATTCCCCGACAACGGCGCCAGAAAACTTGTCTTGATGGCCCTTCAATGGGTTAGGTTGAGACTCCAAGTGCAGAGTTTGTAGTAAGGGCAAGACGGTTTTCCCCACGAGGGGTGACTCGAGGGTTTATATCGAACTCTCGGGGAATCAGTAGTGAAAGCTTTATCTTCTTATCCTTCTCTTGGAAACCTGCAAACAAAGTAAATTGTTTTGTTCCCTCAACCTCACCAAGTGGTTGTCAAGCACAAGGTGTGAGAATGATATGAATATAAAATGAATGCAAAACAGTAAATAAATATGCAATGGTGGTAAATAAATATGCAAGGATGGTGATAGCAATGATAAATGATATTTTTGGGTTTTATATGATGAATGCAAGATGTAAAAGTGTTTTTGTATTTTCGGATTTTTAAATGGCTGAAAATGAAAAGTGGATAAAAGTTGTTGGAAAGGTGTTTCTTATGATTAAAAATGGACTGGGGTTCATGGTTTCACAAATGCACTCTCTCTTTAATAAAGTGGTAGACAATGGAACACTAGAGTTAACATATGAGATTGCAACAAAGGTTTCATGACAAGTTATTAATCATATGGGCATCACGTCCTAACATAGAGATCTTTTGGTTATTAATCTCTCTTATACTCCACCAAGATGCGAACTAAATCATAACACCTTAGTATTAAGATAAATCAGAGCATAGCATTAAGTTTCATGACATGAAGTTAAAATAAGAACATGCCAGATCTAGTCATGGAGTAGTGGCAATGGTCACACCCACATCTCCGGTAGCATGGTATTTTTTTATCCCTAGTGAGGCAACAAAGTAAGGTAGAGATACCCAAGTGGGTCACGGAACTTTCTCTCACGTTCACCGCACTAGCCATCCCCCGTTACTCCATCTAATGCACACATTCCCCCACACACGCTCTCATAAACATGCTTGATCATAACAAGTAAACACGAACGGGGTACATAATATGCATCTACTTTCGTAACTGAAACAAAACAATTGCAATCTCAAACATATATTAACTCATAAAAAGATCCACCACAAAGGTATTACATAGATGACCGTAATCATGTTCGGCAGATCATACGGTGCTAATTAGTGAAGCTCAAGAGAGAAGAGATACATAAGTTACTTCCACAAACCCATAGTCCAGGGGTGGACTACTCCCTCTTCATCATGGAGACGGTGGAGAAGTCGTTGGAGATGGTGGAGACCTCCCCGGTAGCGCCCCGCCGGAGTTTTCCCTCTCCAATCTGCAACTCCAGGTCTGTTTCGTGGTTTCTGTGTTTCTGCAGCGCTCCTTTCCGAAGGGCGTCGGGGACTATTTTTATAGTCGGTTTTAGGTCAAGACAAAGCTTCTGGAAAAAAGATCGACGACATCGGTGCTCCGAGGCTCCAGATGGTGGGCCCCACGTGGCCAGGTACATGGGCCACGTGGGCCACCCCGTTTTGGGCCTCGGGCCTCTGCTTGTTCACTTCCTTCACTCTAAAGTCTTCTTCCTTCCAAATATTGATGCTCGTAAATTTTCATATCATTTGGACGTCGTTTGGGTCCCTGAAACATCAAAATATAGAAAAAGGAGGCACAAAGCGCAAGGAAGAAGCAAAGAAGAGACTTACTCCCAGGTACGCTTGTTGCCCAGTGACGGAGGAATGTCCACTGACGCAGCGGAAGAGGCTTGGGGGCTCGACGGCAGCTCACCCAAGGCAGCAGGCGGCTCCATCACGAGCGACAAGCGGTGGATAGAAGCTGTCGGGCGGGGGCTCGAACAAAGCCTGCGGTGTTCGCTCACGTGTCCATGTGCTCGTCTTCGCTCCCCACCACCACAATTGGCGGGGATTGGCTCCTGGCTCCCGGGTCTGGAGCAGCAGCGATCCCGGGAGCAGAGTGCGGGGAAGGGCAACTTTCCCCTCCTCCTCGTCCTCATCGTCGTCGCGTCTTCATCATCATCACCACTGGCAACCTTGTCGTCGCCAGCATCTTCACCAACCTTGTTCGCGCCGGACCCGTCTCCGTCGCCATCCTCATCACCGTCAGAGCCAGAGAATTCCTCCTCGGATTTCTCCTTGCTCTCATCGTCGGATTCACAGCACTCTCCCTCTTCGCGGCTGGAGGGTGCCTTGGCCTTGCGGGTCTTCACCGCGGGAGGTTTGGGCCCATGGTCAGCCCGGCCTACAATACCAAAGGCGTTGCAAACCGGCATCAGCGCCAGGATCCTGTTCTTCTCTGGGTCATCACAAAGAGGCAGAAACCCTTTGGGCAGCTGATACTTGGCTCCTGGAGTGAAGATCCCGTACACATTATCCCGGACAAGGACATTCTCCATGTCGGGGCACCTCAGGCGAGATGGATCTTTGGGGCCCTGGAAATTCCAGGCTGGATGTGGGCGCTTCTGCAGTGGTGCCAAGCGGTGACGGAGGAAATGGGCAACGATGGTGGCCCTGGTGACTCCTTGCTCGCGAAGGAGTTTGAAGCGTTCCACGACCGCTGAGAACCTTTCGTCTTGCAAGATGGGGCTCGTCCAAGTGTCCAGATTCATTGGGCGCTCCACCGGCTCTTCGAGATGGGTATCGGCTTTCGATACCCTGACCAGGAACCAGTTCTCCCTCCATTCGTCCCACTTGGATTTCGTCTCCATGAGTGGATAGGCCAGCTTGATCTTTTCGCTCCCAATGCGAGGGTAGAAGAAATGGCGGAACAGCACCACGGACAGCATCACTCCGTCGAACGCCTCGCAGGCGTAAGAGAAGACCGCCAAGTCGAGAATGGGGCCTGGCGTCAGATGCAAGAGCTTCAGCTCGTATGCATGCAAGATTTCCATGAAGAAGTCCGAGAAAGGGGGAACGAGCCCCATCAGCATGAAGTTGTCGAAGATGGGGATCTACGTGGACGTCCTGGTCGCCGACAGCGGGAAGACCTTTGACGCCTTCCTAACTGGGGCGCCATCGGATTCCATCGCCCCTAAGTGCTCCGCCTTCCGCATCATCCCCACATCGTCGGCGTAAGAGTTGGGGAACAAGGCCGTCTGCTTCCAAAGTTCGGCCTGCTTGGCGTTGCGCGCCGATCTCCGCCGCGCCCTCTTGGTTTTGGGAGACAGCAGTCTCTCGATGGGCGGGGCCCCCGTGCTTTTCTTCTTCCTGGCGAAAGACTTTAGATGAGCCATGGGAGCAGAAGGAAAGCTATTGCAATGGCAGGAGGAGCGGTGCGGAGCAAGGAAGACGAAGGCGGAGGCGGCGATTTGGGGATTTCGGCTAATCTGGAGAAGTAACGGCTACAGCGGAAGCCAACCGTGGATTATAAGGCATCCCGCACGTCGCGTCGCGGCCCCATTACTCCGATGGACATGGGGATCGAGGGGGCACGCCAGGTAGGGGGTGCAAGCGCTGGATTCATCTACATCCGCCGCGACGTCAAGCTCGTCGTCATCAGCTTCGGAGTCAGCGTCAGGCTCCTCGTCTTCGGAAACTGGATCGTCGTCAAGTTCTTCCTCTTCCGGCTCAAGGTTTACATCAAGCTCTTCGGCCAGAACAAGAGCTGCTTCTAGCCCCTCGTCTGTGATCGAGTCGGCGCTAAGAATCGCCGACTCCTCGGGACAAAGTGAGCAACCGCCTCAGCCACAAGCAAGAGTCATGTCGGGAACTCGGGAGGTCTTTGGAGAGCAAGCATGCCAGGCAACTCAGAAGGGCTGGGGGCTAGAGGAAGCTCTGGGCACGGCCCAGGCGCTTCTCTCTTTCCCTCCAGATCAGTGCAGGAGTGATCCTCGTGCGAAGGCATGGATCACAAGTTTGGAAAATCTACTGGACTACGCTCTCCAATGCCACGGTCCCACGAGTTCTGCCCCGACCATCGACCTCGATGCCGCCGTCCCTGTACCAGTGCCCCAAGAGGAAGGACAACCTGAAGACCCTCATGACAAACGGCCCATGGAACATGCTGAAGAAGGTGCTGGCCCGAGCTCCAACCCCAGGCGTCGCTCGCGGGAGGACATGAAGGCCAGGCCAGCCAGCACCTCAAGACCTACTGCACGCCGTACCCGCAACCGTCTCCGACCTCTATCACCTAGAGCAAGAAGCTGGGGAGACGTTGCGCCACTACATCTGGAGGTTCCGGGGTGTTGTTGATCGCATCCTCCCAAAGTACCTCTGCGAGGCCTCCGTCATCGCTGCCTTCCACGTCAACGTCCGCACCCCAAAGATGCGTGAGAAGACGAGTATCCACGTTGTGGACACCCTGGAGGACCTGTGGAACGTGGCTGACTGATGTGCTAGGGTGGAGGAAGTCACTAACCTTCCGCCCCGTAAGGTCCGCTAAGAACAAGCTATGGTACCCGAAACAGTTGTTTTGCCGCAAGATGTACCCTGAAGTGACAAGTCGTTGCTCAAGAACTCCCACGATGAATAAAAGATAAGTTGCCTTCAAACTTGTCTCCATCATACATGCTATCTACTTCTCGGTTAACAAAACACATGCGGAACTAGAAAGGCAAGGCTCGACTGTCGTGCGAGCACTCAAGGGGTATCGACTCTCCCGGGGGTAGAAAGCGGTGCACATACCTGATACACCCTGGGGACGTGCGTGCCAACATAGTGAGTGGCTTTTTGGGAATCGGTAGAGCTCGCGGGTGCATACCTGATCAGTCAGGGCCTCACGAGTAAGCTTACATCCCAGAAGGTCCCTCAAGGACGTGGAGAAAAGTAAAAACATGCTGAGACAAGTAAAAATACCCGTGAAGTAGAGTAGCAAAGCAAGTTCTAGTCTATTACAATAAGGCTTAAAGTTGGTACACGAGATCTGACTCAAAGTTTATTTGGGGCACACAGTGCCCAAACATGGTGCAGGATAACTAGGGAGGCGGAAACTTCTTCGTGGCAAGTGCAGTCGCGGGAGTCCTCACTGCATGGAGAGAAGCCTGGGAAGGAGACGAGGTCGAGAAGTTCGGCAAGGTGACGCCAGGGTTGGCCTCCCTGAGGGATGCCATGACGAAGGCCACCGTGAGCTTGCTCGCCTCGTTCTTGTCGTTCAGAAGCTGGTGACCATCTTGTTCTTGAAGGACTGGATATCAGCAGCCACTTCCCTGATGAAGTCCGCAACGAGAGGCAGACTCTGACGCTGTGGTTCCAGCACCAGAGCCTCGGTATTCAGGTTCAGCCGCCTCACTCGCGCCGTCGCCACCTCGCAAGCAACCTCAACCACAGCGAAACCTTCCTGGTTAAGACGGCAGAGTTCAGATAGCTCGGTGGATGCTTGGGAATTGGCCTGGATCAGCTTCTCGTTGCTTTCTCTCAGTGTCACCAGCTCCTTGCCCTGTGCCTCCAAGGATTCCTTGAGCTCGAACATCTTCTGGCTGTCATTCTGGGCCTACTGCTTCAAGGCTTGGGTAGACTCCTGCTCCTGGTGAAGGGCGTTCTTGATGTCCTCAATGGTTTGGACGGCCTCCTTCTCCTTGGACTGCCAGAGCTGGCTGTCTTTTTCTTTGGCTTTGAGCTCTTCACGGTGGCGGTCCTCTGCCTCCTTTAGGCGCTTCTCAGTCTGCTGCTCTTGCTGGAGCTTCTGAAGTTCCAAGGCCTTCTCCTTCTCAGCTAGCTCTGCCTCTCGGTTTGCCAGATGCTGCTCTTTCGCCAAGATAGTCTGTCCTTGGCGTGCACTTTCGGCCTTCCGGTCTTCATCTTTCTTCTCGAGGGACTGGTGCAAGCTAGTAATCTGGTTTGCCTGGTGGTTCAGCTTGTCCATTCCCTTCTGGATTCGATCCTCGATGCTCCCGATGGTCTCCACGACGGCGGCCTCACGCTCGCACTGCTCCTTGTCCAATTGAGCTATCCCGCGGAGGATGTCATCCATCGCGTTGTCACCACTAATGGTGAACCCTGGAGTAGCTGCCGGGAGACCTCCCGGGGCGGGTGCATTTCTCGTGCGGTTGGCAGCCAGGCTCTCTTTGATCTTCATCAACTCAGCCATCTCCTCGCTGGCGCCAGAGTCAGTGGAAAAGGCAGCAAAAGTTTTCAACACTGTCTCAGTCATCAAGGAGCTCTCCATCAAGTCAGGGTCCGGACCCGGAGCAGGATTCACGGTCTGCGTCCCAGCAGCACGTGAGCTCGGAATGCCTTTGGTCACCTCCTGACCCTTTGAAGGCGAAAGGGAAAGTGGTTTCTCCTGGCTAGCGCCACCACGAGGGCCACCGGTGAGAAGACATTGGCCACCGAAGCATCTAAAAGTAAAAGGATGTCAGAAAGAGCATCGATGCGTCAAAGAAGTTATGTTACCCGCAAGCTCTGAGGTACCTGCTCGTTCGGGTGTCATGACGTTGAGCGTCTTTCCCGGGTGAGCTGGGGAGGTCGCAGTCACGCTCCCCACTCCGTTCCCCGGCGGCCTTCAAGTTCTGCTAGTGGAGGAGGAAGCTTTCCCCCTCCACCAGTTCCGAAGCTAGTGGCGGTGTCGTCCTCTGCCGTGTCACGTTGCCTCTTGCTAGTACCCAAGGAAGAAGTACCCCTGCACCAACATTCGGTCATCTTCCTCGGGGAAAAAGGAGGCACAAAGTGCAAGGAAGAAGCAAAGAAGAGACTTACTCCTGGGTACGCTTGTTGCCCAGTGACGGAGGAATGTCCACTGACGCTGCGAAAGAGGCTTGGGGGCTCGATGGCAGCTCACCCAAGGCAGCAGGCGGCTCCATCACGGGCGACAAGCGGCGGATAGAAGCTGTCGGGCGGGGGGCTCGAACGAAAACTGCGGTGTTCGCTCCCGCGTCCACTTGCTCGTCTGCGCTCCCCACCACCACAACTGGTGGGGATTGGCTGCTGGCTCCCGGGTCTGGAGCAGCAGCGATTTGATACGTCTCAAATGTTTCTATAATTTTTGATGTTCCATACTGATATTATACCAATTGTTACATGTTTTGCATCCACTTTATGTCACTTTTATACATTTTTGGGGACTAACCTATTAACAAGATGCCGGAGTGCCAGTTCCTGTTTTCTGCTGTTTTTTGTATTCTAGAAAAGCTAGTCAGGAAATATTCTCGGAATTGGACGAAAATTTACGGAGGGCCCTATTTTATCAGAAGACACCAGGAGCCAGAAGGAGCAACGAAGAGGAGCCAGAAGGAGCAACGAAGAGGAGCCAGGAGGGCCCCACACGCACCCAGGGCGTGGGTCCCCCCTGGCGCGCCCTGGGGTGGTATGGGCCCCTCGGGGCTCTCCAGCCGCCGCCCTTTCGCCTACTTATTCTCCCCGATGCAAAAACCCTAAACACCCGAGCCATTATCCACGAAAAGTTCTAGAGACGCCGCCGCCATCAACCCTAGCTCGGGAGGATCCAGAACCTCTTCCGGCACCCTGCCGGAGAGGGAATCATCACCGGAGGGCTCTACATCACCATGCCTGCCTCCGGAGTGATGCGTGAGTAGTTCATCCTTGGACTACGGGTCCATAGCAGTAGCTAGATGGTTGTCTCTCCACTTTGTGCCATCATGTTTAGATCTTGTGAGTTGCCTATCATGATCAAGATCATCTTATTGTAATGCTACATGTTGTGTTTGCTGGGATCCGATGAATATTGAATACTATGTCAAGTTGATTATCAATCTATCTTATATGTTATTTATGATCTTGCATGCTTTCTGTTACTAGTAGATGCGTTGGCCAAGTAGATGCTTGTAACTCCAAGAGGGAGTATTTATGCTACATAGTGGGTTCATGCCTCCGGTAATCTGGGAGCGTGACAGCAACTACTAAGATTGCGGATGTGCTGTTGCCACTAGGGATAACCTAACAATGCTATGTTCACGGTCATATGTACTTGTTTACTTTACGCACATTACTTAATGCGATTATCCGTTGCTTGCAACTTAATACCAACGGTGGACTCGGATGACAACCTGGCGCTGGATTATTAGTCATAGATGCTGTTGGATAACGGTCTATGTATTTTGTCGTAATGCCCAATTAAATATCATAGTAATCATGATGTCATATATATGCATTGTCATGCGCTCAATATTTTGTCAATTGCCCAGCTGTAATTTGTTCACCCAGCATGTTAGTTATCTTTTATGGAGAGACACCACTAGTGAACTGTGGACCCCGTCCATTCTTTTACACTGATTAAACACAAACTGTAAACATTGTTCCTTTCATTTTCTGCAATTAAATACTGCTTTCCACACCATACGTTTAATCCTTTGTTTTCAGCAAGCCAGTGAGATTGACAACCTCACTGTTTCATTGGGGCAAAGTAGTTTGATTGTGTTGTGTGCATATTCCACGTCAGAGCCGGATTCCCTGTTGTTGCGCCGCATCATATTTCGCCGTTGACAACCTTCTGAAGTGCTACTGCTCCTACTGGTTCGATTAAACCTTGGTTTCATATTGAGGGAAAAACTTGCTGCTGGACTGCATCATACCTTCCTCTTGGGGTCTCCAACGAACGTGTGTTTCATGCCATCAAGCTCTTTTTCTGGCGCCGTTGCCGGGGAGTCTCACGTTTCCAATCTCATTACTTTGTTATTGTCTTGCTGAGTTATTAGTCTAGCTTTTTACTTGCTATCAATGGTTACTTTCCTTGAAACTAGTCCTATGGCTGAAAACAACATGAGAGAGCTTTATGAAATTTATCTTGAGTTGGGACATGAGGTGTTTGAAGAGAAAATTGAAAGGCCTATGGAACTTTATTTGCATAACAATCATGATAGTAGCAATGTTATTAGCATACATTCTTTGAACACCATTATTGCTAATGCCATGGAAAGCTCTAAGTTTGGGGAAGCTGGTTTTGATGAAAATATTATTCTTAGTCCCCTAGCTTTGGAGGAGGAAATTCGATTTGATGATATTTTGCCTCTAATTTATGATGATTATAATGATGGATGTGCTAGTTTTACTCCCACTATTACTAATGAAATTTATTATGCTTGTGTGGAGAGTAATGATACTTTTATGCATGTGGATCATGATAAGAATGCTTTATGTGATAGCTATATTGTTGAGTCTATTCATGATGCTACTGAAAATTATTTTGAGAGAGGAAAATATGTTATAGAAATCTTCATGTTATTAAATTTCCTCCCTTTGTGATGAAATTTTGAGCTTTCTCTTGTGTTGCTTTTATATGATGGTTTCGTTAAAACCTACTGGTCATTATGTGAGAGGGAGACACGGTTTCATATATCTCAGTAATATTAAGTCTCCTCTCTTTATGTTGAAAGTTTTGAAGCTGCACTTGTTTTGGTTTCCTACGCTAGTCTCTTTGTGCTACATTGATTTGTTTTCTTACAAGGCTCCTATGCGTAGGAAGAGTGTTAGATTTAAACATGTCTTATTTGTGCTTGTTGATGCTCTCTTTTATGTTTCAACTCTCATCTTTATGGGAGCATCATAAAAATCATTATGCCTAGCTAAAAGGCGTTAAAGAAAGGCGCTTATGAGAGGCAACCCATTGTTTTTATTTTCTGTAATTTATCTTTATTTGAGTCAAGGAGCTTCTTTACTTCTGTAACAACTCCTTTGTATCTTTACTTTCTTGCATTGTTGTGACAAGAGTGACCTCTAATGTTAAGATGATGCTAAATTTTGATTGCTGCGCAGAAACAGATTTTTGCTGTTCACTGTACGAAATTCCTAAAATCACCAGATTGTTAATTAAATCTCAAATTTTTTGTGTGTAATCTTTATGAATGTCTGAATCTTTCGTTTGTTCAAAGTTTTTCTATCTGAGCGTCGTAAGTGCCTCGAAAAAATTCGTCTTTGCAGATTGTTCTGTTTTAGACAGATTATGCCTTTTTATTTTGAATTCTCTCTTTTACTAGTGTTGAGTGAAATTCTTTTTTGGGTGAAAGAGTTTCACATAACATCAGTGGCAGTAGCTAATGTTTAATGTAACAAGTCATATTGCGTCTTTATAGAACATGTGAATTTTTGATTATGCACTAACCCTCTAATGAGATTTACTTTGAGTTTGGTGTGACGGAAGTTTTCAAGGGTCAAGAGAGAAGGATGATATAATAGAATCAAGAAGAGTGAAGAGCTTAAGCTTGGGGGAGGCTCCCTTGGATCTCCCAGCATATTTCAAGAAGACTCAAGCGTTTAAGCTTGGGGATGCCCAATGCATCCCGTTCTTCTCGGCAAAAATTATCAGGTCATCTCTAGTGAAACTATATTTTTATTCTTTCACATCATATGTGCTTTTCTTGGAGCGTCTGTGTGCTTTTATTTTCAGTACTTTTATTTTCAATAAAGCTTGATTGGAACCTAGCATTCTTGATTGGGAGAGAGACACGCTCCGCTTTTTCATGGGAATACTCTTATTCTTCACTTATATTTGTTGAGTATTCATATCTAGCGCTGTTAAGCTTTTAGCTCTTGTTTTCATTCATCACTTGTCAGAGTTCTCCAGCCGCCAGAAGGAGCAACAAAGAGGAGCCAGGAGGGCCCCACACGCACCCAGGGCGCGGGTCCCCCTGGCGCGCCCTGGGTGGTGTGGGCCCCTCAGGGCTCTCCAGCCGCCGCCCTTTCGCCTACTTATTCCCCTCGATGCAAAAACCCTAAACACCAAGCCATTATCCACGAAAAGTTCCAGAGACGCCGCCGCCGTCAACCCTAGCTCGGGAGGGTCCAGAACCTCTTTTCGGCACCCTGCCGGAGAGGGGAATCATCACGGAGGGCTCTACATCACCATGCCTGCTTCCGGAGTGATGCGTGAGTTGTTCATCCTTGGACTACGGGTCCATAGCAGTAGCTAGATGGTTGTCTCTCCACTTTGTGCCATCATGTTTAGATCTTGTGAGCTGCCTATCATGATCAAGATCATTTTATTGTAATACTACATGTTGTGTTTGCTGGATTCAATGAAGATTGAATACTATGTCAAGTTGATTATCAATCTATGCCCTATGTTATTTATGATCTTGCATGCTTTCCGTTACTAGTAGATGCTTTGGCCAAGTAGATGCTTGTAACTCCAAGAGGGAGTATTTATGCTAGATAGTGGGTTCATGCCTCCGGTAATCTGGGAGAGTGACAGCAACTACTAAGATTGCGGATGTGCTGTTGCCACTAGGGATAACCTAACAATGCTATGTCAACTGTCGTGGGTTTGTCACGTCAGGTGTCATAGATGACTTCGTAGGTGTGGGATTATGCGAGTCAAGCATCTCCGAGCTTGGGATCGCAGGAACAAAGATCAACACAGATTTACCCAGGTTCGGCCCCCTCAATGTGAGGTAAAAGACCTACTTCCTGCCTACCCTAGATTGGTATTGATATGATAATCGAGGTGTTACAATGGAGGCGATCCGATCTGGTACTCGCCGTATGAGCTAGGGTTTAGGGCTTGATAGCTTGACCCGCTCTAAGTCCTGCGAGTCCTCTTTATATACACAGAGGCTCGCTAGGTTACAAAAGGAAACTTCCCCATAAGGAATACATCCACAGAGGCCTACTCGGAGACTACTTGGTCTTCACGTCCTCCGGGATATGTCTTCTAGATCTTTCCCCTTATGGCGGTTCAATATTGGGCTTGCTCCCAAGTGGGCCTTTGTCCGTGCGAGTAAGTTAAGTCGCACTGGGCCGCGGGTTAATCCAGAAAGTATTCCCCCGACATTAGCCCCCAAGCGTGGCCTGAACTTCATAGTATTTCTTGATCTTGAATGTTTAGGCCGCGCTTTTCCTTGTTTCGCGACTTATAATTGTGCAGTTGGCCTTGACTCGCACCTGGAAGATCATCTGACTTCGTGAGCTTCTTTGTTAGAGTATCCTGATAGCTTCAGAACTTGATGACGATCATCTTCAAATTTTTGATGATAATATGATGTAGCCCCCAAGGATTGAGAGGATGTATGTGGTAATCATCTCAATTCTTCTCAGAGAACTCTGAAGGTCATCACCTGTAACTTGATATCATGAATAAAACAATTGTTAAGTTACAAGTAATTGTAATTGGTGTTGCCGTACTATAAGCAGTACATCGACCTCTAGTTAGGCCATCTGAATCCTTAAGTGGGCACTCGCGCGACTCAGTATTTCCTAGGAACATGTGTGTTCAGGGTCGAGAGCGGCCATGATAGGCAATCAAGCTCGATTGACGCCACACCCCAGTACTTTGGCCACATAATGCGAGTAGCAATCCAACTTAAGGTAAATTTGATAATTGCCAATAAATCGGCTGTTTCAGGGTAACAAAGACCCCAAGAAACATAATGATATTGCCATGATAGGCTAAGCTATGATAAGCTTTGATTATGATGACACATAAGGTCGCGCCTAGGTGGCAACCGAGTGTTATACATAGGGTTGGATCGCGCGTAGGTGGCGATCCATGGTGATACATGGGGTCGGTCGCGCCTAGGTGGCGACCAGAGATGATACAAAGTTTACGGCCGCGCCTAGGTGGCAGCCGGTTTCTGATACAAGGGTCGATCGCGCCTGGGTGGCGATCAGATGTTGCATAGGTCGCGCCTAGGTGGCGACCAAAGTTGAAGTTCTAGCCCTGAGTGGCTGTGATGATACTCAGCTATAAAGCTGGAAAGGATGATGCTTGGCTCTGATTAGCCTTTTCTTATGTATAGTACGGTCGCAGGTGTGCGACGTTCCAAGGGCGAGGTGCCTCGAGACGATCCTCGAAATCATGGCGTTCGCTGCTTTCTTCCCTTACATCCAGCAGGTAGTACGACCCATTGTTTAGCTTCTTGCTGATGATGTAGGGTCCTTCCCATGGAGAGGACAGCTTATGCATTCCCTTGTGATCTTGTTTAAGTCGCAGTACTAGGTCGCCTTCTTGAAAGGTGCGGGTTTTGATGCGTCTGGCATGATAGCGTCGCAAGTCTTGTTGATATACTGCTGACCTTGATGCTGCCAAGTCTCTAACCTCTTCTAATGTGTCCACCGAGTCTTGCCGAGCTATCTCATTATCTGTCTCGATGTAAGCCGCAACTCTTGGTGAATCATGTATGATATCGCTGGGCATGACTGCTTCTGCTCCATAGACCATGAAATATGGTGTAAATCCTGTGGATCTGTTAGGGGTTGTTCTTAAGCTCCACAGTACTGCTGGCAGTTCTTCCACCCAACATCCTGGAGATGCTTCGACCTTTTCAATAAGGCGCGGCTTAATTCCATGGAGAATTTCCTGGTTAGCTCGCTCAGCTTGTCCATTGCTCTGCGGGTGTGCTACTGACGTGAGGTCCAATCTTATCCCATTGTCTGCGCAAAATATCTGTGTAGCCCCTTCAGAGGTGTTGCTCCCATTGTCTGTAATGATACTATGGGGGTAACCGAAGCGGAATATGACCTTCTTCAAGAACTTGACTGCTGTTTCAGCCTCGCAATCTCCCACAGGTTCTGCTTCTATCCACTTTGTGAATTTGTCCACCATGACTAGAGGTGAGTTTTTCCGTTTGAAGACCGTCTGAAGGCCCTACCATGTCAAAACCCCATACGGCAAAAGGCCATGTGATGGGTATTGTGCGAAGTGCTTGGCTGGCATATGATCTTGCCTAGCGTATCTTTGACATCCATCGCACACTCTGACAATTTGCTCTGCATCTGCTAATGCTGTTAACCAGAAGAATCCATGTCGGAACGCCTTTGCCACCAAAGATCTTGACGAAGCATGATGGCCACAATCGCCTGAATGAATTTCGTGCAAGATTTTTCGTCCCTCTTCTGGTGAGACACATCTTTGGAATGCTCCTGACACGCTGCGCTTGTATAATTCGTTGTTGATGATTGTATAGGCCTTTGATCGTCGTATGATTTTGCGCGCCTCAATTTCATCGTCGGCAGCACTCCGCGACTTAAATATGCCATGTATGGCTCTGTCCATCCTGGCTGTTCATGCAGGGCTGCGACTAAAGTTGAATCATCCTCTGGCTCTGCAATGTCAATCTCTGCTGGAGGTTTGACTGATGGATTGTGCAGTTCATCCAGGAAAACATTGGGTGGGACTGACTGTCTGTTGGATCCAAGCCGAGACAGGGCATCTGCAGCTTCATTTTGTCTCCGATCAATATGTTCAACTTGGTATCCAGTGAAATGTCCAGCAATTCTGTCCACCTCTCTTCTATATGCAGCCATGTTCGCATCCTTGCTGTCCCACGTTCCGGAGACCTGCTGTGCCACCAAGTCTGAATCGCCAAAACAGCGTATGCGACTGATGTTCATCTCCTTTGCTATACGTAGACCATGAAGCAGTGCCTCGTACTCCGCCACGTTATTTGTGCAGTTGAAGTGTATCTGTACACATACCGCAGCTTGTCTCCCTTGGGAGATGTTAGAACAACTCCAGCCCCCGAGCCTTGCAACTGTCTTGACCCATCAAAATGCATGGTCCAGTATTTGGTTTCTGCCATGCTAGGAGCGACTTGGATTTCTGTCCAATCGTTAATAAAATCTGCAAGGGCTTGCGACTTAATTGATGTGCGCGGCTCGTAGCTGATGTGATGTGGTCCCAACTCGATCGCCCACTTAGCGACTCTTCCAGTAGCTTCTCGATTACGAATGATATCTGCCAATGGTGCTGAACTAACCACAGTTATTGGATGCTCTTGGAAGTAGTGCTTCAGCTTGCGACTCGCCATGAACACTCCAAACACCAACTTCTGCCACTGTGGGTAACGCTGTTTGGAAGCTGTGAGGACTTCGCTCACGTAGTATACTGGTCTCTGGACAGGGTATTCCTTTCCTGTTTCTTGTCTCTCCACAACCATGACAGCGCTCACAGCGCGGGAATTTGCCGCTATGTATAGTAGCATTGGCTCTTTATCTTTGGAGCCGCCAGAACTGGAGCATTTGTCAATTGATGTTTCAAGGCTGTCAGAGCTTCGTCGCCTCTGCGTCCCAAACGAAGGTGTCTGATTTTTTCAACAGTCTGTACAAAGGTAGTGCTTTCTCTCCCAATCTTGATATAAAGCGACTCAAAGCTGCTACGCAACCAGTAAGTCGCTGCACATCTTTTATCTTTTCTGGCTTTTGGAGATCCATCACGGCCTTTATCTTGTCAGGATTGGCCTCAATGCCTCTTTCTGATACTATGAATCCCAATAGCTTTCCTGCTGGTACTCCAAAGACGCACTTTGTGGGGTTGAGCTTCATGTTGTATTTTCTGAGATTTGTGAATGTCTCTGCCAGATCACCAATAAGATCCTGGCTAACTTGCGACTTAATCACAATATCATCCACGTAGGCGTGAACGTTGCGACCTATTTGCTCATGTAGGCAATTCTGAATGCATCTTTGGTAAGTCGCACCTGCGTTCTTCAACCCAAAGGGCATGCTGACATAACAAAAAGCTCCGAAGGGTGTGATGAAGGACGTCTTTTCTTGGTCCTCCCTCTTCATCTTGATTTGATGGTAGCCTGAATAGGCGTCCAAAAAGCATAACAGCTCGCACCCAGCAGTTGAATCAATTACTTGGTCGATTCGGCAAAGCAAATGGATCCTTTGGACAAGCTTTGTTAAGACTGGTGTAATCAACGCACATTCGCCACGTACCGTTCTTTTTCATAACCAATACTGGGTTTGCCACCCATTCCGGATGGTATACCTCGTGATGAATCCTGCAGCCAGCAAGCGAGCTATTTCCTCTCCTATTGCCTTTCTCCTGTCATCATGGAAACGCCGTAGTGGCTGCTTCACTGGTTTAGCCGCAGGGTTCACTTTGAGGCTATGTTCTGCTAATTCTCTTGGTACCCCTGGCATATCTGACGGCTTCCATGCGAAGATGTCTTATTTTCCTGGAGAAAAGCGACGAGGGCCTTCTCCTGCTCTTCTTCCATGTGTGCTCCAATGCTGGTTTGCTTGGATGAGTCGCCAGGAACAAGATTTATCTGCTTAGTGTCCTGGGCCGCTTTGAATTTCATTGGTGGCTCGGCAGATGGCGTGGTAACCACACTCATGTCGTTTGGGTCCACCTGCGACTTATAACCTTTTAGCTCTTCCGCGGCACAGGCGGATTCTGCGAAGGCCGCATCTCCTTTTCACATTCTATTGCTTTTTCTCTATCTCCGTACACTGTGATGACCCCTTTTGGTCCTGGTATCTTCAACTGTAGGTACACGTAGCATGGCCTGGCCATAAACTTAGCAAAGGCCGTTCTTCCAAACAAGGCGTGATATGGAATTTTACCACTTCGAAGCTTAGGAATTCACTTCTAAAGTTCTCTTCTGTTCCAAAAGTTACCCCTAGGGTTATTTTCCCCACTGGCCGTGCGGACCTTCCTGGGACAATGCCGTGAAATACTGTTGACGTGGGCTGCAGGCTGGAATCCTTGAGTCCTAGACGCTGGAAAGTATCGTAGTACAAGATATTAATGCTGCTTCCTCCATCCATAAGCACTTTGGTCAGCTTGTATCCTGCAACGTACGGTGCCACAACCAGTGCCAACTTGCCAGGTTCCCGTACTTGTGGCGGGTGGTCGTCGCGACTCCAGGTTACGCGTATTCTGACCACCTTAACCAATTGGGTGTTGCTGGTATCACGGCGTTCACCTGCTGACTTCTCGGCTCAATTTCTCTTCCTTTTGGAGGTATCGATAACTATTGTGTGATACTGCCCCGTCTGCCTGGGGTTACTCGCGCCGTGCTGCCCAATATTTGTGTTATGAGCCGCACTAGGGTTTCCTTCATGGGAATTCCCCCCGTTGTGTTGGCTCTCTTCTTTCCACTTTTTGTAATATGGCATTGCGCCTTGGTATGGTCCGCTGGCCGTCCATCACCTGTCGCATGAAGGTCGCATGGCCGGTTGAAAACTTCTTGCATATTGATTGGACGGGAGCCGTATCCTCGACCCCTTCCACGCTGGCCTCTGAATCCTCCACGCGCATTGGCGACGAGCCCTGAGTGACCATCTTCTTTTGCGTTTGTTTTGACTCGTGTTGTTGTGGCTCGTTTGCTGCTGCTGGGGCTTGTTGGAGTTTTTCTTTCCTTTGCAGCAACCTCCTCTTCTTCTCCGTCTGACGCGTCTCTGGTTTTATCTGAGCTGGCATATTTGTTAGCCGCAGCCATCACCTCGCTGAGGCTCTTGACTTTATCCTTCATGCGACCCAGCTTATGAATCAGCGGCTCAAACTTGCAGTTTTTCTCCATCACCAGGACGGCTGAGCTTGGTGGTATATTATCTGAGGAGTGTATTATTTCTGCCACCCTTTTCATCCAATGGCGACTTGACTCGCCTTCCTTCTGGACACAACGCTCTAATCTTCTATATTGCAGAGTCGTTGCAAGTTCCTTGGAAGTTCTTAACGAAGGCATCCTTCAGTTCCTCCCAAGTATTTATAGAGTTGGGAGGCAAATTTTGCAGCCATATGTGCGCTGCACCTTCTAGCATCATGTTTAGGTAGCGTGCGCAGATCTCTTCGATGCGTTTAGGATGCTCATGCCCATCTCGTAATTGTTGAGCCAAGTGGTTGGATCCATGCTGGCGTTGTAGTTTGCCACCTTGCGTGGCCCTTTGAAATCTTCAGGAAAAGGTTCCGATCTGATCCTTCAGTGAAACACGCCGGTCCCTTGAGTCGCGAGGACAGGGCTGTGGGCGGCCTGCGGGGTTATCTGCGGGCCGCTTTTGCATCATGGCGTATTCGCCTGCGCTTCTGCGACTTGCTCCTGCTGCCTCTGTGCGACTCCTGACACGTCTCTGGTGGCCTGCTTGGACGCTTCTTTCTGCTGCAATCCTGTGATTGGCTGGTACGAGGGGCAGCTGTGCTTCGGCTTCCGCCCTATTGGCTTGTTGCAGGACTGCCGTACTTAGCATCTGAATCGCGCGCCGCGCCTCAGCATTGACCGGGTCATCGCCTGTTGGTACCATCTGAGTCAAGATATTAGCCGCAGCATACATATTATCGACAGGGTTCTGGTAATGGCCCTGCGGGGTGTGAAACCTCCTTGGTTGTTGCTGGGTCTCTTGATTTGTTGGTACCCTTCCTTCCGCAGTCGTCTGGATTCCCATTCCCGCGGGAGTGAGCGGGATTTCCACTGTTGGTTGAGTCGCGTGCAGCTGTGTTTGCGGGTCAACCTGCCGTTGAGTCGCAGCCAGCGCGGCTACTCTCTGCCGCTCCTGTTGGATTCCTTGGTTTATCTGATCGAGCCTGCGGCGCTCTTCTTCCATCCTTCGAACCTCATACAGGAGCTCGGCCCTGGCGGCCTCAATTTCTGTTGCACGGAGGGCGGCGTTCGTGGCTGACACAGGGACAAGAAGTGGGTTGCTTGGGGGTGCCGATGCCTCGGTTTCTCCAGCAGTTCCTGATGCGCCTGCTCCTCCGGCCATGTAAACCGCGACTTGCGCCATCTCTTGATCTGGTGATGTGATTTCTGGTGGGTAACCCCAGCAACTTTCTTCAAAGGCAGGTATGATGGACCCAAACTCTTGCGAGTCCATGCTTTCCACGGATTCTTCCCCATCATCGGCGACTTCTTCTACTGAATCGCCTTCTTGGACCGATCTAACGGACCTGCCACCGATGAAGCCGACGAAGACGTTGATGGATCCGAACGGGATGACGTGGCCGGTCTCCAAATAATCTGCTTCCGGCCCCAGCTTGAATCGTCGATGAGGGGTGTGCCATTGACCGTGATGATACGGCCAACAACAAGATCTTCAGCTCCCTTCATGGATCCTGCGCGGAACGTGACGCTCTTGACCGCAGGCCCCACGGTGGGCGCCAACTGTCGTGGGTTTGTCACGTCAGGTGTCATAGATGACTTCGTAGGTGTGGGATTACGCGAGTCAAGCATCTCCGAGCTTGGGATCGCAGGAACAAAGATCAACACAGATTTACCCAGGTTCGGCCCCCTCAATGTGAGGTAAAAGACCTACTTCCTGCCTACCCTAGATTGGTATTGATATGATAATCGAGGTGTTACAATGGAGGCGATCCGATCTGGTACTCGCCGTATGAGCTAGGGTTTAGGGCTTGATAGCTTGACCCGCTCTAAGTCCTGCGAGTCCTCTTTATATACACAGAGGCTCGCTAGGTTACAAAAGGAAACTTCCCCATAAGGAATACGTCCACAGAGGCCTACTCGGAGACTACTTGGTCTTCACGTCCTCCGGGATATGTCTTCTAGATCTTTCCCCTTATGGCGGTTCAATATTGGGCTTGCTCCCAAGTGGGCCTTTGTCCGTGCGAGTAAGTTAAGTCGCACTGGGTCGCGGGTTCATCCAGAAAGTATTCTCCCGACATCCACGGTCATATGTACTTGTTAACTTTACGCACATTACTTAATGTGATTATCCGTTGCTTGGAACTTAATACCAACGGGGGACTCGGATGACAACCTGGCGGTGGATTATTAGTCATAGATGCTGTTGGATAACGGTCTATGTATTTTGTCGTAATGCCCAATTAAATATCATAGTAATCATCATGTCATATATATGCATTGTCATGCGCTCAATATTTTGTCTATTGCCCAGCTGTAATTTGTTCACCCAGCCTGTTAGTTATCTTTTATGGAGAGACACCACTAGTGAACTGTGGACCCCGGTCCATTCTTTTACACTGATTAAACCACAAACTGCAAACATTGTTCCTTTTCATTTTCTGCAATTAAATACTGCTTTCCACACCATATGTTTAATCCTTTGTTTTCAGCAAGCCGGTGAGATTGACAACCTCACTGTTTCGTTGGGGCAAAGTAGTTTTATTGTGTTGTGTGCAGATTCCATGTCAGCGCCGGATTCCCTGGTGTTGCGCCGCATCATATTTCGCCGTTGACAACCTTCTGAAGTGTTTCTGCTCCTACTGGTTCGATTAAACCTTGGTTTCATATTGAGGGAAAACTTGCTGCTGGACTGCATCATACCTTCCGCTTGGGGTCTCCCAACGAACGTGTGTTTCACGCCATCACGATCCTGGGAGCAGAATGCGGGGAAGGGGCAACTTTCAACTCCTCCTCGTCCTCGTCTTCGTTGTCGTCTTCATCGTCATCACCACTGGCAACCTTGTCGTCGCCAGCGTCTTCACCAACCTTCTTGGCGCCGGACCCGTCTCCGTCGCCATCCTTGTCATCGTCAGAGCCAGAGAATTCCTCCTCGGATTCCTCCTTGCTCTCATCGTTGGATTCACAGTACTCTCCCTCTTCGGGGCTGGAGGGTGCCTTGGCCTTGCGGGTCTTCACCGCGGGAGGTTTGGGCCCATGGTCAGCTCGGCCTACAATACCAAAGGCGTTGCAAACTGGCATCAACGCCAGGATCTCGTTCTTCTCTGGGTCATCACACAGAGGCAGAAACCCTTTGGGCAGCTGATACTTGGCTCCTGGAGTGAAGATCCCGTACACATTATCCCGGACAAGGACATTCTCCATGTCGGGGCACCTCAGGCGAGATGGATCTTTGGGGCCCTGGAAATTCCAGGCTGGATGTGGCCGCTTCTACAGCGGTACCAAGCGGTGACGGAGGAAATGGGCAACAATGGCGGCCCTGGTGACTCCTTGCTCACGAAGGAGTTTGAAGCATTCCACGACCGCTGAGAACTTTTCGTCTTGCAAGCTGGGCTCGTCCAAGTGTCCATATTCACTGGGCGCTCCACCGGCTCTTCGAGATGGGTATCGGCTTCCGGTACCCTGACCAGGAACCAGTTCTCCCTCATTCGTCCCACTTGGATTTCGTCTCCATGAGGGGATAGGCCAGCTTGATCTTTGGGCGGAAACAGAACGTGACGCCGCCCCCCATCCAGCCTTCGCTCAAAATGCGGGGGTAGAAGAAATGGCGAAACAGCGCCACGGAGGACATCACTCCGACGAATGCCTCGCAGGCGTAAGCGAAGACCGCCAAGTTGAGAATGGCGCCTGGTGTCAGATGCAAGAGCTTCAGCTCGTATGCACGCAAGATCTCCATGAAGAAGTCCGAGAAAGGGGGAACGAGCCCCATCAGCATGAAGCTGTCGAAGATGGGGATCTGCGTGGACGTCCTGGTCGCTGACGGCGGAAGACCTCCGATGCCTTCCTAACTGGGGCGCCATCGGATTCCATCGCCCCTAGGTACGTGCTCCGTCTTCCGCATCATCTCCACATCGTCGGCGTAAGAGCTGGGGAACAAGGTCGTCTGCTTCCGGAGTTCGGCCTGCTTGGCATTGCGCGCCGATCTCCGCCGCACCCTCTTGGTTTTGGGAGACAGCGGTCTCTCGATGGGCGGGCCCCCGTGCTTTTCTTCTTCCAGGCGGAAGACTTTAGCCGAGCCATGGGAGCAGAAGGAAAGTTGTTGCAATGGCAGGAGGAGGAGCGGTGCGGAGCAAGGAAGACGAAGGCGGAGGCGGCGATTTGGGGATTTCGGCTAATCTGGAGAAGTAACGGCTACAGCGGAAGCTAGCCGTGGCTTATAAGGCATCCCCGCACGTCGTGTTGCGGCCCCATTACTCCGACGGACTTGGGGATCGAGGGGGCACGCCGTTTCCTGCGCGTTTCGCCCGTTGGATTCCAAGATAAGCACGGAGTCCGCACGAATCACAACGTTCACCGCGACTCAGTTAAGAGGACCCAGGGGCTTGTCTCTACCTCGCCTCGGCGAGTCCCCGACAGAACCAAGAAGACCAGATGCCCGGGACCCACTTTGACATGTTTTAGGTCATAGTCCTGGCAGCTGGAGCAAAAGCCCCCGGGACCATGCCCGGGGGCTACTGTCGCAGCAGTGGAACTTAGGGTTCCCCTAGTGCTGCCAAAGTGGGTCCACTCCCTGTGGGCCCAAGATGAAGATGGACAAGGCCAGGAACCAAGTCAAGTTGGCAGGTTCACCTTTAAACCCCGCGAAGGCCAAGCAAGACCTACACTGACAGAGGGCTCCGGTCCTGGGGGCCTGCCGGGTCCCCGAACCAAGGTAGAAGACACGGAGGACCCCGAGGGTCCGAGTTCCCGGCAGGAGGCTAGGGTCCCTCTCGGGTACCTCCTCGCACCACTGTGGATAAGCTCTCCACCTCATGCTAGAAGAACTCAGAAGACTTGGGAAGCAAGGCGAAGGTGGCGCGGGCCAGAGACATAGCCCGTTTTTGTGTCAGCCACTGTCCACCCCAAGGCAGACGCTCCCACCTTATCCCAAGGAGACGCTAGGCTGAAGAGAAGCCACGTCTCCTCCTAAACCCACCGAGGAGGGTCCTTCGCGCCGAATGACCCTTATGCCCCTCACGTGACCCTGTGGCAACCCCTTAAACTATAAAAGGATGACCAAGGCACGGAGAGAGGGAGGGGGAAGAGGAAGGAGGAGAAAGAAGGAGGAAAGGAGGAGAGAGAGTGGAAGAGAGGAACAAGTCCAACTAGAGCAAGACTAGACTATGGCTGTAAAGGTAGAGGGGAAGGTAATCTCCTCCAGGTCAGGATCTGTCCTTCTTCTACCTCCAGCCAAAACCCTTCCGGGTACCTCGCCCGGGAGGCTCCATTGTAAGCCACACTATGAAGAACCCATCAATCCAGATAGGCAGGAGTAGGGCTTTTAGCCTCCGGGCGGCCTAAACCTGGGTAGCTCCTTGTGTCCCTTTGGTTGCATGCTTTGATCGTGGAGAGGAGAGCTTGATCTAGACCTTGCCCACGAAGACGATTCTGAGCCTCCTTCGCGCCCCGTGCTGAACCTAAAAGGGGGTATCCTCTACTCCCGGTGTCCGTGCATCGAGACACGACATGTGGCGCGCCGGGTAGGGGGCGCAAGCGCTGGATTCGTCTACATCCGCCGCGACGGCAAGCTCGTCGTCATCAGCTTCGGAGTCAGCGTCAGGCTCCTCGTCTTCGGAAACAGGATCATCGTCAAGTTCTTCCTCTTCCAGCTCAAGGTCTACATCAATCTCTTTGTCCAGAACAAGAACTGCTTCTAGCCCCTCGTTTGTGATCGAGTCGGCACCAAGAATCGCCGACTCCTCAGGGCAAAGTGAGCAACCGCCTCAGCCACAAGCAAGAGTCGTGTCGGGATCTCGGGAGGTCTTTGGAGAGCAAGCGTGCCAGGCAACTCAGAAGGGCTGGGGGCTAGAGGAAGCTCTGGGCACAGCCCGTGCGCTTCTCTCTTTCCCTCCAGATCAGTGCAAGAGTGATCCCCGTGCGAAGGCATGGATCACAAGTTTGGAAAATCTGCTGGACTACGCTCTCCAATGCCACACTCCCACGAGTTCTTCCCCGACCATCGACCTCGATGCCGCTGTCCCCGTACCAGTGCCCCAAGAGGATGGACAACCTGAAGACCCTCATGGCAAATGGCCCATGGAACATGCTGAAGAAGGTGCTGGCCCGAGCTCCAACCCCAAGCGTCGTTCGCGGGAGGACATGGAAGGCCAGGCCAGCCAGCACCTTAAGACCTGCTACACGCCGTACCCGACAACCGTCTCCGACCTCTATCACCTAGAGCAAGAAGCTGGGGAGACGCTGCGCCACTACATCTGGAGGTTCCGGGGTGTCGTCGATCGCATCCTCCCAAAGTACCTCTGCGAGGCCTCCGTCATCGCTGCCTTCCACGTCAACGTCTGCACCCCAAAGATGCGTGAGAAGATGAGTATCCGCATTGTGGACACCCTGGAGGACCTGTGGAATGTGGCTGACCGATGTGCTAGGGTGGAGGAAGTCACTAACCTTCCGCCCCGCATGGTCCGCTGAGAACAAGCTATGCTATGTACCCAAAAGAGCTGTTTTGCCGCATGATGTACCCTGAAGTGACAAGTCATTGCTCAAGAACTCCCACGATGAGTAAAAGATAAGTTACCTTCAAACTTGTCTCCATCATACATGCTATCTACTTCTCGGGTAACAAAACACATGCGGAACTAGAAAGGCAAGACTCGACCGTCGTGCGAGCACTCAAGGGGTATCGACTCTCCTGGCGGTAGAAAGCGGTGCACAGACCTGATACACCCCGGGACGTGCGTGCCAACAAAGTGAGTGGCTTTTTGGGAATCGGTAGGCTCGCGGGTGCATGCCTGATCAGTCAGGGCCTCACGAGTAAGCTTACATCCCAGAAGGTCCCTCAAGGATATGGAGAAAAGTAAAAACATGCTGAGACAAGTAAAAATACCCGTGAAGTAGAGTAGCAAAGCAAGTTCTAGCCTATTAAAATAAGGCTTAAAGTTGGTACACGAGATCTGACTCAAAGTTTATTTGGGGCACGCAGTGCCCAAACATGGTGCAGGATAACTAGAGAGGTGGAAACTTCTTCGTGGCAAGTGCAGTCGCGGGAGTCCTCACTGCATGGAGAGAAGCCTGGGAAGGAGACGAGGTCGAGAAGTTCAGAAGGTGACGCCAGGGTTGGCCTCCCTGAGGGATGCCATGACGAAGGCCGCCGTCAGCTTGCTCGCCTCGTGCTTGTCGTTCACAAGCTGGGTGACCATCTTGTTCTTGAAGGACCGGATATCAGCAGCCATTTCCCTGATGAAGTCCACAATGAGAGGCATACTTTGACGCTGTGGTTCTAGCACCGGAGCCTCGATATTCAGGTTCAGCCACCTCACTCACGCCGTTGCCACCTCACTCGCGCCGTTGCCACCTCACAAGCAGCCTCAACCACAACGAAACCATCCTGGTTAAGACAGCAGAGTTCAGATAGCTCGGTGGATGCTTGGGAATTGGCCTGGGTCAGCTTCTGGTTGCTTTCTCTCAGTGTCACCAGCTCCTTGCCCAGCGCCTCCAAGGATTCCTTGAGCTCAAACATCTTCTGGCTGTCATTCTGGGCTTGCTGTTTCAAGGCTTGGGCAGACTCCTGCTCCTGGTGAAGGGCGTTCTTGATGTCCTCGATGGTTTGGACGGCCTCCTTCTCCTTGGACTGCCAGAGCTGGCTGTCTTTGTCTTTGGCTTCGAGCTCTACACGGTGGTGGTCCTCTGCCTCCTTTAGGCGCTTCTCAGTCTGCTGCTCTTGCTGGAGCTTCTGAAGTTCCAAGGCCTTCTCCTTCCCAGCTAGCTCTGCCTCTCGGGTTGCCAGATGCTGCTCTTTCGCCAAGATAGTATGTCCTTGGTGCGCACTTTCAGCCTTCCGGTCTGCATCTTTCTTCTCGAGGGACTGGTGCAAGCTAGTAATCTGGGTTGCCAGGCGGTTCAGCTTGTCCATTCCCTTCTGGATTAGATCCTCGATGCTCCCGATGGTCTCCACGATGGCGGCCTCGCAGTCGCACTGCTCCTTGTCCAGTTGAGATATCCCGCGGAGGATGGCATCCATCGCGTTGTCACCACTAATGGTGAACCCTGGAGTAGCTGTCGGGAGACCTCCCGGGGCAGGTGCATTTCTCGTGCGGTTGGCAGCCAGGCTCTTTTTGATCTTCATCAAGTCAGCCATCTCCTCGCTGGCGCCAGAGTCAGTGGAAAAGGCAGCAAAAGTTGTCAACACTGTCCCTGTCATCAAGGAGCTCTCCATCAAGTCAGGGCCTGGACCCGGAGCAGGATTCACGGTCTGCGTTCCAGCAGCACGTCACTCGGAATGCCTTTGGTCACCTCCTGAACCTCGAAGGCGAAAGGGAAAGCGGTTTCTCCTGGCTAGCGCCACCACGAGGGCCACCGGGTGAGAAGACATTAGCCACCGAAGCAACTAAAAGCAAAAGGATGTCAGAAGGAGCATCGATGCGTCAAGGAAGTTATGTTACCCGCAAGCTCTGAGGTACCTGCTTGTTCGGGCGTAGGACGTTGAGCGTCTTTCCCGGGTGAGCTGGGGAGGTCGCATTCACGCTCCCTACTCCGCTCCCCCGGCGGCCTTCAAGTTCTGCTAGTGGAGGAGGAAGCTTTCCCCCTCCACCAGTTCCGAAGTTAGTGGCGGTGTCGTCCTCTGCCGTGTCACGTCGCCTCTTGCTAGTACCCAAGGAAGAAGTACCCCTGCACCAACATTCGGTCATCTTCCTCGGGAAAAAAGGAGGCACAAAGCGCTAGGAGAAAAGGAGGAGAGAGGAAGAGAGGAACAAGTCAAACTGGAGCAAGACTAGACTAGGGCTGTAAAGGTAGAGGGGAAGGTGATCTCCTCCGGGTCAGGATCTGTCCTTCTTCTACCTCCAGCCAAAACCCTTCCGGGTACCTCGCCCGGGAGGCTCCATTATAAGCCACACTATGAAGAACCCATCAATCTAGAAAGGCAGGAGTAGGGCTTTTAGCTTCCGGGCGGCCTGAACCTGGGTAGCTCCTTGTGTCCCTTTGGTTGCACGCTTTGATCGCGGAGAGGAGAGCTTGATCTAGACCTCGCCCACGAAGACGATTCTCAGCCTCCTACGCGCCCCGTGCCAAACCTAAAAGGGGGTATCCTCTACTCCCGGTATCCGTGCATCGAGACACGACAGTACATGTCGAAGATCTCTTCAAAATCTGATGAAGAACACATCCACGGGGTATTCATCAGCATAGCCAAGGTTCTTTGGTACCTTTATCGGGTAAAGAGGGTATAATGGATTTGAGGAGTTGAGAAGAAGTTTCTCCACACGATGAATACCTTCATGGAGACTCCTCATATCTCCCCTTAGTAGTTTGGATAGTCTCAGCGGCAGGATCGGTTTAGCCAACTCATGAAACGAATGCCATTCGGAGACGCCTACATTGTCTTTAGCCCGTAACGGCTCTTTGGTCTTTGGCGCTGGTTGGCTGCTGGAGGCAAAGTCATTCTTCACTTTTCTTTTCCGTGCTTTATTACGCCTGTTCTCTGCCGCTGTGGGAGGGATGGTCCCTTTCTCAATCTCCAGCATGACCGCCTTGAGGAGTGTCTCCTGGCTGAAAGGCTTGTTGCCTTGTTGATCCTCGGTGAAGGGGCAGCTTCAGGTGTTCCTTGAGAATTGAACAGACGCTTAGAGCATTGAGGAGCCTGAAGATCATGATCGTGGTGTAGTCCTCCGTCATCATAATCATGATCCATCAAGTCATTGTGGTCATCATCCTCGCTTTGCCTTGGCTCGACAGGATCAACCACCGGGAGGGATGGAAAGGCTAGCCCTAGAAATGGAGTCTTGTTGGCTGGTGATAGCATGCCCCAGATGTACTGTACCGACTGTTCTTGATTCGCCGACCCTACCAGTGTTGGCTGTGGCGGGGTGCAGGTGATAGGAGGGTCCAAACGGGTTAGTGCCTTTGGCCATGTCATGGGATAACCCAAGCATCCATGGAGGGTTTTCTCGGAATTGGCACCCGTGGGTTGAATTGGAGGATAAACGTCATCATAACCCGAGAGCACCCGATCAATATGTACCCGGAACACATCAGGGGCCATAGGCAGGTTGTGCATCACGCGTTGATCTGGTCTCATGATGCTTGCTTTTGCCACATCCCGAAGCTCATTCTCCACACGCAATAGCAACGTGCATCCCACCTCGTTGGCCTATGAAAACATGCATGTTAAGGCATAAGAGAGGGCGCCAAGGATGAGGTATATACATAATTTGTTGAGACTTGTGACGCTTAATTACCGTGAGAGCTTCGAGCTCGGCCAATGGCGTTGGACCGCGGGCAGGCGTGGAAGAGATGATGGAGGGCCTGCTAAGATGCATGTTGGCTGGCGAAACCCCTTTAGCAACTTCATTGATGGCGGCCGGCGTCGCATCCTCCCTACCACAAGTAGGGTTGGCGGCTGGAACATCCATCGTAGGCTCCTGATTGTTGGAGTTGCTTGCGACAAAGCTGGGCATGTTAAACGGCCCTTGTTGCCCTTCTTCCATCCAAATCGTGATTGACTGCACCAGGCTAGGCATGATGGCAGTGAGCGACTGCGCCAGTTGTTGTTGGACTAACCCGGACACGGTTGCTTGCACCTCCTTATCTACAGCCGCCTTTATATCCATCAGCTCGAACTTCCTCCTCTCCTTTCGCAGCTCCTTGGCCTCAACAGGATAATAGTAAGGGTGTTTGTGATGCTTACCGGCGCCTACCACACAGCCCTTGTGCTGTTGTTCTGTCGCCGGCCTATCCTTCACCTGGTTGTATGCCCTGACAAAAGCAGTGTCCCAATACGGGGCCTTCGACGACGAACCCTCAGAGGTGGTTTGAGTAGATTGCGCCTTTTCTTCCGCCTGGAGAAGTAATGTGAACCATTTAGAAACGACGTGACTGCTATATAATTTAATGGACTTGATTAGAAGCATTTTAAACTGGTAAATTCCTTACCAGAATCTTCTTCTCAAGCTCTAAGACCTTTTTTCCCGTCTTGAGGTTCCCGGTTTCCTTATCATGCTTGTATCGGGCTCTGATCGTTCTGCATGCCAACGGGTCCGTGAACTTATCCCAGGGGTTCTCCTCATAAGGAGGGTGCTTGGCATCCTCTTCGTCGCATTTGGGCTGCTTTCCGGCATAGCCACGGGTTCCAAGAGTGAGGTCACCTATGTTCTTATCCCGCATTGTATTCCCCCACCCCCATTTGGCAATCGCTTCTGGGGTGTTCTCGGTGTCCTTGAAAGTAGTCCATGCGTCCGCCGAAATTTGGGGAAAGCGGCGGTGAACCTCCTCGAAACTGCAATCTTTATCAAGCATCTTCCTCAGCCTAAATTTCCAAGAGCCTAAGCCTTTGCTGATCTTGCCAAGGGTAGCTGTGTTTACTATGTTGTTCTTGATATCTAGGTTATTGTACGACGCCGGGAACTTGTACCGCTGATGGACCCTCTGAACGAGGAGCTTTTCCATAGGCTGTTTGTCTTTGTACCTTAGGTGCCCGTCATTGATCGAGCACATTTCTTGAGCAATGATGTCACAGGTGTTGCCAAAGCCCCTTGCATGATTCTCAGGCTCTATAGGTAAACCACTGGTGGGGTCCACCTCTGTGGTTTCTAGTCGGCCGGTTCCCACCAAGTTTTGGTGCCTTTCCTTCCGCTGACGCTTGGCGGCGGCGCTACCTGAGGTAGTACCATCTGTGCCGGCGCCGCCGGTGTTAGTGGTGGTGTTGTTCGTACCCTCATATCCATCATCCTCGCCGGTGTCAACAAGATCTTGCGAGAAATATTGCAGGTAGTGGTTCTCCAAGTCTTCTTCTTCAGAACCAGCATGAGGCCGAGAACCACCGGCTTCATCGTTGTCCACCATGTCTACACAAATTAGTAAATAGCACGGTATTAGTAACAAAACAAAATGAAAAAATTCGCCATGACCTTTGCTAAAAAGTCTAGCTATGGAGTGCGATAAATTTGCCGAAACGGAAGTGAATCAACATTTCGGCAAATTTCAGCAACTCACTAGAACAGAAATAATAAGAAAAAAAATCACCCACATCGACGTGCAACCAGAAAGTTGCACATACATCCATCCATCCATCCACAACATATACATTCACATTCCATCCATTCACATCCATCCACAACTAGAAAGTATACAATCTTGCAAATTAAAAAATTCACAATCATATATATATATTCATTTCTGTTAAAAAGTAGCAACTTTGGATCATTTTTAAAGTATCAAATGTCGATCCTATTTAATATTTACTTTCATGGATCTCTTGTACTAAGATAGTACTTCATGATAAACAACAGAAATAAGTTTTTGAATACATCTAGCACCTTGATTGGAGTTGTTTTCTAAGGCATGTTTAAGCAGTGACCACATTTTACTTAGCAAACAAATTCTGAAATTTTTTGGTCTCCAAATTTTTTCATCTACAATTTTTTTCCTAAAGCAGCACAATAAAGCAGTGACCACATTTGAATACATCTAGTGCCTGGCAGGAACTAGGAGCAAGTAAGCAGTGTGCATTTGAATACATCTATTTGAATACACATTTGAGTTGGGAATTTAAGCAAACACCTAGGGTGCAGGAGAGGGGATGGAGGAGAGGGAGAGATGGGCGGCACCTCTGGGAGGTAAGGGAGGGGCTGGGGTCGTCGATGGCGGTGTGTGGAGGTGCTCCTCGAGTGCGGACGGCAGGCAGACGTACGGGCGCGCCGGCGTCGAGCGCGTCATGGCTAGTGGTGATGGAGGCGAGAGAGAGATGGTCGGCGTCGAGCGCGTCGTGGCCAGTGGTGATGGAGCAGAGTGGGGATGGAGGAGAGGGAGAGAAGGGCGGCGTGGTCATCGGCGACGGCAAGCAGGGGCGGGCCAGTGGTCGTCGGCGACGGCGAGCGCACAGGGGCGGGAGAGCGCGCGCGCGGCCGGCCGGTCGGTTTTGCGAAATTTGTTGAAGGGTGGGGAGAGAGGAGTGGGGGCCCACATGTAAGTGAGCCAGATTTATCTGTGGCGCATCGTGGGACTTATCTGTGGCGCACGCCACGGTGCGCCACAGATAAGTTTGGGTCACTTACATGTGGGCCCAGCTGTGGTTATCTGTGGCGCACGGAGCTGTGCGCCACAGGTAAGTAACCGTGCGCCACAGATAACCTGGGGTTTTTTTTAGTATTTTTGAAAATAGACATGTTTTTCAAACTTTTCAAAAACAAACATATATTTAAATTGCACTACTGTTCACAATATATATTTGACAATATTGTTCACATACTTGAATTTTTATAATTTTTTGAATCGACACCGGATACAATTATTAAGAGGGATACAAAATGAGTTGATCGCGATATATAAGTGTGTAGTTATACAAATGAGGGATACAAAATAATAAGTGCTTCAACCGTCAATGTTTGGCAATCTTCTTTCCTTTTTGGTCGATGTTGAAAAATTTAGCCCAACATTATGACTTTTTCTTGTGTACGGTGGACCTGTTGACTTGGGTGGTACCGTGGTCCTGCTTCTTCTTGTGGTGTATGTTTCCTGATTGTTATCGTCATCTTCAATATTTGGGTCACCGTACTTGTCAAAGTCGTCTTCATTGCTGACTCCATCCATTCCGGCGATGTTCCTTTTGCCTCGCCTCACAACAACACGGCTAGGCCTGGATGGGTCGGTTATGAAGAAGCATTGTGTGCAGTGCTTGTAACACCCCGAATTTTGGCCTTTTTGCAATCTTTCCCAAAATGCATTATTTCATGATTTCATGTGCATTTGGGTTTAAACCTCCAGGAAATTCTTTTAAAATCTTGAACCTTTGCAAACATGATAAATCAAGTGGGATCTTGTGCTTTCCATTTTCCTCCCACTTGGTACTTGCATTTGTGAATTTATCTCTAGATAAATATTTAATTGGGAAATTCTTTTTCTTTTTTAAAAATTACCCTTTTTATTGACCTTACAAAGGAACCCCTATTTTTATGTCTCCAAAAATTCTGCAAAAATTAGGGAACCTTCCCTAGTTGATGTGGGTCACTTTTATAAAAAAATATGGGGCCATGACTTAGGAAAATTTCCCTCCATAATTCTTTTTTCCTTTCTGCCTGTTTTCTCAAAACATTTTTAAACCAATCCAAATTATTTTTCCTGGATGAATCCAGGGCATAGATAGACCCCACTTGATCCCTCCTACCTCAAGACAAAAGGGCATATCCATCTAACACCATCTACCCCTCCAAAACTTTAAAACCCTTTTTGACCAGTATTGTATTTCACAAAAACTAGTCGGACCAACTTTCAAATTTGAAGAAACTTTAGTCAGCAAAGTTAGAGGATTTTGAATTTGGCACACAGTGGTGAAAACCACACCTCATTTGGAGCATGGAGCTGAGAGAAACGTGTTGATGTCGCTGCTGGCGTGGACAGAACGGTGATCACCGCCGGCGAGGCCGTGCCCGACGGCGCCGCCACTTTGTGGTCATCGGCGTTCAGCGTCCCCGCGACCCTAACCAAGCCCAGCACATTCCCCTCCTCTCCCTGAACCTCTCCGTCACCACGCGTCGCCGGAGGAGAATCCAGCACGCGCTCGGGCCGCTAGCCGTCCAAACCCTGTGTCGCCGGGACCCTCCTGTCAGCGCCTCCTGTGCCAGCGCTCCCGCGACGCACCACCACCGTCGCCTCCACGCGGAGCTGACACCTCGCCGCGGCATTGATGAAGGCCGCCGTGCGGGAACGCTATAAGAACCCCCTCCCTCGACCTCCAGAGCACCTCATCCACCTCCCAGCCTCCCCACTGCCCTCCCCTGCTCCAATCAAAGCTCGACGAGCACCGCAACTCCGGCGACGATCTTGCCCTAGCCGTCACGGCCGTGGACAAATTCTTCGCCAAAGGGGCACCGTTCGTCGATTAACCCTACCAGTAGCCTCCCTAGATCATGGCGATGGCGATGCCGTGCTCGCCAGGGTGAATGGTGGCCGGAGTCGCCGCAACCATCCTCGACAGGACGCCGGAGCCGCTGTCGACGAATCTCTGCTCACCCCCGACCTCCCCAACAAGCGCAAGTTCACCGACGAGCTGCGTACTACCTTCCCGAGCCGCTCAGCACCCTCTCCCTCGCCTCCCCTGCCCCCTAGCCGCCGGGAAACCTCGCCGGTGAGTTCGCCGGTGCTTCGCCGGACCCCCTTCTGTTTTTCCCGCGCGGTGGAGAAGAAAATGTTTCGGTTATGAGTCACTGACCAGTGGGACCCACTGGTCAGATTTTTAATCATTTCCCTGAACCGTTTCCTGTTTTATTTTTCTATTAAAAAAGGCAGAATTTAAACCCAGATTCAAAATGCAATATCTCTCTGAAAAATAGTCAGAAAAATATGAAACTAATTTTGTTGGCTTTGTTTGAATTTTCTCCTTCCAATGGGACCAGAAAAGATTTATTTGGAATTATTTGTTTTGGCATTTATTTAAATACCCTAGGAGTGGGTTTTGATGCATTTTTGTCTTGTTCTTTTTGATTCGAACCTCTCCGACGGATTAGGAGTTACCTCTGAACCCGAAGGCAAGCCACCAACCCAATTTCAAACTTGGTCGAACTTAGGAAATATTTTGACTGTTGAATTAATATCTGTTGCACCTCGCATGTCATATCGCATTTTAAATTTCTGCACTACTTTATAGATGCTTATTCCGTGCAACACTCCCGTTCCCTAGACAATGGCCGGTGATACCGCCTCAGACGAAGGAATGGGGGAAATTATTACAACTGTGCGTCTCGCACTTGCGGGGCTTTGTTTGCTTCTTTCTTCTTCGCCGAGGTGAGGAGCGGACGAATGACGTCTTATGATCCTCGGAGTTGGGGGCATGCGCCAAAAGAGTTATTTGCCTTGTCCCTCCGTCAAATATGGTTGGCATAGACCACCCGGACTGCGACGCTTGGGAGCTGACTTTCCATTTGGTTCTTATTGCCGAGATTGCTGACACCACGTCGGGGTAACCCTCGAGTGGAATGGATGCCCTCTCATTTTTATGAGTGCTTTTCGGTTCATTCTTTTACGGTGACACCGGCCGGGTCTCCCGCCACCGTCATCCGTTTGAATCATTATGCTATTATTCTGTGAACACTAACCCCCGAGTGACACCGGCCGGGTCTCCCGCCACAGTCACCCGGGTATTATTATTGTTATATTGTTATCTATATATGCAAGTGATATATTCTGTGCTGCTATTGTTATGAGGTTACCTTGTGTTACTTTGTTAATGTTGATGTCTGTAATCAAATAAAATGACTAAGAAGATAATCACCTCCCTCGACTAGATTGAGTCACTTAGTGCCACTCACCAAACACCCAGCACAACCATGCGTCGTTCACATGGGCGGACCATAACTGAGTATTTTATCAGGCCTCCTTTGACGCCACCCTTTTGGCAAGTCTAGTCGGTTACCTTTGTGGTCGGGGCTAGTCTTGTGAAGGTTCCGGAGCTAGGCGTCGCTCATCTGTTGGGGACGCGCCGGATTCACTTCTTCATAAGGCGTAGAGCTATGTCGGTGGCTATACAGGGAGTGTCCGGGTAGGATAAACGGTTGTGGAAGTGTGGGTTTGTGCCGCCGCCATGATCGGTTCTTGTACTTCGGTACCGACGGTACAAGCCTATACTTCAGCGTGTGGATAAATGTTGCAACCTCTCGAGAGTGTAAATCTAGATTCTAGCCTTATCCCAGGTTACGGGACGATGTTTGGGTCAAGTCACACTATGAGTCAGTCCAGTCGAACTTGGAGAAATAACTAAGTTGAGACCAACGAACACAGGAGATTTTGGGAGTCAAGCCAGAGTTGGCTAAGGACTCGGATAGTTGTGAATTAAGCCAGAGTTGGCTAGAGGCTTGAATGCCTAGTTGTGATTATGAGTTGTCAAGTGAGAAACGTGATCTCACTTGATACCGAGAAAACACCCTACTAAGGTAAGTAGGTAAGTTATGTCCAACCGTTAAGCTTGGACTCATCCTCGCAACCGACCTCATGCCATGTTACTTTCTGAACCATGCCATGTCATATAGATAGACCTTGCTTGTTTTTGGGCTGATGTCTTGCGAGTACTTCAAGTACTTACCTGGCTTTTCATGTGGCCAGACCCTGCTGAACCAATCGCCGAGTACCCGCTCTATGAGAACTAGGAACCCGTGTCCCAGGCAGGACCCCTGTGGAATAAGGCCGCTATCGCCACGCTACTATCTTCGCTTCCGCTACGACTTCCGCTAGAGGCTTGATGTTAGAAAAATAATGTACATACTGTTGTGTGCGCCTGTTGCGCAAGAGCTGGAGTCTCACCCGTGTTGTAACCTTGTATTTGTGCAAACTCGAAGCCTGATGTGAGGACCCCGGATTAATTATCCGAGATACTCGTTATGTTTCCTGCAACAGTCCCATGATCAGTGTGCTGTTGCACATAACTTGAGTTGGTATCACAGAACACCCACAAATACCGAATAAATATACTTACGTGCTTGAAGTGATCAGCTTCAACAAGGTACTTGCAGCGGAATCACCAAATCAACGTGGAGCCCAAGTCATTCGCCTTAACCCTACAGGCAGCTGACTGGGAAGCGCCCTAGTTTGCAAAGACGTCAGTGGACTCCTTTTCTTCGAACTGCTCCTCTCTGAAATCTGGCTAAGACAACAGCCAGGGACGAAACCAATATGAGTACATTTGATTGTACTCGCAAACTACCCCAACAGGAACAAGCACTAGTTTTAATTTTTCAAAGACCTTTATTTTTAGGAAAAACCTCACTAGATCTTTATTTTAAAAAGAGAAGAGTAGATTTTTAATCCTGTTGAAGACAAAACATTTTGGAAAGTAGTTTTCTCGCTATCCTTGTTGAAAAAGGTTAGAAGTCCTTTTTAAATCTGTTCCTTGAAAAATACACCTTTGTTTGGAAAGGGGGTGAGAAATCTCTTTTAAAACTTTTTCCTTGAAAATCACCACCTCGTCTATCTCTCTAAAACCCTACCTTTTTCCGAACATAGCCCCCTTCAGGGCCATTCACCCTCCAGCAACCCTATACCACCCTTTCCGGTATAGTTGCATAAAACATTCGCCGATTCATTTTCTTTCCAAAACTCAGGACTTTGTAAAACTTGCACATGAGACCCAGCAGTTCGTTCCAACTGTCCATATCCGAGGACTCGGCTATTCGAATAGTTTTTTTCCCTCTGCAGAGGTAGCACGCTTTTCCCACATCCATCCGGTTTCCCGGCCATAGCCTCTCCTTTGCTCATGCTAGTATAGGATCCTACCGCTACGACACTTTCCATCCACACTCAAATCCTCAGAAACTAAGTGTGAGGACTCGTAGTTCTGCCCGGCGGACCCAAGGGAGCCCTTCAATCCTCTTTCTACAACACGTTCATACCGGCTTCCGGTAGACTTCACTTAAGAGGACCCAGGTCAGGGGGTAGGTCCTCAGACCATCCCCTCATGGAACGAGGTTATCCTCGTTGTTGAGGCATCCAGTACTAACATGAGCAAATTATATGACCACGCCCCGCCCCATATGGGGGTAAATGTGGTCGCACAGATTATTGGTTGTTCAGTAAGTACCAGGACACAATGTGCATTTTTCATAAACAACAACTTTTCTGTCTCAACACCGACGTCTCGGCATTTCATAACCCATCCAAGGGTTTTCAAAGGAGTTTTGTAAACACAAAGGATTTTCCCATCCTATAGTTTTATATCAACAACTGATATTTCTACATAAGGTGGCAAAATAGTTGTCATAAACCTCTAAAAAGGTTTTCACAATCATTTCCAATTTTCATAGCAAAATATTTTTAACCAAAACTTGGGTGGTTCGTAGTCCCACCAAAAAGGATTTTCATAGAAGGTTTTGGGGTAAAACAAATTCATTTCGAAATCGTTGTATACCTTTGACACCTCTATATCGGGTGTCTCAATAATATACTTGTATTTTGGAAAAAGGGGTTTTCAAGATCAGGGCTTTCGTGGCAAACACCACATAAATCATTTATGCTATTTATAAGTAAAACAGGTAAATCAAGATAGAGATATATAGGTGCAAGCTCGGTGGAGTAGCTTGCCTGGCTTCGGCATAACGTCCTTGGTCTTCTTCTCACTGATTAAAGAAATAAACTCCGATTCTCCTCCAATAAATCCTCTCCAAGGACCACTCCGGTATCGATATTATCTAGCGTCGCAACCAGGGAATAACAACACTTAATACACCAAACGAAGCCACAAATGTTGCACAAGCAAATAACAATCACAATCATCAAACTAATTATTCAAGCAACAAACTAGGATCTACACCTATAAGGGCCTTTTACAAACTAGTGGTCTGACACTTCTACACAAGCTAGGGCCAAACAATAGGTAGCAAGGGATGACATGCTACAATATCAGTAGCTAGGAAATGCTACTGATATTCCACATAAATTTTGAAATTCATGCACACAAATGATTTTATTTGCAAACAACTCCAGAGAGTTAGGAAATCCTAGGAATATCCATACTAGGGATATTATTCCCTAATAATAACCAGTAACACTAACTTCTTCTTAGCATGTGATCAAACCAGTAGCAATATGGTATGCTACTGATGATCTAGCAATGCTATCTAAAATATTGTCACACTAAGGAATTTCTACTAAAACAAGTCCTATTACTAGGAAAATCCATGAAAATACTACTCTAGTACTATTAACACTTAGAGGACTAAATGCACTACTAAACCTTTTTCCAAAGTGCTATGGCACAGAGCTATCACACTCCTAGTAACTAGTATCACACTTATACATGCTAGAAAACACAAAAGGGATACTAGCACAACCTAAATAGTTAAATAAAACTATAGACATTCATTGGCAGAAAAGCATACCACCTAGTTATTTACACCTAAAATAAACTATAGCTCTAAAAATCACACCAAGCTAGGATTAGGTACTCCTAATCATACAGAAGCTCACACAAGTGGATTCACTCCAAATATCATCACCAAATAATTTACAAAAAACCCTAAATGGCTCTCTGGTCATTTACCAAAGTGGATGCCATTTTATTTAGGAAGCTCATTTGCATGAGAGGCAAATTTCTACTGCTAGGCATCACTCAGACCTTTCCAAAACAGTTGAGTTTGCATCAATAGCTATCATAGAAAAATGGCTATTGAGTTTTTGGTAAAAAGCAGTAGTTCTGGCTCACATTTAATTTCTCCAAAACTATTCATCCAAAAGTGTTTCTACCACTTAGATCTGGCTGGGAATATGCTAGGGTACCTCCCTGATTTTTGGTTTGGTCCACTAGGCCCTTAAACTATTTTAGAACTATTTAAACTAGAGGTCCAGAAACAAATCTAGAAGTAAAAGAATAAACAACCTTAAAAAAAAGGCAGTGGGCTGGATCGGGCTGGAGTTGGGCTGTGCCGTGAGGGAGGAAGCCCAGCTCGCGGCCCACGAGCTTGAGCGAAGCGGTACGGGCTGGCTTCTCCTTCCTCGACACGAGCAGGGCACGGACGCGGGGCTGCCGGAGCGCGGCGAGGATGGCGACGGCGGCTCCGACGTCCTGAAAAGAAATGGGGATGCCTATGAGAGGGAACACGGCAAGGGGAGCACGTGTGCACAAAAATGGCGGAGAAAGGTGGCCTGTGCCCACCGCGAGCTTGCTCGCATGTCCGCGGCCGGAGAAGAAGAGGATCGGGATGGCGACGGCGATCCCGGGCGTCCCTCTGCGATTCCTTGCGCAGAGAGGGGAAGTAGTGCACGGCGAAGGTGCTGGTAGGCTTGGATTGGGATGGGGAGGTTTGAATCATCGGCGATGCGGGTCGGCAGCTTCGGCCGGGGTTCGGGTTCAATGGAAGAATGCGCATTGAGTGAGGGGGTGAGGGAGCAGGGAGAGCAGCTGGGCGTGCTTCTTATCGTCTCACGGAGCTGCGCAGAGGAGAGGGGTCCAGCGGTGTCGACATTGCACGGGGGGAGCACGGCGTCGACGGTGTGCGCAACACGGCGTCCGTGCCGTGCCGCGTTGCCGCAGCAGAGGAGATGGTGACAAGGGAGGGCAGAGGAGGCAGCGTGCGAGGCTTCATCGTTTCCTCCAGGGCGTGGCGTGCGTCAGGGCGAAGCAGGGAGAGCACGGCGAGCTCGGGAGCACGCCTCCGTGCCGTGCTGCCATGGAGCGACAGAGGTCAACGGAGGTTTTGCAACACGCCCCCTAACTCCTCTTTTCCTCTCACGGATAGGTCCTCGGCTAAAAACCTTTGTTTCCTTTTTGAAACCAGTAGGGTTTCTAGAATTTATTTGAGGGGTTTAAACATTTTACAAAATTTAGAGAAAATTTATGTAGCCTCCCCTATATAGGAGGAAGCTCCACAAAAATTGGTTTTACAAAATAAAAATGTTTTGCTCCATTTTTGTTCATAGGATTTAAATAAACCATTTTTGGAAATTAATAATTTGAGACTCCTTTAATATTTAAACCAGAGATAAAATAGTTTGTAGAACCTTGGGAGCTTTCTTGACAAATAAGATACTTCAAATAAGTTTTATTTTCATAGAGAAAACATTTGTTTTGAGGAATAGAGAAAATTGGGAGGGAATTTATTTATGAAGATCATTTTAACTTATGACCTTCATTTCTTTTTAACAAAAGAAAGGAGGGGTTTGTTTTTAAATCAACAAGTAGGTTTACTAAAGGAGGGAGTGATATGAAATGGAGAGAATCATCATTTCATCTCCTCCCCTAGAATTTTGATAAAGAAAGTATATTTGTTTTCATAAAATAGAGGGATAGATAAGGAGAGAGTTTATTGAAATCATCTCCCTGAATTTTAGAAATTAACTTGGGGTGCCCTAAGGTAGAGGGTTTGTGTTCCTCTTCAAGTCACACTCCAAACTTGGTTGCCAAGGGTGTCCTAAGGTAGTAATAACACTACTGAGGAATTATCCTCACAAGAGCATCACACACAACAGCAAAATCACAATAATAGCAACAGCACCAAAATACCAGCAACACAACAATATCCACAACTCAAACAAGACCACACACTTCAAACCACAAGAATTAAATCACACACCTTTTTCCATAACTAACAATGCCATTTTGTAAAAGTGGCCACACCCAACTATGACAAGATGTTGTTTAAGGGGGTATATCGACCCATAACTTAATAGTTTCCAAAATGGTTTGGTAAAGGGAAAATATGTGAGGTAATATATTTCCCACTAGTATTTCTTTTAAACAGAGTTGAAACATTGGGGTTTATAAAGATAGGAATTTTGAATAGTCAAGGTTGAAGAAAAGGATAGGAGATCACAGATAGTTCTCCATATTTTATAAACATGAAATTTTGGAAATACTTTTACTGTCTCAAATTAAAGAGTATTTTATTTGTTGCTAGAACCAAATCATTTTTGAAATAAACTTTTGGCCAACATAAGAATGGGAAAGACATATGGAATATATTCTTGTCATAACATGGTCACCAGTGTTGTAAATATATATATATATTTTTTTTACCTAGGTTGGGTTCTTGAGTTGACAAACACAAGTCAACAATCACAAACACCAAGTTACACAAGGTCAACCAGAACAAAATAAGGGAAAAACACAATCAGTTGTGAAATAATTCAAAAGTTTTTGTTGGTTCTGAAATTTGGGTCTTGTTTACCCTTGTCATAAATTTGGGATGTTACAGATCCTTCCCCCCTTAAGAATAAATCTCGTCCTCGAGATTTGCCCAGGGGTACAGGGGAGATACGAGGGCAAAATATTTTATTTTAGAAAGGTCGTATATTCACTTTCGTGTATACACGGGTTTTGAAAAACAACAGGGTTTTTCTTTAAAATACCCCTAGCTGTGCCACCAATAATTGGCTTATGGACACAGTGGGTTTGGTTTATCCGAGGAAATTACCTTTGCAGGGGTTTTTACAGGAAAAGCGAGGGATAAAGGATAGAGGGACACGGGGGGTTTAACTGCTGACTCACTGGCATGTGGGGCCGGGGCCCACCTGGCGGTCTCTCCTCCGTTTCTTCTCTTCTTCTTCCTCGCTCGTTCTGGTTCCGCACTCGCTCCGTCTTCAGTGCGCAGAGCACTCACCCGCGGTACTGCTGCGCGTGCTGTCCGTCGATGCAGCGGTAGACACGGCTTTGGGGGACACGATGCCTAGGTGGTTCCGCGCCATTAAGGCGAGTACGGCTCGCGATTCCTCCACTTTCCCGCGCAGTGTGGTGTCGAGGAGCGGCGTCCGAGCTTGGTTTATAACTAGCGACCTCAGAAAACATTTCTTCTATCGCGTCGTCACCATGGGCTTTATTACCGATTTCTTCAGAGCCTATGTTGATGCGATGGAGGATGCGGGCTTCCTCGAGGGCTGCTTCGTCTTTGTGCTCTTCGTGTTCTGGATTTCGACGGTGTTCAGCCTGCTGTTTGCGGTAGTGGTCCTCCTAGCCGTGGCCTTGTGCCATTGGCGGTCTGGCGCGGGGGCTGGTGTTGCGACAGTGGCGCCTGCTGCGCCGGAGGAGCCAGATGCGGCGGAGGAGCTTGTGGCGGTGGAGCAGCAAGTTGCAGCGCCGGTGGAGGAGGTGGCAGATCTTCCGGCTGGAGGTGAGCAGGCCGCTCGAGCCGTCTGCCGCTGTCGGGCGGCGCGCGACTCGGCTCTGAGTGAGCCAGGCTCATCCTCTGGTGGCGTCATGGAGCTCGAGAGGGAGTAGGAATCTCTGGGGTGTCGTTGCATCCGTGCTGGCAGTGTTCTTCGTGGGAGTAGAGTCTGCATCCTCTGTTTGTTTTTCTGAAATTCTCGCTTCTGTACTGCACTTCGTAGTTGTATTGATCTTGTCTTTGCTGATGACCTGGGACAAGATTTGCATTGTCGAAATCTTCTGGGTTGTCATGACTCTGGTCTTGGAGCACAGATAGGATGGAGAGGTACTAGAATACTCTTGCTTTAGTGAGAAAATACATTTTTAGAGAAATATCACTGCATTATATGGTCTCAACCATTTGCAGTGGTAGCACACATTTCAACCATATAGGTTGAACACGACAACTAAGAACACCCTACAAGATGTCCTTCGGTGTTCCAGCGAGCATTTACACTTCGCAAGCATTTTAAGGCTTGCGAGGTTCACATCTCGTGGAGGGCTCGGGCCCTTTCTTTAACATGAGAAGAGCACAAGGTTCATATTGGGTGAGGAACCTTGTGAAGGAGCCATGTAGGAGACCACACAAAAGAAAATAGTTTGCATACTACAAAATAGTCCGATTCCAAGTTTTGCATTAATTCTCAGGGGTATGCGTCTGGGGTCACATACTGTTCCTGGTTTAAGTGATCTGTCGTTTCTTTTAAAACTTTTAAATGAAGAAAGAGCATGACATTCCATCAGGTGTCAACCAAGCGGTTAACAAGATGATAAGAACACCAAGTTTTTATTTTGGGGCTGATCTATCATCAGCCGGGCAACAGACAACCACTCTGCATTACAAGAAACACTAGAAAACAAGCAACAACCCAACAATTGACTAACAACTGGTTGCTCCACATGCACAAACATACAAGCGCTGGTCAGGCTAACTAAACCTGGGTTCTACCCTACCTGAGAGGTTCTAGGAGTCGGTGAAACGTAGCCGAGACAAAGAGTGGTGTCCACCTCTCTGTCTTCCAAGGGGTGGGGAACTACAGGCACGCCTTCGTGGACCACACCTTGCTCTTGGGGTGGCTGCTGAACTCGGGCGAGGGCTTGTGTCACCGAAGCATCCAGCAAATCGTCTAGGATCGTCGGTCTTGCATCCTGAGCTTGCCCACGGTGGGAAGTGGGTTGGTTCCTTGCTCGATCTAGTCCCCGGCGGGCACGAGCAAGGTGGCGCCTTGTGGTCATGAGTTCCTCCATCAGGGAATGGCTGAATCTTGTCATTGCAGCTCCATAGGTGACCAGAGTGATTACGGCAGGGTCAGCTTCCTGCCCCATGGAGGCTTGGAAAGCCTCCGCAACATGCTGAGGTATGGCTGGGAGAAAGTGGAAGGCTCGACTCAGCGCCATCGCCGGTTCTGAGTACCGGAGACGGACGAGTCCTTCCCAGGCTACTACCTGGAGGGCTAGATCTAGGGTAGGCATGCTCTTACCCTGGATCAAGTAAGTCGGACTTATGCCCAATGGGCACGAGCCGATATGCACTTCGACTTGGAATTCACTCCCGGCAAGCGGGAGAGAGTTCTCGGACACCACATATCGAGGACGGGCAGGCCGACCAAGAACGTGGCAGACGGCCTTCCAAAGCATCAGTGGAAACCCACTATGCTCCTCGGCAGTGGTTTCCATGATAACTCTGGGGTTTGCCATTGGGTTCTTTTGGATCTGGATGAAGAATAAGAACACGGGATTCTTGCCTCAGGAGATTTGGGTCGCTAAGGGTGGTGAGTGAGGGTGGGGATAGATGGCAGAAAGAACGGGGTCTTTTATAAGCTAGGGTGGTGTCGGCTCCTTTCCACGGAAGAACCCGGGGAGCGTCTCTCAGGTAGTGGGGACAACCCTACTGTACGCTACTGTGAACCGACGCCTGGCCATGCCGGTTAGGCAGGGATAGGTCAAATCCGTCGGGCTCACTGTAGGGGAACACCTCAAACAAGCAATAAACACACAAGGTACGCTTAGTACCAATGGACGCCTAATACTCGTAGTAGCCGGGTAGTATGACTAAAGTTCCTATCATAAGTTGTTCCTATGGGTCTTGGTTAGACAGGGATGCTGAAATCTTCATTTCGTCGCCTTAGTCTTCAACTGGAGACACTGAGATTGTCGAAGTAGCCACTTGAGTAGAATTGCTGAGGTTGAGCTGAGGTCTTCAGAGATCTCTTGATTTGATTGATGTCGATGATCTTGACATTTGTAGACCAATGAACTTGATGTTGAATGTTGAGATGGTTGCTTCTTCTTTGTAGGTGCTAGCTAATTAGGTCTCTTTTGGGTTCATCGTCAAGTATTTTGAACAGGTAAGAAGGAGTAGAGAAAACCTTGGTAAAACTTAAAATAGAAAGGTAAGACTCAGAAATAATTTGAGAAGACGAAAGGAGCGGGAGTCATTTTTGGACTTCCCTAGATAAGGATATGTTTTTGGTGTTAACATATTTTTAACAAAATATTCTCTTCCTAACTAACATCCATGCTAACTAAGGTCTGTTACAGTCAGGATGGCTCTGATACCAAGTCTGTGAGGACCCCGGATTAATTATCCGAGATACTCGTTATGTTTCCTGCAACAGTCCCATGATCAGTGTGCTGTTGCACATAACTTGAGTTGGTATCACAGAACACCCACAAATACCGAATAAATATACTTACGTGCTTGAAGTGATCAGCTTCAACAAGGTACTTGCAGCGGAATCACCAAATCAACGTGGAGCCCAAGTCATTCGCCTTAACCCTACAGGCAGCTGACTGGGAAGCGCCCTAGTTTGCAAAGACGTCAGTGGACTCCTTTTCTTCGAACTGCTCCTCTCTGAAATCTGGCTAAGACAACAGCCAGGGACGAAACCAATATGAGTACATTTGATTGTACTCGCAAACTACCCCAACAGGAACAAGCACTAGTTTTAATTTTTCAAAGACCTTTATTTTTAGGAAAAACCTCACTAGATCTTTATTTTAAAAAGAGAAGAGTAGATTTTTAATCCTGTTGAAGACAAAACATTTTGGAAAGTAGTTTTCTCGCTATCCTTGTTGAAAAAGGTTAGAAGTCCTTTTTAAATCTGTTCCTTGAAAAATACACCTTTGTTTGGAAAGGGGGTGAGAAATCTCTTTTAAAACTTTTTCCTTGAAAATCACCACCTCGTCTATCTCTCTAAAACCCTACCTTTTTCCGAACATAGCCCCCTTCAGGGCCATTCACCCTCCAGCAACCCTATACCACCCTTTCCGGTATAGTTGCATAAAACATTCGCCGATTCATTTTCTTTCCAAAACTCAGGACTTTGTAAAACTTGCACATGAGACCCAGCAGTTCGTTCCAACTGTCCATATCCGAGGACTCGGCTATTCGAATAGTTTTTTCCCTCTGCAGAGGTAGCACGCTTTTCCCACATCCATCCGGTTTCCCGGCCATAGCCTCTCCTTTGCTCATGCTAGTATAGGATCCTACCGCTACGACACTTTCCATCCACACTCAAATCCTCAGAAACTAAGTGTGAGGACTCGTAGTTCTGCCCGGCGGACCCAAGGGAGCCCTTCAATCCTCTTTCTACAACACGTTCATACCGGCTTCCGGTAGACTTCACTTAAGAGGACCCAGGTCAGGGGGTAGGTCCTCAGACCATCCCCTCATGGAACGAGGTTATCCTCGTTGTTGAGGCATCCAGTACTAACATGAGCAAATTATATGACCACGCCCCGCCCCATATGGGGGTAAATGTGGTCGCACAGATTATTGGTTGTTCAGTAAGTACCAGGACACAATGTGCATTTTTCATAAACAACAACTTTTCTGTCTCAACACCGACGTCTCGGCATTTCATAACCCATCCAAGGGTTTTCAAAGGAGTTTTGTAAACACAAAGGATTTTCCCATCCTATAGTTTTATATCAACAACTGATATTTCTACATAAGGTGGCAAAATAGTTGTCATAAACCTCTAAAAAGGTTTTCACAATCATTTCCAATTTTCATAGCAAAATATTTTTAACCAAAACTTGGGTGGTTCGTAGTCCCACCAAAAAGGATTTTCATAGAAGGTTTTGGGGTAAAACAAATTCATTTCGAAATCGTTGTATACCTTTGACACCTCTATATCGGGTGTCTCAATAATATACTTGTATTTTGGAAAAAGGGGTTTTCAAGATCAGGGCTTTCGTGGCAAACACCACATAAATCATTTATGCTATTTATAAGTAAAACAGGTAAATCAAGATAGAGATATATAGGTGCAAGCTCGGTGGAGTAGCTTGCCTGGCTTCGGCATAACGTCCTTGGTCTTCTTCTCACTGATTAAAGAAATAAACTCCGATTCTCCTCCAATAAATCCTCTCCAAGGACCACTCCGGTATCGATATTATCTAGCGTCGCAACCAGGGAATAACAACACTTAATACACCAAACGAAGCCACAAATGTTGCACAAGCAAATAACAATCACAATCATCAAACTAATTATTCAAGCAACAAACTAGGATCTACACCTATAAGGGCCTTTTACAAACTAGTGGTCTGACACTTCTACACAAGCTAGGGCCAAACAATAGGTAGCAAGGGATGACATGCTACAATATCAGTAGCTAGGAAATGCTACTGATATTCCACATAAATTTTGAAATTCATGCACACAAATGATTTTATTTGCAAACAACTCCAGAGAGTTAGGAAATCCTAGGAATATCCATACTAGGGATATTATTCCCTAATAATAACCAGTAACACTAACTTCTTCTTAGCATGTGATCAAACCAGTAGCAATATGGTATGCTACTGATGATCTAGCAATGCTATCTAAAATATTGTCACACTAAGGAATTTCTACTAAAACAAGTCCTATTACTAGGAAAATCCATGAAAATACTACTCTAGTACTATTAACACTTAGAGGACTAAATGCACTACTAAACCTTTTTCCAAAGTGCTATGGCACAGAGCTATCACACTCCTAGTAACTAGTATCACACTTATACATGCTAGAAAACACAAAAGGGATACTAGCACAACCTAAATAGTTAAATAAAACTATAGACATTCATTGGCAGAAAAGCATACCACCTAGTTATTTACACCTAAAATAAACTATAGCTCTAAAAATCACACCAAGCTAGGATTAGGTACTCCTAATCATACAGAAGCTCACACAAGTGGATTCACTCCAAATATCATCACCAAATAATTTACAAAAAACCCTAAATGGCTCTCTGGTCATTTACCAAAGTGGATGCCATTTTATTTAGGAAGCTCATTTGCATGAGAGGCAAATTTCTACTGCTAGGCATCACTCAGACCTTTCCAAAACAGTTGAGTTTGCATCAATAGCTATCATAGAAAAATGGCTATTGAGTTTTTGGTAAAAAGCAGTAGTTCTGGCTCACATTTAATTTCTCCAAAACTATTCATCCAAAAGTGTTTCTACCACTTAGATCTGGCTGGGAATATGCTAGGGTACCTCCCTGATTTTTGGTTTGGTCCACTAGGCCCTTAAACTATTTTAGAACTATTTAAACTAGAGGTCCAGAAACAAATCTAGAAGTAAAAGAATAAACAACCTTAAAAAAAGGCAGTGGGCTGGATCGGGCTGGAGTTGGGCTGTGCCGTGAGGGAGGAAGCCCAGCTCGCGGCCCACGAGCTTGAGCGAAGCGGTACGGGCTGGCTTCTCCTTCCTCGACACGAGCAGGGCACGGACGCGGGGCTGCCGGAGCGCGGCGAGGATGGCGACGGCGGCTCCGACGTCCTGAAAAGAAATGGGGATGCCTATGAGAGGGAACACGGCAAGGGGAGCACGTGTGCACAAAAATGGCGGAGAAAGGTGGCCTGTGCCCACCGCGAGCTTGCTCGCATGTCCGCGGCCGGAGAAGAAGAGGATCGGGATGGCGACGGCGATCCCGGGCGTCCCTCTGCGATTCCTTGCGCAGAGAGGGGAAGTAGTGCACGGCGAAGGTGCTGGTAGGCTTGGATTGGGATGGGGAGGTTTGAATCATCGGCGATGCGGGTCGGCAGCTTCGGCCGGGGTTCGGGTTCAATGGAAGAATGCGCATTGAGTGAGGGGGTGAGGGAGCAGGGAGAGCAGCTGGGCGTGCTTCTTATCGTCTCACGGAGCTGCGCAGAGGAGAGGGGTCCAGCGGTGTCGACATTGCACGGGGGGAGCACGGCGTCGACGGTGTGCGCAACACGGCGTCCGTGCCGTGCCGCGTTGCCGCAGCAGAGGAGATGGTGACAAGGGAGGGCAGAGGAGGCAGCGTGCGAGGCTTCATCGTTTCCTCCAGGGCGTGGCGTGCGTCAGGGCGAAGCAGGGAGAGCACGGCGAGCTCGGGAGCACGCCTCCGTGCCGTGCTGCCATGGAGCGACAGAGGTCAACGGAGGTTTTGCAACACGCCCCCTAACTCCTCTTTTCCTCTCACGGATAGGTCCTCGGCTAAAAACCTTTGTTTCCTTTTTGAAACCAGTAGGGTTTCTAGAATTTATTTGAGGGGTTTAAACATTTTACAAAATTTAGAGAAAATTTATGTAGCCTCCCCTATATAGGAGGAAGCTCCACAAAAATTGGTTTTACAAAATAAAAATGTTTTGCTCCATTTTTGTTCATAGGATTTAAATAAACCATTTTTGGAAATTAATAATTTGAGACTCCTTTAATATTTAAACCAGAGATAAAATAGTTTGTAGAACCTTGGGAGCTTTCTTGACAAATAAGATACTTCAAATAAGTTTTATTTTCATAGAGAAAACATTTGTTTTGAGGAATAGAGAAAATTGGGAGGGAATTTATTTATGAAGATCATTTTAACTTATGACCTTCATTTCTTTTTAACAAAAGAAAGGAGGGGTTTGTTTTTAAATCAACAAGTAGGTTTACTAAAGGAGGGAGTGATATGAAATGGAGAGAATCATCATTTCATCTCCTCCCCTAGAATTTTGATAAAGAAAGTATATTTGTTTTCATAAAATAGAGGGATAGATAAGGAGAGAGTTTATTGAAATCATCTCCCTGAATTTTAGAAATTAACTTGGGGTGCCCTAAGGTAGAGGGTTTGTGTTCCTCTTCAAGTCACACTCCAAACTTGGTTGCCAAGGGTGTCCTAAGGTAGTAATAACACTACTGAGGAATTATCCTCACAAGAGCATCACACACAACAGCAAAATCACAATAATAGCAACAGCACCAAAATACCAGCAACACAACAATATCCACAACTCAAACAAGACCACACACTTCAAACCACAAGAATTAAATCACACACCTTTTTCCATAACTAACAATGCCATTTTGTAAAAGTGGCCACACCCAACTATGACAAGATGTTGTTTAAGGGGGTATATCGACCCATAACTTAATAGTTTCCAAAATGGTTTGGTAAAGGGAAAATATGTGAGGTAATATATTTCCCACTAGTATTTCTTTTAAACAGAGTTGAAACATTGGGGTTTATAAAGATAGGAATTTTGAATAGTCAAGGTTGAAGAAAAGGATAGGAGATCACAGATAGTTCTCCATATTTTATAAACATGAAATTTTGGAAATACTTTTACTGTCTCAAATTAAAGAGTATTTTATTTGTTGCTAGAACCAAATCATTTTTGAAATAAACTTTTGGCCAACATAAGAATGGGAAAGACATATGGAATATATTCTTGTCATAACATGGTCACCAGTGTTGTAAATATATATATTTTTTTTACCTAGGTTGGGTTCTTGAGTTGACAAACACAAGTCAACAATCACAAACACCAAGTTACACAAGGTCAACCAGAACAAAATAAGGGAAAAACACAATCAGTTGTGAAATAATTCAAAAGTTTTTGTTGGTTCTGAAATTTGGGTCTTGTTTACCCTTGTCATAAATTTGGGATGTTACACCTTATGAATATATTTGGTTTTGCCTTTGTTTATCAAGCTGTCATATATCCAGTGTTTCTGGGACTGGTATATGGGGTGACTCGATCATCTGGATCGGGGTGCTACAGAGCTTGGTATCAGAGCCTAACTGCCTGTAGGATACCCTAGTTCTTGGACGACGTAGAATAGAACTTGTTGTGTTGACAACTTTTTCCAATGTTTCTCTGTCTGTTTGTGCTTTAAAAACTTAACGCTCGCTTTATTTGAATTCTGTCTCTGTCACAGATGGCAGAGTTGCTCGCCGAGACTACCGCCGTGCACGTTCCCGGTTTTCCGCAGTTTCTTCGGGAGATCTGGGACCACCTCTACCCAGGCGCACCTCCCCCGACTTACCACGTGTACCACAACCGTCTCGACAGGCTCACCTCGGAGTTCACCGCCACCGTCCGCCTGCGTCGCAGCCCGTGTCCGCAGGGATTGAGCACGGCCTCACTTCCGGTGTCTGTACACAGGCGTCTCGAGCCATACAGGAGGCTGCAGGAGATGCCATCCTGTTCCTTCGCACCGTCGACCCCGTCATGAAGCAGTGCACCCGTTACGCCTACTTCCCGAGGTTGGCTTTAGACAACGGGGACACCCTTTTCCCAAACCCAGGTGACCCTAGCTCACCTCTCTCCACCCTTATTCAGTACACCACCTATCTCCACCAGTACCTCCACACCACCCTTCTTCAGTTTGCCTCCCTTCGCGCCAACGTGGCCTTGGCCGAGATGACACGAGCTTCTGGTTCCGGCACTTCTAGTCGCCCACCTCGTCTCCCCACCTTTAGGCTCAGTTCCCTCGAGCAGATCAGGAGGGGGATTGCCCGCTACTCCTCGTCTACCGCTCCGACGCCACCTTCCGCACTCGTAGCAGCGCTGCTCACTACTACTCGCGCTTCACTCCCGTTCGGTCTCAGCGTCGTCGCGTCCAGGCGGCCGAGCCACAGAGTTACTCCGGAGACTCCCGTGACGACCGCGCTTCACCCGACTACAGCCCCGCGGAGGAGCCCCTCGACACCGCCACGCCAGCGACACCCCTCGAGATGGAGTTCTAGACGCTCGGAGGCAGCATCGCTTAGTGTACTGTACTTTCCGATGTATCGCGTGCTTGAATAATGTAGTGGTAGAGTTGTATCCTGCATCTGGTACCGAGTGCTTTGCGTCTTGTATCTTGTACCATGTATCCTGTACGAGTAGCTTGTATCTTTACCTTGCATCTGTTGTAAAATAGCGAGTGCTTGAATCTTGTAACCCCATCATCCATTGTATAACATCATGCTTGTGTTTCTTTTGCAAACTGTGTTTCCATTTGGTTTTTCCGTGGATGTTACACCTCCCCATATGGATGCTCATGATACGCGCCATTACATGCAACAGTCAGGATGAGGCCCAATAATGGTGCGGGTAGCAGCCAAGGAACCCCGGTTCGTCGTTCCGCACGACAAGCTGGCGAGGATCCCGAGCCTCCGCAACCACCTCCTCCTCCACCAAATCAGGAACCAAGCCCAAGTCAGTTTATGATGATGATGGATGAACCACAACCAGCATCTGACACAGATCATGAGAGAGTTTGGCACGTACATGCAAGCCCGTAATGTTCCACCCCCAGGCCGCTCAAAGCTGCAAGACTTCCAGCGCACACAACCGCCCAAGTTCGCGTATGCTGATGACCCACTTGAGGCTGATGATTGGCTCCGCGCTATGGGAAAGAAACTGGAACTCGCTCGCGTGGACGAGCAGGACCAAGTGCCCTTCGCCACCCACTACCTTGAGGGCCCGCCAGCATTTGGTGGGACAACCAAAAGGACGCCAGAGGCGATGGACCCCCTGTCACTTGGGCAGAATTTCAGGAAGCATTCCGCAGGGCCCACATTCCCTCAAGCCTCATAAAGATGAAACAACAGGAATTTTTGGCACTTACTCAAGGCAGCAAGTCCATCAGCGAATATCTGACCAAGTTCAACAACCTTGCTCGCTATGCACCTGAGGACATCAACACTGAGGAAAAGAAGAAAGACAGGTTCCTTCATGGAATGCATCAGGCCATAAAAACTCAGCTCAGTGTTCTGCAGTTTCCAGATTTTCAGGCCATGATCAACACTGCGCTAATCTCAGAAAAGGAACACCGCACCATCTATGACTCCCACAAGCGGAAGTTCGAGCCACGCAAGAACCAGCATGATGGTGCTACCTCCAAGCCACGCACCTGGCAACCCAACAACCGGATCTCGACACCTCAGAACTCTTGGAATCAACCCAGGAAGGATGGATACCCCGGGAAGGATTCTATCACAAGCGCCCACTCGTGGATGATTGTAAGAGGGAGAACTCCTGCTTCAAGTGCGGCAAGACAGGACACTACATCAAGGATTGCCCCCTCAGTAACAGCAACGGCAACAATAACAACTCCGGCAACAACCACCCTGCTGGGGCGATCAAGCCACCTCAAGTTGCCCGTGTCCACCACATGTCAGCAGAGAAGCATATGAAGCTTCAGACGTAGTGCTTGGTACGTGTACTATCAACACTAAACCCGCGCTGATTTTATTCGATTCTGGAGCTTCCCATTCTTTCATCTCGAAGGATTTTGTTGCCAAACACCGTTTTCCCGTTTCCCCTTTGGGCCATCTTTTGGTGATACAAACCCCCGCCTCGGAGATGAAAACAAACACCATGTGTCAAGACCTGACAATCAGCATCAATCAAGTGAAATTTCCCGCTCAGCTTAGCACCCTCAATGTGCCCGGCCTCGACGCCATCCTGGGTATGGATTGGTTAGTTCAGCATGCAGCTCAGATCGACTGTGCAACCAGGGCAGTTACTCTCACCAACCCGGAAGGCATACGAACCACTTATGTGCCAAATAAGCCTCACCAGATAAATGCGAAGATGTTTCTTGCTCAAGCCCCGGAGATAGGGGAAGTATATGTAGTCAGTGAATACCCGGATGTCTTTCCAGATGAATTACCCGGAATGCCCCCTGACCGTGATATTGAATTTGCAATTGAAGTTGTACCAGGGACAAACCCAATATTCAAGAAACACTACCGTATGACAAGTCCCGAGCTAGTGGAACTGAAGAAACAGCTTGACGAATTGATTCAGAAAAAGTTCATCCGCCCAAGCATTTCACCTTGGGGATCACCGGTTTTGTTTGCAAAGAAGAGCGATGGTACCCTCCGATTATGCATCGACTATCGCGCTCTCAATGATGTCACCATCAAGAACAAGTACCCACTCCCGAGAATCAATGATTTATTCGACCAACTCCGTGGTGCCCGAGTATTCTCCAAGATTGATCTCCGTACGGGTTATTACCAGCTGAAGATTCGAGAAAGTGATATCCCCAAGACCGCATTCACCACCAGATATGGATTGTATGAGTGCACAGTTATGTCCTTCGGCCTAACAAATGCTCCAGCCTACTTCATGGGCATGATGAACAAGGTATTCATGGAGTATCTCGACAAGTTTGTCGTGGTGTTTATCGACGACATCCTCATCTACTCCAAAAATGAGGAGGAGCACGCCGAACACCTCAGAATAGTTCTTGGAAGAATGCGTGAGCAACAACTTTATGCCAAGTACAGCAAATGCCAATTCTGGTTAAAGGAAGTGGAATTCCTAGGACATGTGTTGTCTGGAGCCGGTGTGGCTGTAAACCCCAACAAGATCTCCGATGTGCTAAACTGGAAAGTTCCCACCAACGTATCAGAAATCCGAAGCTTCCTAGGATTGGCCGGGTATTACCGAAGATTCATCGAAAACTTTTCCAAGATAGCCAAGCCCATGACGGATCTATTGAAGAAGAATCGCAAGTATGCCTGGACAGATGAGTGCGAGGAAAGTTTCAACGAGTTAAAGACCCGGTTAACCACCGCCCCAATTCTGGTGTTGCCTGATGATGCCAAGGATTTCACCGTATACTGTGATGCCTGCAGAAATGGGCTAGGAGCCGTACTCATGCAAGAAGGAAAGGTCATCGCATATGTGTCAAGGCAACTCAAGACCCACGAGCTCAACTATCCCACCCACGACTTGGAATTAGCCGCCGTCATACTCGCCCTGAAGACTTGGCGACACCACCTTATTGGTCGAAGATGCGAGATCTACACGGACCACAAAAGCTTGAAGTATATCTTCACCCAGCCTGACCTCAATCTGAGGCAAAGGAGGTGGCTGGAAGTAATCAAGGACTACGACCTTGGGATTCATTATCACCCGGGAAGGCCAACGTGGTAGCAGATGCTCTGAGCAGGAAGCCCCCTAAGATGCGGCCAAGCTTGGAGAAAGATTCGCAAAGCTAAACTTGTGCGTGGGAAACAGGGCCTATCTAAGCACCTAGAAGTAAAGCCAGACCTGGAGGAAGAAATAAAAACCGAGCAGGCCAACGACCCCGGCCTAAGCAAGATCAAGGCCAAGATACCGCTGGGTCAGGCCAAGGAATTTTCCCTGGATAGCCAAGGAGTACTCCGCTTCGGTACCCGCCTTTGTGTACCCTACAAGACCACACTAATACAGCAGATCCTCAGGGAAGCCCACGAGTCTGCCTATTCCATTCACCCGGGAAGCACCAAGATGTACCAAGACTTGAAGCAAACCTTCTGGTGGTCCGGTATGAAGAAGGATATCGCTTACTATGTCGCATGCTGCAATGTATGCAACCTGGTGAAGGCCGAGCATCAGAAACCCGCCGGATATCTCCAACCCCTTAAGGTACCCGAGTGGAAGTGGGACAACATAAGCATGGATTTCATTGTCGGACTTCCCAAATCCAGCCGAGGAAATGATTCCATCTGGGTCATTGTTGATCGGTTGACAAGGTGTCTCACTTTATCCCCGTCAAGACCACATACCGCTCGGACCAACTGGCACAACTCTATGTGAACAAGATTGTCAAACTCCACGGAGTCCCGAAGACCATTGTGTCGGATAGAGGTACACAATTTACCTCCAAATTTTGGACAAGCCTACATCATGCCATGGGAACAAAGTTATCCTTCAGCACAGCCTATCATCCGCAGACCGACGGTCAAACCGAGCGGGTTAATCAAATCCTGGAGGATATGCTCCGCTCGTGTGTACTCGCCTATGGAGCAGGATGGGAAGATAGTTTACCCTATGCAGAGTTCTCATACAACAACAGCTACCAAGGCAGCCTGAAGATGTCACCCTTTGAAGCCCTGTATGGGAGAAAATGCCGGACCCCACTAAATTGGTCCGAGGTTGGAGACCGCAAGATCTTTAAGCCCGATGATTTGATGAGGGCAGAAAAGCAAGTACGTCTGATTCGGGACCGGCTCAAGGCAGCGCAATCCCGCCAGAAAAGCTATTACGACCGGCGACATCGTCAGATTCACTTCGAGGAAAACGACTATGTCTATCTTCGAGTAACACCTCTCAAGGGCCTGAAAAGATTCCACATGAAAGGAAAGCTTGCCCCAAGATTCATTGGGCCTTTCAAGATTGTGGCAAAGAAAGGATCAGTAGCCTACCAGCTGGAACTGCCAGAGGAATTGGCTGGAGTACATGACGTCTTCCACGTATCCCAGCTAAGGAAGTGCATCTCACCCCCAACCAAGCAGGCTGACTTTAAGGAACTGGAGTTGAGCAGCGAACTGACTTACGAGGAACACCCCGTCAGAATCTTGGATGAGTCAGAACGCCGCACTCGCAGCAAGGTCACCAAGTTCTACAAGGTTCAGTGGGACAAGCACACAGAGGAAGAAGCAACCTGGGAACGAGAAGATTTGCTGAAGGCAGAATATCCGTATCTGTTCAACGAGCAACCGGAATCTCGAGGACGAGATTCATCTTAAGGGGGGAAGGTCTGTAACACCCGAATTTTGGCCTTTTTGCAATTTTCCCAAAATGCATTATTTCATTATTTCATGTGCATTTGGGTTTAAACCTCCAGGAAATTCTTTTAAAATCTTGAACCTTTGCAAACATGATAAATCAAGTGGGATCTTGTGCTTTCCATTTTCCTCCCACTTGGTACTTGCATTTGTGATTTTATCTCTGGATAAATATTTAATTGGGAAATTCTTTTTCCTTTTTAAAAATTACCCTTTTTATTGACCTTACAAAGGAACCCCTATTTTTATGTCTCCAAAAATTCTGCAAAAATTAGGGAACCTTCCCTAGTTGATGTGGGTCACTTTTATAAAAAAATATGGGGCCATGACTTAGGAAAATTTCCCTCCATAATTCTTTTTCCTTTCTGCCTGTTTTCTCAAAACATTTTTAAACCTATCCAAATTATTTTTCCTGGATGAATCCAGGGCATAGATAGACTCCCCTTGATCCCTCCTACCTCAAGACAAAAGGGCATATCCATCTAACACCATCTACCCCTCCAAAACTTTAAAACCCTTTTTGACCAGTATTGTATTTCACAAAAACTAGTCGGACCAACTTTAAAATTTGAAGAAACTTTAGTCAGAAAAGTTAGAGGATTTTGAATTTGGCACACAGTGGTGAAAACCACACCTCATTTGGAGCACGAAGCTGAGCGAAACGTGTCGATGTCACTGCTGGCGTGGACAGAACGGTGATCACCGCCGGCGAGGCCGTGCCCGACGGCGCCGCCACTTTGTGGTCATCGGCGTTCAGCGTCCCCGCGACCCTAACCAAGCCTAGCACGTTCCGCTCCTCTCCCTGAACCTCTTCGTCACCATGCTAGCCGACGCGCCATCCAAACCCTGTGTCGCCGGGACCCTCCTGTCAGCGCCTCCTCCGCCGCACGGACCGGTCCGTCGCCGGAGATTATCTTCGTGCGCCTCCTGTGCCAGCGCTCCCGCGACGCACCGCCACCGTCGCCTCCACGCGGAGCTGACACCTCGCCGCGGCATTGATGAAGGCCGCCATGCGGGAACGCTATAAGAACCCCTCCCTCGACCTCCAGAGCACCGTATCCACCTCCCAGCCTCCCCACTGCCCTCCCCTGCTCTAATCAAAGCTCGACGAGCACCGCAACTACGGCGACGATCTTGCCTAGCCGTCACAGCCGTGGACAAATTCTTTGCCAGAGGGGCACCGTTCATCGATTAACCCTACCAGTAGCCTCCATAGATCATGGCGATGGCGATGCCGTGCTCGCCAGGGTGAATGGTGCCCGGAGTCGCCGCAACCATCCTCGACAGGACGCCGGAGCCGCTGTCGACGAAGCTCTGCTCACCCCGACTCCCCAACAAGCGCAAGTTCGCCGACGAGCTACGTACCGCCTTCCCGGGCCGCTCAGCACCCTCTCCCTCGCCTCCCCTGCCCCCTAGCCGCCGGGAAACCTCGCCGGTGAGTTCGCCGGAGCTTCGCCGGACCCCCTTCTGTTTTTCCCGCGCGGTGGAGAAGAAAATGTTTCGGTTATGATTCACTGACCAGTGGGACCCACTGGTCAGATTTTTAATCATTTCCCTGAACCGTTTCCTGTTTTATTTTTCTATTAAAAAAGGCAGAATTTAAACGCAGATTCAAAATGCAATATCTCTCTGAAAATAGTCAGACAAATATGAAACTAATTTTGTTGGCTTTGTTTGAATTTTCTCCTTCCAATGGGACCAGAAAAGATTTATTTGGAATTATTTGTTTTGGCATTTATTTAAATACCCTAGGAGTGGGTTTTGATGCATTTTTGTCTTGTTCTTTTAGATTCGAACCTCTCCGACGGATTAGGAGTTACCTCTGAACCCGAAGGCAAGCCACCAACCCAATTTCAAACTTGGTCGAACTTAGGAAATATTTTGACTGCTGAATTAATATCTGTTGCACCTCGCATGTCATATCGCATTTTAAATTTCTGCACTACTTTATAGATGCTTATTCCGTGCAACACTCCCTCTCATTTTTATGAGTGCTTTTCGGTTCATTCTTTTACGGTGACACCGTCCGGGTCTCCCGCCACCGTCATCCGTTTGAATCATTATGCTATTATTCTGTGAACACTAACCCCGAGTGACACCAGCCGGGTCTCCCGCCACAGTTACCCGGGTATTATTATTGTTATATTGTTATCTATATATGCAAGTGATATATTCGTTGCTGCTATTGTTATGAGGTTACCTTGTGTTACTTTGTTAATGTTGATGTCTGTAATCAAATAAAATGACTAAGAAGATAATCACCTCCCTCGACTAGATTGAGTCACTTAGTGCCACTCACCAAACACCCAGCACAACCATGCGTCGTTCACATGGGCGGACCATAACTGAGTATTTTATCAGGCCTCCTTTGACGCCACCCTTTTGGCAAGTCTAGTCGGTTACCTTTGTGGTCGGGGCTAGTCTTGTGAAGGTTTCGGAGCTAGGCGTCGCTCATCTGTTGGGGACATGCCGGATTCACTTCTTCATAAGGCGTAGAGCTATGTCGGTGGCTATACAGGGAGTGTCCGGGTAGGATAAACGGTTGTGGAAGTGTGGGTTTGTGCCGCTGCCATGATCGGTTCTAGTACTTCGGTACCGGCGGTACAAGCCTATACTTCAGTGTGTGGATAAATGTTGCAACCTCTCGAGAGTGTAAATCTAGATTCTAGCCTTGTCCCCAGGTTACGGGACGATGTTTGGGTCAAGTCACACTATGAGTCAGTCCAGTCGAACTTGGAGAAATAACTAAGTTGAGACCAACGAACACAGGAGATTTTGGGAGTCAAGCCAGAGTTGGCTAAGGACTCGGATAGTTGTGAATTAAGCCAGAGTTGGCTAGAGGCTTCAATGCCTAGTTGTGATTATGAGTTGTCAAGTGAGAAACGTGATCTCACTTGATACCGAGAAAACACCCTACTAAGGTAAGTAGGTAAGTTATGTCCAACCGTTAAGCTTGGACTCATCCTCGCAACCGACCTCATGCCATGTTACTTTCTAAACCATGCCATGTCATATAGATAGACCTTGCTTGTTTTTGGGCTGATGTCTTGCGAGTACTTCAAGTACTTACCTGGCTTTTCATGTGGCCAGACCCTGCTGAACCAATCGCCGAGTACCCGCTCTATGAGAACTAGGAACCCGTGTCCCAGGCAGGACCCCTGTGGAATAAGGCCACTATCGCCACGCTACTATCTTCGCTTCCGCTACGACTTCCGCTAGAGGCTCGATGTTAGAAAAATAATGTACATACTGTTGTGTGAGCCTGTTGCGCAAGAGCTGGAGCCTCACCCGTGTTGTAACCTTGTATTTGTGCAAACTCGAAGCCTCATGAATATATTTGGTTTTGCCTTTGTTTATCAAGTTGTCATATATCCAGTGTTTCTGGGACTGGTATATGGGGTGACTCGATCATCTGGATCGGGGTGCCACAGTGCTTAGCCAGTACCCATGGCTCATTTTGTGCGGTGACATTGGCGCTTGATTTGGCTGAGGGTATGGACATGGTGATGAAATATCGGTCTTTGGGAGTGACGTTCTTAGCCTATCTGACGCGAAACATCGGCACCTTCTCTCCAGAGTAGTTTAGCTCCCATATCTCCTCGATCCTTCCGTAGTATCTTGTCAGCATGTCACCAGTGTAGGATTCCACCGTTACCCTGAGTTCTGATAATCAGAGTTTTTGTCCTTCTCCTCCGTGTAGAATGTGAACCCGTTGATATCATACGCTTGAAGCGTCACGAGGTTGGTCATGGGTCCATGTGCCAATGCAAATAAGAGGATGTCATCCTCCGAGATCATTGGTGGCGGATTAGCCTTAAGCTTTTCTTCGAACCAACTCGCGAAAGAGGAGTTGTGCTCTCTGATTATTTCTCCCTCTGTTCTCGTCTTGCCTTTATCACCATACTTCTTCCTAATTGAGTTTTGGTGCTCCGTCAAATAATCGTCAACCATATCAATGTGTTGTAGTGCTACTAAGTTGGCCCTGTCAAAGTCGGCGCGTCGACCTTCAAAGTCCACATGCAAATCCCTCTGGCCATTTCTATGACCTGATCCAAGTAGCTTGCCGAGGTGCTTGTTTATGGGCAAACCAACAGGGTTCTCGAGTTCTAGAAAGTTCGTGCAGAAAGAGATGCACTCTTCAGTGAGAAAGCATTGGACGATGCTTCCATCCGGACGGGCCCAGTTACGAACAAATCCTATGATGACGCCATTCAACCGTTCGAACGGCATCATATTGTGCAGGAATAGCGGCCCGATATGGATTATATCATCCACGATATGGACCAATAGATGCACACAGATGTCAAAGAATGCGGGCAGGAAGGACATCTCAAGCTCGCATAGTATCACAACGATCTCTTCCTGCAGCCTATCAAGCTGCTGCCGGGTGATCGAGTTTTGAGAGATGACGTCGAAAAAGTTACATAGGCCAAAAAGTGTTTCACGAACGTGCTTGTCCATTATCCCTCTGATTGCAACCGGAAAGATCTGCGTCATCATCACGTAACAGTCATGAGACTTCATCCCGCTGAAGCATTTTTTTCTTTGGGTCTAGGTATCTGCTTATCAACCCCGCGTAACCGATAGGCACTTTGACTCCTAGAAGGCACTTGAAGAGTTGATCGATCTCATTCACGTGCAGAGTGCAGCTGGAGGGGGGCAATAGTAGTCATTATTCCTCTTAACCCTTTTGTCCCTCTGACCGTCCGTTTCCTCATCCGACTGATCTTCCCCGGCCTTTTCCGAGTTCCCCCGTGAAGCTCTCCCCTTAAACCATAATATATCCTTGCTTTTGGCCCATCTTTGGTCCTCTCCGCCATGTTGACCATGGTGCCAAACAAACTCTCGAACACATTCTTCATGATATGCATTAGATCAAGGCAATTAGGCGTATCGAGAATGGGCCAGTACGCTAAGTCCCAAAACACGGACCTCGCCTTCCATACATCTAGGAGCGGTTTTGGTGCCTTCTTCTTCTTTCCCGGTGCAGGGCACTCTTTCCAGTTATCCAGAAGTGTTTTGATCTCTTCACCGCTTCTCTTACGTGGAGGTCCTCGATGCTCATCTTCATTGTTGAACAGGTCTCCACACTTTCTCTACGGGTCTTTCTTATCAGGTAGCCACCTTCGATGCCCCATGTAGACAGTTTTCGAAGACACCTCTTTCGATAGCTGTAGGTAACAGGTACCGTCCATGCACCTGACGCACGCATGGTGTTCTTGAACCACCTGGCCCGAGACATATCCGCAGCCGGGCAAATCGTGCACCGTACAGAGCAAGGCGGCTCTTAATGGGAAATACTCTTTAGCGACGAAGTCCCATGTGATGACCCCTTTCGGCGCCCATAACGTGTCCAACTCATCTTTCAGTAGCTTCAGATACAGATTGATGTCGCTACATGGTTGTTTCGGCCCTTGAATGAGCATGCTCATGTGAATGTAGTTCCTCTTCATGCAAAGCCAAGGGGGGAGGTTGTATATCCACACAAACACTGGCCAGGTGCTATGTGTGCTGCTCTATTTGGCAAATGGGTTGAGTCCGTCGGTGCTCGCACCCAACCTGATTTTCCTTAACTCTGCCCCGAAATTTTTATCGTAACCATCTAATGCTTTCCACTCGGTTGCATCCGAAGGGTGTGTCAGCGTTGCCTTATCAATCCGCTTCGGATCTTGTAGCACTAACTTCTTTCTTTCCGTGTGCCAGCGCATGAGCTTTGCTTCCTTGGGGTCCTGAAAATACCTATGCAGACGGGGAATGAGCGGAAAGTACCACACAACTTTTCGAGGAGCTTTCCTCCCTTTCTTGTATCGAGCATCATTGCACACTGGACACGTGGTCTTGTCCGCGTCCTGATCTTTCTGAAAATGTAGCAATCATTGATGCATACATGGTATCTTTCGTGCGGTAAATCAAGAGGGCACACGACTTTCTTGGCGTCGTCAAGACTCTTAGGACACGTGTTCTTCTCCGGAAGGATATTCTTCCAGTATAGCAGATTAGCGTCGACGCTAGCGTCGGTCCAATGGTGTTTTACCTTCATCTGCAGAACATCGAGAGATACTTTCAAGCGGGTGTCCTCAGGCCTGCAAATTGGTTACAACGGAGTATTCGAATCTATCTCAAGTTGCCCCAACTTAGATTTCTCTCTAGCAGCAGCTCTATTGTTTCTCGTCGGCCTTACAAGCAATTCTTGCAAATGAGGGTCCTGCAAAAACGTAGTTAGCGACGTCTGCGTCTCCGCATCAACAACGTCCAGTTCTCCATCGTCATGTGCGGTAGGCTCTTCATCTTCTTCCACCTCGTTGTTATTCTCAACAATCATCATGTCATCATGATGCCCTTCGTCGTCATGTACTGCCATCGGCGCCGCATGGACCTCTAGTACATCATCTTCATCATTCATCCAAGGGGAGCCATCCATGAAACCACGCATGAGCAGGTGATCCCGCACTACACCGGAATAGGGGTGGTGCAAGGTCATTAACTTGCATTTTTGACACGGACATCTTATCTCCTGCTCCTCATTTTTGTACATGTCCTCTATCGCGTGTCTCAGATATCTGTCCACTTTCCTTTCGCTCATGATGACCATTATCACCTGCACGTCCGATGATACACATATAAGCAAAATAATTAGGTAGTACCATCACATTAGTTGTTGTCACGTAAAATTTCAGCATGACCTCCCTACAAATGGGATCGAGAAATTTACCAAAGTTTTGCTGAAACAGAAACGAATCAACGTTTCGACAACATTTGGCAACTCATTTTCATGTCACATCGATCATTTTCGGACAGAGGGAACGCATCCACCCAAATCTCACATTTTCATTTATTTAGTGATCACATTCTCGCCCAAATCTCACAATTATATTTATTTACATCATCCAATCCATATAGTCACCTTACACACGAGAAGAGATAACCGCGAGACGACACGTCGACGAGATCGAGCTTGTTGGAGAAGGGAGAGAAAAAGTAGATCTATATATAGATCTATAGGTGTGGGTGAGATTTTAGAAGCTAGATCTATGCCATGTATGTAGGAGATGTCTGTGAGGGAGATTTAGCAACTAAAAGTGGTTAGATTGACCAAATTTGGTCTAAAATGGGGAGGAAATGAGGTAGGAAGAAAGAGATTTCGAGCTAAGAACAAAGGGGAAAGTGAGGTTGCAATAATGGAGATGGAGGTAGGTGGGGCGACTTTAAGTTATCTGCCCAGGTTACCAGTGGTGCACCAGATCACTCGTGCGCCACTGGTAAAATATTACGTGTGGCGCACTGGGGCTGGTGCGCCACAGGTAAAAAAATTACTAGTGGCACACTACTGTCTGGTGCGCCACTGGTAGTCTCTCCTCCACCTCGAAATTTTTCAAGTTTAGCGGGAACTTACCTGTGGCGCACCAGGTTTACGGTGCGCCACTGGTAAAAATTTACCAGTGGTGCACTGGAATCTTGTGCGCCACTGATAGCATCTCACCTATAAGCTTTTTTCTACTAGTGGTTGCTGGAATCTGGTGCACCACTGATAGCATCTCACCTATAAGCTTTTTTCTACTAGTGGTTGCTAGAAGATGGTGTATCTTGTGCTTGGTTTGTGGTTGGAGGCTGACAGTTCTGGCTTCCTCCTTCGATGTCGTAGTCGTGCGGGTGTGTCAGTTCTAGAGGTTCGATGGCGTGTCCGGGGACATGTTGCCCTGGTCTGATTCTTTCAACGGTAATGGTTTTGTTTCTACCAAACAACTTTGGAGGTCCGTAGCCACGTCGAGCTCGGGTGAAAAGGTGATCTGTCTTCCATCCATTTGGTGGATGCTTCGGTGGTGTCAAAGGAGGGGGGGTGATGCATATAAAATGCATTATTTTACTCATATTTCAATCATATTTGCATCATATAAGGGTTATATCACTGTTTTATAATGATTTTTGGAATATTTCATGATTTTCCTATTTTCTGGAATTAAACCTGCGCAGGCAGAAAACCCTATTTTCTATATTTTGATGTTTCAGGGACCCAAACGACGTCCAAATGACCTGAAAATTTACGAGCATCAGTTTTTGGAAGGAAGAAGACTTGGGAGCGAAGGAAGCAAACAAGCGGAGACCCGAGGGCCAAAATAGGTGGGCCCACGCGGCCCCTGTACCTGGCCGCGTGGGACCCCTTCTTTTGGGCCTCGAGGCTCCGTTGCCGTCGATCTTTTTTCCAGAAGCTTCGTCTTGACCTAAAACTGACTATAAAAATAGTCCCCGATGCCCTTCGGAAAGGAGCGCCGCAGAAACACAGAAACCACAAAACAGAGACCTGGAGTTGCAGATTGGAGAGGGAAAACTCCGGCGGGGCGCTGCCGGGGAGGTCTCCACCTTCTCCAACGACTTCTCCACCGTCTCCATGATGAAGAGGGAGTAGTCCACCCCGGGACTATGGGTTTGTGGAAGTAACTTATGTATCTCTCCTCTCTTGAGCTTCACTAATTAGCACCGTAGGAGCTGCCGAACATGATTACGGTCATCTATGTAATACCTTTGTGGTGGATCTTTTTATGAGTTAATATATGTTTGAGATTGCAATTGTTTTGTTTCAGTTATGAAAGTAGATGCATATTATGTACCCCGTTCTTGTTTAATTGTTTTGATCAAGCATGTTTATGAGAGCGTGTGTGGGGGAACGTGTGCATTATATGGAGTAACGGGGGGTGGCTAGTACGGTGAACGTGAGAGAAAGTTTCGCGATCCACTTGGTTATCTCCACCTTACTTTGTTGCCTCACTAGGAATAAAAAGAAATACCATGCTACCAGAGATGTGGGTGTGACCATTGCCAGTTACTCCATGACTAGATCTAGCATGTTCTTATTTTAACTTCATGTCATGAAACTTAATGCTATGCTCTGATTTATCTTAATACTAAGGTTTTATGATTTAGTTCGCATCTTAGTGGAGTATAAGAGTGATTAATAACCAAAAGATCTGTATGCTAGGACGTGATGCCCATATGATTAATAACTTGTCATGAAACCTTTGTTGCAATCTCATATGTTAACTCTAGTGTTCCATTGTCTACCACTTTATTAAAGAGAGAGTGCATTTGTGAAACCATGAACCCCGGTCCATTTTTAATCATAACAAACACCTTTCCAACAACTTTTAAGCATTTTCCATTTTCTGTCATTTAAAAATCCGAAAATACAAAAACATTTTTACATCTTGCATTCATCATATAAACCAAAAAATATCATTTATCATTGATATCACCATCCTAGCATATTTATTTGCCACCATTGCATATTTATTTACTGTTTTGCATTCATTTTATTTTCATATCATTCTCACACCTTGTGCTTGACAACCACTTGGTGAGGTTGAGGGCACAAAACAATTTATTTTGTTTGCAGGTTTCCAAGAGAAGGATAAGAAGATAAAGCTTTCACTACTGATTCCCGGAGAGTTCGATATAAACCCTCGAGTCACCCCTCATGGGGAAAACAAGCCTTTCCTATACTATAAACTCTGCACTTGGAGTCTCAACCTAACCCATTGAAGGGCCATCAAGACAAGTTTTCTGGCGCCGTTGTCGGGGAATCATTGCTATAAAGTTTTATCCGAGGGTATCTCACAACAAAGTCAACTTCATCACCAAATTGTGCAAACACCTAACCTTGTGGAGGTTGCACCTACGTGAGCATCATGTTATCCATCTTTTTACCTTCAGAGAAAATTATTTGTTTTGTCATTGTCTTGCATTTTATATTTCGGTTTGCATATTTTATTTTCAGTTTTACATTTTGTTTTGCATTTGTTATTTCGGTTTGCATTGTTTAGTATATTTTATTTTCAGTTTTCATCTAAAAACATAAAATCCATAAAAACTAGTGTTGTTTTTAATATGTATGCTACGCTATGGAGGAATGTTATGTCAAAACTATGGGAGCTTACTATGAATATCGATCAACCAAAGAAGGAAATAGAATGCTTGAATTGCTTGAACATCTTAATGATATGGCCACTGAGTTTTGTGAATTACATAATATAACTTGCTGCTTTAGAAAAGACTATAAACACTCTCTCTATCAATGTAAGTATAATAGTGATCCTATTATTGCTTCTTATCAAGAGTGTAAATTTGCATGCCATGATATAGAACAAGTTGAGAGATATATTGCTTATGTTGGAGCCCATGAGATAGACTTTCTTATTGATAATTTTTTTGCAACTAGTCATGAAGCTCGTGTAATGAAAGGACACATTTCTATTCTTCTCCAACTTTGCAAAAAGGAATTTAGTGATAATGTTTTTGTTAAAGAAAGAATTCTTGCTTCCATGGAAAGTACTAATATTTTGCAGGAAGAGAATGATGAAAACATAAGCTTGGAAGAGGAAGTATGTGAAGAAGAGATTGAAATGGATGTGCTCCAACGTAAACTTGGGGAAGAGTTGGATCTCCTAACTTCACCATCAACATTTGATAATAGCACTCAAACTCAAAAATCTTTTGTTATCTATGAGAATCCATGTTATGATGAGTGTCAAACTGAAAATTCTATGGTCCTATATGATAACCCATGCTATTGTGATAAAACTAATAATGCTCCTTTACTTTTCAATGCTACTAGTGAACTTATTGATGAAAATGAAGAGTGTTGCTTAAATATGCTATATGATAATGCTTTAGATGATGGTCCTATGCTTATTGATAATCCTCCATGTTTAGTTGTTACTAATTTATGCGAGGATAAAAATGATATACTTGCTGTTTGTGATAGTGCTCTTACTCATGAGAGTCCTACTTTGTTTTTGAACTCTCCTAATCACACCATAGAGGAGAAATTTGTTTATGCTGAGAAATACTCATGCTAATGAATTCCAAAATAAATTTAATGATCCTCTTTATGTGCCTAAATTATCTAAGTTGAATGATTCTTGTGTTTATATGGTTGAATTTATTTCTACTACTTGCAACTATTATGAAAGGGGAGGTGATAAGAACCCTCTTTATGTTACTAATAATTATATGCTGTAAGTAAATATTGTTAATATGCATTGGGAAACTTCTATTTATGGTGATTCATTCATATACAAAATGCCAATGCATAGAAAGAAAGTTAGACTTCGTTGTTATTACTTTTGTGTTTTGTTTTTCTCTCAACTAGGGTTCAACTTGACTATTATTTTGATTGGTTTAAGAACACCATCAGATCCTGGTATTATGCATGAACACTTTCCAAGGAAGAGGGACACATCAAAGTGCAAGCTCCCTCATGAGTTTCGTCCACTATAAATATCAAGTAAGAAGCCTAGCTATATGGCTATAAAGAAAGCGCTTTACGGGAGGCAACCCGGTTGTTTTTATTTTTGATTTTCTTTGTGTCCACTTGCTGTAACAAGAGACTAGGTTTTTAGTTTTGTTTCTGGAATTTTTAATAAAGTGCCAAGTTTTACTCATTTTGGCTTGCAAAAGTTGCTATTTGCATTCGGAGATTTTATTCCAGCACGAATCTGTGCACGGTATGATTTTTAATTCCTATTCTGTAACTCTGAATGGGTTTATATTTTAATTATAGTTGCAGCTTTTCATCCTATGAATGCATGAATTTTTTCAGAATTTTTCGACAGATTTAAGTAGGGTAGAAAAATACGTTTTACTGCTGCTGTTTTTCTGGACAGATTCTATCCCATTTTGTTTGATGCATTCTTTGAACTTTTAACTTGAATCTTTTTTATCCAATTAAGCTTATAAGTAGGCATACAACATAATACACTTTCTGGACATCCATACGAATTTTTGTTCAAGGATTATATGCAGCAAGAAATCTATTTGTTTATCACTACTGATGTCACCCCACAGAAAAGAAATGAGAGAAACGGTGTTTTGAAGTTTTTTCACAGAGATTAGAGGAGATGCACCAAGAGCTATTCAAGGATGGTGAAGATCATAATCTTGGAGATGTGAAGACAACCCCACTGGACCTACACACTCTCGGTTTGCACACGTCTAACTTCTGTTTTTCGATCAATGCACTTTATCGCATAAACTTGGAGCGTCTTTTTGTTTGTTTTGGTTTGATTTTTATTTTATGAGACCACCACATTATCATTTATATATGAGAGAGCTACTGGAAATTTGGTTTGATTTATGTTGGATGCTATTAATATGATTGGGAAATGGATGTTTGAGTTGATTTAAAAAGATACATATAGTTGCATGATTCATGAGCTTGTTAATGAGTAATAATTTGCAAGTGTTTTATCAAGAGCTATCTTTTATTCATGTTTTGATGCTGAATGTTATTTTACTTTGTTTAACATGGATTGGTTAGTTCTATGGACACTCACGCTTGCATTTAGATGGTCAGCTTTCTCCCTCTTGCTAGCCCAAAAATTCCAACAAGCAAAAACTCGTTTTCAACACCTTCAACCAAAGTTTTTTCCAGCGAGTCCACATATCTACCTATTAGCTTTATGCTATTCCGAGTATGTTTATCATGTTATTTTGTATTATTTATACCTCTGAATTAAAATTCTTATATTATTGATTGTTATGGGAAAAGTTGGTTAAAAAGCTCTCACGAACTTGATGCATACTTTACTTTTATTGCACTTAATGAACATGAACCATTGTGATTAAAATTATGATGTTGTGGGCTTGACAAATGTCTTTGGTTGAGAGTTAGCTCATATGTGATGTCACACGGCAAGCTTTCAACATGCACTTCATTTCATTTAGTTGATATCATGTACTTTTGTTTATGGATGCTTACCATGGGTGAAATAAATGTGAAAATGAAGTAGGATTAAATGAGTTTGTATAAATGGTTAGAGAGACGCCTGGGCCGCTAATCTAAGCCATGCATCATTCATGGTGGAAATTTACTTACATGCTATGGTGAACCTTGCTTGTCGTGCAGTACACGTCCGTTGGGAGACCCCAAGAGGAAGGTATGATGCAGTCTAGCAGCAAGTTTCCCTCAGTATGAAACCAAGGTTTATCGAACCAGTAGGAGCAGCAGCGCTTCTGAAGGTTGTCAACGGCAAAATATGATGCGGCGCAACACCAGAGATTCTGGCGCTGACGTGGAACCTGCACACAACACAATCAAAATACTTTGCCCCAACGAAACAGTGAGTTTGTCAATCTCCCCGGCTTGCTGAAAACAAATGATTAAACGTATGGTGTGGAAAATGATGTTTACTTGCAGAGAATGAAAAAGGAAACAGTTTGCAGTTTGTGGTTGTTTAATCAGTGTAAAAGGATGGACCGGGGTCCACAGTTCACTAGAGGTGTCTCTCCATAAAAGATAACTAACATGCTGGGTGAACAAATTACAGTTGGGCAATTGACAAATAGTGAGCGCATGACAATGCATATACATGGCATGATGACTACTATGATATTTAATTGGGCATTACGACAAGATACATAGACCGTTATCCAACAACATCTATGACTAATAATCCACCGCCAGGTTGTCAGCCGAGTCCCCCGTTGGTATTAAGTTGCAAGCAACGGATAATTGCATTAAGTAAAACGCGTAATGTAAACAAACACATATGCCCGTGGACATAGCATAGTTAGGTTACCCCTAGTGGCAACAGCACATCCACAATCTTAGAAGTTGCTGTCACTCTCCCAGATTACTGGAGGCATGAACCCACTATCTAGCATAAATACTTTCTCTTGGAGTTACAAGCATCTACTTGGCCAAAGCATCTACTAGTAACGGAAAGCATGCAAGATCTTAAATAACATATAGCATAGATTGATAATCAACTTGACATAGTATTCAATATTCATCGGATCCCAACAAACACAACACGTAGCAATACAATAATATGATCTTGATCATGTAAGGCAGCTCACAAGATCTAACATGATGGCACAAAGTGGAGAGACAACCATCTAGCTACTGACGACCCCCGAGGGGCCCACACCACCCTAGGGCGCGCCAGGGAGGCCGCGCCCTAGGTGCGTGTGGCCTCCTGGTGGCTCTCCTCTGTTTCTCCTTTGGTCCTTCAGGTGTGTTCTGATAAAATAGGGATCCCCGTGAAGTTTCGTCCAATTCCGAGAATATTTCCAGACTAGCTTTTCTGGAATACAAAAACAGCAGAAAACAGGAACTGGCACTTCGACATCTTGTTAATAGGTTAGTCCCAAAAAATGTATAAAAGTGACATAAAGTAGATGCAAAACATGTGGCATTTGATATAAAACATGCATGGAACATCAAAAATTATAGATACGTTGGAGACGTATCAGCATCCCCAAGCTTAGTTCCTTCTCATCCTCGAGTAGGTAAACGATAAAAACAAAATAATTTTTTAGGTGACACGCTACCATCATAATTTTGATCATATAATACTGTAAAGCACATGTAAATGAATGAAGTGATGCAAGTCAATGGTCTATAGTTTGCTACCAAATAGATAATGAGTAAACAATGAATCACACAAGCTAAACATTTTCATGAATAGTACTTTCGAGACAAGCATCAAACAGTTTTGCATAAGAGTTAACTCATAAAGCAATAGTTTCTAATAAAAGATATTTAATCAACACAAAGGAAGAATTAAGTTTCAGCATTTGCTTCAACTTTCAACATATTTATCTCATGGATATCGTCAACACAAAGTAGTATAACAAGTCCAATACATAGCATATAACAAGTGTTGTAACAAAGTTGACACTAGTGTTTGCTTGTGGAAGATAGAAAGAATAGGAAAACTGACTCAACATAAAAGTAGAAGAAAGGCCCTTCGCAGAGGGAAGCAGGGATTAAGTCATGTGCTAGAGCTTTTAGGTTTTTGAAATCATATTGAGATGCATAAAATATTTGACACTCCTCCCAACCTTGCTAACACAAGCCATGGCTAACCGAATCCTCGGGTGCCTTCCATCAATCACATACCATGGAGGAGTATCTATTTTTGAGAGGTGTTTGTTAATTGTCAACAAATGGTAGCGGGTGAGAACAGTATTCAACCTGTCAAACGGACTTTTAAGAGCGGCTCCCATGAAGGACGTTATTTCTACCAGCAAGGCAGATCATCCCTCTTTCTCTTTGGTTTACACACGTAGGTATTTAACTATTTGTCATTGCTTACTGATGAATCAGGGCAAAAGTGTGAAGAGAATTAATTGGTTAAAGTTGTAATTAATTGGGACTGGGCACCCCGTTGCCCGCTCTTTTTGCAAGTTATTGGATAAGCGGATGTATATGCCACTAGTCCAGGTGTAAAGTCCATTTGACAAATCGAATAAAGAATAACCACACTAATTCCTCATGAGCTAGTAAACATTGACACAAAAAGAAATAATAACATTTTGAATAGTTTAAAGGTTGCACATAAAAAAATTACTTGAGTGGCAAGGAAATACCACATATAGGTAGTTATGTTGGACACAAATGGCATGGAATTTGGCTCAAGGATTTGGATGCACGAGAAGCATTCCCTCTCAGTACAGAGTTTAGGCTAGCAAGGTTATGTGAAAAAACAAGAATATCAACCGTACACCAAGTTTTATATGACAAACATATTGCAAACGTTATAAGACTTCATACCGTCTTCCTTGTTAACCAAACTCTTTTATTAGAAAATATCTAGACCTTAGAGATACCACCGATGCAAACCAAATTTTCAACAAGCTTTACGGTAGTTCTTCACTAATAGGCTTAACTCATATGATGCACAAATTTAATCATGATCTACTTGTTAACTCAAAACAATTGACAAGCATCAAGCTATCCAAATTAGTGATCTACAAGATTATGCAAGTTTTTTCCTTATACCAATTACCACATGCAACATTTTCTGTACCAACCAAACACCAATCAATTTATTTCAACCACTCTCCAAATAAATATAAGTGAAGCAAGAGAGTACTTTCTACAAAAGAAAGCTAATAGCTCTGACAAGAGATACATGTTGTAACATCCCAATTTTCACTAAAATTTAAACCTTTTCATTTGCATCATGCATCATGTCATTGCATCATTGTTTGCATTGTGATCGTTTTTAAATTATAAAAATTTAGAGAATTTGTCTCAAAAATAATATTTACGTTTTATCTGCAAATGCTTTTCAAACCTATTTCAAATTTTACATAAAGTTTTTGAATATTTTATCCCCAATACATGCTAAACATGTGGGGCATGTTTTTACAAAAGTATGGAATTTGGTTTGAGTGGTTTTGGTTTTATAAATCAAAAGTTATTTGAATTTGGTTAAAAACAGAAAAGAAAAAGCGACTCGGAATTTTTTTTACGTCTCCTAGCTAACTGGGCCGAGCCCATTTCTTTCCTTCCGCGCGCGCACAGCAAGCGGCCCACAAGCCCACCTTTCCTCTCTCTCGCTGACGTGCAGGACCCACAGGTGACGCAGGCGATGACGTCACCGATCCCCTTTCCTCTCGCGCACGGAAACAAGTCCGGGACGAACACGAATCCTCTCCGATTTTTCTCCCCGATTCTTGCGGGTTGTTTTCGATCTCCGCCGCTCTTATATACCTGGCACCCTCCTCTTTCTCCCGCACCCCAAACCCTAGCCCCAACGCCTCCAGGCTGCTCACAATCGCGGTCGCGATCTCGCAGTGGCCGCCACCGTCCGCCGTCAACACCGGTGAGCCCTGACCATCTCTGCACCTCTCTCCACCCTCGTTCGCTTTCTCTCGACGACGTGCATCTTCCTAACACCTTCGTGCAACTCCCTGTCCCTCAGATTGTCACCTCCATCCACGACAGGACATCGCCATCGCCTGCTACAACTTCGACGAGCAATCGAGGGAGCTACGGAGCACGACGACCACGCCTTCTTCGCCATCGAGCCCGCATCGTCCTCCTAATCGATCTGGTACGCTCCATCTCCATCCTAGCGCCGTAGAATAGCCGCACCGCGCACGCCTGTTCACTGCCATCGCGCCGTACTGTTCCGGCGAAACTCCGGCGGAGGTACCGGTGACCTTTTGGTCCAGAAGATCTAGGCCGTTGGATCGATTTTAGACGGTGTAGATTAGAACTTGTCGCAAAGGGGTATGCTCCAATAAGAAGATGCCACGTCGCCACGTCGTCCGCGTCGCCGCATCCGTCCGCACCCGCTTCAGCCCGCGAAGACCCGCGAAGATCTCCGCACCAACCAGAGCCTGCCACGTCGACGGAGGATTCCAGCGCGAAGATATTTTCAGTTTCTTTACGTTTAAGTCCCTGCGCATCACGGATAGGTCCCTGGAATTTAGATTTGTTATTAATTTTTAGTCCTTTATCCAAAATTTATGAAATTTATATTTTTGGAAAGCTTATAATGTGTAGAAACTTTCTATATGCTTAATTTGAGGTTTTGACGAAATTATTTTAGATTAATTTTAAAAGTGGTTTAATTGATATTCTGGCTATATTTTAAGTTTAGAAATAGATTTTAAAGTATTTTCTTTTGTTATAATTTTATATGTCTAATTTCTGGCCGTAGTAATATTCAGTAATTTTTATAAAAGTAAATTGCTATGTTTTGATAATTAATTAGGATTAAATGTTTTTAGGTGTTAATTTAATAATTAAAAATTGATTAAAATTATTCTTCACCATATTTTCGACTAGAAAATTTGACTAAGTCTTTATGACCATGTTATATGCAAAATAACTTAGAAATATTTCACCTCACCCACCAAAGTGTTATTTCTTCCTTAGAAAATTTTGGGTAATAAAATTTGAGAACACTTACTTAGAATTTTTCCTTAGAAATTTTCAACACATTAAAAGTGCTAAACTTGTCCTTAGAAATTTTTAGTATCTAGAAAACTTAGTTGTTTCCTTAGAAATTATTCTAAGTACTTGCTATAACAAATGTTGGTCCTTAGAAAAATTTATCAACTATTGATTTCATACCTTTTTCCTTAGAAAATTTTAGCACTTCATATTTTGTTTACTTTCCTTAGAAATTATTTGGACATGATGTGTTAGCTTTAGTCCTTAGTTAAATTTCGACCCAAGTGTTAGGACCTTGGTCCTTAGTCATTTTTGGACCTTCTTGATTGTCTTGTTTTAACTTAGAATTATTTCATGGCATGGCATGCATGCATCTCTAGTCCTTAGAAATATTTGCACATCATGCATGACATATTTTCCTTAGAAGTTTTATGAAACTTGTTTGTTCATTATGTATTGTTTGTTGTGTTAGAATCTCCGGAGGGAAACGAGACTGTTGCAGCTGTTGTTGCTATTCTGCTTGTTGCCAAGGCAAGTGGCACACCCCCATAAATTTCCTAAGTATTTTTCTATGCATGACTTAGTGTATTTCTTTATATGCATGTGTAGGATAGTATTGCTATGCTAAAACTACTATCTCCTTTACACTAGTTGTGTCTAGAATCCTATTGATAACTTGGTAGAATTATTGATGCTATGCAAATTTGTTTTATTCAAAGCTTAAATTCTACTAAGTTAATTTATCACCTGGGTGGATTTGGGATTGCATGGCTGCCAGAGTTGAGTGTTTATTCACTTGTGGATTGCCACCCAGGATTAAAGGGACCAATGTTTCTCTAAGTGAAGTTGCTTACCGTGCAGCCATTAGTCATATGGGCTCTGGCTAGATGGATTAAGTTGCGTGGACTCGTCCCGACTTGACAGGTGGTGGTAGAATGGTTAGAATGGGAGCGCGTCAAGTCGGTATGGGATGGGAAAATGCTTCTGAAAAGTCTCGTCTCAACTCTCTCCTTTTCCTTAGCACAAATTGAGTGCTTGAGGATAGTTTGGGTTTGTTGGGTCTAATGGTGAAAGTGCACAACCTCTGCAGAGTTAAAACTAAGTACTTAGCCGTGTCCCCGGTTACGGACAATTGAAGCAGCTGATCAAGGATGGCAACGGAGGCTCCCAACATCTTATTTCTCTAAGTAAAATTTTGATGGGTGAACAAGGGTAGAGAGACTATGGATTTCATGCCATTTGTCTCAACATTTGAAGAAAAGTGTTAGGCAAAATTGGCTTTTATGCAAAATAGCCTTGAACTCCACCAGCCAAATATGCATATAGGCTATAGAGTTATTCCATTAAGTGTCCACATAGTGTCACTTGCCAGATCCATTTTTAATGGTATCTGACCCACTCTGTTGCAAATTATTAATTGTTGCAGATTTTCTGACGATGAGTAAGGTACGTTTGGGTTTCGAGTCTACAACCAACATGTTTTCGCCTGTGGCGCATCATGAAGATGGAGGCTCTTTGAAGATTTATTTCCGCTGCTTTATTTGTTTTGAGCTAGCTATAAGCTATGCAAAGATGTATCGAACCATTTATTTTTCCAAGTCTGGATCATTCGTGTAATAATTGATACAATGTTGTGATATTCATCTTAAACTGTGTGTGCAAATGAAACGATCCAGGGGTTTGCACTATACACAGGTACCTTGCCATTTTCTAAGTGCAGGTACATTACAGATGGTATCAGAGCATAGTGTTGCCTGTAGGATCGAAACCCTAGGTTTGGTTAGAAATAAGTTGGCCAAAAACTTAATTTATTTACTAAGTATAAAAGCTTCTATGATATATTCTTGCTTTTTCTTCTAAGTACTCGTAATTCTTTACTTATGCATTTATCTCATACTTGTTTCTTCCTAAACTAAAGGATGACGAAGAGGTTCGAGTACATTGACGAGGAGGACTACCCGGTGACCCGCTTCGGCAGCATCATGTTCGACATCCTCAAGCACCTGAAGCTACCTACACCCATGATCAAGGGATGCATCTTGAAGAAGTTCAAAAGAGAAGGCCTTTGGGGAATCAGGGTGTTTCAACAAGGACGTGAAGGCGAAGCACCCATTGAGTACAGAGTAATGGGAGTCTCCATGGAGAGAGGAATCGACATCATCATGCAACACGTGATAGCTTGCCTTTGTGGACGCTACTCCAAGAATTGGAGGGGCACTACTCCTTCCCTTTTGGAAGGCGTGACGATGAAGGATCACCCTTCTGCTATGGCACCGAGAACATGGGCAAAGATGAGTTCGTGAGCGACTATTTCCAAGGCTTAGAACTCTTAGTCCATGATCTTTACTTTGATACCAGTGAGGAACTCCACAAGAATGATGAGCTTTGCGCCCAAGTCCAAGTGAATGATGAGAAGATAAAAGAGCAAGAAGAGAAGACCAAGGAGCTAGAAGAGAAGTTCAAGGCCCAAGAGAAGAAATTCATAAGTCAAGAGAAGAGAGTCAAGCAAAGAAACAAGCAAATAAGGGACTTGAAGGAAGAACTCTCCACCAATGATGTGGAGCTTGAAGCTGATTGTGACTTGATCAAGCGACTTCGTGCTGAGAAGAAGGAACTCCAAGAGAGAAACTCAGAATTGGAGAAGGAAGTGAAGGATCTCAGAAGCGTGCTTATTCAGGAAGGCTTTGAAATCCAAGAATTTGAAGAAGAAGTAGATGAAGGCACCATGATTGAGGACTAGGATAGTTAGTGAGACTACCATTTTACCTTACGCACCATTTTACCTTACGCCTTTTAAATTTCGAATTTTAGTTTGGAACTACCAACTTGTGGTAGGACAATACCTAGTACCCTTTGATGTTTATTCGAATTGAAGACAAGAGAAATTTGGAGTTGAAGTTTTGCTTGATGTGTTGTTTGATTGCTTTCTATGTGATGCTTGTATGGGTAGAATTATTTCTCATAGACCTGTCTATCTTTTACTCACCTATGCTAAAACCACAGATGCCTCCCCGTCGTGACAACAACAACAACAACAACAACAACGAAGCTATGATGCAACAGATGATGGCAGCCCAGACTCAGCTGATGACCATGATGGCACAATTCATGGCAAATCAACATGGACCTCCACCACCACCACCTCCTCCCCAAGTGGACAGACTTGCCAGGTTCCTTAGGCTTAGGCCAAACAAGTTCTCAACTACAACTGACCCAATTGTGGCTGATGACTGGCTGCGTTCTGTGCAAAAGGATCTGGTGACAGCTGAATGTGAAGATGCTGAGAAAATTAGGTTCACCGCACATCTGCTTGAAGGACCTGCAGCCCAATGGTGGGAAACTTATCAGATTACTCACCCATTGGACACTTTGACTTGGGAGGAATTCAAGGAAGGATTTCGTAATGCTCATATCTCCACAGGCATTATGAATCTGAAACAGGAAGAGTTCCGCAATCTGCGTCAGGGGAACAGAAGTCTTAAGGAGTACATGGATGACTTTCATGCCTTGTCTCGATATGCTCCTGAGGACGTTGACACAGATGTAAAGAGGAAGGCTAAATTTCTCAAGGGACTAAGTGATGAGCTGAAGATACCTTTGACTGTGGCTTATGCTCCAACTTATCAGACACTTCTTGATCAGGCAATCACCCTTGAGGATAGCATGAAGAAAGCTGAAAACAGGAAGAGGAAGATGAATTCAAACAAGCACCACTCTGAACCCTCATTCAAGAAGCACTTTGTTCATGATGGGAACCATGGTCATAAACATGGGAACCACAATGGGGGCAACTTTCACAAACCCCATGCTCACAATCACAATGGAGGATTCAAGGGAAACAATGGAGGATCAAATGGAGGACACAGGGGAAATGGACATGCTGGACATAACCATAACAATGGACAGCATCGCCCAAATTCTGAACCCAGGAAGGATCTCAGCCAAGTGCTTTGCTTCAAGTGCAACAACAAGGGCCATTATGCCACAGATTGCCCTGAGAAGAGAGTGGACACTCCTACCAAGCCCAATCCTTTCAACAAGGGACATGTGAACCACATCAATGTTGAAGAAGTCTATGATGAACCTGATGCTGTGATTGGTACGTTCCTAATCAACTCCTGTCCAGCATTAGTTTTATTTGATACTGGAGCATCGCATTCATTCATATCAAGAGCATTTGTTAACAAACATGGGTTAACTGTCGAAAACATGGGGTGTCCAATTAGAGTCAGTTCTCCAGGAGGAGAAATGTTAGTATCATCTGGTTGTAGAAACCTTAACCTTGAGATTGGAAAACATCAGTTTCCAGCAAACCTCCTAATCCTAGAAACCCAAGGACTAGATGTCATTCTAGGGATGGATTGGATGACCCATTTTGAAGGGATCATAGACTGTGCAAATAGAGCAATCACCCTCACCACCCCAGAAAAGAAGACGATCAGATTCAAGTCAAAGTTTGAAATGAAGAAGTTTAAGGTTAATTCTCTTAAGGGGGTTAGCCTCGGTGATGTGCTCATAGTAAGGGAATACCCAGATGTGTTTCCTGAAGAACTGCCGGGAATGCCACCCGATAGAGATGTCGAGTTTCTCATTGAGCTTAAACCAGGCACAGGACCAATAGCCAAGACCATACCCAATGGCGACAGAGGAACTGAAAGAACTCAAGAAACAGTTGGAGGAACAGTTGCAGAAAGGTTTTATCCGTCCAAGTTCTTCACCTTGGGGAGCACCAATCTTGTTTGTTGAGAAGAAAGACAGTACTCAGAGGCTAGTCACGGACTATAGAGCTTTAAATGAAGTAACCATTAAGAACAAATACCCACTCCTAGAATCAACGACCTCTTTGATCAATTGAAAGGAGCCTGTGTGTTCTCAAAGATTGATCTCAGATCTGGATACTTTCAGATGAAGGTTAGAGAGTTGGACATACCTAAGACTGCTTTCACCACCCGTACGGTTTGTATGAGTACACAGTTATGCCTTTTGGCTTAACCAATGCGCCGGCATACTTCATGAATATGATGAATAAAGTGTTCATGGATTTCTTAGACAAGTTTGTCGTTGTGTTCATCGATGACATCTTGATCTACTCCAAAAGCCACAAGGAACATGAGGAACATCTACGTCAAGTTTTGCAAAGACTTAGAGAGCACAAATTGTATGGCAAGTTCAGCAAATGTGAGTTTTGGCTGGAACAAGTAGGATTTCTAGGACACATTGTGTCTAAGGATGGAATAGCAGTAGACCCTGAAAAGGTTTCGCAGTAACCAACTGGGAGTCGCCCAAGAATGTGGGAGAATCCGTAGTTTTCTGGGACTAGCAGGATACTATAGGAGATTCATTGAAAATTTCTCCAAAATTGCTAAGGCCTTAACAGAATTGCTACAAAAGGGCAAGAAGTTTGTGTGGACCGAAGAATGTGAAACTAGTTTTCAAGAACTGAAGAAACGTTTAGTATCAGCACCTGTTCTATGTTTACCAGATCTGGAGAAAGATTTCCAAGTGTACTGCGATGCTTCACATCGAGGACTTGGAGGTGTGTTGATGCAAGAAGGCAAAGTGGTGTCATATGCCTCAAGGCAGCTCAAGAAGCATGAAGTCAACTACCCCACACATGACTTAGAATTAGCAGCAGTAGTACATGCCCTGAAGATATGGAGGCCCTATCTCTATGGAAAGCGTTGTGAAGTATTCACGGACCATAAAAGTCTTAAATACTTCTTCACACAGAAGGAAATGAACATGCGACAAAGGAGATGGCTGGAATTGATTAAGGACTATGACCTGAGTTTGCAATACACCCAGGAAAAGCCAATGTAGTAGCTGATGCCTTAAGCCGTAAAACTTATGTTAACGGACTCACGGCAGGGGAATTGCCAGAAGACTATGCAAGGGATTCAAGGATCTTAGGTTGGAGATAGTACCTGAAGGTTTTGTAGCATCTCTAGAAGTGCAACCTTTTTGATGGACAAAATCAAGGAGGCTCAAAAAGGACAAAGTGATGGAAGAAATCAAGAAAAATTTAGGTGAAGGCAAGGCCAAAGGTTTTCGACTAGATGAAGAAGGCACAGTATGGTTCATGAAACGAATTTGTGTTCCAGAAGATGTAGATCTCAGAAAGTTGATACTTCAGGAAGCCCATGATTCACCTTACTCCATACACCCGGGTAACACCAAGATGTATATGGATGTGAAGGAGAGGTTTTGGTGGAACAATTTGAAAAGAGATATTGCTGAATATATTGCCAAGTGTGATGTGTGTAGCCGTGTAAAAGCTGAGCATCAGAAGCCAGCAGGGTTACTTCAACCTTTGCCAGTACCCGACTGGAAATGGGATCAGATTGGGATGGACTTCATCACAGGTCTACCCAGAACCAAGTCTGGTTATGATTCTATTTGGGTTATTGTTGATCGTTTGACCAAGGTAGCTCATTTCGTGCCTGTGAAGACAACTTACACAAGTGCCAAGCTAGCAGATATTTACATGAAGAGAATAGTATGTTTGCATGGAGTTCCAAAGAAGATTGTGTCAGATAGAGGCACTCAATTCACTTCACATTTCTGGAAGCAGTTACATGAAGTCCTTGGAACTAGGCTAGAGTTTAGCACAGCCTTTCACCCCCAGACTGATGGACAGACTGAAAGGGTAAATCAAATCCTGGAGGACATGCTGAGAGCATGTGCATTAGACTATAAGTCTAGTTGGGATGATAATCTCCCATATGCTGAGTTCTCTTATAATAATAGTTATCAAGCCAGCATAGAGATGTCACCATTTGAAGCACTGTATGGAAGGAAATGCACTACCCCACTTTTGTGGAGTGGAGTAGGAGAAAGAAGTCTGTTTGGTCCTGATATAATCGAAGAAGCTGAAGAAAAGGTTAGGCTGATTAAGGACAGATTGAAGGCAGCTCAATCTAGGCAGAAAAGTTATGCTGATTCCAAACGGAGAGAAGTCACTTATGATATTGGAGATAGAGCCTATCTTAGAGTCTCACCCCTTCGTGGAGTGAAGAGGTTTGGAATCAAAGGAAAACTGTCACCAAGGTTTATTGGACCTTATAAAGTTTTGTCACGTAAAGGAGAAGTGGCTTATGAATTGGAACTACCGGAAGCACTTTCCGCAGTTCACAATGTTTTCCATGTTAGTCAGCTGAAGAAGTGTCACCCTGAAATGGCAGAAACTCCGCTGAGAGATACAGTGCCACTAGAAGAAGTTCAGCTGGAAAGTGATCTCACCTATGAGGAAAAACCCATAAAAATTTTGGAGACAGCAGAGAGAATTACCAGAACCAAGACTATCAAATTTTGCAAAGTACAATGGAATCACCATTCAGAGGAAGAAGCAACTTGGGAAAGAGAAGATGACCTTAGAGAAGAACATCCTCACCTATTTGCTAGCCAAACCGAATCTCGAGGGCGAGATTCATCTTAAGGGGGTTAGGTTTGTAACATCCCAATTTTCACAAAAATTTAAAACTTTTCATTTGCATCATGCATCATGTCATTGCATCATTGTTTGCATTGTGTGTTTTCAAATTATAAAATTTAGAGAATTTGTCTCAAAAACAATATTGCATTTTATCTGCAAATGCTTTTCAAACCTATTTCAAATTTTAAATAAAGTTTTTGAATATTTTATCCCCAATACATGCTAAACATGTGGGGCATGTTTTTACAAAAGTATAGAATTGGTTTGAGTGGTTTTGGTTTTATAAATCAAAAGTTATTTGAATTTGGTTAAAAACAGAAAAGAAAAAGCGACTCGGGAAAAAAATTACGTCTCCTAGCTAACTGGGCCGAGCCCATTTCTTTCCTTCCGCGCGCGTGCACAGCAAGCGGCCCACGAGCCCACCTTTCCTCTCTCTCGCTGACGTGCAGGACCCACAGGTGACGCAGGCGATGACGTCACCGATCCCCTTTCCTCTCGCGCACGGAAACAAGTCCGGGACGAACACGAATCCTCTCCGATTTTTCTCCCCGATTCTTGCGGGTTGTTTTCGATCTCCGCCGCTCTTATATACCTGGCACCCTCCTCTTTCTCCCGCACCCCAAACCCTAGCCCCAACGCCTCCAGGCTGCTCACAATCGCGGTGCAATCTCGCAGGGCCGCCGCCGTCCACCGTCAACACCGGTGAGCCCTGACCATCTCTGCACCTCTCTCCACCCCCGTTCGCTTTCTCTCGACGACGCGCATCTTCCTGACACCTTCGTGCATCTCCCTGTCCCTCAGATTGTCACCTCCATCCACGACAGGACGTCGCCATCGCCTGCTGCAACTTTGACGAGCAATCGAGGGAGCTACGGAGCACGACGACCACGCCTTCTTCGCCATCGAGCCCGCATCGTCCTCCTAATCGATCTGTACGCTCCATCTCCATCCTAGCGCCGTAGAATAGCCGCACCGCGCACGCTCTGTTCACTGCCATCGCGCCGTACTGTTCGGCGAAACTCCGGCGGAGGTACCAGTGACCTTTTGGTCCAGAAGATCTAGGCCGTTGGATCGATTTTAGACGGTGTAGATTAGAACTTGTCGCGAAGGGGTATGCTCCAATAAGAAGATGCCACGTCGCCACGTCGTCCGCGTCGCCGCATCCGCCCGCATCCGTCCGCACCCGCTTCAGCCCGCGAAGACCCGCGAAGATCTCCGCACCAACCAGAGCCTGCCACGTCGACGGAGGATTCCAGCGCGAAGATATTTTCAGTTTTCTTTACGTTTAAGTCCCTGCACATCACGGATAGGTCCCTGGATTTTAGATTTGTTATTAATTTTTAGTCCTTTATCCAAAATTTATGAAATTTATATTTTTGGAAAGCTTATAATGTGTAGAAACTTTCTATATGCTTAATTTGAGGTTTTGACGAAATTATTTTAGATTAATTTTAAAAGTGGTTTAATTGATATTCTGGCTATATTTTAAGTTTAGAAATAGATTTTAAAGTATTTTCTTTTGTTATAATTTTATATGTCTAATTTCTGGCCGTAGTAATATTCAGTAATTTTTATAAAAGTAAATTGCTACGTTTTGATAATTAATTAGGATTAAATGTTTTCAGGTGTTAATTTAATAATTAAAAATTGATTAAAATTATTCTTCACTATATTTTCGGCTAGAAAATTTGACTAAGTATTTATGACCATGTTATATGCAAAATAACTTAGAAATATTTCACCTCACCCACCAAAGTGTTATTTCTTCCTTAGAAAAATTTTGGGTAATAAAATTTTGAGAACACTTTTACTTAGAACTTTTCCTTAGAAATTTTCAACACATTAAAAGTGCTAAACTTGTCCTTAGAAATTTTTAGTATCTAGAAAACTTAGTTGTTTCCTTAGAAATTATTCTAAGTACTTGCTATAACAAATGTTGGTCCTTAGAAAATCTATCAACTATTGATTTCATACCTTTTACCTTAGAAAATTTTTGCACTTCATATTTTGTTTACTTTCCTTAGAAATTAATTTGGACATGATGTGTTAGCTTTAGTCCTTAGTTAATTTTCGACCCAAGTGTTAAGACATTGGTCCTTAGTCATTTTTGGACCTTCTTGATTGTCTTGTTTTAACTTAGAATTTTTTTCATGGCTTGGCATGGCATGCATGCATCTCTAGTACTTAGAAATACTTTGCACATCATGCATGACATATTTTCCTTAGAAGTTTTATGAAAGTTGTTTGTTCATTATGTATTGTTTGTTGTGTTAGAATCTCCAGAGGGAAATGAGGATTGTTGCAGCTGTTGTTGCTATTCTGCTTGTTGCCAAGGCAAGTGGCACACCCCCCATAAATTTCCTAAGTATTTTTCTATGCATTACTTAGTGTATTTCTTTATATGCATGTGTAGGATAGTATTGCTATGCTAAAAACTACTATCTCCTTTACACTAGTTGTGTCTAGAATCCTATTGATAACTTGGTAGAATTATTGATGCTATGCAAATTTGTTTTATTCAAAGCCTAAATTCTACTAAGTTAATTTATCACCTGGGTGGATTTGGGATTGCATGGCTGCCAGAGTTCAGTGTTTATTCACTTGTGGATTGCCACCCAGGGTATTAAAGGGACCAATGTTTCTCTAAGTGAAGTTGCTTACCGTGCAGCCATTAGTCATATGAGATCTGGCTTGATGGATTAAGTTGCGTGGACTCGTCCCGACTTGACAGGTGGTGGTAGAATGGTTAGAATGGGAGCGCGTCAAGTCGGTATGGATGGGAAAATGCTTCTGAAAAGTCTCGTCTCAACTCTCTCCTTTTCCTTAGCACAATTTGAGTGCTTGAGGATAGTTTGGGTTTGTTGGGTCTAATGGTGAAAGTGCACAACCTCTGCAGAGTTAAAACTAAGTACTTAGCCGTGTCCCCGGTTACGAACAATTGAAGCAGCTGATCAAGGATGGCAACGGAGGCTCCCAACATCTTATTTCTCTAAGTAAAATTTTGATGGGTGAATAAGGGTAGACGAGACTATGGATTTCATGCCATGTTGTCTCGAACATTTGAAGAAAGTGTTTTACAAAGTGTTAGGCAAAATTAGCTTTTATGCAAAATAGCCTTGAACTCCACCAGTCAAATATGCATATAGGCTATAGAGTTATTCCATTAAGAGTCCACATAGTGTCACTTGCCAGATCCATTTTTAATGGTATCTGACCCACTCTGTTGCAAATTATTAATTGTTGCAGAATTTTCTGACGATGAGTAAGGACTACGTTTGGGTTTCGAGTCTACAACCAACATGTTTTTGCCCGTGGCGCATCATGAAGATGGAGGCTCTTTGAAGTTTTATTCCGCTGCTTTATTTGTTTTGAGCTAGCCATAAGCTATGCAAAGATGTATCAAACTATTTATTTTTCCAAGTCTGGATCATTCGTGTAATAATTGATACAATGTTGTGATATTCATCTTAAACTATGTTTGCAAATGAAACGATCCAGGGGTTTGCACTATACACAGGTACCTTGCCATTTTCTAAGTGCAGGTACTTTACACATGTAAACAAGAGCTAAAAGCTGAACAGCGCTAGATAAAGAATACTCAACAAATATAAGTGAAGAATAGGAGTATTCTCATGAAAAAGCGGAGCGTGTCTCTCTCCCAATCAAGAATGCTAGGGTCCAGTCAAGCTTTATTGAAAATAAAAGGTACAATACTGAAAATAAAAGCACACAGACGCCCCAAGAAAAGCACATATGATGTGAAAGAATTAAAATATAGTTTCACTAGAGATGATCTGATAATTTTGCCGATGAAGAAGGAGATGCCTTGGGCATCCCCAAGCTTAGACGCTTGAGTCTTCTTGAAATATGCTGGGGAGATCCATGGGAGCCTCCCCAAGCTTAAGCTATTCACTCTTCTTGATCCTATTATATCATCCTTCTCTCTTGACCCTTGAAAACTTCCGTCACACCAAACTCAAAGTAAATCTCATTAGAGAGTTAGTGCATAATAAAAAATTCACATGTTCTATAAAGACGCAATATGACTTGTTACTTTAAACATTAGCTACTGCCACTGATGTTATGTGAAGCTCTTCCACCCAAAAAAGAATTCCACTCAACACTAGTAAAAGAGAGAATGCAAAATAAAAAGGCATAATCTATCTAAAACATAACAGTCTGCAAAGACGAATTTGTTCGAGTCACTTACAACGCTCAGATCAAAAAACTTTGAACTAATTGAAGATTCAGACATTAATAAAGATTGCGCACAAAAGTTGTCAGATTTAATTAACAATCGGGTGATTTTAGGAATTTTGTACAGTGAACAGCAAAAATCTGTTTCTGCGCAACAATCAAAACTAAGCATCATCTCAACACTAGAGGCTACTCTTGGCACAACAATGCGAGAAAATAAAGATACAAAGGAGCTGCTACAAAAGTAAACATCCTCCTTGACTCAAATAAAGAAAAATTGCAAAAATAAAAATAATGGGTTGCCTCCCATAAGCGCTTTTCTTTAACGCCTTTTAGCTAGGCACAAAGCATGCATCAAGTATCACCAAGTGAAAAAGCATCAACATTGTAATTTGTTCTAACAATAGAATCATAAAGTGGCTTAATCTTCTTCCTAGGAAAGTGTTCCATACCTTTCTTTAGAGGAAATTGATATTTTATATTCCCTTCTTTCATATCAATAATAGCACCTATAGTTCTAAGAAAAGGTCTTCCAAGCACAATCGGACAAGATGGATTGCATTCAATATCCAAAACAATAAAATCAACGGGGACATAATTGTTATTAACCATGATAAGAACATCATCAATTCTTCCCAAAGGTTTCTTAATAGTAGAATCAGCAAGGTGAACATCCAAGTAACAATTTTCCAAAGGTGCTAAATCAAGCATATCATAAAGCTTTTAGGCATAAAAGAAATACTAGCACCAAGGTCACACAAAGCATTGCAATCAAAGTCATTCAATTTCATTTTAATAATAGGCTCCCAACCATCTTCTAACTTCCTAGGGATGGATACTTCACGTCTCAATTTTCTTCCCTCACTTGTATAAGGGCATTAGTAATATGTTTAGTAAAAGCCATATTATCTCACTTGCCTTAGGAGTTCTAGCAAGCTTTTGCAAGAATTTAATCACTTCAGAAAGATTGTAACCATCAAAATTAAAATCATTATCATCAAAGGTGATGGAGTTATTATCTTCCTTATTACTAGAAATTTCAGCATCTTTATCAAGAACAGTTTCAGAGTTATCAGGCAATTTAGGACATTAGCAATAGAAGTGGAAACATTACCAACACCAATTCTCTTGCCATTAATAGTAGGAGGCTTGCTAGCACTTGAGTTTGAAGCATTTTCAGAAGTAGTAATAGTATAAACTCTAGCAATATTATTCTTTCTAGCCATTTCATCCTCTTTTTCCCATCTAGCATGCAATTCAGCTAACATCCGCACATTGTTGTCAATTTTAACTTGTATAGTATTGAGAGTTTTGCTCTCTTTAACATCATAAGGCATGTTCTTTAGTTTTAGCAAGTCAACATCAAGAGCAAGACTATCAACCTTAGAAGCAAGAACATCAATTTTCCCAAATTTCTCCTCAATAGTTTTATTAAAAGCAGTTTGTGTTCTAATAAAATCCTTAAGCATGGCTTCAAGATCAGAGGGTACACTCTTATTATTGTTGTAGGAGCCGCCATAGGAATTACCATAACCATTGCCACTATTAGAAGGATAGGGCCTATAATTGCTATTACCAAAATTATTCCTATAAGCATTGTTGTTGAAGTTATTATTTTTAATGAAGTTCACATCAACATGCTCTTCTTGAGCAACCAACGAAGCTGAAGGAACATTATTTGGATCAACATGTGTTTGACCATTTGCAAGCATAGACATAATAGTATCAATTTGGCACTCAAGGAAGATGTTTCCTCAACATAATTTACCTTCTTACCTGTTGGAGTTCTCTCGGTGTGCCACTCAGAATAATTTATCATCATATCATCTAGAAGCTTTGTTGCAGCACCCAAAGTGATGGACATAAAGGTACCTCCAGCGGCTGAATCCAATAAATTCCTTGAAGAAAAATTTAATCATGCATAGAAGGTTTGGATGATCATCCAAGTAGTCAGTCCGTGAGTGGGGCAATTTTTAACCAATGATTTCATTCTCTCCCAAGCTTGAGTAACATGTTCATTATCAAATTGCTTAAAATTCATTATGCTACTTCTCAAAGAAATAATCTTAGCAGGAGGATAATATTTCCCAATGAAAGCATCTTTGCATTTAGTCCATGAATCAATACTATTTCTAGGCAAAGATAGCAACCATTCTTTAGCACGTCCTCTCAAGGAGAAAGGAAAAAGTTTTAGTTTAATAATATCACCATCAACTTCCTTAAGTTTTTGCATTTCACAAAGTTCAACAAAGTTATTGAGGTGAACAGCAGCATCATCAGTACTAACACCAGAAAATTGCTCTTTCATAACAAGATTTAAAAGTGCAGGTTTAATTTCATAAAAATCTGCTGAAGCAGCAGGTGGAGCAATAGTTGTACATATGAAATCATTGTTGTTTGTGCTAGTGAAATCACGTCGATCGGGTGCACTTAAGTCACCATTTTCATGAATCTTGTGAACCCGTCACTCAGCTCAGCATCCGTGTGCACCACTGGTCACTCCACCGGTTTTGACCGGTTTTTGACCCAGGAACTTTGCGAAAAAAAACCCTCCGATTTCTTTCTGTCGCTCAAATCAGTACAGGAACGTCCACCACTTAAATCCCGTCGTCCTGTTATGAGTACTCGTGTGTTATGAAGTTCAGTTTGTCATATACTTTAGGTTGTGCTCTGTTAAGAACTTGTCCCAGAATAAATAGTTAAACATGCATTCCGTCATCAAACTTGTCCCAAAATAAACAGTCATCGATCCACAATACAGAGTTAAACATGCATTGATCCGAAATAACAGGCATTGATCCAAAATAAATCTACTGGAGCTCCTTCTAGCCGAGGAGTTTAACATACGGTTCGCATTAAGTACATAGCACAAATGGCAACGTAACTGGCCCACAGCAGCTGGAGCTACTTCAGGAACCTATTTTGATTTCTTCGATGGACCAAACATGAGCCATTTCAATCTTCCAGTCTTCGGTCTTGTACTGCCGCTTGCTTCTGTATCTGCCGCTTGATGTGCTGGCGCCTGATGTGCGACCCTGCCTCTGTCGCTGCTTCTTGCTGATCCACCTCCTCTACTGCCTCAACCTCTTGCTCTTGTTGTTGTGCCAAGTGCTCTGCCAGATGTGTTCACTTGTGGGCCTTTTGCAGCTGGTATTGTTGCTCTATGCTCAGCAACAAAAGCACTCTCTTGTGGCACTGGATTAACAATTTGTACACGCCTAGAAGGGCCCTATATTACAAAAACAAATAGTGAGATAACATTACAAAAGCACTCTCTTCTGGCACAAATAGTGGATCAACAACTGTGAGCTAATTTCCAAATTTTGTACCTCATGTCCTAATATGTGAACCATGTAATCTTCTTGATGTTCAGGGTCGAGATTTGGAGCAATTGGGTTGGTATTGATGTGCTATGGCAAGAAAAACAGTAAAATTCAGTAGCTGGGCCTTTTCATGTGCTATGGCGAGTGTAAGAGTTGTAAGAAAAATAATAAAAGGTAGCACACTTACAGTTCTTAGTACAGGGTAATCAATGTCACCATTTTCATCAATAACTTGCTTCGATTTCTTTCTCCTAGCCATTTCCATAAGATGCTCCACATGCTCCCTCATCTTCGTAGTTGGTTTTCTCTTTCTCCCTCGTGAGCTCTTGCTTGCTGGCATTTCAGTAGCTGGGCCTTTTCCTTTGTTGATGTTATTTCCGTGAAGAGAGGGCTCTGCTGCATCTTGGTGTGCATGTGTTTCACCCTCTTCATATACTGCATCTTGGTGTGCATCTTGCTGAGCATGTGCTTCACCCTCTGCTGCCTCTTCTGCCACCTCGTTTTCCCTAGCAAGTGCCTCTAAGTACTTCTCGCATTTTCCCCTGCGATGACCTGGCTATCTGCAATATCCACAGTGCATTATAGAACCATGCTTGCTAAGCCTAGTGCCATCGGAGCTCTCTTCTGGATGCTTCCTTCTGTTCTTCTTCCTCCTTCCAGAATTTTTTTCATACAGTGGTGGCAATATTGGTTCTGTTTCCACAGGTTCCCATTCATCCTTGTCTCTCAAAGGGAAAATTTGTCCTCCATATGCAGCCATGTACGTTTTTAGTGTGTAACAGTTTGACACCACACTCTCAGGTTTAATTCTGTATGCTTTCAAGCAGGCAATTGCATGGCTGCAAGGGATGCCTGTCAGCTGCCATCTTCTACAAGAACATGCTCTCATGTTTAGCTCGACAACATAATCTTTACCGAAAACACTCACACCAAATACACCATAGCCTGAAGCAGTTATTTCTGTAAAAGCTGCAAGGTCAGCATTCTTCTTTAGCTTGTCTCTGATTTTTGGAGTAATATATCCAGACCATTTCTCACTTGCTTCCTTCCTCTTTGAGTGATGTCTATGCATTAGTTGTGAATGTATTTTCTGAAACATTGACATCACATGTAGTTCTCTAGCATCTAGTATGTACCTACAGTTTCACAACAATGATGTTAGTTCACTAAATTACTATAACCTCACATATGCATTTATAAAATAACAATACCTGTTGAACACCTCACATGTGTTATTTAGAAGAAGGTCGCACTTAGATAATTCACTAAAGAATGCCCCACACCAAGTGTTTGGAGCCATCTCATCTACAAAAGCATGTGCTCCTGGGTTATCCTCCTTCAGTTTGGCCATATTCCTATCAAAGGACTGAACAGTAGTTGATTTGGCACATGCCCACAACTGCTGCCTAACTGTTTCCCCCTTGTGAACTTGCTGGATGTTCTGATACAGATGTCTAACACAGAACCTATGCTCAGCATCAGGAAACTGCTCCTGCACACCCTTGATAAGGCCCTTTTGTTTATCACTCATGATTGCGAAAGCAGATGTGTTCACTATGTTCAGATCTTGCTTCAATGTGGCTAGGAACCACAAGAGCTGTAGCATTCTGTCTCCACCACTGCCATTGCAATTGGATAAATAGCATCGTTGCCGTCAATGCCAACAACTGTGAGCAACTGACCACCATATTTTGTCTTGATGAAAGTACCATCAATACATATGACTGGTCTACATCCCTTGAGCCAACCTATCTTGCAAGCAGCGAGGCAAACATAACATGCACTGAACAAACCATGCTCCAAGTGTAAATAAAAAGAGGATCTTGGATTTCTAGCAATGATTTCCTTCCCATACTGCCAAAGCAAAGAAATTTGCTTTATTTCATCCCCATGTACAACTGCCAAAGCTTCTTTCCTAGCCCTCCCAAGCTTGTACCTGCTTACTTCCATGTTGAATTTTTTCTTCACTTTTCTTGCAAAGGTTTTCAATGTCATATTTTCATTGTCTCGGAACATCTCAAGAAATTGCTGCGCCAAGAAAGGGGCTGTCAGCTCCTTCACATCCTGAACTGCCTCACATGTGTGCTCTGAGACGAAATTTTTGATAACAAAACGGCTGGCCCGTGTATCTTTCCCTCCAATTAATTTCCAAGTACATCCATCCTCGCAGTGTGCCTCAAACCTTTTTAGGTTGTTCCTTTTCTTGCGAATTTGCACTCTGTTCTTCACTGCATAGTTCGATACTGCTTTCCTAAGATGCTCCACAGACTCAAACACCATGCCTAATCTAAACTGGGGATTTTCCATGTCCGCATTAGGGTTAAATGGTGTGTACTTGTACGGAATTTTGTTCTTCTGATTCTTCTTCTTCTTGTGCTCCTCATCATCAGAGTCACTCTTGTGTCTCTTCTCACTGTCATCTTGCTCTGGTAATTTCAGATCAGCTTGTGTCACATCATCATATCCAGGGACATATGCAGCATGGCTACATTTCTTTTTCCCCTGCTTAACTAATTCATCCTCCTCCGATTCATCAACATTCTCTGCATAAAGCTCATCATCTTTTGAAAAATCGTAATCACTGTCATACCAACCAGGGTCCCCTTTAGAGTCACACTCGGAACTGTCTGCTTCATCTGAATTGTCTGACTCATCTAACTCCTGCTTCATCTGAACTGGTGGCCGCCACAGACCACGCCACAGCGAGGCAGCGACCGCGAGGCACATGCCCGCTCGATCCGCCGGCCGCCGGCCGCCACCGCTCGACCTCAGCCCCTCCCCCAACCGGCCTCGCCAATCCCGGCGTATCCCGGCCGCCGGAAACCCTAGATGTACGACGTGAGGAAAAGGAGCATACCATGGACAGGGGTCTCGCGCAGATCGAGCCTAAGCACGGGCAACTCTTCCTTCGGCACCTTCTTCACTGCCGGCGGCGATGGCGCCGCCGCAGAGCTCGCCTTGGCCGCACCGCCGTCGGGTGCCTCGGCCATCTCCTCCATCGCCTCGGAAAAAGACCAGCCGCACCAAAATATCTAGATGTACGACTCGCTCCCGCAACTCAAGCTCCCCCGACCGTCGCCGCCGCCAGCCATTGTCTCCGATCTAGGGTTCTGATTTGGGGATTGAATAAATTTCGAGTGACGGCAAACAGAGGACGATGGGATTTAAGTGGTGGATGTTCCTATACTGATTTGAGCGAGAGAAAGAAATCGGAGGTTTTTTTTGCAAAGTTCCTGGGTAAAAAACCGGTCAAAACCGGTGGAGTGACCAGTGGTGCACACGGATGCTGAGTTGAGTGACGGGTTCACAAGATTCCTGAAAATGGTGACTTAAGTGCACCCGATCGACGACTTCAGTGACCGCCAATGTCATTTACTCGTGTGGACAGAGAATGGAGCCGATTTTCACCATCGCTGCAACCTGCAGCCAAGTCTGTTGACCTTGGCCGGCGGGGACGGTGAAGCAAGTGGTAACTGGCGCCGGCGAGATCCACGTTGAGTTGACCATCATGCGGGATCCTAGGTAAAGTAACTTCCGTCCGAATATTTCCGGAGAAAGCAGCAGCGAGGTTCATCTATGGCGTCAACAATATACATCCGGAAAGTAAGACTTTATGCGCGCTGGTCAGCGGAGACAGGAGAGAATGGATGTCTCTGCATTCGTGCCGGAATGCTGGAAGCCTGGATGATAGCCACAGGACGCAGGTAGCTTGTCAATTAACCCGATCGGCGCCGACGGCCCTCGGTCAAATTCCGGCAAAAGCACGTATCGCGTATACACTGTCACTTTGTCTTTGCCCTACGCCACTTGGGAAACAAGCCACTTCGCCTCCAATTAAGCTCTCCTTAAAGTTACGACCCCTCCAGTCTCCATAAGAATCCCTCGCTAGGCGCCACACAAACCAGAACAATCCAAAGAAAGAAGTATACCATCGAGTTGAGCAGCCATAGGAAGAAGCCCCCTCTAAACCTGACGCCTGTTCACGGCGAGGTCGATTGCCGTGGCAATGGCGCAGCGCGGCTGCATGGCTCAGCAGCTGGCATGCTGCTGCTTACTGGTGGCGCTCGCGCTGGCGTGCGGCGTGGCCTCGGCCGCAACCGCGGCCAGGAAGTCCGTGCCGGCGACTGGTCCGCCCAGGAACATCCCCAAGACGGAGTTCCAGAGGATCAGCTTCAGCAAATCCAGCAGCAAGCGGCTGTACACCATCACCTGCAAAGACAGGAAGAAAAAGCCCTGCATCATATCCTGCCCGGCCAAATGCCCCAACGAGTGCCTCGCCTCCTGCTCCTACTGCCTCTCCTTCTGCCGTACGTTTCCTACGTAGTACGTACATAGACTGCCAATTCATTTCGAGATACTTACACCTGTTAAATTACTACATTTGTTGCTGCAGTGTGTGATATCTTCCCGGGCACCTCCTGCGGCGACCCTCGCTTCACCGGCGGCGACGGCAACACCTTCTACTTCCACGGCAAGAAGGACCAGGACTTCTGCATCGTCTCCGATGCGGACCTCCACATCAACGCCCACTTCATCGGCAACCACAACCCCGCCGTCAGGCGCAGCTTCACGTGGATCCAGGCCATCGGTGTCAGCTTCGGCGCTCACCGCCTCTACGTCGGCGCAACCAAGGCCGCCAGGTGGGAAGCGGACGAGGACCACATCCACATCATGCTCGACGGCGAGACCGTCGATGTGGAGACCTTCAAGGACGCCCTCTGGGTATCCAAGGCCCTGCCGGACCTCTCCGTCACCCGCACCGACAACTTCAACGCTGTAACCATCGCTCTCGCCGGCGTGTTTAGCATCACAGCCAACGCGGTGCCGATCACCGATGAGGACTCCCAGATCCACAACTATGGCAAGACCGGGAATGACACCCTCGTGCACCTTGACCTTGGCTTCAAGTTCCATGCCCTCACCAAGGCCGTCGACGGTGTGCTCGGCCAGACCTATAAGACCGACTACATCAGCAAGGTGGACATAAGTGCCAAGATGCCAATCATGGGCGGCGCACCAAAGTACCTCTCGTCCAGCCTCTTCTCCACGGATTGCGCTGTCTCCAAGTTCGGCGGAAACAATGGCGCCGGCCGTGCCGTTACCTATGCCTCGTAAACCAATTAATCGCCCATGCATATGGACGGACGTACAAGCACCCATCTTAGCTACCATGGAATAAGTCATTGTGGGTATACATACATACACACATATTATTGAGCACGTACAAGAAGAAATAAATTTGGAACACTTCAAGGGTGCTTAGGTTTTTCAAACATCTACTAATTAAGGCTCTTTCAATTGTATTTTGATCGACAATGCTGATTAATTTTGAGGAAGTGTGCTATGTAACTTGTTGTAATACTTAGGTGTGACAACTAACACGTACTTGTACTTGGACTAATAAATTAAGTGTGTGACAAACTTTGCTAAGTCATTGTAAGCACTTGGCATCAACGGCTAAGTTTAGCTTCTTTGCAAAGCGTTTTAGGCTACTTCCTATCATCCTATGTACGCACCTTCACATCTCTTGGCGTCGAGTTAATTAGTCTCTGGCATGACATGTGAAAGTAACTTGTAAACTTGCCATTAGCACTCTTCATGGAATTCTTAATCATGCCCATCTTTCCATATGATTTTGAGGTTCACACGCGCACAAAGGAGCACTGGCCTTGACCGAGATACATTTGGATGAAAGGAACATCAAGCTTTTCAAAGTGACTAACAAATCATACACTTGTCTCCCAAGATCTGCAGTATGATTATTTGAACTAGAACTTCTCCTTTATTTACAGGGTCAAACCTTGACCATACAAAATTTGTCGACAAATACTATGAGAGTATCCTAATCCTTCTTTTGTTTGTACTTATGTACATTGAGTGCACCCTGCATGATTTCACTGGATGGGACTTCTTCGTGGGGGTCTTACCCATCTATGTCTGCCAACCCTTGCCCGATTAGCGAATCATATCCAGTGAGTGTGTGGCACAATGTCAACCTTGGATTAAAACCTTGATATGAGGATCTGCAATGGTGGTGTCTATTCACTTTCTAGACTACGTTGTCTCGAGGCACGGCATGACTCCTACATTGCGTTTCTTTAAGGTGGAAACCTACGAGTTGTCTTTGGCGGTTTAGGTGACACCATAGAGGTGTCATTTTGGACCCTCATCTCTTCTTTCGCAAGTGTCTTTCAAGCGGGCATTTGTATCCGGCTTCATCTTTATCTTCGTATAAACAACTTGCATTGCGAACTCTTGGTCACGAAGAGTCCATTATTCTCTTCCCTCGATAGTGGCAACCGTCATTCCCTCTTCTTTTTGGTTTTGGAACGTGTATGTCACAATGAGGCGCTAGGTTTTTTTTAATGAGGACAAAACTTTGCCCCAATCTATAAATTAAGAGCGAGTTAAAAAAAAGTAATGTGAGGTTATACGCAAAATGACAACTGACGTGGGCATACCCTTCGGGTCCCCCACTATTGGTATACCTGGTCCGTCCCAGACGAAGGCTCACTTGGCGGCCCAGCAATTACTTGAAGTACAAGATAAGGACTTCAAGACGTAGTCTACTAGGACTCTTGTAAACCCTACCTGGCTCCCTTTATAAAGCCAGACAGGGGCAGCGTACACGATACGTAACAGATAGGCCTAACCCTAGCGAGAGCACGTCTCTCACCACCAATATCGCCATTGCGACCACCATGTAATCATACATATACAGACCAGACAAGCAGGATGTAGGTCTTTACCTCACAATGAGGGGCCGAACCTAGGTAAATCCCTGTTGTCAGCCGTCCGGAACTACTAGCGCGCCATCTTCTCTTTCTCAAGAAACCCTAGGTATCTTACCGATGGGATTTGCCATGGCCTCCCCACGTCAATTGGCGCCGTCTGTGGGAAGAACGCGCGCTGGATCACGGTTTCGGCGGTTCCAATCTTCACCAACAACGGCGACGACTCGTGGTGGTTCCAATCTTCACCAATCAAAATACTTTGCCCCAACGAAACAGTGAGGTTGTCAATCTCACCGGCTTGCTGAAAACAAAGGATTAAACGTATGGTGTGGAAAATGATGTTTACTTGCAGAGAATGAAAAAGGAAACAGTTTGCAGTTTGTGGTTGTTTAATCAGTGTAAAAGGATGGATCGGGGTCCACAGTTCACTAGAGGTGTCTCTCCATAACAGATAACTAACATGCTGGGTGAACAAATTCCAGCTGGGCAATTGACAAATAGTGAGCGCATGACAATGCATATACATGGCATGATGACTACTATGATATTTAATTGGACATTACGACAAGATGCATAGACCGTTATCCAACAACATCTATGACTAATAATCCACCGCCAGGTTGTCATCCGAGTCCCCCGTTGGTATTAAGTTGCAAGCAACGGATAATTGCATTAAGTAAAACACGTAATGTAAACAAACACATATGCCCGTGGACATAGCATAGTTAGGTTACCCCTAGTGGCAACAGCACATCCACAATCTTAGAAGTTGCTGTCACTCTCCCAGATTACTGGAGGCATGAACCCACTATCTAGCATAAATACTCTCTCTTGGAGTTACAAACATCTACTTGGCCAAAGCATCTACTAGTAACAGAAAGCATGCAAGATCTTAAATAACATATAGCATAGATTGATAATCAACTTGACATAGTATTCAATATTCATCGGATCCCAGCAAACACAACATGTAGCATTACAATAATATGATCTTGATCATGTAGGGCAGCTCACAAGATCTAACATGATGGCACAAAGTGGAGAGACAACCATCTAGCTACTGCTATGGACCCGTAGTCCAAGGATGAACTACTCACGCATCACTCCGGAGCAGGCATGGCGATGTAGAAGTCTCCGGTGAAGATTCCCCTCTCCGGCAGGGTGCCGGGAGGAGGTTTTGGACCCTCCCGAGCTAGGGTTGACGGCGGCGGCGTCTCTGGAACTTTTCGTGGATATTGGCTCAGGCACTTAGGGTTTTTGCATCGGGGGGAATAAGTAGGCGAAATGGCGGCGGCTGACGACCCCCGAGGGGCCCACACCACCCTAGTGCACGCCAGGGGGGCCACGCCCTAGGTGCGTGTGGCCTCCTGGTGGCTCTCCTCTGTTGCTCCTTTGGTCCTTCAGGTGTGTTCTGGTAAAATAGGGATCCCCGTGAAGTTTCGTCCAAATCCGAGAATATTTCCAGACTAGCTTTTCTGGAATGCAAAAACAGCAGAAAACAGAACTGGCACTTCGGCATCTTGTTAATAGGTTAGTCCAAAAAAATGTATAAAAGTGACATAAAGTAGATGCAAAACATGTGGCATTTGATATAAAACATGCATGGAACATAAAAAATTATAGATACGTTGGAGACGTATCAAACCTTCTGTGATACACCTTACAATAAAAAGCTATCTAATGGTAAATAAAAAGGGTGTTGAGATTGTTCATTGTGTTTGTTTGTCTTGTCATTTTAATATGGGCTTGTTCCATATCCTGGGACAAGAGGTACCCGAGTTGATGCTCTTAATGATACTATTATTACTTACAATGATATTTAATTTGAACTCGCTTTGTTTCCCAAGTTGAGTAACATGGAGTAGGTACTTGAATTCAAGGGGCATGAGACTTTCAACCTGTACTTTGTCAAGCACACTACTCATATTTGCTTTCACTTTAAACTTAATCATTCAAGATGCTATGATAGGGGCAATGAGAGCTTGACACCAAGGATTACCACATTACAATCATTAACTTAAGTAGAGAAGTTCAAAAGTTAGATGAAACTTATTCATGCTTTACCTCTACTCACATATACATCTTTCCAAAGTGTCCACCTTTTATATTCAGATTTTCATCAATACTCTATGACCATTATAGGATGTTCTTTATTCTCATTATGCATACATGTGGCCCGTATTACTTTTTCATTTATGTTACACTTTGTGAATTATCATTGAACATCCTTACATTGAATATTTGATATCACTTCATAAACTATCTTGCATATTGCTTCTCCTTTTAAGAATGAATCATTTGACTCTATGTAGCAATCGGAATCATCTTCGATATCCATTGATAGTATTAAATTGCAAAGTCCATGTTAGTTTTATCACCTTCATACTCGAGGACGAGTATAGGTTAAGCTTGGGGATGCTGATGCATGTAAAATGCATACATGAACTTTGCATTATTTTACTCATATTTCAATCATATTTGCATCATATAAGGGTTATATCACTGTTTTATAATGATTTTTGAAATATTTCATGATTTTCCTATTTTTCTGGAATTAACCCTACGGAGGCAGAAAACCCTATTTTCTATATTTTGATGTTTCAGGGACCCAAACGACGTCCAAATGACCTGAAAATTTACGAGCATCAGTTTTTGGAAGCAAGAAGACTTGTGAGCGAAGGAAGCAAACAAGCGGAGACCCGAGGGCCAAAATAGGTGGGCCCACGTGGCCCCTGTACCTGGCCGCGTGGGACCCCTCCTTTTGGGCCTCGAGGCTCCGTTGCCGTCGATCTTTTTTCCAGAAGCTTCGTCTTGACCTAAAACCGACTATAAAAATAGTCCCCGACGCCCTTCGGAAAGGAGCGCCGCAGAAACACAGAAACCACGAAACAGAGAACTGGAGTTGCAGATTGGAGGGGGAAAACTCCGGTGGGGCGCTGCCGGGAAGGTCTCCACCTTCTCCAACGACTTCTCCACCGTCTCCATGATGAAGAGGGAGTAGTTCACCCCTGGACTATGGGTTTGTGGAAGTAATTTATGTATATCTCCTCTCTTGAGCTACACTAATTAGCACCGTATGAGCTGCCAAACATGATTACGGTCATCTATGTAATACCTTTATGGTGGATCTTTTTATGAGTTAATATATGTTTGAGATTGCAATTGTTTTGTTTCAGTTATGAAAGTAGATGCATATTATGTACCCCATTCTTGTTTACTTGTTTTGATCAAGCATGTTTATGAGAGCGTGTGTGGGGGAACGTGTGCATTAGATGGAGTAACGGGGGGTGGCTAGTGCGGTGAACGTGAGAAAAAGTTCCGCGATCCACTTGGGTATCTCTACCTTACTTTGTTGCCTCACTAGGGATAAAAAGAAATACCATGCTACCGGAGATGTGGGTGTGACCATTGCCACTTACTCCATGACTAGATCTAGCATGTTCTTATTTTAACTTCATATCATGAAACTTAATGCTATGCTCTGATTTATCTTAATACTAAGGTGTTATGATTTAGTTCGAATCTTAGTGGAGTATAAGAGAGATTAATAACCAAAAGATCTCTATGCTAGGACGTGATGCCCATATGATTAATAACTTGTCATGAAACCTTTGTTGCAATCTCATATGTTAACTCTAGTGTTCCATTGTCTACCACTTTATTAAAGAGAGAGTGCATTTGTGAAACCATGAACCCCGGTCCATTTTTAATCATAACAAACACCTTTCCATCAACTTTTAAGCATTTTCCATTTTCTGTCATTTAAAAATCCGAAAATACAAAAACATTTTTACATCTTGCATTCATCATATAAACCAAAAAATATCATTTATCATTGATATCACCATCCTAGCATATTTATTTGCCACCATTGCATATTTATTTACTGTTTTGCATTCATTTTATTTTCATATCATTCTCACACCTTGTGCTTGACAACCACTTGGTGAGGTTGAGGGCACAAAACAATTTATTTTGTTTGCAGGTTTCCAAGAGAAGGATAAGAAGATAAAACTTTCACTACTGATTCCCGAGAGTTCGATATAAACCCTCAAGTCACCCCTCGTGGGGAAAACAAGTTTTCTTATACTATAAACTCTGCACTTGGAGTCTCAACCTAACCCATTGAAGGGCCATCGGGGGAGGGGGGTAGGCGTTGGTTTTTTTTTTTGCATAGGTTTATCCTATATTTTCAGTTCTATAAGGTCGGTGTGTACGTGCCTTATAACTTGATCTTTATTTATAAATGATACACATATTATCATGCAAAAAAAAGTGTCATGTCGCAGAAATACAACGAGTTACAAAAACTGCGTGAATGACCGTTGACAAGTTCAATGAGGTAGATGCATTTGGGCGTGGCTGGTCAGGCTCATCGTCGAGCTGAACAAGCATCTCTGATCTTCTCCTCCACCTAGACACCACCAGTGGATGGAACTTCGCATGTGGTTCATTCCCTACATCCCCTGACAGAGAGTTGCATCGATTGGCTGCCCAAAAGACCTTGACTACTGCTTCCTCCGTTTTTAAATACAAGATGTTTTATCTTAAGTCCACATTCACAAGTGTCCATATGTATTTAGACATATTTTAATGTGTATGTTCACTCATTTGAATCCGCACCTAGTCAACATCTGACAGAGCTAAAACATTTTATATTTAAAAACGGAGAGAGTAATGGTCGGGTTGGCTTCTTGGCTAGGGATCAAATGTCATGATGTCAACTATCATAGTTGGAAAGATCCGCGGTGCCAAATGGAGGTCCCGCATTGCCAATCTGATGATCAATAACGATAGTGGTGCATGATAGCTTGAGGAAGACCTACGGCGTCTATGTTAAGGCCTCTTCTGTTGACCCTTCGAAGTGACACATGAGTAGGATGAACACCATCAGCATCAGGGGATTTGTGATTTCGAGTAATTAAACATAAGATGCGGTAGGAGTTCTTTATGGAAAGTGTGCTCTCCCTTAATCACACTGAATGCATAGTTTCTCACCATCGTTCTCACAGACTCAAATTTTAATGTTCTTTACAGTGTATTCTGATTTTTTTTTCTTAATCATAAGATAGCAAGACGCTCATACGGAATTTTTTTAAACTTGGGAGTGTTCACATGTATTAACTGTACATGAGACACATATTATATAATTGGAAATTTTACTAATGCACTAATCTCATATACTCCCTCCGTTCCACAATATAATATGGTTTAGCCTTTTTCCACATACCATGCATACACATGTATCTAGACACGTTTAAGTGGATGTGTTCATTCTTTCTAGTATAAAAGTAGACATACATGTGTACCACCTAAAACATCTTATGTTGTTGAACGGAGGGAGTACAAGTAAACAGACCTAGCATCAGCAACATCACGATGAAGTATTGAACATGCATACATTGAAAAGATCTAGTGCAAATAAGGGAAATGCTTGTTGCCACCAAATCATACAACCGCGTGGAAGACTTGGGGCCCTCTGAAAGTCAATTTTTTCGCTTAGTTTTCCCTTCCAAATAGGCTTTGAACGGATGACTGCTTGGAAAAGCGACGGTGGCCAAATTGCGGCTTGTGCCCCCTTTGTAAGAGGGCCCCGGAATCGATAGGGGACCTCCTTGTCAATTGCTGCCACACTTTGCACCTACGGGGATTCATTAAGGATTGGGTTGGCCTCCATGCCCTTGACTTCCAACTTTGGCCTTCCCTCACCCTCAATGATTGGTGGCACAAGATCTCGTACAACTCCACTCCAAACCTGAAGGCCTTGGCACCCCTCACCTTGCTTACCTCTTGGGAGATATGGAATGAGCACAGTGCTCGCGTTTTCCGCAACAAGCATGCGCCGCCTACATTAGTTTTTTAGAATATTAAGCGAGAGGCCCATCTTTGGGTCACCGCGCGAGCGTCGTGATTGAGCGAACTTATGCCACGAGAGTAGTTGACGTGGGCATACCCTTAGGGTCCCCCACTATTGGTATACCTTTTCCGTCCCAGACGAAGGCCGACCTGGCGGCCCAGCAATTACTTGAAGTACAAGATAAGAACTCCAAGACGTAGTCTACTAGGACTCTTGTAAACCCTACCTGGCTCACTTTATAAAGCCAGGCAGGGGCAGCGTACACGATGCGCAACAGATAGGCCTAGCCCTAGCAAGACCACGTCTCTCACCACCAACATCGCCATTACGACCACCATGTACTCATACATCTATACAGATCAGACAAGCATGATGTAGGTCTTTACCTCACAATGAGGGACCGACCCTAGGTAAATCCCTGCTTGTCAGCCGTCCGGAACTACCAGCGCGCCATCTTCTCTTCCTCAAGAAACCCTAGGTATCTTACCGATGGGATTTGCCGTGGCCTCCCCACGTGAATTGGCGCCGTCTGTGGGAAGAACGCGCGCTGGATCACGGTTTCGGCGGTTCCAATCTTCACCAACAACGGCGACGACTCGCCACCACGGATCAACGCCCCATGCCTTTCCTGTCGTACGTGGTGCCCTACTCGAATTGCAGGACGGCATGGAAATTGCTGATGTGACTGAGGCTTTGGCGAGTCATGGAACATCACGTCTTGTCTTGATGTGATCTACTGCTCTCGGACGTGCCTTTGTTCGGCGGCTGTCAGATTGGATCGGACCTAGGCACGGAACAATGCCCGAAAATTCTGATCTTGATCCGATCAACCGCACGTGAAGGGATTGCTGATGACGAGCCTCTAGGCGTTGATCCGTGGTGGCGAGTCGTCGCCGTTGTTGGTGAAGATTGGAACCGCCGAAACCGTGATCCAGCGCGCGTTCTTCCCACAGACGGCGCCAATTGACGTGGGGAGGCCACGGCAAATCCCATCGGTAAGATACCTAGGGTTTCTTGAGAAAGAGAAGATGGCGCGCTAGTAGTTCCGGACGGCTGACAAGCAGGGATTTACCTAGGTTCGGCCCCTTATTGTGAGGTAAAGACCTACATCCTGCTTGTCTGGTCTGTATATATGTATGATTACATGGTGGTCGTAATGGCGATATTGGTGGTGAGAGACGTGCTCTCGCTAGGGTTAGGCCTATCTGTTACGTATCGTGTATGCTGCCCCTGTCTGGCTTTATAAAGGGAGCCAGGTAGGGTTTACAAGAGTCCTAGTAGACTACGTCTTGAAGTCCTTATCTTGTACTTCAAGTAATTGCTGGGCCGCCAAGTGAGCCTTCGTCTGGGACGGACCATGTATACCAATAGTGGGGGACCCGAAGGGTATGCCCACGTCAGTTGTCATTTTGCGTATAACCTCACATTACTTTTTTTTAACTCGCTCTTAATTTATAGATTGGGGCAAAGTTTTGTCCTCATTAAAAAAAACCTAGCGCCTCATTGTGACATACACGTTCCAATACCAAAAAGAAGAGGGAATGACGGTTGCCACTATCGAGGGAAGAGAATAATGGACTCTTCGTGACCAAGAGTTCGCAATGCAAGTTGTTTATACGAAGATAAAGATGAAGCCGGATACAAATGCCTGCTTGAAAGACACTTGCGAAAGAAGAGATGAGGGTCCAAAATGACACCTCTATGGTGTCACCTAAACCGCCAAAGACAACTCGTAGGTTTCCACCTTAAAGAAACGCAATGTAGGAGTCATGCCGTGCCTCGAGACAACGTAGTCTAGAAAGTGAATAGACACCACCATTGCAGATCCTCATATCAAGGTTTTAATCCAAGGTTGACATTGTGCCACACACTCACTGGATATGATTCGCTAATCGGGCAAGGGTTGGCAGACATAGATGGGTAAGACCCCCACGAAGAAGTCCCATCCAGTGAAATCATGCAGGGTGCACTCAATGTACATAAGTACAAACAAAAGAAGGATTAGGATACTCTCATAGTATTTGTCGACAAATTTTGTATGGTCAAGGTTTGACCCTGTAAATAAAGGAGAAGTTCTAGTTCAAATAATCATACTGCAGATCTTGGGAGACAAGTGTATGATTTGTTAGTCACTTTGAAAAGCTTGATGTTCCTTTCATCCAAATGTATCTCGGTCAAGGCCAGTGCTCCTTTGTGCGCGTGTGAACCTCAAAATCATATGGAAAGATGGGCATGATTAAGAATTCCATGAAGAGTGCTAATGGCAAGTTTACAAGTTACTTTCACATGTCATGCCAGAGACTAATTAACTCGACGCCAAGAGATGTGAAGGTGCGTACATAGGATGATAGGAAGTAGCCTAAAACGCTTTGCAAAGAAGCTAAACTTAGCCGTTGATGCCAAGTGCTTACAATGACTTAGCAAAGTTTGTCACACACTTAATTTATTAGTCCAAGTACAAGTACGTGTTAGTTGTCACACCTAAGTATTACAACAAGTTACATAGCACACTTCCTCAAAATTAATCAGCATTGTCGATCAAAATACAATTGAAAGAGCCTTAATTAGTAGATGTTTGAAAAACCTAAGCACCCTTGAAGTGTTCCAAATTTATTTCTTCTTGTACGTGCTCAATAGTATGTGTGTATGTATGTATACCCACAATGACTTATTCCATGGTAGCTAAGATGGGTGCTTGTACGTCCGTCCATATGCATGGGCGATTAATTGGTTTACGAGGCATAGGTAACGGCACGGCCGGCGCCATTGTTTCCGCCGAACTTGGAGACAGCACAATCCGTGGAGAAGAGGCTGGACGAGAGGTACTTTGGTGCGCCGCCCATGATTGGCATCTTGGCACTTATGTCCACCTTGCTGATGTAGTCGGTCTTATAGGTCTGGCCGAGCACACCGTCGACGGCCTTGGTGAGGGCATGGAACTTGAAGCCAAGGTCAAGGTGCACGAGGGTGTCATTCCCGGTCTTGCCATAGTTGTGGATCTGGGAGTCCTCATCGGTGATCGGCACCGCGTTGGCTGTGATGCTAAACACGCCGGCGAGAGCGATGGTTACAGCGTTGAAGTTGTCGGTGCGGGTGACGGAGAGGTCCGGCAGGGCCTTGGATACCCAGAGGGCGTCCTTGAAGGTCTCCACATCGACGGTCTCGCCGTCGAGCACGATGTGGATGTGGTCCTCGTCCGCTTCCCACCTGGCGGCCTTGGTTGCGCCGACGTAGAGGCGGTGAGCGCCGAAGCTGATACCGATGGCCTGGATCCACGTGAAGCTGCGCCTGACGGCGGGGTTGTGGTTGCCGATGAAGTGGGCGTTGATGTGGAGGTCCGCGTCGGAGACGATGCAGAAGTCCTGGTCCTTCTTGCCGTGGAAGTGGAAGGTGTTGCCGTCGCCGCCGGTGAAGCGAGGGTCGCCGCAGGAGGTGCCCGGGAAGATATCACACACTGCAGCAACAAATGTAGTAATTTAACAGGTGTAAGTATCTCGAAATGAATTGGCAGTCTATGTACGTACTACGTAGGAAACGTACGGCAGAAGGAGAGGCAGTAGGAGCAGGAGGCGAGGCACTCGTTGGGGCATTTGGCCGGGCAGGATATGATGCAGGGCTTTTTCTTCCTGTCTTTGCAGGTGATGGTGTACAGCCGCTTGCTGCTGGATTTGCTGAAGCTGATCCTCTGGAACTCCGTCTTGGGGATGTTCCTGGGCGGACCAGTCGCCGGCACGGACTTCCTGGCCGCGGTTGCGGCCGAGGCCACGCCGCACGCCAGCGCGAGCGCCACCAGTAAGCAGCAGCATGCCAGCTGCTGAGCCATGCAGCCGCGCTGCGCCATTGCCACGGCAATCGACCTCGCCGTGAACAGGCGTCAGGTTTAGAGGGGGCTTCTTCCTATGGCTGCTCAACTCGATGGTATACTTCTTTCTTTGGATTGTTCTGGTTTGTGTGGCGCCTAGCGAGGGATTCTTATGGAGACTGGAGGGGTCGTAACTTTAAGGAGAGCTTAATTGGAGGCGAAGTGGCTTGTTTCCCAAGTGGCGTAGGGCAAAGACAAAGTGACAGTGCATACGCGATACGTGCTTTTGCCGGAATTTGACCGAGGGCCGTCGGCGCCGATCGGGTTAATTGACAAGCTACCTGCGTCCTGTGGCTATCTTCCAGGCTTCCAGCATTCCGGCACGAATGCAGGGACATCCATTCTCTCCTGTCTCCGCTGACCAGCGCGCATAAAGTCTTACTTTCCGGATGTATATTGTTGACGCCATAGATGAACCTCGCTGCTGCTTTCTCCGGAAATATTTGGACGGAAGTTACTTTACCTAGGATCCCGCATGATGGTCAACTCAACGTGGATCTCGCCGGCGCCAGTTACCACTTGATTCACCGTCCCCGCCGGCCAAGGTCAACAGACTTGGCTGCAGGTTGCAGCGATGGTGAAAATCGGCTCCATTCTCTGTCCACACGAGTAAATGACATTGGCGGTCACTGAAGTCGTCGATCGGGTGCACTTAAGTCACCATTTTCAGGAATCTTGTGAACCCGTCACTCAACTCAACATCCGTGTGCACCACTGGTCACTCCACCGGTTTTGACCGGTTTTGTACCCAGGAACTTTGCAAAAAAACCCTCTGATTTCTTTCTCTCGCTCAAATCAGTATAGGAACATCCACCACTTAAATCCCATCGTCCTCTGTTTGCCGTCACTCGAAATTTATTCACTCCCCAAATCAGAACCCTAGATCGGAGACAATGGCTGGCGGCGGCGACGGTGGGGGGAGCTTGAGCTGCGGGAGCGAGTCGTACACCTAGATATTTTGGTGCGGCTGGTCTTTTTCCGAGGCGATGGAGGAGATGGCCGAGGCACCCGACGGCGGTGCGGCCAAGGCGAGCTCTGCGGTGGCGCCATCGCCGCCGGCAGTGAAGAAGGTGCCGACGGAAGAGTTGCCCGTGCTTAGGCTCGATCTGCGCGAGACCCATGTCCATGGTATGCTCCTTTTCCTCGCGTCGTACATCTAGGGTTTCCGGCGGCCGGGATACGCCGGGATTGGCCAGGCCGGTCGGGGGAGGGGCTGAGGTCGAGCTGTGGCGGCCGGCGGCCGGCGGATCGAGCGGGCATGTGCCTCGCGGTCGCTGCCTCGCTGTGGCGTGGTGTGTGGCGGCCGCCAGTTCAGATGAAGCAGGAGTTAGATGAGTCCGACAATTTAGATGAAGCAGACAGTTCCGAGTGTGACTCTGAAGGGGACCCTGGTTGGTATGACAGTGATTACGATTTTTCAAAAGATGATGAGCTTTATGCAGAGAATGTTGATGAATCGGAGGAGGATGAATTAGTTAAGCAGGGGAAAAAGAAATGTAGCCATGCTGCATATGTCCCTGGATATGATGATGTGACACAAGCTGATCTAAAATTACCAGAGCAAGATGACAGTGAGAAGAGACACAAGAGTGACTCTGATGATGAGGAGCACAAGAAGAAGAAGAAGAATCAGAAGAACAAAATTCCGTACAAGTACACACCATTTAACCCTAATGCGGACATGGAAAATCACCAGTTTAGATTAGGCATGGTGTTTGAGTCTGTGGAGCATCTTAGGAAAGCAGTATCGAACTATGCAGTGAAGAACAGAGTGCAAATTCGCAAGAAAAGGAACAACCTAAAAAGGTTTGAGGCACACTGCGAGGATGGATGTACTTGGAAATTAATTGGAGGGAAAGATACACGGGCCAGCGGTTTTGTTATAAAAAATTTGTCTCAGAGCACACATGTGAGGCAGTTCAGGATGTGAAGGAGCTGACAGCCCCTTTCTTGGCGCAGCAATTTCTTGAGATGTTCCGAGACAATGAAAATATGACATTGAAAACCTTTGCAAGAAAAGTGAAGAAAAAATTCAACATTAAAGTAAGCAGGTACAAGCTTGGGAGGGCTAGGAAAGAAGCTTTGGTAGTTGTACATGGGGATGAAATAAAGCAATTTTCTTTGCTTTGGCAGTATGGGAAGGAAATCATTGCTAGAAATCCAAGATCCTCTTTTTATTTACACTTGGAGCATGGTTTGTTCAGCGCATGTTATGTTTGCCTCGCTGCTTGCAAGATAGGTTGGCTCAAGGGATGTAGACTAGTCATATGTATTGATGGTACTTTCATCATGACAAAATATGGTGGTCAGTTTCTCACAGCTGTTGGCATTGACGGCAACGATGCTATTTATCCAATTGCAATGGCAGTGGTGGAGACAGAATGCTACAGCTCTTGGTCCTGGTTCCTGGCCACATTGAAGCAAGATCTGAACATAGTGAACACATCTGCTTTCACAATCATGAGTGATAAACAAAAGGGCCTTATCAAGGGTGTGCAGGAGCAGTTTCCTGATGCTGAGCATAGGTTTTGTGTTAGACATCTGTATCAGAACATCCAGCAAGTTCATAAGGGGGAAACAGTTAGGCAGCAGTTGTGGGCATGTGCCAAATCAACTACTGTTCAGTCCTTTGATAGGAATATGGCCAAACTGAAGGAGGATAACCCAGGAGCACATGATTTTGTAGATGAGATGGCTCCAAACACTTGGTGCAGGGCATTCTTTAGTGAATTATCTAAGTGCGACCTTCTTCTAAAAAACACCTGTGAGGTGTTCAACGGGTATTGTTATTTTATAAATGCATATGTGAGGTTAGGGTAATTTAGTGAACTACCATCATTGTTGTGAAACTGTAGGTACATACTAGATGCTAGAGAACTACCTGTGATGTCAATGTTTCAGAAAATACATTCACAACTAATGCATAGACATCACTCAAAGAGGAAGGAAGCAAGTGAGAAATGGTCTGGATATATTACTCCAAAAATCAGAGACAAGCTAAAGAAGAATGCTGACCTTGCAGCTTTTACAGAAATAACTGCTTCAGGCTATGGTGTATTTGGTGTGAGTGCTTTCGGTAAAGATTATGTTGTCGAGCTAAACATGAGAGCATGTTCTTGTAGAAGATGGCAGCTGACAGGCATCCCTTGCAGCCATGCAATTGCTTGCTTGAAAGCATACATAATTAAACCTGAGAGTGTGGTGTCAAACTGTTACACACTAAAAACGTACATGGCTGCATATGGAGGACAAATTTTCCCTTTGAGAGACAAGGATGAATGGGAACCTGTGGAAGCAGAACCAATATTGCCACCATTGTATGAAAAAAATTCTGGAAGGAGGAAGAAGAACAGAAGGAAGCATCCAGAAGAGAGCTCCGATGGCACTAGGCTTAGCAAGCATGGTTCTATAATGCACTGTGGATATTGCAGACAGCCAGGTCATCGCAGGGGAAAATGGGAGAAGTACTTAGAGGCACTTGCTAGGGAAAACGAGGTGGCAGAAGAGGCAGCAGAGGGTGAAGCACATGCTCAGCAAGATGCACATCAAGATGCAGTATATGAAGAGGGTGAAACACATGCACACCAAGATGCAGCAGAGCCCTCTCTTCACGGAAATAACATCAACAAAGGAAAAGGCCCAGCTACTGAAATGCCAGCAAGCAAGAGCTCACGAGGGAGAAAGAGAAAACCAACTACGAAGATGAGGGAGCATGTGGAGCATCTTATGGAAATGGCTAGGAGAAAGAAATCGAAGCAAGTTATTGATGAAAATGGTGACATTGATTACCCTGTACTAAGAACTGTAAGTGTGCTACCTTTTATTGTTTTTCTTACAACTCTTTCACTCGCCATAGCACATGAAAAGGCCCAGCTACTGAATTTTACTGTTTTTCTTGCCATAGCACATCAATACCAACCCAATTGCTCCAAATCTGGACCCTGAACATCAATAAGATTACATGGTTCACATATTAGGACATGAGGTACAAAATTTGGAAATTAGCTCACAGTTGTTGATCCACTATTTGTGCCAGAAGAGAGTGCTTTTGTAATGTTATCTCACTATTTGTTTTTGTAATATAGGGCCCTTCTAGGCGTGTACAAATTGTTGATCCAGTGCCACAAGAGAGTGCTTTTGTTGCTGAGCATAGAGCAACAATACCAGCTGCAAAAGGCCCACAAGTGAACACATCTGGCAGAGCACTTGGCACAGCAACAAGAGCAAGAGGTAGAGGCAGTAGAGGAGGTGGATCAGCAAGAAGCAGCGGCAGAGGCAGGGTCGCACATCAGGCGCCAGCACATCAAGCGGCAGATGCAGAAGCAAGCGGCAGTACAAGACCGAAGACTGGAAGATTGAAATGGCTCATGTTTGGTCCAGCAAAGAAATCAAAACAGGTTCCTGAAGCAGCTCCAGCTGATGTGGGCTAGTTACGTTGCCATTTGTGCTATGTACTTAATGTCGAACCGTATGTTAAACTCCTCGGCTAGAAGGAGCTCCAGTAGATTTATTTTGGATCAATGCCTGTTATTTCAGATCAATGCATGTTTAACTCTGTACTGTGGATCGATGACTGTTTATTTTGGGACAAGTTTGATGACGGAATGCATGTTTAACTATTTATTCTGGGACAAGTTCTTAACAGAGCACAACCTAAAGTATATGACAAACTGAACTTCATAACACACGAGTACTCATAACAGGACGACGGGATATAAGTGGTGGATGTTCCTGTACTGATTTGAGCGAGAGAAAGAAATCGGAGTTTTTTTTTGCAAAGTTCCTGGGTCAAAAACCGGTCAAAACCGGTGGAGTGACCAGTGGTGCACACGGATGCTGAGTTGAGTGACGGGTTCACAAGATTCATGAAAATGGTGACTTAAGTGCACCCGATCGACGACTTCAGTGACCGCCAATGCCATTTACTCCTGTCCACACACTGAGGCACGGATTGGGTTGAGTGTCGACGACATGGAGTGGATGAACCAGAACATGGGCCGGACGCTAATTCCTAGCTCTAGTACAACTGAAATCGAAACCAATTTTACTCCAGGGCTTCGATGTGCTTGGGCCAACAGGTTTTTGTTAATATTTAGTTTTTCCAGTTAAAGACGAGAGACTTTAAAAAAAAGTAAAGAGGACAAACTTTCTAAAAAAAAAGTAAAGAGGAGAGCGGGTTCTAAAGAAAGGTAAATATCAGATTGTTTAAAATTAATAGGGGAGCAAAAAGCCATAGCCTTCGGCTCGGTAGGGACGAGAAAGTATCCGGTAAAAACCAACTTTAAATGAAAACACATAAAAATCATGTTTAAAAGTTCTAAGAAAAATCTAGAAAATTGTATTACGTCGAGAAGGTAGAGCTCTACAAACACGTAAAAGTTCAAGTTGAAACTCAAAATTGTTTACTACGTATGAAAATGCCAAATTGAGCAATAATTAGTAGCAAACAGTGAATGTTACTATTCATCGCTGAATTTGTCTTTTGCATAATTGTGAAATGAATAAGAGCTGGAACTTGCAAATTTGCATGTTTATCTAAAATCACCCTCCCAACATGAATGTATTTTTCTCATGATTTTTAAGAACTCTTAGATTTCCACAAAGTTTTCTTTGTAATGTGGTTTCCACCAGGTACTTTTGAGGTGGGGGCATTGATCCTCTAAAAATAAAGGTAGGGACATTGATCCCCATCTTTCTGTCGATATTCCACCGGTTCATCTCGTTTCATGGGATTTTGTCACCGTTAACGCTTAGCAGTTCAATTTTCCTTTATGTTCTCTTGTGTGTTTTCGACATCGTATGGAATAAAACACTCACCGAATCTATCTTTGTGTCGATGTGACCAACACAGTTGATACATAGCAGCATGAGGTATTTTTGTTCGACACTGACGCTCTTGATCCTTCGAATTCCATAAGGCTATGTTAACTTAATTTTTGTGGTCCTAATGATCGAGTTTTTGCTACCGGTCATCTTCCCCGATAACATGACGGTTGAAGAATGGTTGGGTACCATGTCTTGCAACAGGTGTATCTTCGACCATGTGCGTACAGGGTGGATCCAGCCCTAAGCGATGCCCCGGGCAACCTTCATATGAATAGTGAAAAATAGTGTGAAACAATGTTGCTCCACTGGCCCGTAACCAGCCTGACGTTGCCGTGGCCTGAGCCATTGCCCCAATTGCCCGGGGTGTAGATCTGTCCCTGTGTGCGTAAATGTGTTCAACAATCATTTAGTCTACCATGTTATGGTGGGACAACATGTGACTCCTCAAACTACTGAGATTAGTCTTGTCATGTTTCAGTTTTCGATTCTTCCTCGAATATTTAGAGAAACACTGAGATGAAAAAAAAAGAAAAAAATAACTAGTGATATAATAGAGCATATCCTAGCGGATTGCTGCGGGAGTTCCCAACAACAATTTTCATTACAATGTGCATCAAACTAAGACGTAGATTAAAGGAAATGGCATACGACTACAAGTTGAAAGAATGAACATCCATATGCGTGAAGTTAGGAAACGACATATACTTACCGGCCATCACAATTTTGTGAAGCTTCTTCATGTTGCAGACAAGAGAGAAGGAAATGGTCTTTAGACTCTAAATCTATATGGAAAAATGCGACCGGGGTGGATGCCCAACGACGAAATAGGCCGTAGCCCCGCTATATAAATATAGCAACCATCCGATACAACCAACGAGAGACACGGCTGGGGCGACAGCCAACAAGCACCCAAAGAAAGGAAAAGAAGAAATAAAAGATGACATAGGCAGATTGACTAAGCGACGATGACCCGCAACCGCTGCGCCCTCTCCGAAGATGTACCACCACGCTCCTAGTACGGAATCGACAAGTACCAAGCAACACCTTCAAGAAGGAAAGTCATGCTGCTGCCGGACCAAAATTGGTCCTAGGGTTTCCCCGGCACACAAGGAAGCAGATGAAGGGTAGCCACAACGCCCTTCAGGAAGGAAAGATGACACCCGAAGGCGGCACCGCGTCGGTGTCGGACGAACCAACAAGGATTTCTCCCGAAAAACCCCATCCGCAATCCTGGACGAACCATAACATAGGAGCCCGCAAGGCCGAACCTCGACACCGCCAGACTCACCACCCGCCAACAAGCGCCACCACGGATGCGAAGTTACCATCGACGTCTTTCCGAAGCCACCGTCGCGAGGCCAGCAAGACAAAGGCCAAAAGTAGATGCACCAGGGTCAACAGAACCGCGGCCACGGGAGGGAACAACCTCCACCGCCAAAGACGGTAGTCGACCGGACGCGGCCATGGAGCACACCGGTCCCAGCTAGGTTCGGCCGGACTCGACGGTCCGTAAAGCCCCCGCAAGGGCACACCAATCCTAATAAGGTCCAGCCGGACCCAAATCAGGCCCGTAAAGCTCCGCTGCCATGCTGCAACAAGTCCGCCGCCGTCACCGTTGTCCCTGGAGCCTCCACCTCTTCCTCTGCTGCCGAGAGCTCTGCAGATGGACCAGGCGTGACCCAACCTAGATGGGCCCATAGGGCCCCGATCTGGGCAGCTAGGGCCGCCAACCCAGATTGCTGTGCCCCGTCGCCCGCTTGATGCGCCGCCGCGCACCGTCACGCGCGTCGCCGCCGCCACGAGGCCACCCGGCCGGAGCCAAGCCGCCGCCACCCGAGAGGCACCGCCGCCATGCGAGGGGAGCCCCGCCTCAGCCTGCAGGGCGCGGGGGAGGACCTTCCGCCGCCGCCGGCGCCACTTGGGCCTCGCCCGGCAGCCCTTGCCGATGGCGGCGACGAGGGGAAGAGGCGGAGAGGAGGGCTGGGAGGGAGAGGCCGGGGGCGCGCGCCGCCGCCACGGGGGCACTACCAGAAAATTGCTCTCCACCGGGTGGTCAAACAACACGGCGAAGGCTAGAATTGGCCTCGGCGAAGGCTTCGCCGACAAAGGCACCCGGCAGAGGCCTCTCGGCGAAAATCGAGTCGGCGAAGACACTTCGCCGGGTGCTTTTTGTCGGGGCATCTCGGCGAAATCTTCGCCGAGACAAAATAGACGATACCCGGCGAAGAAAGGGCAATCACCGTCGTCCAATGTCAGATACGCGTCAGGCGTGTGTCAGACGTTCGCCGAGTATGGATGCCAGGGATCTCGGCGAAGTAGAAACGCGGAGACGGCTCCACGTGTCCGCCAAACTGGCGCCGGCGAAACTCTTCGCCGAGATTGTCTTCGCCGAGTGCCGAGCTTCGCCGTACGAAGATTTCGCCGGGTTGCCTCTTCGCCGAGTGCTTCTTCATAGCTTCGCCGAGCAGGCTCTGTGCTTCGCCGAGTATATCATTTCGCCGAGTGCTTGGTTTCGCCGTGTCGACAGTTTCGCCGAGTGCCCTTTCAGCCGCAAGGGTCGGCGAACGAACCCGAAGGGCTGACCACTTGGCCACATTTCGCCGAGAAAGCTGGCCGGCGAAACAGACGGCTCGGCGAAAGAAGTTCCCAGATTACTATTTGGTACGTGTTCGCCGAGTGCCATGGTCGGCAAAAAAAATTTGCTCGGCGAAGTGACTTCCCAGGTGACCAAATGGCTCCTGGGACGCGTCTTCGCCGAGTGCCATTGTCGGCGACGATCTCTTCGCCGTGTAAAGCACTCGGCGAATTGCCCATTTGGTCCGAAATTTTCCTGTTTTTTCAAATCCCTGCATTTCTAAAAAACAGTATGCATATATATATATATATATATATATATATGAATTATAACAACACACCCAGAACACTAAATTGAGACACATATAAGAAAATATATCACAAATGGTCCAAAAGTTCACAAAAAAGAGTCCACAAGTCGTAAACACACAACACAAGTTCAAAATGCATCCATCCAACAAGTTCAAAGTCCATAAATCCATCCAGTAGCATCATTCCACTAGTCCACAAGCCAACAAGTGCACGGATTGTCAAAAAGTTCACCAAAGGCCTTGTGGATGCAATCCTACAAGTTTGAACACTCTAAGATTAGTTTCAAGACATGAGTGTGGAAATGTGGGTAGAAATCTATGTATGTGGTACATGAGCTTACCTAGAGTTGGTCGGGGTTGTTGGAGGCTGTTGGCGCCGAGGATGGGCTTGTAGGTCCGCCTCCACCATTCCCTCCGTCTTGACCATCCGTGGGAGTGTGGGATCCAGCGGACGGATGCTCCTATGAAGATTGACATTAGACGAGTAAGCAAACAAAAGATGAATTATTGCCTAGCAAATTCGAATAGCAATTACCAAGATTAGGTGGGGGGCAACTAGTGGAGGAAGAGGAGGTAAAGGAGGAAGCGTCGAATCCGCGGGCATCCTCTGCAAACCGAAGAGGAGGGTTAGTTTGCAAAGTAGTAGCACATGCTATAGTTCAAAGAAAAAGTGAAAGCACTTACCGCCATAAGGGCCGCGAGGCATGCTTGTTGCGCGAACATATGTGAATGCATTTGCTTGTTGTTCTCCTCAGCCGCCTGCGCCCTCGCTGTAGCCTCCTCCGCGACTTTCCTATTTCTCTCAACTTCAGCCTAGAGGTTGGAACATGTAAAAGAAGCGGTCATGGCGATGCAAGAATGTACAACAGTGGAATAGATGGTTGAAAAAGGACACGTGTACCTCCATTGCAGCCATCTTATCAAGTCCGACCCTTGGGCGGCGCTCGATTTCGGGGGCTGAGCTCGTACGCCTAGCACGAATCTCGGCAAGTGTACCGACGCCCGATGAATCGAAGGAAGCACCGCCAATGTAAGGCCGGCCATTCAGCTTTCCTTGCCCTGCGAGCATAGCAACCTCGGGGTCGAAAGGAGCGGTCAAAGGATCGGTCTCGGAACCGTGTACCTCCCTATACTTGGCGCAGTAGTTCTTATGTTGGTTCTCCGCCGTGGAGGTGATCCACTGCTGGTCCACGGGTTTGAGAGGATCCAGATCCTTCTCCTTTGGCCTCCTGGTCTCAACGAACACTTGCATCTTTGTCTTTCTCACTCCCTCCTTTAACTCCTACAATTCATTGACACCAAAATGAAGCAAACAAGTGAGGTGCCAATAATATTTAGGGGCAGAAATAAAAACATTAATGGAAAGGACAAAATTGATTTATTACCTTGTGTGCCACGAGACCGTCGAGTGTGAGGGGGCCTTGACGGTGGACTCCGTGCTTGCCTACCATGTTCCGCCGCGCCCGTGCCGACTTGTTTTGTGCCTTGAACCCATCTGACACCCACTTGTCTACAATCATCTTGTAGCAAGGCTTATGGGCGGCTAGCCATTGAGGAATCACCTATTTAACGCAAGAAAGGTTCATGTGAGTAGCAGAGAACTATTCATCAGGCATGTGGAGAAAAGTAGGAAAATATGTGGTTACCTTCATGTATTGGGCTTTCGACATGTGTACTTGCCTAGCTTCCTCTTTGGTGATTGTCCTGTGAATATGCTCAGCATAGAACTGGACAACAGCGGCAATGCGGGCCTCGTAAATCTGGTCGGGGATGAGCTTCTTCGCCATCTTAATCAGCACCTTCTTAGCCGCCTCACATTTACCTTCAGCATCGACGAGTGAGAAGAAGTCCTACAAACATTGAGCATAGGATAAACGGGGTTACCACGACGAAATCGAAACTGCTGGTATTTTTTAGTAGTAAAGTTATAGGAAGTACTAACCCAGAACTCGGCGATCAGGCGCTCGCCGAGGTGGCCGTGGGTGGTGTCCTGAACCATCGTGAAGTGGCTCCAAGACCTAGCAGGCCCCCTTTCACCGGTGGCGACTCCATCCTTCTTGTAGTCCACCAAGCCAGGGTAAAGCCTCTTGATAAGAAGGCCAAGGACACCTGAAGGTAAGCGCTCCCATTTTGGGCCCACCCACTTGAATGTCCTGCACATACCAAAAACATAAGTTAGATGCATGTGATGAAAAGGTAACTAAAGTATTAAGGTAGCAACATTTTAAACCAGCACTTACGCATCTGCTGTGACATCAAGCATGCCATGTGGCTTGCGATCTGGAAAGCTCGAAGGCCCTCGCAAGTACACCTTGCCCTCACGCGCTTTGCCGAGAGTCTCATCTAGTGGATGGTGTGTCAAGAGATCCTCATCTGGCACGGCATACTCCTCGTCCTCCTCCTCCTCCTCCGAGTGCCGCTCCTCCTCCTCCTCCGAGTCACTCCCCTCACCCCGGTCCTGGTAGTCATCGTCACTAGGCACGACGTCCTCCTCCAAGGGCTCCTCGGCCTGCTCCTGCTCTGACTCTGAAGACGAAACCGCGGGCAGAGGACTGCTCAAGCGAACAGGAGGCCTACCCCGTGGCGTCTTGTGGGCAAGCAGCTTTGTACGCCGTGCAGGAGGCTCCACCATAGCGGGCCGGTCACGCTTTCTTCCAATGAGCACGCTAGTCCCTTGAGCATTCTGCGTGTATAGCTTAGACACGTTGCCAAGCTTCGCTGCCCGCTTCTCCTTGGCCACCGTTTTGGTCTTAAGGAGCTTCTCCTTGGCTGCACTATTGCTCGCTGCTAGATGCTTCTCCTTGGAGCCCGGCTTCCCCTTGGGGCCCCCCTTCCCCCCCGCCATGTCTCAATCACCTGTCATCACAAAAAATGAGTTGATTAGTACGAGTTAAAACACAATAGTAATGAATAGGCTTAAAGAAAACTCGTAAGAAGAAATTGCCAAAACTCATAATAATACAACAAAAACAATAAGCTTTAGAAGTGGCATATAGATGGTTCATAAAAAATATTACATCACAAATGGTTCATAGATAATATTACATCACAAATGGTTCAAACCAAATATTACATCACAAATGGTGCAAACCAAATATTACATCACAAATGGTTCAAACTAAATCGACGAGTACAAAGCTTCAGAAGCCCGTGTCAACATTGTTTGGATCATAACTAGGACCAGGATCATCATCATCACTATCACGATTGTACCACCAATCAGGAACGTAGTCTATAGGTGGACCGCTCGGCTCATCTACATCGGGTAGGTTCATCCGTTCAAGAAGCTGCACGTCCCTCTGGTTGACAACCAGCTCAGCGTCCTCTTGCTCATTGTCGACTCCAATGACATCATCGTCTTCTTCCATGTCATCTACAGACGGCAAGTTGATGTCAATTTGGCCTGACAGCCCATCTTCCTGATAGAACTCTCCCTGGTAGGTGTTCGGGTTTAGGCGCTCGTGGTAGTCGTCATCGTTAGGAGTAGGTACTTTATTACGTGGCGGTACCGAGCACACTACATCCCAGCCTATTAGACGTTTCACAGTTTTGCATGGGTATGGGAGATAAAAAACTTGGATGGCTTGGTGTGATAGGATATACACATCATCTCCCTTGTAGACGGATTCTCGCTCAACTTCGACCAACCCAATTTTAGGTGTTCGTCTCACTCTTTTTGGATTGAACCAATGGCATTTGAAGACAACAGGGTTCTTTTGTTTGCCGAAATCACAATCCAATTCAATTATTTCCAGGACTATTCCAAACCAATCAAGGCCGTCCTTTCCTTTGCATAAGACCCCGGAATTCCTTGTCCTCGGGTTTGGCCTAGTTTTCTCATGATGATCGGTATGGAAGCGATACCCATTCACGTCATAAGAATTATAGCTCTTGACGACATAGGTGCATGAGGTGAGTTTCTTCAACTCGGGCCTCATATTCGGGTCAGATATTCCCTACAAATGCAATAGGAAGAAGTATGATATGTTAGTGTTGACAAAACGTCTTACACAAACATGGAATTAAACAAGGGGATATTTTCCCTACTTTAGCTTTGAACCACGGAATGAAACCGCCGCCGCCCTCACCCCCCTTTTTAAAAAGAACCAACTTGTCATTTTCGGAACATGGTCTTCGATGTTTCCAGGTTTCTCTCTCAAATGACCTATGGACGGCACATTCAAGAAGCGGAGTTAGTCCACAAACTAGGAAATTAAAGTGTGACGAACAATACACCATAAATTGAGCACTTACTTAATGTAGGGTTCTACTTCTGTTGTGTTCCTCAAGACATAAGATGTAATGTTCGTCCACTCATCAAATGATAATTTCTTCTTCTTGGGGCCACTTGATTTGCCACCGGCCCCGATGAAAATGCTAAGTTCAGGTAGATCTTCCTGAATTGCCGTGTTGAGACGAGGTACTGGATTATGAACAGTGGTAAGATTGTCACTATAGAACTTAGTGGTGAAGCGTGACACCTCCTCGTTCAGTGTAGCCTCAGCTATGGATGCTTCGATTTTGTTTTTGTTCGTGCTTTTCTCTTGAAGGTCCTTCTGCTCTCTTTCAGTTGCAAACATCCAACGTGTGTGCACAGGACCCCCCAATCTTGCCTCGGTCGCGAGATGCACCAACAAATGTTGCATGGGATTGAACATGCCTGGTGGAAAGATAGTCTCTAGCTCGCAAATCAACTCGGGCGTCTGTTCCTCTAACTCTTCAATCACCTTGATATCTAATTCTTTAGCACAAAGCCGGCGAAAGAAATAGCTCAACTTTGCCAACACTACCCAAATGTCCTCATCAATATAGCCTCGAAACATGACCGGCATTATCCGCTCGAGCCATACATGATAGTCATGACTCTTGAGCCCACCTATCTTGAGACCAACCAAATTCACTCCCCTCATTATGTTAGCTGCATAGCCATCAGGGAAGAATAGGTGATCCAGGACCCACTGGAGAATTTGTTTCCTTTGGGCCCTTGTTGGGGTGAAACGGGCCTTTGGTTTGGACCATGCTTTTTTGCCTATGCCGGGAGGGACCATGTTCATGTGTGGCCTATCACATAGCGCCTGCTGATCGACTCTAGCCTTGACATTATCCTTCGACTTCTGAAGGTCCATTAGTGTGGACCAAAGGGCCTCGCCGATATTCTTTTCAGTGTGCATTACATCAATGTTATGAGGAAGAAGAAGATACTTAAAGTAAGGTAGTTTCCAGAAGCATGGAATGTGTGTCCACTGGTGTGTGTCTCCATAACCCACAAAGCCAGTCCCATCTGCATTGGGCACAAGAGCATCTAGCTGAGCCTTAATGGCTTTACCATCCATGGTAGGTATTGGTACGTGAGCATCAACAACTACATCTCTCTCGAACTTCTTTTTGTCTCCCTTGAATCTATGACCAGGTTTAAGGTACGACCGGTGCTTATCAAAACAAGAATACTTGCCGCCCTTACTCAGCCAAACGAAAGTCATAGCCTGCATGCACACTGGGCAAGGCCACTTCCCGTGCGTACACCATCCGGCGAATATCGCGCGTGCCGGCAAGTCATGCAGAGACGTGTGGTACCAGATGTGCATAGTGAAGTGCGTCTTTGCTACGGCGTCATATGTCCGTACCCCTTCTTCCCAAGCAAGCAACAAATCATCCACCAACGGCTCCATGTACACACTCATATTCTTCCCCGGATATTCAGGCCCTGGAATTATCAGCGACAAGAACATGTTTTCTCGGCGCATGACGACGCCAGGGGGAAGATTCAACGGAATGACAAACATCGGCCAACAACTATAGTTGCATGAAGACATACCATATGGGTTGAACCCATCTGTTGATAAGGCAACTGCTACACTCCTGTTATTGCCGGCTTTTCTGGGAAACTTCTTAATGAATTCCTGCCATGCAACACCATCAGACGGATGTACCATCTTCGCAGGACGATACCTCTTCCCATCTATCGGCCATCTCATTTGTTGGGCAGATTCGTTGGTCATAAAAAGCCGTTGGATCCTCGGTATGAATGGAAGATACCGAAGGATCTTTTTGGCTACTGTGAGCTGCGTCTTCTGACCATCACCGCTGTCGATCTCCATAAATCTAGAGGACTTGCACTGGAGACAGTATTTTTCATCGATGTGTTGTTTTCTAAATAACATACAGCCCTTTGGACAAGCATCTATCGGCGTATAGTCCATCTTAAGTGATTTGAGGATTTTCTTCGACTCGTACATGTTCTTTGGCAGAATATGTGACTCCGGTAAAATAGAGGCAATAACATGCAGGAATGCATCAAAGCAATTAATGCTTACATGATACTGGGACTTGACAGCCATCAGGCGACTAATGGAATCAAGTTGAGAAACCGTGGTATGGGCATGGAGGGTTTTTTGCGACGAAAACACAGTATCGTAGAACTCCTTTGTGCTCTTTTCCCCCACCCCATTTGCATCTTCGGTTGGATTTTCAGGTGCACGTGCATTAGCGAATTGATCTAGCATTCTATCAGCCCCAGTATCAAAAGCTGTTGATGCCTCCTCGGTGCGCTGTCGCGCGACCTTCTTCCCTCGAGATGCACGCTCTCCATGCAAAGTCCAACGATGGTAGTTTGGCATAAACCCAGACTTGGCAAGGTGAAAACCCATCTCCTCCTTTGTTTGCCGACGACCGTTTTTGCAACATTTGCAAGGGCACCAAGTTGACCCAGGGTTTTTAACAAATGCAAACTCCAGAAACTCCTCGGTCTTAGTCACCCATTCATCAGACATCTCACTCGCACCCACTCGACCAATGTACATCCATTCACGATCCTCCATCTCCAAACTGATTAATGCAGACATATATGTATTTAACAAATAGATTCATGGATTACTTAATTCAATTATTTACAAAAAATTATAGATTTTACGCGTTGAATGCACTCACCTATATCTACTAGGTACAGCTAAGGCTATCCCACCCGAGTATGTGTAACTTGTGTTCGTTTCCATGTCCTACTCCTATGCAAGACAGAATTTCGGCAGCACCTCCCCGCTGCTCTCCCAATACACGTCTCGACAAAGTTTCGAGAGATTGTGTATCAGGAGAACAACATGGGAGGCGCCACCGAAATTATGTCTCGCATAGGAGTAGAACATGGAAACGAACACAAGCTACACATACCCGGGCTGTCCAAAACGTGGACAATTCGAAACGGCCACGGTTATAAAAGATATAGCTCTTTGTATATAAACATATACCCTGGACAAGGTGTATACATAAATATATACAAACAGCTCTTTATATATAAACATATACCCTTGACAAGGTGTATACATAAATATATATAAAGAGTTTCATCTTTATAACCATAACCCTTCCGAACGGGAGACTCCTAGGGTTACGCGACTTGTTTGGTGAGCTACAAATAATGCAAACTAGCAAGAGGAGCGGAAAAGCGTCATTACCCTCGAAGCGTGGCCGACAAAAAGACAGGGGAGGTAGCTCCTGCCGGAACCCTGTCCTACAATGACGCTCCCGTCGTCAACCTCGCTGCATATCCTGTAGAAATGAATAAACAAATTAGTGCACAAAGCTAATTAGTGCACAAAGCAAACAAAAAAAATACTAAGCTAACTAACCCTAAACAGCAACTAACTAACTACTGACCAAAATCAAATACACCTAGACCCTAACAACAAAGTAACCAACTACTAACCCTAACACAAGCTACAACAAAATAAATAACACAAAGTAACCTAACTAACACAAGCTAAACATCTAACATCTAACACATCTAAACACCTAAACATATAACACAAAGTAACCACAATTGCTATAAACATCTACTGCTACTAACTACTGACCCTAGCTAACAACAAATTAACCAAGTACTAACCCTAGCTAACAACATAGTAAAAAAAAAGTGGAAAATCTCACCTTCGACGGCCGGAGAGGAGCAGCTGCAGGGGCGGAGAGGAGCAGCTGCAGGGGCTTCGACGGCCGGAGAGGAGCAGCTGCAGGGGCTTCGACGGCCGGAGAGGAGCAGCTGCAGGGGCGGCTCGCGGCGGCTGCGGCGTGGAAGGGAGCCGCAGCAGCTCGGGGTGGAGGGGAGCGGCGGCGGCGTGGAGGGGAGCGGCGGCGGCGTGGAGGGGAGCGGCTGCAGGGGCGGCTCGGGGTGGAGGAGACGGCAGCGGGGGAGGCTGCAGGGGCGGCTCGGGGTGGAGGAGACGGCGCGGTGGAGGTGGCCGCTAGCTAGGGTTCGTCGCGGCGGGAGGCAGGCGGGGGCCTGCGATTCGAAGCGGCGGCGGTGGGGGGTCACGGCGGCGGCGGCGGTGGGTGGAGCTGGACGCGGCGGGGGGCAGCGTGGGTGGAGCTGGACGCGGCGGCGCCGGCGGCGAACGACGGAGAGAGACAGTAGCGCGAACGGAGAGGGATCGATTTGGGAATTTTTGCCCGTTCAGGGCACTAACACTTCTTTTTCCCCGCGGTTTGTTCGCCGAGTGGGCATCGTCACCGAGATCCCAACTCGGCCAAGATTCTTCGCCGAGATGCCCACTCGGCAAAGATAATTTTATAATTTAACCAAAAATTATATTAATTAGTTTTCTTAGTTATTTTATAATTTTATTTTAAAATATGTACTAACACACTCTAACTCATATTATATGTCCCCACCTATTTTATGGTGTAGTTCCGACGCTCTGCGGTCACCAGTTCCGTCGATCCCCCCTACATTTGATCGGAACTCGACCGTGTCGTCTACCCCTACCACGTGCGTCGAAAGGGGGTAGCTACAAAGAATTTTATGCTTGGTTGTGTTTGGTTAGGTCATATGAACACTTGGAACCCATTTTTGTCAATGTATTCACATGGTTCGACCCGTTGCACCGAAAATGGGAGTTTCCACATACAAGAGCATAACCTTCGAGGGTGATAAGTGCGGATTGTGAAGCCGGTCATACCTCGGAGTATTATTTTGGCTCTTGAAGCCTACCACCACACTCTAACACATATTATATGGCAACACCTAGTTTTGGGTGTGGTTCCGACACCCCGAAGCCCCCGGTTCCGTCGATCCCCCCTACATTTGATCGGAACTCGACCGTGTCGTCTACCCCTACCACGTGCGTCGAAAGGGGGTAGCTACAAGGAATTTTATGCTTGGTTGTGTTTGGTTAGGTCATATGAACACTTGGAACCCATTTTTGTCAATGTATTCACATGGTTCGACCCGTTGCACCGAAAATGGGAGTTTCCACATACACCCCGAAGCCCCCGCTTCCGTCGAAACCCATCCACAGTTGACCAGAAGTCAACCGTGTCGTCTACCCCTTCGACGGGCGTCGAAAAGGGGTAGCTCCAAGGACTTTTACACTTGGTTGTGTTTGGGTGGGCCATGTGAACATAAATAACCTGATTTGGGCTCGTGTTATCACATGGTTGCCTCCGTCGCACCCGAAACGGGGGTTTCCGCGTAGAAGAGCATGACCTTCGAGGGGGATAAGTGGGGTTTGTGAAGACAGGCACACCTCGGAGTCTCGATATGTCTACACCAACCTACCACCACAACCTAATGCATATATTAGGGCACCAACCATGTTTTGGTGAGGTTCCGACACCCCGAAGCCCCCGGTTACGTCGAAACCCCCCCAAAGTAGACCAGAACTCGACGGTGTCGTCTACCCCATCGACGGGCGTCGAAAGGGGGTACCTCCAAGGACTTTTACGCTTCACAAGCACTCGAAACATACACACCGATCCAACGGCTCATGAGCGCTCAAAGGAAACACACGATCCGTGTGCTTTTTTCTGATTGGACAGTTCTCACTATATATATGTAGACATGGCCTCCATTGGCATAGCACCCCTTCACTCATATCTGCAGCCTAATCACTCCCCATGGCTTCCACCGTACCCACTCTAACCAACTCAGAGGCGGAGGCGCTTTGCGCCTCGAACTACCCATGCCCACCCGGCTACGGCGTCCCCGCTGGCTGGTGGCTGAGCACCGGAGGCGTGCCGGTCCCTCCTGTCCCTCAAGGTTTGGCGCGCCGGGCGGCCATCACGAACCACTACTTCAACGAGCTCACTCCGCAGCAGCGGATGGATCACCGCTGGAATCCCGACTACCGCCCGACTTGGGACGCCTTCTTCTTCACTCGGCGTGAGAGGGCGCTCGCCAGGTACGAGGAGAACGGCCCGGCTCCTTTGAACTTCAACGAGGCCGGCCGACGGCTGTGGTGGGCCGGCCGGACACTCCAGGGAGTCATGGACTACATCACGGCCGGCGATAACCCCCGCCTGAGCTACCCTCAGTTTCAGTCCAGGCGAGCGCCGCCCCCGCCAGACGACAGCGACGACGACGGCGGCGACTACGACGACTATGAGCACGAGTATTATAGGCCTAGGCAGGAGTATGACTAACCTAATGCTGGTTCATCTATGTACCCAAGATTGTTGTCATTTCCTAAAGCTGGTCTAGCTACGACGACGATCGTGTGCAATGTATTATTTATCTATGCATTTCCAACTAATGATCTTTATCATCTGAATAAGTAATCGGGTACAATGTATTATGAGACATTTTTCTATTTCCCTACTGCTTTACATGTTCATATGATTTAACCTAACATAATCAGGTTTTTCGTGTATTATGAGCACGGCAAAGAAAGATTTTTCGGTACTGTTAACACATAACAAACACATTCTAGAACCGCCGATACATAATTGACTAACAACAAAATAAACATGCATGAAGAACAAATTACAGCAATCATGAACAACTAAAAAATTAATTAAAATCTACGATCTTCTCATCAAATATCTTCTCCTCCAGCCGATCCCATGCCAGATGGACCTCCAAAGCAGTGGCCTCCAGTCCTAAAGAACGGACCCGGGTCGACGACCTGCTCCACATGGATTAGAATAGTATGAACCAGTGAAGGTTTCGTCGTGGTTGAGTAGGGGGCACTGCACCACCACAGCACCCACGACCATCTCCGGCGACAAATGTGGTCGGCTACCTACCACCGTCACCATCAGTGCGCGCCCGCTCCAGATTTTTGTGTAGGGGGCACTGCACCACCTGTATAAAAAACAAGATAAAATACATTGCGACTAAACGCATAAATCAACAAATCATACGGTTTCACCCAGCTACAATCCCACCGTGGCTGCGATATCACATGCAGGGTGGGACGTAGCTGGGTAAATCCGGATAATTTGTGCTGGACGACACGGCTTAATCTAAAAAACATCTCCTGTGGAATAGCTAAACTAATATACCAGAATGTCTTGTGTTTCAACACAAGCTGGAATGAGTGAGTAACTGTCTGGAGGTGGAGTATTTATAGGCGCTTAGGGAATACCCTAAGTTCACCGAGTACGGCACTCGGCGAAGAATTGGCGCGTAAAATTTATTTTCTCCCGCCAACCAACTTTGCCCGACAGGGCTCCCGGCGAACAGACCCACCCGGCGAAGAAATGGCGCGGACCAAAAATTGTGTTCCCGCCCATGGCTTCGCCGAGTGCCCTCGGCCGAGACACCCGGCGAAGTGGAATCTTTTTGCGCGGCAAATTTTATCCTTCTTCCCGCCACTTCTTCGCCGACCGCCTTCCGCCGACACACTCGGCGAAAATTCGAGGATATGGCGGCAAAACTAAAAAATTTCCCGCGCGAGCTTTACCGACAAGGGCTCTCGGCGAAGAAAAGAACGGGCGAATTTTTTTTTTAACCCACCCTTCGCCGTGTGCTTTTCTCGGCGAAATGGAGGCATCGACCCAGCAAGGCGGGCCCCATTGGCAGGCGCCACGTGTTCGCCCCTTTCGCCGAGGACCCCGTGTCGCCGAGTGTTTTTTATAGACGTCGCCGACTGTTCCTTCTTCGCCGAGTGCAGTTCCTACGCGTAGCCGGTGACGCACTTTTTTGCCGAGTGGTCTCGGTGTCGCCGAGTCTCGTTGGAGCTCTACCGGCGACGGCCCTCTTCGCCGAGTTGCCCCGACATTATGCACTCGGCGAAGCCCAGACACCTCGGCGGAGAGCGATTTTCTGGTAGTGGGGGCGGCGGTCGCGCGGGAGAGAGGATCGACTGACAAAAACTTTGACGTCTCTCGATGCCCAACGAGGCCTCGCGTTAGTCCACAAATTATATTTTCCGTTGACTAAGACATGATTCTCGCCTCGCAGACCCATGCATCATTTGCGTGCGATGGAAGGAGCGATGCACGCAGGTGACTCGCGAAGATTCTTTAGTGCACATGACGGAAGCACACAAGAGATGACAAACCATGGCATTGGTTAACACAAGTACATTCTAGGATGCCGCTGAGCTAGGCACCCACACTACCACATTCCATAACTTCCAGATCCGACATCTCTAACCAACATTGCCGACGTGCTCAAGGAGGTGAAGCAGACTCTCCATCGCCCAAGTATTGGTTCCTGTCAAGTGAGGAACTTGGCGCACGCCAAGCGGCATGACACACCGAGTGGGGAGGAGCAGGGGAGCTCATGGAGCTACCTGCCTTCTTCCATCAATTACATGAGTATACAAGAGATATCTAGTAACTCACGGTTTTAAAAGTGTATTATGTAAATAAAAATTATTCTAATGCAAATACATTTTATTAAGCTTTAGTACCAATAACTTTTTAGACAATAGTATGTTGGCTCATTAAAATTATCTGGTTTAGTTCATGAAGTAAAGTTCTCCATTTATTGAGGATAAAGTTTGCGTACTATATGTAGTCACTACTGAAAAATCGCTTTCTGCCGAGTGGTCGCAGCTTTGCCGAGAGCTAAAACGCGGGGAGACCTCGGCGAAATGGCCTACGCCGAAGCAGGACAAAGAACACTCGGCGCCGCGACGCCCGACGACTACTCGGCGAACACGCACTTCGCCGGGAAAACTCGAAGCCAGCACTCGGCGACGAAGTTGTTCTCGGCAACGACCAAATAATACACTCGGCAACGCTCACGTCTTGGCGAAAAGGACAGCCACGTGGCACCTGACAGTCGGTCCCACGGGCGCCGTGACCTTGCTTGCCTTCGCCGAGTGTCAAGCTCGGCGAAGAGTTAAGCGAAAACAATAAAATAATTGGACATTTCTTTGCCGAGTGCCGCGCTCGGCAAAGAAGGCACGGGAAATTATTTGGATTTGCCGCCTTTTTCACCGCATCTTTGCCGAGTGTGTCGGTGGCCGACACTCAGCGAAGAACGCGCTCGAAATTAATTTTGTTTGCCGCACAAATTGGAGGCTCTTTGCCGAGTTTGTCGGTGGCTAGCACTCGGCAAAGAACAGGGCGGGAAACGAAATTTGGCGACGCGCCATTTCTTCGCCGGGTTGGCGTCTTCGCCGAGCATGTATCTCGGCAAAGAAGGTGGGCGGGAACAAAATTTCAGTACGCGCCAGTTTTTCGCCGAGTGTTCTGTTGCGCCGAGTGTTTCTCTCGGTGAAGTGTGTTTTTTTCCCGCTCTTCCGCCTCTCCGACCCGTGCTGTTTTGGCGCCAGTTCTCATTCCTAATGACGCCTATAAATAGGCCACATCTCAGACATGTTACTCACTCATTCTAGCCTTGTGCTCAAACACAAAACATTCGGATTCCCTAGCTACGTCATACAGTGAAGGCAACGGCATTCGACGTGAATCACTGTAGGGTTGTAGCTAGGGGAAACTGTGTGTTTTGTTTCAGCTATATTTAGGTATTCAACACAACATGTTTTTCAGTTTAATTCGTGTCGTCCAACACAAATCATCCGGATTCCCGAGCTCAGTCCCACACTGCATGTGATATCGCAGCCAGTGTGGGACTATAGCTCGGGGAAACCATATGATTTGTTCATCGATGTGTTTAGTCGCAAAGTATTTTATCTTGTTTATTACACGACATGCAAATTTTTTGGGTGGTAAAATTTTCTGCGGGAAATTTTGACAGTTTTTTTTGCGGGAATTTTTGGGCGGGATAGCTGGTGGGAAGGCTATAAAAGACTCCCCGGCCACTGATATTTTACACACAAATTCGCCCATTGCAATATTTACCCGGCCGTCGTAGATAGTCTCAGGAGAAGGATGTGGAGTGAGCTTGAAGACTCCGAGCGTGGGCACTGTGTGTTGTCTCGCACTCCCGGCATGGTCAAGCTGGAGGAGAAGTGGAGCGGGCGCGCACTGATGGCGACGATGGGAGGTAGCCGACCACCGGTGTCGCCGGAGACGGTCGTGGGGGCGGTGGTGGTGCGGTGCGGTGTGAACCGCCGCAACGTCAAGGTGGAGGTTTGCGCGCCGCCATTCGACTTCTTCGTGCGCTTCCGCTTCGGCGAGGACTGCACTAGCGTCCTCCATGCCTCCCCGGCCTCGTCGTCAACGGGGAGACGCTCACGATGAGCCGCTGGCATCGTGGGCACGAAGGGCGGCCATCGGAGCTGTCGTACTTAACGAAGCTGAGGTTTGAGAGGTTCTCATGGGAGGTGTGGGAGCCCCAAGCCGTGAACCAGTTCATCAACAGGCTAGGTGGGCAGCTTGTGGAAATGCTCAAGCCGGAGGACATCTGGTACCTGAGTGTGATGGCGTGGATGAAGAATCCATCAGAAGTTCCTACTGTCTACGATGTGGAGGTGCCAGAGCCTGAGCTTCCACCGTCAGAGTTTGATGCCCCCTACTCAACCACGACGAAACCGTCACTGGTTCATACTATCCGAATCCATGTGGAGCAGGTCATCGACCCGGGTCCATTCTTCAGGACGGGAGGCCACTGCTTCGGAGGTCCATCTGGCATGGGAGCGGCCGGAGGAGAAGATATTTGATGAGAAGATGGTAGATTTTAATTAATCTGTTAGTTGTTCGTGATTGTGTAATTTGTTCTACATGTTTATTTGTTTGTTAGTCAATTATGTATCGGCGGTTCCAGAATGTGCTCGTTATGTGTTAACGTGAAATCAAATATGTCTTCGAGATTAAATGTGTATGTTTTTTAATTAAATGTATTCTTGTCACCATATACCCGGAACCACACCAAAACCTAGGAGGTGTCACATAAGATGCATTAGAGTGTGGTGGGAGGTTGTTAGATACATCTCGAGACTCCGAGGTGTGACCGGCTTCACACACCGCACTTATCTCCGTCGAAGGTTCTGGTCTTCTAGGTGGAAACTCGCATTTCGCGTGCAACAGATGGAATCATGTGAAACCATGGGGCCAAACTGGGTTCCAAATGTTCATATAACCTATACTAGCACAACCAAGTATAAAAGTCCTCAGAGCTACCCCATTTTGACGCCCGTGGGAGGGGTAGACGACACGGTTGACTTCCGGTCAAATCGGGGGGGGGGGGTTTCGACAGAAGCAGGGTCTTTGGGGTGTCGGAACCAAACCAAAACCTAGGAGGTGTCACATAAGATGCATTAGAGTGTGGTGGGAGGTTGTTAGAGACATCTCGAGACTCTGAGGTGTGACCGGCTTCACACACCGCACTTATCTCCCTCGAAGGTTCTGGTCTTCTAGGTGGAAACTTCCATTTCGCGTGCAACGGATGGAATCATGTGAAACCATGGGGCCAAACTGGGTTCCAAATGTTCATATAACCTACACTAGCACAACCAAGTATAAAAGTCCTCGGAGCTACCCCATTTCGACGCCCGTGGGAGGGTAGACGACATGGTTGACTTCCGGTCAAATCTGGGGGGGGTTTCGACGGAAGCGGTGTCTTCGGGGTGTCGGAACCACACCAAAACCTAGGAGGTGTCACATAAGATGCATTAGAGTGTGGTGGGAGGTTGTTAGAGACATCTCGAGACTCCGAGGTCTGACCGGCTTCACACACCGCACTTATCTCCCTCGAAGGTTCTGGGGTGTCGGAACCACACCAAAACCTAGGAGGTGTCACATAAGATGCATATAATAGTTTTGTCATACACATTATAAAATAAAATGATAAAAAATGAATAATAAAAAGAATAATATAAAATGAAATGATAAAATATAAAATGGTCTTTGCCGAGTATGACACTCGGCGAAGAAGCCTACTCGGCAAAGAAACGACGGTGACTTATTGAAAATTTGGCCCCGGAATTCCCCAATCCCCTATTCTTCCCTCCCCCCACGCGCTCCCACACCGCACCGCCGTTCTATGGTGCCTCTGATTAGTTTTCCATGGCTATGGGTCTACCAGGCCCTACTGTGATTATATACTATTACTGACATATTAATACTATCATTAGAAGTGGTTGTGAAAGTATTGGTTATGATTTTGTGGAGACTAGGGAGTAAAAAAGAAGGCATCAGGATGTATGTCTATTAATGAGATGGTGCATGATCCCTTATTTGAGGTTTCTACTGCATGAGATTACTTAAATTTGATTTGTTAGCCACTAGCTAGCTTGTAAATTTCCTAAAAGTACATATATGAGCTAGAAACCAGATGGTTCGCTTCGCTACTAGATAAAAGTTGGTTCTTACAAAATATTGAGATACATAAATTTAACGGCTTTTCCGTGAATGGATTTTACAAATTGGTTTCACTGATTAAGTTGCTCTGCCGCCACCAGAATTGTTATATTTGGCAACACTAAAGAGGTCTACTGCTCTTGTTGGTTTCACGGTGGCGGTCCTCTGCCTCCTTTAGGCGCTTCTCAGTCTGCTGCTCTTGCTGGAGCTTCTGAAGTTCCAAGGCCTTCTCCTTCCCAGCTGGCTCTGCCTCTCGGGTTGCCAGATGCTGCTCTTTCGCCAAGATAGTCTGTCCTTGGCGCGCACTTTCAGCCTTCCGGTCTGCATCTTTCTTCTCGAGGGACTGGTGCAAGCTAGTAATCTGGGTTGCCAGGCGGTTCAGCTTGTCCATTCCCTTCTGGATTAGATCCTCGATGCTCCCGATGGTCTCCACGATGGCGGCCTCGCAGTCGCACTGCTCCTTGTCCAGTTGAGCTATCCCGCGGAGGATGGCATCCATCGCGTTGTCACCACTAATGGTGAACCCTGGAGTAGCTCCCGGGAGACCTCCCGGGGCAGGTGCATTTCTCGTGTGGTTGGCAGCCAGGCTCTTTTTGATCTTCATCAACTCAGCCATCTCCTCGCTGGCGCCAGAGTCAGTGGAAAAGGCAGCAAAAGTTGTCAACACTGTTCCAGTCATCAAGGAGCTCTCCATCAAGTCAGGGCCTGGACCGGGAGCAGGATTCACGGTCTGCGTCCCGGCAGCACGTGAGCTCGGAATGCCTTTGGTCACTTCCTGACCCTCTGAAGGCGAAAGGGAAAGCGGTTTCTCCTGGCTAGCGCCACCACGAGGGCCACCGGGTGAGAAGACATTGGCCACCGAAGCATCTAAAAGCAAAAGGATGTCAGAAGGAGCATCGATGCGTCAAAGAAGTTATGTTACCCGCAAGCTCTGAGGTACCTGCTTGTTCGGGCGTCAGGACGTTGAGCGTCTTTCCCGGGTGAGCTGGGGAGGTCGCAGTCACGCTCCCCACTCTGCTCCCCCGGCGGCCTTCAAGTTCTGCTAGTGGAGGAGGAAGCTTTCCCCCTCCACCAGTTCCGAAGCTAGTGGCGGTGTCGTCCTCTGTTGTGTCACGTCGCCTCTTGCTAGTACCCAAGGAAGAAGTACCCCTGCACCAACATTCGGTCATCTTCCTCGGGGAAAAAGGAGGCACAAAGCGCTAGGAGAAAAGGAGGAGAGAGAGAGGAACAGAGGAACAAGTCAAACTGGAGCAAGACTAGACTAGGGCTGTAAAGGTAGAGGGGAAGGTGATCTCCTCCGGGTCAGGATCTGTCCTTCTTCTACCTCCAGCCAAAACCCTTCCGGGTACCTCGCCCGGGAGGGTCCATTATAAGCCACACTATGAAGAACCCATCAATCTAGACAGACAGGAGTAGGACTTTTAGCCTCCGGGCAGCCTGATCCTGGGTAGCTCCTTGTGTCCCTTTGGTTGCATGCTTTGATCGCGGAGAGGAGAGCTTGATCTAGACCTCGCCCACGAAGACGATTCTCAGCCTCCTACGCGCCCCGTGCCAAACCTAAAATGGGGTATCCTCTACTCCCGGTGTCCGTGCATCGAGACACGACCGTACATGTCGAAGATCTCTTCAAAATCTGACAAAGAACACATCCACGGGGTATTCATCGGCATAGCCAAGGTTCTTTGGTACCTTTACCGGGTAAAGAGGGTATAATGGATTTGAGGAGTTGAGAAGAAGTTTCTCCACACGATGAATACCTTCATGGAGACTCCTCATATCACCCCTTAGTAGTTTGGATAGTCTCGGCGGTAGGATCGGTTTAGCCAACTCATGAAACGAATGCCATTCGGAGACGCCTACGTTGTCTTTAGCCCGTAACGGCTCTTTGGTCTTCGGCGCTGGTTGGCTGCTGGAGGCAAAGTCGTTCTTCACTTTTCTTTTCCGTGCTTTATTACGCCTCTTCTCTGCCGCTGTGGGAGGGATGGTCCCTTTCTCAATCTCCGGCATGACTGCCTTGAGGAGTGTCTCCTGGCTGAAAGGCTTGTTGCCTTATTGATCCTCGGTGAAGGGGGCAGCTTCAGGCGTTCCTTGAGAATTGAACAGATGCTTAGAGCATTGAGGAGCCTGAAGATCATGATCGTGGTGTAGTCCTTCGTCATCATAATCATGATCCATCAAGTCATTGTGGTCATCATCCTCGCTTTGCCTTGGCTCGACATGATCAACCACCGGGAGGGATGGAAAGGCTAGCCCTGGAAATGGAGTCTTGTTGGCTGGTGATAGCATGCCCCAGATGTACTGTACCGACTGTTCTTGATTCACCGACCCTACCAGTGTTGGATGTGGCGGGGTGCAGGTGATAGGAGGGTCCAAACGGGTTAGTGCCTTTGGCCATGTCATGGGATAACCCAAGCATCCATGGAGGGTTTTCTCGGAATCGGCACCCGTGGGTTGAATTGGAGGATAAACATCATCATAACCCGAGAGCACCCGATCAATATGTACCCGAAACACATCAGGGGCCATAGGCAGGTTGTGCATCACGCGTTGATCTGTTCTCATGATGCTTGCTTTTGCCACATCCCGAAGCTCATTCTCCACACGCAATAGCAACGTGCATCCCACCTCGTCGGCCTATGAACCCTGGCATGTTAAGGCGTAAGAGATGGCGCCAAGGATGAGGTATATACATAATTTGTTGAGACTTGTGACGCTTAATTACCGTGAGAGCTTCGAGCTCGGCCAATGGCGTTGGACCGCGGGCGGGCGTGGAAGAGATGATGGAGGGTTTGCTAAGATGCATGTTGGCTGGCAAAACCCCTTTAGCAACTTCATTGATGGCGGCCGGCGTCGCATCCTCCCTACCACAAGTAGGGTTGGCGGCTGGAACATCCATCGTAGGCGCCTGATTGTTGGAGTTGCTTGCGACAAATCTGGGCATGTTAAACGGCCCTTGTTGCCCTTCTTCCATCCAAATCTTGATTGACTGCACCAGGCTAGGCATGATGGCAGTGAGCGACTGCGCCAGTTGTTGTTGGACTAACCCGGACACGGTTGCTTGCACCTCCTTATCTACAGCCGCCTTTATATCCATCTGCTCGAACCTCCTCCTCTCCTTTCGCAGCTCCTTGGCCTCAACAGGATAATAGTAAGGGTGTTTGTGATGCTTACCGGCGCCTACCACACGGCCCTTGTGTGGTTGTTCTGTCGCCGGCCTATCCTTCACCTAGTTGTACGCCCTGACAAAAGCAGTGTCCCAATACGGGGCCTTCGACGACGAACCCTCAGAGGAGGTTTGAGTAGATTGCGCCTTTTCTTCCGCCTGGAGAAGTAATGTGAACCATTTAGAAACAACGTGACTACTATATAATTTAATGGACTTGATTAGAAGCATTTTAAACTGGTAAATTCCTTACCAGAATCTTCTTCTCAAGCTCCAAGACCTTTTTTCCCGTCTTGAGGTCCCGGTTTCCTTACCATGCTTGTATCGGGCCCTGATCGTTCTGCATGCCAACGGGTCCGTGAACTTATCCCAGGGGTTCTCCTCATCAGGAGGGTGCTTGGCGTCCTCTTCGTCCCATTTGGGCTGCTTTCCGGCATAACCACGGGTTCCAAGAGTGTGGTCACCTATGTTCTTATCCCGCATTGTGTTCCCCCACCCCCGTTTGGCAATCGCTTCTGGGGTGTTCTCGGTGTCCTTGAAAGTAGTCCATGCGTCCGCCGAAATTTGGGGAAAGCGGCGGTGAACCTCCTCGAAACTGCAATCTTTATCAAGCATCTTCCTCAGCCTATATTTCCAAGAGCCTAAGCCTTTGCTGATCTTGCCGAGGGCAGCTGTGTTTACTATGTTGTTCTTGATATCTAGGTTATTGTACGACGCCGGGAACTTGTACCGCTGATGGACCCTCTGAACGAGGAGCTTTTCCATAGGCTGTTTGTCTTTGTACCTTAGGTGCCCGTCATTGATCGAGCACATTTCTTGAGCAATGATGGCACAGGTGTTGCCAAAGCCCCTTGCATGATTCTCAGGCTCTATAGGTAAACCACTGGTGGGGTCCACCTCTGTGGTTTCTAATCGGCCGGTGCCCACCAAGTTTGTGTGCCTTTCCTTCTGCTGACGCTTGGCGGCGGCGCTACCTGAGGTAGTACCATCTGTGCCGGTGCCGCCGGTGTTAGTGGTGGTGTTGTCCGTACCCTCATATCCATCATCCTCGCCGGTGTCAACAAGATCTTGCGAGAAATATTGCAGGTAGTGGTTCTCCAAGTCTTCTTCTTCAGAACCAGCATGAGGCCGAGAACCACCGGCTTCATCGTTGTCCGCCATGTCTACACAAATTAGTAAATAGCACGGTATTAGTAACAAAACAAAATGAAAAATTCGCCATGACCTTTGCTAAAAAGTCTAGCTATGGAGTACGATAAATTTCCCGAAACGGAAGTGAATCAAGATTTCGGCAAATTTCAGCAACTCACTTGAACAGAAATAATAAGAAAAAAATCATCCACATCGACGTGCAACCAGAAAGTTGCACATACATCCATCCATCCACAACATATACATTCACATTCCATCCATTCACATCCATCCACAACTAGAAAGTATAAAATCTTGCAAATTAAAAAATTCACAATCATATATATATATATTCATTTCTGTTAAAAAGTAGCAACTTTGGATCATTTTTAAAGTATCAAATGTTGATCCTATTTAATATTTACTTTCATGGATCTCTTGTACTAAGATAGTACTTCATGATAAACAACAGAAATAAGTTTTTGAATACATCTAGGACCTTGATTGGAGTTGTTTTCCAAGGCATGTTTAAGCAGTGACCACATTTTACTTAGCAAACAAATTCTGAAATTTTTTGGTCTCCAAATTTTTTCATCTACAAAATTTTTCCTAAAGCAGCAAAATAAAGCAGTGACCACATTTGAATACATCTAGTGCCTAGCAGGAACTAGGAGCAAGTAAGCAGTGTGCATTTGAATACATCTATTTGAATACACATTTGAGTTGGGCATTTAAGCAAACACCTAGGGTGCAGGAGAGGGGATGGAGGAGAGGGAGAGATGGGCGACACCTCTGGGAGGTAAGGGAGGGGCTGGGGTCGTCGACGGCGGTGTTTGGAGGTGCTCCTCGAGCGCGGACGGCAGGCAGACGTACGGGCGCGCCGGCGTCGAGCGCGTCGTGGCTAGTGGTGATGGAGGCGAGAGAGAGATGGCCGGCGTCGAGCGCGTCGTGGCCAGTGGTGATGGAGCAGAGTGGGGATGGAGGAGAGGGAGAGAAGGGCGGCATGGTCATCGGTGACGGCGAGCAGGGGCAGGCCAGTGGTCGTCGGCGACGGCGAGCGCACAGGGGCGGGAGAGCGCGCGCGCGGCCGGCCGGTCGGTTTTACGAAATTTGGTGAAGGGTGGGGAGAGAGGAGTGGGGGCCCACATGTAAGTGAGCCAGATTTATACGTGGTGCACCGTGGGACTTATCTGTGGCGCACGCCACGGTGCACCACAGATAAGTTTGGGTCACTTACATGTGGGCCCAGCAGTGGTTATCTGTGGCGCACGGAGCTGTGCGCCACAGGTAAGCTAACCGTGCGCCACAGATAACCTGGGTTTTTTTTAGTATTTTTGAAAATAGACATGTTTTTCAAACTTTTCAAAAACAAACATATATTTAAATTGCACTACTGTTCACATATATATATTTGACAATATTGTTCACATACTTGAATTTTTATATTTTTTTGAATCGACACCGGATACAATTATTAAGAGGGATACAAAATGAGTTGATCGCGATATATAAGTGCGTAGTTATACAAATGAGGGATACAAAATAATAAGTGCTTCAACCGTCAATGTTTGGCAATCTTCTTTCCTTTTTTGGTCGATGTTGAAAAATTTAGCCCGACATTATGACTTTTTCTTGTGTACGGTGGACCTGTTGACTTGGGTGGTACCGTGGTCCTGCTTCTTCTTGTGGTGTATGTTTCCTGATTGTTATCGTCATCCTCAATATTTGGGTCACCGTACTTGTCAAAGTCGTCTTCATTGGTGACTCCATCCATTCCGGCGATGTTCCTTTTGCCTCTCCTCACAACAACACGGCTAGGCCTGGATGGGTCAGTTATGAAGAAGCATTGTGTGCAGTGCTTAGCCAGCACCCATGGCTCATTTTGTGCGGTGACATTGGCGCTTGATTTGGCTGAGGGTATGGACATGGTGATGAAATATCGGTCTTCGGGAGTGACGTTCTTAGCCCATCTGACAGGAAACATCGGCACCTTCTCTCCAGAGTAGTTGAGCTCCCATATCTCCTCGATCCTTCCGTAGTATCTTGTCAGCATGTCGCCAGTGTAGGATTCCACGTTACCCCTGAGTTCTGATAATCAGAGTTTTTGTCCTTCTCCTCCGTGTAGAATGTGAACCCGTTGATATCATATGCTTGAAGCGTCACGAGGTTGGTCATGGGTCCATGTGCCAATGCGAATAAGAGGATGTCATCCTCCGAGATCATTGGTGGCAGATTAGCCTTATGCTTTTCTTCGAACCAACCACGAAAGAGGAGTTGTGCTCTCTGATTATTTCTCCCTCTGTTCTCGTCTTGTCTTTATCACCATACTTCTTCCTAATTGAGTTTTGGTGCTCCGTCAAATAATCGTCAACCATATCAATGTGTTGTAGTGCTACTAAGTTGGCCCTGTCAAAGTCGGCGCGTCAACCTTCAAAGTCCACATGCAAATCCGTCCGGCCATTTCTGTGACCTGATCCAAGTAGCTTGCCGAGGTGCTTGTTTACGGGCAAACCAACAGGGTTCCGAGTTCTAGAAAGTTCGTGCAGAAAGAGATGCACTCTTCGGTGAGAAAGCATTGGACGATGCTTCCATCCGGACGGGCCCTGTTACGAACAAATCCTTTGATGACCCCATTCAACTGTTCGAACGGCATCATATTGTGCAGGAATAGCGGCCCGAGATGGATTATATCATCCACGATATGGACCAATAGATGCACACAGATGTCAAAGAATGCGGGCGGGAAGGACATCTCAAGCTCGCATAGTATCACAACGATCTCTTCCTGCAGCCTATCGAGCTGCTGCCGGGTGATCGACTTTCGAGAGATGACGTCGAAAAAGTTACAGAGGCCAAAAAGTGTTTCAAGGACGTGCTTGTCCATTATCCCTCTGATTGCAACCGGAAAGATCTACGTCATCATCACGTAACAGTCATGAGACTTCATCCCGCTGAAGCATTTTTTTCTTCGGGTCTAGGTATCTGCTTATCAACCCCGCGTAACCGATAGGCACTTTGACTCCTAGAAGGCACTTGAAGAGTTGATCGATCTCATTCTCGTGCAGAGTGCAGCTGGAGGGGGGCAATAGTAGTCATTATTCCTCTTAACCCTTTTGTCCCTGTGACCGTCCGTTTCCTCATCCGACTGATCTTCCCCCGGCCTTTTCCGGGTTCCCCCGTGAAGCTCTCCCCTTAAACCATAATATATCCTTGCTTTTGGCCCATCTTTGGTCCTCTCCGCCATGTTGACCATGGTGCCAAACAAACTCTCGAACACATTCTTCGTGATATGCATTAGATCAAGGCAATTAGGCGTATCGAGAATGGGCCAGTACGCTAAGTCCCAAAACACGGACCTCGCCTTCCATACATCCAGGAGCGGTTTTGGTGCCTTCTTCTTCTTTCCCGGTGCAGGGCACTCTTTCCTGTTATCCAGAAGTGTTTTGATCTCTTCACTGCTTCTCTTACGTGGAGGTCCTCGATGCTCATCTTCATTGTTGAACAGGTCTCCACGCTTTCTCCACGGGTCTTTCTTATCAGGTAGCCACCTTCGGTGCCCCATGTAGACTGTTTTCGAAGACACCTCTTTCGGTAGCTGTAGGTAACAGGTACCGTCCATGCACCTGATGCACGCATGGTGTCCTTGAACCACTGGCCCGAGACATATCCGCAGCCGGGCAAATCGTGCACCATACAGAGCAAGGCGGCTCTCAATGGGAAATACTCTTTAGCGACGACGTCCCATGTGATGACCCCTTTCGGCGCCCATAACGTGTCCAACTCATCTTTCAGTAGCTTCAGATACAGATTGATGTCGCTACCTGGTTGTTTCGGCCCTTGAATGAGCATGCTCATGTGAATTTACTTCCTCTTCATGCAAAGCAATGGGGGAGGTTGTATATCCACACAAACACTGGCCAGGTGCTATGTGTGCTGCTCTGTTTGGCAAATGGGTTGAGTCCGTCGGTGCTCGCACCCAACCTGATGTTCCTTAACTCTGCCCCGAAATTTTTATCGTAACCATCTAATGCTTTCCACTGGTTGCATCCGAAGGGTGTGTCAGCGTTGCCTTATCAATCCGCTTCAGATCTTGTAGCACTGACTTCTTTCTTTCCATGTGCCAGCGCATGAGCTTTGCTTCCTTGGGGTCCTGAAAATACCTCTGCAGACGGGGAATGAGCGGAAACTACCACACAACTTTTCGAGGAGCTTTCCTCCCTTTCTTGTATCGAGCATCATTGCACACTACATGTGGTCTTGTCCGCGTCCTGATCTTTCCGAAAAATGTAGCAATCATTGATGCATACATGGTATCTTTCGTGCGGTAAATCAAGAGGGCACACGACTTTCTTGGCGTCATCAAGACTCTTAGGACACATGTTCTTCTCCGAAAGGATATTCTTCCAGTATAGCAGATTAGCGTCGACGCTAGCGTCGGTCCAATGGTGTTTTACCTTCATCTGCAGAACATCGAGAGATAATTTCAAGCGGGTGTCCTCAGGCCTGCAACCTGGTTACAACGGAGTATTCGAATCTATCTCAAGTTGCCCCAACTTAGATTTCTCTCTAGCAGCAGCTCTATTGTTACTCGTCGGCCTTACAAGCAATTCTTGCAAATGAGGGTCCTGCAAGAACGTAGTTAGCGGCGTCTGTGTCTCCGCATCAACAACGTCTAGTTCTCCATCGTCATGTGCAGTAGGCTCTTCGTCTTCTTCCACCTCGTTGTTATTCTCAACAATCATCATGTCATCATGATGCCCTTCGTCGTCATGTACTGCCATCGGCGCCGCATGGACCTCCAGTACATCATCTTCATCATTCATCCAAGGGGAGCCATCCATGAAACCACGCATGAGCAGGTGATCCCGCACTACACCGGAATAGGGGTGGTGCAAGGTCATTAACTTGCATTTTTGACACAGACATCTTATCTCCTGCTCCTCATTTTTGTACATGTCCTCTATCGCGTGTCTCAGATATCTGTCCACTTTCCTTTGGCTCATGATGACCATTATCACCTGCACGTCCGATGATACACATATAAGCAAAATAATTAGGTAGTACCATCACATTAGTTGTTGTCATGTAAAATTTCGGCATGACCTCCCTACAAATGGGATCGAGAAGTTTACCAAAGTTTTGCTGAAACAGAAACGAATCAACGTTTTGACAACATTTGGCAACTCATTTTCATGTCACATCGATCATTTTCGGACGGAGAGAACGCATCCACCCAAATCTCACATTTTCATTTATTTAGTGATCACATTCTCGCCCAAATCTCACAATTATATTTATTTACATCATCCAATCCATATAGTCACCTTACACACGAGAAGAGATAACCGCGAGACGACACGTCGACGAGATCGAGCTTGTTGGAGAAGGGAGAGAAAAAGTAGATCTATATATAGATCTATAGGTGTGGGTGAGATTTTGAAGCTAGATCTATGCCATGGATGTAGGAGATGTGTGGGAGGGAGATTTAGCAACTAAAAGTGGTTAGATTGACCAAATTTGGTCCAAAATGGGGAGGAAATGAGGTAGGAAGAAAGAGATTTCGAGCTAAGAACAAAGGGGAAAGTGAGGTTGCAATAATGGAGATGGAGGTAGGTGGGGCGACTTTAAGTTATCTGCCCAGGTTACCAGTGGCGCACCATATCACTCGTGCGCCACTGGTAAAATATTACGTGTGGCGCACTGGGGCTGGTGCGCCACAGGTCAAATACCTGTGGCGCACCAGCCCCAGTGCGCCACTGGTATAAAAATTTACCTGTGGCGCACCACTGCCCGGTGCGCCACAGGTAAAAAAATTACTAGGCGCACTACTGTCTGGTGCGCCACTGGTAGTCTCTCCTCCACCTCGAAATTTTTCAAGTTTAGCTGGAACTTACCTGTGGTGCACCAGGTTTACGGTGCGCCACTGGTAAAAATTTACCAGTGGTGCACTGGAATCTTGTGCGCCACTGGTATTTTTTGCCAAAATCCACAAACCCAGGTGAGAGACTATCAGTGGCGCACTGGGATCTGGTGCGCCACTGATAGCATCTCACCTATAAGCTTTTTTCTACTAGTGGTTGCTGGAAGATGGTGTATCTTGTGCTTGGTTTGTGGTTGGAGGCTGACAGTTCTGGCTTCCTCCTTCGACGTCGTAGTCGTGCGGGTGTGTCAGTTCTGGAGGTTCGATGGCGTGTCCGGGGACATGTTGCCCTGGTCTGATTCTTTCAACGGTAATGGTTTTGTTTCTGCCAAACAACTTTGGAGGTCCGTAGCCACGTCGAGCTCGGGTGAAAAGGTGATCTGTCTTCCGTCCATTTGGTGGACGCTTCGGTGGTGTCAAAGGAGGGGGGTGATGCATGTAAAATGCATACATGAACTTTGCATTATTTTACTCATATTTCAATCATATTTGCATCATATAAGGGTTATATCACTGTTTTATAATGAGTTTTGGAATATTTCATGATTTTCCTATTTTTTGGAATTAACCCTGCGCAGGCAGAAAACCCTATTTTCTATATTTTGATGTTTCAGGGACCCAAACGACGTCCAAATGACTTGAAAATTTACGAGCATCAGTTTTTGGAAGGAAGAAGACTTGGGAGCGAAGGAAGCAAACAAGCGGAAACCCGAGGGCCAAAATAGGTGGGCCCACACGGCCCCTGTACCTGGCCGCGTGGGACCCCTTCTTTTGGGCCTCGAGGCTCCGTTGCCGTCGATCTTTTTTCCAGAAGCTTCGTCTTGACCTAAAACTGACTATAAAAATAGTCCCCGACGTCCTTCGGAAAGGAGCGCCGTAGAAACACAGAAACCACGAAACAAAGACCTGGAGTTGCAGATTGGAGGGGGGAAACTCCAGCGGGGAGCTGCCGGGGAGGTCTCCACCTTCTCCAACGACTTCTCCACCGTCTCCATGATGAAGAGGGAGTAGTCCACCCCTGAACTATGGGTTCGTGGAAGTAACTTATGTATCTCTCCTCTCTTGAGCTTCACTAATTAGCACCGTATGAGCTGCCGAACATGATTAGGGTCATCTATGTAATACCTTTGTGGTGGATCTTTTTATGAGTTAATATATGTTTGAGATTGCAATTGTTTTGTTTCAGTTGTGAAAGTAGATGCATATTATGTACCCCGTTCTTGTTTACTTGTTTTGATCAAGCATGTTTATGAGAGTGTGTGTGGGGGAACGTGTGCATTATATGGAGTAACGGGGGTGGCTAGTGCGGTGAACGTGAGAGAAAGTTCCGCGATCCACTTGGTTATCCCTACCTTACTTTGTTGCCTAACTAAGGATAAAAAGAAATACCATGCTACCGGAGATGTGGGTGTGACCATTGCCAGTTATTCCATGACTAGATCTAGCATGTTCTTATTTTAACTTCATGTCATGAAACTTAATGCTATGCTCTGATTTATCTTAATACTAAGGTGTTATGATTTAGTTCGCATCTTAGTGGAGTATAAGAGAGATTAATAACCAAAAGATCTGTGTGCTAGGACGTGATGCCCATATGATTAATAACTTGTCATGAAACCTTTGTTGCAATCTCATATGTTAACTCTAGTGTTCCATTGTCTACCACTTTATTAAAGAGAGAGTACATTTGTGAAACCATGCACCCCGGTCCATTTTTTTATCATAAGAAACATCTTTCCAACAACTTTTAAGCATTTTCCATTTTCTGCCATTTAAAAATTCGAAAATACAAAAATACTTTTACATCTTGTATTCATCATATAAAACCCAAAAATATCATTTATCATAGCTATCACCATCCTTGCATATTTATTTATCACCATTGCGTATTTATTTACTGTTTTGCATTCATTTTATTTTCATATCATTCTCACACCTTGTGCTTGACAACCACTTGGTGAGGTTGAGGGCACAAAATAATTTATTTTGTTTGCAGGTTTCCAAGAGAAGGATAAGAAGATAAAGCTTTCACTACTGATTCCCCGAGAGTTCGATATAAACCCTCGAGTCACCCCTCATGGGAAAACAAGCCTTTCCTATACTATAAACTCTGCACTTGGAGTCTCAACCTAACCCATTGAAGGGCCATCAAGACAAGTTTTCTGGCGCCGTTGCCGGGGAATCATTGCTATAAAGTTTTATCCAAGGGTATCTCACAACAAAGCCAACTTCATCTCCAACTTGTGCAAACACCTAAGCTTGGGGAGGTTGCACCTACGTGAGCATCATGTTATCCATCTTTTTACCTTCAAAGCAAATTATTTGTTTTGTCATTGTCTTGCATTTTATATTTCGGTTTGCATATTTTATTTTCAGTTTTACATTTTGTTTTGCATTTTTTATTTCGGTTTGCATTGTTTAGTATCATTTTATTTTCAGTTTTCATCTAAAAACATAAAATCCATAAAAACTAGTGTTGTTTTTAATATGTATGCTACGCTATGGAGGAATGTTATGTCAAAACTATGGGAGCTTACTATGAATATCGATCAACCAAAGAAGGAAATAGAATGCTTGAATTGCTTGAACATCTTAATGATATGGCCACTGAGTTTTGTGAATTACATAATATAACTTGCTACTTTAGAAAAGACTATAAACACTCTCTCTATCAATGTAAGTATCATAGTGATCCTATTATTGCTTCTTATCAAGAGTGTAAATTTGCATGCCATGATATAGAACAAGTTGAGAGATATATTGCTTATGTTGGAGCCCATGAGATAGACTTTCTTATTGATAACTTTTTTGCAACTAGTCATGAAGCTCGTGTAATGAAAGGACACATTTCTATTCTTCTCCAACTTTGCGAAAAGGAATTTAGTGATAATGTTTTTGTTAAAGAAAGAATTCTTGCTTCCATGGAAAGTACTAATATTTTGCAGGAAGAGAATGATGAAAACATAAGCTTGGAAGAGGAAGTATGTGAAGAGGAGATTGAAATGGATGTGCTCCAACCTAAGCTTGGGGAAGAGTTGGATCTCCTAACTTCACCATCAACATTTGATAATAGCACTCAAACTCAAAAATCTTTTGTTATCTATGAGAATCCATGTTATGATGAGTGTCAAACTGAAAATTCTATGGTCCTATATGATAACCCATACTATTATGATGAAACTAATAATGCTCCTTTACTTTTCAATGCTACTAGTGAACTTATTGATGAAAATGAAGAGTGTTGCTTAAATATGCTATATGATAATGCTTTAGATGATGGTCCTATGCTTATTGATAATCCTCCATGTTTAGTTGCTACTAATTTATGCGAGGATAAAAATGATATACTTGCTGTTTGTGATAGTGCTCTTACTCATGAGAGTCCTACTTTGTTTTTGAACTCTCCTAATCACACCATAGAGGAGAAATTTGCTTATGCTGAGAAATACTCATGCTAATGAATTCCAAAATAAATTTAATGATCCTCTTTATGTGCCTAAATTATCTAAGTTGAATGATTCTTGTGGTTATATGGTTGAATTTATTTCTACTACTTGCAACTATTATGAAAGAGGAGGTGATAAGAACCCTCTTTATGTTACTAATAATTATATGTTGTAAGTAAATATTGTTAATATGCATTGGGAAACTTCTATTTATGGTGATTCATTCATATACAAAATGCCAATGCATAGAAAGAAAGTTAGACTTCGTTGTTATAACTTTTGTGTTTTGTTTTTCTCTCAACTAGGGTTCAACTTGACTATTATTTTGATTGGTTTAAGAACACCATGTGATCCTGGTATTATGCATGAACACTTTCCAAGGAAGAGGGACACATCAAAGTGCAAGCTCCCTCATGAGCTTCGTCCACTATAAATATCAAGTAAGAAGCCTAGCTATATGGCTATAAAGAAATCGCTTTACAGGAGGCAACCCGGTTGTTTTTATTTTTGATTTTCTTTGTGTCCACTTGCTGTAACAAGAGACTAGGTTTTTAGTTTTGTTTCTGGAATTTTTAATAAAGTGCCAAGTTTTACCATTTTGGCTTGAAAAAGTGCACGGTATGATTTTTAATTCATATTCTGTAACTCTGAATGGGTTTATATTTTAATTATAGTTGCAGCTTTTCATCCTATGTATGCATGAACTTTTTCACAATTTTTCGACAGATTTAAGTAGGGTAGAAAAATACGTTTTACTGCTGCTGTTTTTCTGGACAGATTCTGTTCCATTTTGTTTGATGCATTCTTTGAACTTTTAACTTGAATCTTTTTGATCCAATTAAGTTTATAAGTAGGCATACAACATAATACATTTTCTGGACATCCATATGAATTTTTGTTCAAGGATCATATGCAGCAAGAAATCTATTTGTTTATCACTACTGATGTCACCCCACAGAAAAGAAATGGGAGAAACGGTGTTTTGAAGTTTTTTCACAGAGATTAGAGGAGATGCACCAAGAGCTATTCTAGGATGGTGAAGACCATAAGCTTGGAGATGTGAAGACAACCCCACTGGACCTACACACTCTCGGTTTCCACACGTCTAACTTCTGTTTTTCGATCAATGCACTTTATCGTATAAACTTGGAGCGTCTTTTTGTTTGTTTTGGTTTGATTTTTATTTTGTGAAACCACCACATTATCATTTATATATGAGAGAGCTACTGGAAATTTGGGTTGATTTATGTTGGATGCTATTAATATGATTGTGAAATGGATGTTTGAGTTGATTTAAAAAGATACATATAGTTGCATGATTCATGAGCTTGTTAATAAGTAATAATTTGCAAGTGTTTTATCAAGAGCTATCTTTTATTCATGTTTTGATGCTGAATGTTACTTTACTTTGTTTAACATGGATTGGTTAGTTCTATGGACACTCATGCATGCATTTAGATGGTCAACTTTCTCCCTCTTGCTAGCCCAAAAATTCCAACAAGCAAAAACTTGTTTTCAACACCTTCAACCAAAGTTTTTTCCAGTGAGTCCAAATATCTACCTATTAGCTTTATGCTATTCCGAGTAAGTTTATCATGTTATTTTGTATTATTTATACCTCTGAATTAAAATTCTTATGTTATTGATTGTTATGGGAAAAGTTGGTTAAAAAGCTCTCACGAATTTGATGCACACTTTACTTTTATTGCACTTAATGAACATGAACCATTGTGATTGAAATTATGATGTTGTGGGCTTGACAAATGTCTTTGGTTGAGAGTTAGCTCATATGTGATGTCACATGGCAAGCTTTCAACATGCACTTCATTTCATTTAGTTGATATCATGTACTTTTGTTTATGGATGCTTACCATGGGTGAAATAAATGTGAAAATGAAGTAGGTTTAAATGAGTTTGTATAAATGGTTAGAGAGACGCATGGGCCGCTAATCTAAGCCATGCATCATTCATGGTGGAAATTTACTTACATGCTATGGTGAACCTTGCTTGTCGTGCAGTACACGTCCGTTGGGAGACCCCAAGAGGAAGGTATGATGCAGTCTAGCAGCAAGTTTCCCTCAGTATGAAACCAAGGTTTATCGAACCAGTAGGAGCAGCAGCGCTTCTGAAGGTTGTCAACGGCGAAATATGATGCGGCGAAACACCAGAGATTCTGGCGCTGACGTGGAACCTGCACACAACACAATCAAAATACTTTGCCCCAACGAAACAGTGAGGTTGTCAATCTCCCCGGCTTGCTGAAAACAAAGGATTAAACGTATGGTGTGGAAAATCGTGTTTACTTGTAGAGAATGAAAAAGGAAACAGTTTGCAGTTTGTGGTTGTTTAATCAGTGTAAAAGGATGGACCGGGGTCCACAGTTCACTAGAGGTGTCTCTCCATAAATGATAACTAACATGCTGGGTGAACAAATTACAGCTGGACAATTGACAAATAGTGAGCGCATGACAATGCATATACATGGCATGATGACTACTATGATATTTAATTGGGCATTACGACAAGATACATAGACCGTTATCCAACAACATCTATGACTAATAATCCACCGCCAGGTTGTTATCCGAGTCCCCCGTTGGTATTAAGTTGCAAGCAACGGATAATTGCATTAAGTAAACGCGTAATGTAAACAAACACATATGCCCGTGGACATAGCATCGTTAGGTTACCCCTAGTGGCAACAGCACATCCACAATCTTAGAAGTTGCTGTCACTCTCCCAGATTACTGGAGGCATGAACCCACTATCTAGCATAAATACTCTCTCTTGGAGTTACAAGCATCTACTAGTAACGGAAAGCATGCAAGATCTTAAATAACATATAGATAGATTGATAATCAACTTGACATAGTATTCAATATTCATCGGATCCCAGCAAACACAACACGTAGCATTACAATAATATGATCTTGATCATGTAGGGCAGCTCACAAGATCTAACATGATGGCACAAAGTGGAGAGACAACCATCTAGCTACTGCTATGGACCCGTAGTCCAAGGATGAACTACTCACGCATCACTCCGGAGGCAGGCATGGCGATGTAGAAGCCTCCGGTGACGATTCCCCTCTCCGGCAGGGTGCCGGGAAGAGGTTCTGAACCCTCCCGAGCTAGGGTTGATGGCGGCGGCGTCTCTGGAACTTTTCGTGGATATTGGCTCAGGCACTTAGGGTTTTCGCGTCGGGGGAATAAGTAGGCGAAAGGGCGGCGGCTGACGACCCCCGAGGGGCCCACACCACCCTAGGGCGCGCAGGGGGGCCGCGCCCTAGGTGCGTGTGGCTCCTGGTGGCTCTCCTCTGTTGCTCCTTTGGTCCTTCAGGTGTGTTCTGGTAAAATAGGCACCCCGTGAAGTTTCGTCCAATTCCGAGAATATTTCCAGACTAGCTTTTCTGGAATACAAAAACAGCAGAAAACAGGAACTGGCACTTCGGCATCTTGTTAATAGGTTAGTCCCAAAAAATGTATAAAAGTGATATAAAGTAGATGCAAAACATGTAGCAATTGGTATAAAACAAGCATGGAACATCAAAAATTATAGATACGTTTGAGACGTATCAGCATCCCCAAGCTTAGTTCCTACTCGTCCTCGAGTAGGTAAACGATAAAAACAAAATAATTTTTGAGGTGACATGCTACCATCATAATCTTGATCATATAATATTGCAAGGCACATGTAAATGAATGAAGTGATCCAAGTCAATGGTCTATAATTTGCTACCAAATAGATAATGAGTAAACAATGAATCACACAAGCTAAACGTTTTCATGAATAGTACTTTCGAGACAAGCATCAAACAGTTTTGCATAAGTGTTAACTCATAAAGCAATAGTTTCTAATAAAAGGTATTTAATCAACACAAAGGAAGAATTTAGTTTCAGCATTTGCTTCAACTTTCAACATATTTATCTCATGGATATTGTCAACACAAAGTAGTATAACAAGTCCAATACATTGCATATAACGCATGTTGTAACAAAGTTGACACTAGTGTTTGCTTGTGGAAGACAGAAAGAATAGGAAAACTGACTCAACATAAAAGTAAAAGAAAGGCCCTTCGCAGAGGGAAGCAGGGATTAAATCATGTGCTAGAGCTTTTAGGTTTTTGAAAGCATATAGAGATTGCATAAAATATTTGATACTCCTCCCAACCTTGCTAACACAAGCCATGGCTAACCGAATCCTCGGGTGCCTTCCATCAATCACATACCATGGAGGAGTATCTATTTTTGAGAGGTGTTTGTTAATTGTCAACGAATGGTAGCGGGTGAGAACAGTATTCTACCTGTCAACGGACTTTTAAGAGCGGCTCCCATGAAGGACGTTATTTCTACCAGCAAGGCAGATCATCCCTCTTTCTCTTTGGTTTACACACATTGTATTTCACTGTTTGTCATTGCTTACTGATGAATCAGGGCAAAAGTGTGAAGAGAATTAATTGGTTAAAGTTGTAATTAATTGGGACTGGGCACCCCGTTGCCAGCTCTTTTTGCAAGTTATTGGATAAGCGGATGTATATGCCACTAGTCCAGGTGTAAAAGTCCATTGACAAATAGAATAAAGAATAACCACACTAATTCCTCATGAGCTAGTAAACATTGACACAAAAAGGGAATAATAACATTTTGAATAATTTAAAGGTAGCACATGAAAAATTTACTTGGAGTGGCAAGGAAATACCACATATAGGTAGTTATGGTGGACACAAATGGCATGGATTTTGGCTCAAGGATTTGGATGCACGAGAAGCATTCCCTCTCAGTACAGAGTTTAGGCTAGCAAGGTTATGTAAGCAAACAAGAATATCAACCCGTACACCAAGTTTTATATGACAAACATATTGCAAACGTTATAAGACTTCATACCGTCTTCCTTGTTAACCAAACCCTGTTATTAGAAAATATCTAGACCTTAGAGATACCACCGATGCAAACCAAATTTTCAACAAGCTTTACGGTAGTTCTTCACTAATAGGCTTAACTCATGTGATGCACAATTTAATCATGATCTACTTGTTAACTCAAAACAATTGACAAGCATCAAGTTATCCATTAGTGATCTACAAGATTAAGCAAGTTTTTCCTTATACCAATTACCACATGCAACATTTTCTGAACCAACCAAACACCAATCAATTTATTTCATCAACTCTCCAAACAAATATAAGTGAAGCAAGAGAGTACTTTCTACAAAAGAAAGCTAATAGCTCTGACAAGAGATACATGAAAACAAGAGCTAAAAGCTGAACAGCGCTAGATATGAATACTCAACAAATATAAGTGAAGAATAGGAGTATTCTCATGAAAAAGCGGAGCGTGTCTCTCTCCCAATCAAGAATGCTAGGGTCCAGTCAAGCTTTATTGAAAATAAAAGTGCAATACTGAAAATAAAAGCACACAGACGCTCCAAGAAAAGCACATATGATGTGAAAGAATTAAAATATAGTTTCACTAGAGATCCCCAAGCTTAGATGCTTGAGTTTTCTTGAAATATGCTGGGGAGATCCATGGGAGCCTCCCCAAGCTTAAGCTCTTCACTCTTCTTGATCCTATTATATCATCCTTCTCTCTTGACCCTTGAAAACTTCCGTCACACCAAACTCAAAGTAGATCTCATTAGAGGGTTAGTGCATAATCAAAAATTCACATGTTCTATAAAGACGCAATATGATTTGTTACTTTAAACATTAGCTACAGCCACTGATGTTATGTGAAGCTCTTCCACCCAAAAAAGAATTTCACTCAACACTAGTAAAAGAGAGAATGCAAAATAAAAAGGCATAATCTGTCTAAAACAGAACAGTCCGCAAAGACGAATTTTTTCGAGGCACTTACGACGCTCAGATAAAAACTTGAACTAATGAAAGATTCAGACATTCATAAAGATTACGCACAAAAATTTCAGATTTAATTAACAATCTGGTGATTTTAGGAATTTCGTACAGTGAACAGCAAAAATCTGTTTCTGCGCAGCAATCAAAATTAAGCATCATCTTAACATTAGAGGCTACTCTTGGCACAACAATGCGAGAAAATAAAGATACAAAGGAGTTGCTACAGAAGTAAACACTCCTTGACTCAATAAAAGAAAAATTGCAAAAAAAATAATGGGTTGCCTCCCATAAGCGCTTTTCTTTAACGCCTTTTAGCTAGGCACAAAGCATGCATCAAGTATTACCAAGTGAAGAAGCATCAACATTGTAATTTGTTCGAACAATAGAATCATAAGGTGGCTTAATCTTCTTCCTAGGAAAGTGTTCCATACCTTTCTTGAGAGGAAATTGATATTTTATATTCCCTTCTTTCATATCAATAATAGCACCTACAGTTCTAAGAAAAGGTCTTCCCAGCACAATAGGGCATGATGGATTGCATTCAATATCCAAGACAATAAAATCAACGGGGACATAATTGTTGTTAACCATGATAAGAACATCATCAATTCTTCCCAAAGGTTTTTTAATAGTAGAATCAGCAAGGTGAACATCCAAGTAACAATTTTCCAAAGGTGCTAAATCAAGCATATCATAAATCTTTTAGGCATAACAGAAATACTAGCACCAAGGTCACACAAAGCATTGCAATCAAAGTCATTCAATTTCATTTAATGATGGGCTCCCAACCATCTTCTAACTTCCTAGGGATAGAAGCTTCATTTAATTTTTCTTCCCTAACTTGTATGAGAGCATTAGTAATATGTTTAGTAAAAGCCATGTTTATATCACTAGCATTAGGACTTCTAGCTAGCTTTTGCAAGAACTTAATTACTTCAGAAATATTGCAACCATCAAAATCAAAGTCATTATCATCAAAAGTAATGGATTATTATCTTCCTTATTGCTAGAAATTTCAGCATCTTTATCAAGGACAGTTTCAGAGTTATCAGGCAATTTAGGACATTTTGCAATAGAAGTGGAAACATTACCAACACCAATTATCTTGCCATTAATGGTAGGAGGTTTGCTAACACTTGAGTTTGAAGCATTTTCAGAAGTAGTAATAGTATAAACTCTAGCAATATTATTCTTTCTAGCAATTTCATCCTCTCTTTCCCATCTAGCATGCAATTCAGCTAACATCCTCACATTGTTATCAATTTTAACTTGTATAGCATTGAGAGTTTTGCTCTCTTTAACATCATGAGGCATGTTCTTTAGTTTCAACAAGTCAACATCAAGAGCAAGACTATCAACTTTAGAGGCAAGAACATCAATTTTCCCAAATTTCTCCTCAACAGTTTTATTGAAAGCAGTTTGTGTACTAATAAAATCCTTAAGCATAACTTCAAGATCAGAGGGTACACTCTTATTATTGTTGTAGGAGCTATAGGAATTTCCATAACCATTGCCACTATTAGAAGGATAGGGCCTATAATTGCTATTACCAAAATTATTCCTATAAGCATTGTTGTTGAAGTTATTATTTTTAATGAAGTTCACATCAACATGCTCTTCTTGAGCAACCAAAGAAGCTAAAGGAACATTATTTGGATCAACATGTGTTTGACCATTTGCAAGCATAGACATAATAGTATCAATTTTGGCACTCAAGGAAGAGGTTTCCTCAACAGAATTTACCTTCTTACCTGTTGGAGCTCTCTCGGTGTGCCACTCAGAATAATTAATCATCATATCATCAAGAAGCTTTGTTGCAGCACCCAAAGTGATGGACATAAAGGTACCTCCAGCGGCCGAATCCAATAAATTCCTTGAAGAAAAATTTAATCCTGCATAGAAGGTTTGGATGATCATCCAAGTAGTCAGTCCATGAGTGGGACAATTTTTAACCAATGATTTCATTCTCTCCCATGCTTGAGCAACATGTTCATTATCAAATTGCTTAAAATTCATTATGCTACTTCTCAAAGAAATAATCTTAGCAGGAGGATAATATTTTCCAATAAAAGCATCTTTGCATTTAGTCCATGAATCAATACTATTTCTAGGCAAAGATAGCAACCATTCTTTAGCACGTCCTCTCAAGGAGAAAGGAAAAAGTTTCAGTTTAATAATATCACCATCTACTTCCTTGAGCTTTTGCATTTCACAAAGTTCAACAAAGTTATTAAGGTGAACAGCAGCATCATCAGTACTAACACCAGAAAATTGCTCTTTCATAACAAGATTTAAAAGTGCAGGTTTAATTTCATAAAATTCTGCTGAAGCAGCAGGTGGAGCAATAGGTGTGCATATGAAATCATTGTTGTTCGTGCTAGTGAAATCACACAACTTAGTGTTCTCAGGAGTACTCATTTTAGCAGAATTAAAAACAGACAGAAAATAACTTGAAAGTAAACTAGATGCAAGTAACTAATTTTTTTGTGTTTTTGATAATTGAAAGCAAACAAGATAAAATAAAATAAACTAAGCAAGACAAAAACAAAGTAAAGAGATTGGAAGCGTGAAACTCCCCTTGCAGAAGACTGCTGTCTCCCCGGCAACGGCGCCAGAAAAAGATGCTTGATCGTGCACACGTCGTTGGGAGACCCCAAGAGGAAGGTATGATGCAGTCAGCAGCAAGTTTTCCCTCAGAAAGAAACCAAGGTTATCGAACCAGTAGGAGCAGCAACTCTTCAGAAGGTTGTCAACGGCGAAATATGAGGCGCAACACAGGGATCGGCGTGACGTGGAATCTGCACACAACACAATCAAACTACTTTGCCCCAACGAAACAGTGAGGTTGTCAATCTCCGGCTTGCTGAAAACAAAGGATTAAACGTATGGTGTGGAAAATGAGTATTAAATTGCAGAGAATGAAAAAGGAACAGTTTGCAGTTTGTGGTTGTTTAATCAGTGTAAAAGAATGGACCGGGGTCCACAGTTCACTAGTGGTGTCTCTCCATAAAAGATAACTAACATGTTGGGTGAACAAATTACAGCTGGGCAATTGACAAATAGTGAGCGCATGACAATGCATATACATGACATGTTGACTACTATGATATTTAATTGGGCATTACGACAAATACATAGACCGTTATCCAACACATCTATGACTAATAATCCACCGCCGGGTTGTCATCCGAGTCCCCCGTTGGTATTAAGTTGCAAGCAACGGATAATTGCATTAAGTAAAGTGCGTAATGTAAACAAACACATATGCCCGTGGACATAGCATCGTTAGGTTATCCCTAGTGGCAACAGCACATCCACAACCTTAGAACTTTCTGTCACTGTCCCAGATAAACGGAGGCATGAACCCACTATCTAGCATAAATACTCTCTCTTGGAGTTACAAGCATCTACTTGGCCAAAGCATCTACGAGTAACGGAAAGCATGCAAGATCTTAAATAACATATAGATAGATTGATAATCAACTTGACATAGTATTCAATATTCATCGGATCCCAGCAAACACAACATGTAGCATTACAATAATATGATCTTGATCATGTAGGGCAGCTCACAAGATCTAAACATGATGGCACAAAGTGGAGAGACAACCATCTAGCTACTGCTATGGACCCGTAGTCCAAGGATGAACTACTCACGCATCACTCCGGAGGCAGGCATGGCGATGTAGAAGCCTCCGGTGACGATTCCCCTCTCCGGCAGGGTGCCGGGAAGAGGTTCTGACCCTCCCGAGCTAGGGTTGACGGCGGCGGCGTCTCTGGAACTTTTCGTGGATATTGGCTCAGGCACTTAGGGTTTTCGTCGGGGGGAATAAGTAGGCGAAAGGGCGGCGGCTGACGACCCCCGAGGGGCCCACACCACCCTAGGGCGCACAGGGGGGCCCGCCCTAGGTGCGTGTGGCCTCCTGGTGGCTCTCCTCTGTTGCTCCTTTGGTCCTTCAGGTGTGTTCTGGTAAAATAGGGATCCCCGTGAAGTTTCGTCCAATTCCGAGAATATTTCCAGACTAGCTTTTCTGGAATACAAAAACAGCAGAAAACAGGAACTGGCACTTCGGCATCTTGTTAATAGGTTAGTCCCAAAAAATGTATAAAAGTGACATAAAGTAGATGCAAAACATGTGCATTTGATATAAAACATGCATGGAACATCAAAAATTATAGATACGTTGGAGACGTATCAAACCTTCTGTGATACACCTTACAATAAAAAGCTATCTAATGGTAAATAAAAAGGGTGTTGAGATTGTTCATTGTGTTTGTTTGTCTTGTCATTTTGATATGGGCTTGTTCCATATCCTGGGACAAGAGGTACCCCAGTTGATGCTCTTAATGATACTATTATTACTTACAATGATATTTAATTTGAACTTGCTTTGTTTCCCAAGTTGAGTAACCCATGGAGTAGGTACTTGTATTCAAGGGGCATGAGACTTTCAACCTGTACTTTATCAAGCACACTACTCATATTTGCTTTCACTTTAAACATAATCATTTAAGATGCTATGATAGGGGCGATGAGAGCTTGACACCAAGGATTACCACATTACAATCATTAACTTAAGTAGAGAAGTTCAAAAGTTAGATGAAACTTATTCATGCTTTACCTCTACTCACATATACATCTTTCCAAAGTGTCCACCTTTTATATTCAGATTTTCATCAATACTCTATGACCATTATAGGATGTTCTTTCTTCTCATTATGCATACATGTGGCCCGTATTACTTTTTCATTTATGTTACACTTTGTGAATTATCATTGAACATCCATACATTGAATATTTGATATCACTTCATAAACTATCTTGCATATTGCTACCCCTTTTAAGAATGAATCATTTGACTCTATGTAGCAATAGGAATCATCTTCGATATCCATTGATAGTATTAAATTGCAAAGTCCATGTTAGTTTTATCACCTTCATACTCGAGGACGAGTATAGGTTAAGCTTGGGGATGCTGATGCATGTAAAATGCATACATGAACTTTGCATTATTTTACTCATATTTCAATCAAATTTGCATCATATAAGGGTTATATCACTGTTTTATAATGATTTTTGAAATATTTCATGATTTTCCTATTTTTCTGGAATTAACCCTGCGCAGGCAGAAAACCCTATTTTCTATATTTTGATGTTTCAGGGACCCAAACGACGTCCAAATGACCTGAAAATTTACGAGCATCAGTTTTTGGAAGGAAGAAGACTTGGGAGCGAAGGCAGCAAACAAGCGGAGACCCGAGGGGCAAAATAGGTGGGCCCACGCGGCCCCTGTACCTGGCCGCGTGGGACCCCTCCTTTTGGGCCTCGAGACTCCGTTGACATCGATCTTTTTTCCAGAAGCTTCGTCTTGACCTAAAACCGACTATAAAAATAGTCCCCGACGCCCTTCGGAAAGGAGCGCCACAGAAACACAGAAACCACGAAACAGAGAACTGGAGTTGCAGATTGCAGGGGGAAAACTCCGGCGGGGCGCTGTCGGGGAGGTCTCCACCTTCCCCAACGACTTCTCCACCGTCTCCATGATGAAGAGGGAGTAGTTCACCCTGGACTATGGGTTTGTGGAAGTAACTTATGTATATCTCCTCTCTTGAGCTTCACTAATTAGCACCGTATGAGCTGCCGAACATGATTACGGTCATCTATGTAATACCTTTATGGTGGATCTTTTTATGAGTTAATATATGTTTGAGATTGCAATTGTTTTGTTTCAGTTATGAAAGTAGATGCATATTATGTACCCCATTCTTGTTTACTTGTTTTGATCAAGCATGTTTATGAGAGCGTGTGTGGGGGAACGTGTGCATTAGATGGAGTAACGGGGGGTGGCTAGTGCGGTGAATGTGAAAAAAAGTTCCGCGATCCACTTGGGTATCTCTACCTTACTTTGTTGCCTCACTAGGGATAAAAAGAAATACCATGCTACCGGAGATGTGGGTGTGACCATTGCCACTTACTCCATGACTAGATCTAGCATGTTCTTATTTTAACTTCATGTCATGAAACTTAATGCTATGCTCTGATTTATCTTAATACTAAGGTGTTATGATTTAGTTCGCATCTTAGTGGAGTATAAGAGAGATTAATAACCAAAAGATCTCTATGCTAGGACGTGATGCCCATATGATTAATAACTTGTCATGAAACCTTTGTTGCAATCTCATATGTTAACTCTAGTGTTCCATTGTCTACCACTTTATTAAAGAGAGAGTGCATTTGTGAAACCATGAACCCCGGTCCATTTTTAATCATAACAAACACCTTTCCAACAACTTTTAAGCATTTTCCATTTTCTGTCATTTAAAAATCCGAAAATACAAAAACACTTTTACATCTTGCATTCATCATATAAACCAAAAAATATCATTTATCATTGCTATCACCATCCTAGCATATTTATTTGCCACCATTGCATATTTATTTACTGTTTTGCATTCATTTTATTTTCATATCATTCTCACACCTTGTGCTTGACAACCACTTGGTGAGGTTGAGGATACAAAACAATTTATTTTGTTTGCAGGTTTCCAAGAGAAGGATAAGAAGATAAAGCTTTCACTACTGATTCCCCGAGAGTTCGATATAAACCCTCAAGTCACCCCTCGTGGGGAAAACAAGTCTTTCCTATACTATAAACTCTGCACTTGGAGTCTCAACCTAACCCATTGAACACCATTAGCATCAGGGGATTTGTCATTTCGAGTAATTAAACATAAGATGCGGTAGGAGTTCTTTATGGAAAGTGTGCTCTCCCTTAATCACACTGAATGCATAGTTTCTCACCATCGTTCTCACATACTCAAATTTTAATGTTCTTTACAGTGTATTCTGATTAATTTTTGTTAATCATAAGATAGCAAGACGCTCATACGGAGTTTTTTTGAAACTTGGGAGTGTTCACATGTATTAACTGTACATGAGACACATGTTATATAATTGGAAATTTTACTAATGCACTAATCTCATATACTCCCTCCGTTCCACAATATAAGATGGTTTAGCCTTTTTCCACATACCATGCACACACATGTATCTAGACACGTTTAAGTGGATGTGTTCATTCTTTCTAGTATAAATGTAGACATACATGTGTACCACCTAAAACATCTTATGTTGTGGAACGGAGGGAGTACAAGTAACCAGACGTAGCTTCAGCAACATCACGATGAAGTATTGAAGATGCATACATCGAAAAGATCTAGTGCAAATAAGGGAAATGCTTGTTGCCAACAAATCATACAACCGCGTGGAAGTCTTGGGGCCCTCTGAAAGTCAATTTTTTCGCTTGGTTTTCCCTTCCAAATAGGCTTTGAACGGATGACTGCTTGGAAAAGCGACGGTGGCCAAATTGCGGCTTGTGCCCCCTTTGTAAGAGGGCCCCGGAATCGATACACTAGTAGAAATAGAGGCATTGGTGTGCCACTTTGGTACCGGTTGCAACAAAAACCGGTACTAAAGGGGCATTAGCACCAGCTGGGTTCGTGCGCCAGACGGGGCCATGCTGCGCGACCCTTTTAGTCCCGGGTCGTAATACGGAGCGGGACTAAAAGTGTTCTGGCAACCGTTCGCCTGGCGCGAGAGACCTTTTAGTCCCGGGTTGTAATACGGCCCTGGATAAAAAGGCCGAACCGTTTGCCTCCCGCGCGCTTTGGAAGTTGTGTATTCGGAATGGATCAGAAAACAGAGAGACTGCTACAGTACGGGTTCTCTTCTTCCTCTTGCTCTCCTCTCTTCTTCCCCAATCCTCCACCATGAATCCAATTGGTATTCAGTTTACTGATGTGTCAACACCATGCAAGACCCTTCTCGATGTCGCCTACATGAACGACTGCGCTAAGGTCCCGGGTCTTCTTGCCGATTTGAAGAAATGGCATGACGAGGATGAACACAAGTTCCTTGGCCTTGATCTCGAGTACACGGCCGATGGACGAGATGTTGCCATCATCCAACTTGCTCACAAGAACCATGTCATGGTCTTCCAATGGTCAAGGTAACACGCACTTCTTGTAGGATAGGAAAATTGCATAGGATATATAGCAACGTGTGGCCATTTGAATCCTATTGGAAAGAGAACATCTTTTGATTCATAGGATAGCAAAATTTCATAGGATAGCAACATGTGGCCATTTGAATCCTATTGGAAAGATAGCTTGTTTTGATTCATATAGGATAGCAAAACTTTATAGGATAGCAACATACGTGTGGCCATTTGAATCCATTTTTTCATATAGGAGAGTGCTTCTTTTGATTCATATAGGATAGCAAAATGTTGTAGCGATGTTTAACATTTGTTCCATTCGTTCCATTTTTGTTGTTGCAATAGTGTCAAGAACTGTCCAGAACTCATGGATTTCCTTGTCAACAGCGGCATACATTTTTGTAGCGTTGATATAACGAATGACAAGATCAAGATGATGAGCACCTGGGGTATTGAGATACCAGCTGACTGCCACATTGATCTCCAGGACTTGATCCAGCTTCGGTATCCCGAGAAGACTGGGATGGCTGATATGGCAGTCGTCTTGATAGACCCGAAGTGCGCTGGTATGAAGAAAAAATTCCCCAATAAGCAGCACAAGTTATGGGAGAAGAACCAACTTGACAGGATCAACCTTGATTATGCAGCAATAGATGCATACGTTTCATTCGAGTTGTACCGCAAGTATTCTTCGGAGGACGAGTAGATGGGTGTCTGTGTCTCTAGTAGTATGTGCATAAACATGTGAATTTTAATTCTGCCCGAAATGAATTTGAATTTCCTTTTTATTCAACTTGGATGGAGCTAATTTGAATTTTCTTTTTATTCAACATTGCAAATGAATTTACATCGGTAGTAGCGACAACACAACGACGTAGACATATTATTTATCAATTTTCAATTTACGGATTTGTAGATACGAATTATTCAATATTAAATTGAAAAGGCAAAAAAGAATTATTATTTAAATTCAAGAATTAACATATATATAGTTTGGTGGTAACCCCTATATCCATCGTTTTGAAAGGTTAGCAACTTTATTATTTAAATTCAGCACTTAACATATGTAAATCAATGTAATGTATTAAACCTTTATGTGATGTGTAGTAATGAAATTCGTCAATGTAATGTATTAAACCATAATACATTGCTCGGGTCCATTTTTATTTAACCATAATACATCATGAATAATATCACTAACTTTTGCTGGGTCCTAAGCCACGGGGTGCTGAGCGGTCGACGCTGCGCACCCAAAGAGCAGGAACCATCACAGGGACAATACTCACGTGAGAAGGATCCCTATGAAAAACCATCCATGTACTATCATCCCTATCGAGAAAGTCTATCAGGGTTACAAATTGATGTGGTCCAATGTCTTGTCAGCTTCGAGTTGTTGTTCCCGCCATCCTTCTTCGAGTTGTTGTTCCCACCATCCGTCTTGAACAGTGGATCTCAAGAATCTTGGGTGCCACACCGAACCATTCGTCCTAGCCAATGATGTGGCTCGGGTTTTCTATGTGAAGGACATGTCCGCCAAACCAAAAAAAGAAAAGATAAGCAAAAGAATACATCGTCCGATGAGCCAAAGTGCCACATAGTCTGAAGATTATAATAAGTTTCATGAAATTCCACCCTTCACAGTGAAAACTGACCCAACCATCATGTTAAATGATGAAGATTCTCCATCGCTATGGCTCAGAAGAAAACATAAACAATAGTTGGTGATGTTGGTGATGTGTAATAATGTATTAAACCTTTTATGTAATGCATTCTATGGAATATATTAAACCATTATGTAAGGAGCATGTGTAAGAAGCTTCAATCAGCTGCAGTTTTACCAACACAATCTCCAAGTGATAGAACAAAACATACGGTTTCCCCTGCCTACCTTCTCCAGTGGCCACTCTGACCGGCAAATCGGCAAATCATCGCGTGGTCGTGAGACGGCAAATCGGCCTTCGATCAAAACAGCGGCAAGACTTCTTTGATGATCTGCAACCGTCGGAACAAGTGTTGGGAATGTTGCTAATCATCAAAGAACCTCGCTGCTGCTTGGATCCGACCGAGGGGAGGGTTCTCGGAACCGAATGATTTGTTCGGTCGATGAACTGAAGGATTATGTAGATATATAGAACAGAACACACGGTTTCCCCTGCATACAGCCCAACGGTGGCTCGTGAGTGCCTGCATATCAAATGCACCGTTGGACGTATGCAGGGAATCTGAATGCTCTGTATATCAAAAGAACTACAATGAGTACACACTGAGAGTGCCGAAGATGTCCTAGAGGTGGGCTATATATAGGGTCGCGTGGCTTGCGAAGTGGTCGTGATAGTGCTGATAAGCGCTCGAAAGACATCTCTGATGATCTACAACCGTCCGGCAAGATATCTCTGATGATCTGCGACCGTTCCAACTGATAAGCGCTCGAAAGACATCTCTGATGATCTACAACCGTCCGGCAAGACATCTCTGATGATCTGCAACCGTTTGGAACGGTCGCAGATCCAAACGGTTGCAGATCATCAGAGACGTCTTGCCGCTGGTTGCCCAAAGATGCCTCCGCCGAGGGGAGGGTTCACCTTCAGCCTTCACTGAGTGCTCTCTGCTACCCGTGTGCTGCCAAAATGAACTATAATGAGTAGACACTGAGTGCTGAACATGTCCGGGAGGGGGGCTATATATAGGGTACGTGTGCTTCTTTAGACCCGGTTGGTAACAACAGCCGGGTCATGTGGGTCACGAAGTGGTCGTGATACTACTGATCCAACAGCTCACAATCCCTCAAAAGAAACACACCTCTGATCCAACATCTCACAAGCGCTAGAAAGAAACACACGATCCGTGTGCTTCTTTAGTCCCGGTTGGTAACACCAACCGGGACTAAAGTCGGGCTCACCCCTGATCCAACGGTTCACAAGCGCTTTAAAGAAACACACGATCCATGTGCTTCTTTAGTCCCGGTTCGAGAGTAGAACCGGGACCAATGGCGCGCTGTGCATGTAGGACTCGTGTCCTTCCCCATCTCTGCCCCCTGCCCACGTGTCAGCACAACCCTTTGCATGTGGCCTCCCCTGCGCTACCCTGGATGTCTATATATTGTTGTCGATGGGATAAACCTTAATTCATCATTCCTTGCAACGAACCCATCGTCTACACGAGATGGATCCACCACGCCCGCCGCAGCGCCTTCTGGATGAGGTCGAGCGTGCTCGGCAGAGCGCGCTTGGGCGCTACCGCGGGAGCCTATCCCATCGTATGAACATGAGCCCGGCGTGGAGAGGATTCCCCAACTACCGGCCTCCTGCTCCGGTGCCGGAGGACGTGCGGAGGGTGTACGAGCGCGCGTGGTCCGACGTCCTCGACCCCGACGAGGATCCTTACGCCGCAGGGGTGGCGTGGGGATCAGCGGCCGCATACGGCGACTTGGCCGCCGCATCTCCACCAGGTGCCGCCGTACCTCCACCTGTCGCTGTCACCCCTCCCGACGAGGAGGATGACGACGACGAAGATTTTGACTGGAGCGACCATGGGGAAGAAGGCAGCGGGCCACAAATGCAGGTGGCCATTGAATCCTCCTTACAGTCCGTCCGCGACGACCGTGTATAGCGAGCCAGGACTGCTTGCCAGCTGAAGGCGAAGGAGGATTCCGAGCTGGCTTGGGCGCTGAAAGATTCACGTGCCCTCCGTCGCAAACATGCGCGCGAGAACCAGGCGGGCGCGAATGGTGCTGGTTCCTCCCGGCGACGTTCCCCCTAATCCTATGCAGAAACGTAACTTTGTTAAAACTGTTAGTGATGTGTAATAATGTATTAAACCTTTTATGTAACTGTTCGTGAGGATGCTAATTGGCAGCGATGCTCTAAAAATAAATATTGAACATTTGAATTAAATCAATAAATATAAAAGAAATAAGAAAATATATGATTTTCATAAATATTGGAACATTTAAATTAAATATATAAGAAAAAAGAAACTTGATACAAACAATACAAAAAACATGTAAAAGAAACAGAAATAGAAATAACAATTAAATCAATAGATATAAAAGAAACATAATAAGAAAACAAAAATAAAAACAAGGGAAAAAAGGCCTTTCATGTAAGGAGAATGTGTATTTCCAATGTGTATTGTCAAGAAGCTTCAAATCAGCATTTCAAAGCAATTTTATAGATGGATTTTATAGATGATAATATTATGCATTTTGAAATAATATTGTGTGCATTTTGCAGAAACTATGGATCCAACGGCATTATTTTATAAAACAGAAAATGGTTTTGAATTAATTATTTAAATTCAAACACTTTTCATGTTCAAAATTTAGTGAGATTCAAAAATATGCAAAAGATAAAAGATAATGCATTTTTTAATTCAAAATGGCAAAATGGTTAATAGTTTGTAGAGTTAGAATAATTATTTTATAAAGCAGAAAATGTATTTGGAATACTTATTCAAATTCAAGCACTTTTCATGTAAAAAGTTTTCTCAAATTCATAAGTATGCAAAAACTGTTTCATTCAAATGTTCAAATATTTGAAATTGTGCTAGATCTAAAAAAAAGTAAAAACCCGCGCAATTTTTGGGCCTTTAGTACCGGTTTTGCATACCAACCGGTACTAAAGCCCGTGCTGCGCGCGGGAACGCGAAAGGGCCTCCCAAACACTTTAGTCCCGGCCCGTGCCTCAAACCGCGACTAAAAATCGCCCTTTAGTCGCGGCTTGAGCCACGGACCGGGACTAAAGGTCCCTCCAGTACTTAAGCAGTTCCCAATCTGGGACTTGGCCATTTTCATCGAAGACGAAGGGCAGACCAGAGCATAGCAGAGGAAACGCTGCCAAAATTTTCCGTCGCCAGCGAGGCCGTCCCCGACGCCGCTGCCGTCTTCGACACGGCCGCTGCCCGTCGCCGGCGCCTCCTCTCCTTCTCCACCGAGTCGGCCGTGGTAGGAAGGCCGGAATCCGGCGAATCGAGGCCCCTCCCCCAACTCAGGCCACCGCGTGCGTGCACGATTCCGTCGCCGGACGACCTCCCCCGACCTCGTCGTCCACTCCATCGTGCTCAGGGTGAGATTTTGCATCCTCCAGTGCCTTCAATTCCACTTATTGCGCCCCGTAGCTCCGCCGCCGCGTTGCCCGTCGTCGGCCGCCGCCAAACATCGTCGCCGGCGTTGCTCCGGCGACCCAAATTGGGCGGCGCCGCTACCAAATGGTTCCCTGCAACCTCCTCTACGTCGCAGCGCGTTCGAATCATCCAGAAACGCGCGGATTCGAGCAATCTTTGATTAACCCGAAATTTGAAAATAGGGCTTTATAATTCTGTTTCTGTGCTGTAGCTTTAATTCAAAATAAAATAGTTAAACTGCATGTTTGTGCAAACCAAAAATCACAGTGATAAATGAATGAGTTTAGAACCACTTCCAATTTGCAAATCTTAAAAATATTAATTTGTGTGTGCTTGATAATTACTGTACTGCCACTGGTATAAATCAAGAACTATTTTTTAACTTGAGAAATATGAATCCAAAATTTGTAAATCCAATTGTTCTGGAATGCCTGTGAGTATAGCTTTCTGTAGAAATTAGCCTCATATGTTTGTGATACATAGTTTTGAAATGGCATGTGTTGGTAGTTTAGACCAGTGGGTTTTCTGGCATTTAATTAATTTTCTGTGAATAAGATTTTGGACTAAATCCAATTGCATTAGTTTAAAATACTTACATAGAACCTAAACCTATCTTTGCATACCTTGTTGATGAACAGAACACCCTGGACTTAATAAACTCTAAAAATGGTGTTTTCTGCCTATTAAAAGTGATAAAATAAATATTTGGTCCTTTATGAAATTGTTGCTATTCTTGTTTGTGAAATGGTTAGCTACTGTAGATCACTACATAATGTTGTTCTTAATATGTTAGTACTGTTAGTAATTATTTAAATAAAACCATTTGTGTAATGAAAACCATTTTATGTTGTAAGGTATGATAATTCATTTAAATAAATTCTAGGACTAAGTAATTTTTAGTAATTGATTTGTAGTAATTATTTATAACAATTGATACTCATTTTATTTGATGCATTTTGAAATAATATTGTGTGCATTTTGCAGAAACTATGGATCCACCTAGTCCAACCCGCACCCGCAGAGACCTAATACAGGAAGAAATTCTCGAGAATATAATCAACGACGCCCCAGCTGCTGATCCAGGATCTCCGTCGTCGTATCTGAACCCCTCCGGGGATGGAATGGAGGTCGACCGAAGTGAGGATGAAGTCGACGGCTCCGATGATGGAGAAGGCGATAGCTCCGATGATGGAGAAGCCGGTGAACCCTTAACGAAGTCCGGCGAGGTAGATAGGAAGTTCTTCGGCGATCAGTAGATGCATTACTTAAGTTGTATATATATAAATTGACGAATGTTTCTTCTCTTAGGCCTCCACATCGAGCAAAAAGTCCAAACGAGGCCCGAGCAAAAAGTTGGCCCCAACTACGCATTATACATTTGAGGTCATATCCGTTACGGGCGAACCGAAGGAACCCAAGAAGGCTGCCGCTGTATTTAAAAAAAATGCAGAGTGCTGGTTAGGGATCACGTCCCGATCATCGTTCGAGACTGGAATAAGCGCAAAGGGGCGAACGATAGTGAGTATGTCGCCGAAAGGTACAAAAAGGGTCTTTGGAATGACCTCATGGCACATTTCACCCTGCCAGAATTTGAGGATCCTGCCGACACTGCAAAATTGAGGAAGACAGTCATGAAGTGGACTCTTAAGAAGATGGCCGAACTATTCCGGGTGTGGAAGAAAAGATTATGGCAAGAATATCAACAGAGTAAGACTGCTCCAGTATTTGAAGGCTATCTAGCGAAGCAGGCGGATCACTGGAACGCATTTAAGGAGTACAAGGAGTCACAAAATGCCAAGGCGATCTCAGCAAGGAACAAGATAAATGCTGACAAGAAAAAATATCACCATAAATTGGGGCCAGGGGGCTACGAGACTGCCATGCCAAAGTGGGATAAAAAAGAGCAAGAGCTTCTCGCTAAAGGGATCCAACCAGAATGGATGCGCGACGAATGGGAATTGAGGGCAAGAAATTGGTTCCTTGCGCATGGGGGTTCATACGACGAAACAACAGGGGACCTTATTCCCAGTGACGGGATTAGGGTACCCAGGGAAAATTGGGTTAAAGTGGTGAAAAAAATTAAAGAGGGGAAGTTAAAGTTCACTCCCGATAGAGAGAAAGACTTGCTGTCACTGGTCCTCGAGAATCAAGAAAAAGGAGGACGAACACGAGGCTTTGGCCCTTCCGTCCCGTGGTGGCTTGGGTTTGCCAAAGACGTAGAAACTTACAGAAGCCGAGCGAGAGCAAAGAAGCGAAAGCAGGAGGAGGAGGGAGACAAGTTCAACCAGTTGCTTGCCAAAATTAACCACCAGCAGCAGCAGCTTGACGAACTTAGAGGAGTAGTGCCCCCGCAAAATCCTGTACTCGATATTACCGCCGGTCCATCTCAGCGGAAAAGCAGTGTGGGTGACTCGGAGGTCCCGGCTGATGATGCACGGCGGATGATAGATGGCGGTCCCGGCTACCCCGTGGATGGAATCAAGGATGCAATATCTTGTGAGCTCCATCAGCAATTGAAGAACATATCCATGAAGGTGGCGGTTGGATATGCTTTACCTCGTCCACCTGACATACGCTGGCAAGACCGTGAGATTCCAGCTGGCTATGCTAAAGTCGTGGTGGATGAAATTGTACCGGGGTCTCATGCTATGGTGCTTGACATCCCTGGATCTGGAGATGAGAGGACACTCGGAGAAGTTGTGGGTGATACCATTCTATGGGACAAGAACTACATCAAGTTTCCAGGGTCGACGCCAAGGACAACACCGCCTCCGAGTCGTCGCAGGTCACCTACACCTCCATCACCTCCAAGAAGCACACCGGACATGGGTCGGCCGTCTTCGCCGTCGCCTTTGCCCGCTAAGGACAATAAGCGGAAGCGTGCTCCGTCGATGAGTACTAAGCGACGCAGCAGCCCAAAACGAGAAATATCGCCCCTCCCAAGAGTACCTGATAAGAATCTTCGGAAGGAAGTGCAGAAGAGCAAATCAAGTAAAAGAGCAAGCGGGAGCACATCAGGTGCAAGTCGAATTGGGAACAGAAGGGACGTTCCCCAGCTCGGGGAACAGGCCAAACAATCGATCCCATCCCTCATGGTGTTATCCGAAAACGTTCCCCAGCTGGTGCTGCAGCAGAATATGGAAGAAGCTGCGAAGTTGGCGGCCTCTATGGGTGTGACTGTTGCTGAATTGCTAGGTTCTCAGGACGACAATTTTCCCAAGGCTGATGTTGTCACTACATATGTCCTAGGGAAGCCTTTTGTCAGCGAAGAGAAGTTCAGACAACTGCCAACACATATGCGGAATTTCCATGACTGGTACTTGCGAGCGGCAGACTCGGGCAGAATAATGATCGTGGCGAAAGTCCCACATGAGTACTTCTTCCGAGCCGAAGAGGTCCATGTTGAGTTTTCAGAACTCTGGCAGTTATACAATTTCGACGCCCTCGACAAATCTCTCATCAGTTGTTATTGTCTGTAAGTTGTTGAATTCATTGTCTACATATAAGTTGTTCAGTTTTACAGTAGTTCAGTTCATTGCATATAATTATCCTCATTATATCCTTCTGTACTCTATTATGCAGAATGAGGATGCAGGAATGTAAAAGAAAGATCTATAATGTTGGGTTCATTGACCCAGATAAAGTACATGTACATTCGCTAACGAACAAACCCAAGGACACGGCGCATAACCTTCTAAGATTCCTAACGGAGCAACATTTCTGTGACCACATACTGTTTCCTTACAACTTCTCGTGAGGGTCTTACTCTGTTCTACACATTTTGCTTACTCGATGTTAAGTGTAATTGATGAGTTACTGACGTATATATAAACGTGTGCAGGTTCCACTATGTTCTGCTAGACATTCAAATTGATAAGGGAATAGTTGAAGTCATGGACCCATTAAACAGAGACCTGAAAGGGTTTAGCGACTTGCAGGACATGCTCCAGAGGTAATTTTCGCGCTATATCGGTCTGTTTCGTTGATTTCATGAGATATCAGGTAATGAATAACTCATTCATTAATTCATTTTCTTTGCCGGGCAGGGTTTGGAGACAGTTCAGGCATATGGTGAAGGGTTCCTTTACTGAGAAGCTGAAGTTTACTCCGGTCAAGGTAAGTAGTACGAGATATGTCCGCGCATCTCTTTAATTCTAGTTTCAATACAATTATGATGCTAGATTATTATTTTGATTGAATTCTATTCTCGTAAAGTGCGCGAGGCAGCCACCGGGGACGAATCTATGTGGATACTACGTTTGCGAGTTCATTCGCACATTTACCACTGAGCACAATGATAATAGACTCGACATAAGCAATACATTCACAACATTATTTTAGTACTGTCACTTTTTGTTATCATGATTGATGTTCATATTGATCTTCTTTTCTTATATAGTTCGACAGAATGCGGGAACAACACCTACCAGAGCAACGCGTAATAGGAATTGCAGAGGAACGGGCGGGATTTTTGATGGCAGAGATGATAGACGACAACGGAGAATTTAGTGTGAATAGGCGCTACTGATGATCCCGGCCCTGTAATCGAATAGAAGGGCTCTAGTCCCGGTAATTGTGATCTCCATGTAACTATCAAAATTGTATATATTTGTATATGCTCGATCTTAAGACAAGTTATCTTATATATATGCACGAACATCCCGGTTTGCCCTTTAGTCTCGCTTGTACTGTCCCGGTTCCCGAGCCGGGACTTTATACGTGATCTCCTCCGAAACCCTGAAAAATGAGCGAAAAGGACAAAAACATAAACCCTAAACCCCGAAAAATAATCGAAAAAAAAAACCAAAACCCCCCTGAAAATATAAGCAATAAAAGCGTGAACCTTTTGTCCCAGTTTGTATTACAAACCGGGACTGAAGGTCCTCAGGGTTGCGCTCGCCTGTGCGCCCACGTGGAGACCCTTTAGTACCGGTTTTAATTTTGTGCCGGTAATAAAGGGTTACCCCTTTAGTGCCGACCCTTTAGTACTGGTTGTGCCACCGGTACTAAAGGCCATCTAAAACCGGTACTAAAGGTATGTTCTCTACTAGATATAGGGGACCTCCTTGTCAATTGCTGCCACACTTTGCACCTACGGGGATTCATTAAGGATTGGGTTGGCCTCCATGCCCTTGACTTCCAACTTTGGCCTTCCCTCACCCTCGATGATTGGTGGCACAAGATCTCGTACAACTCCACTCCAAGCCTGAAGACCTTGGCACCCCTCACCTTGCTTACCTCTTGGGAGATATGGAATGAGCACAGTGCTCGCGTTTTCCGCAACAAGCATGCGCCGCCTACATTAGTTTTTGAGAACATTAAGCGAGAGGCCCATCTTTGGGTCACCGCGTGAGCGTCGTGATTGAGCGAACTTATGCCACGAGAGTGGTTGACGTGGGCATACCCTTAGGGTCCCCCACTATTGGTATACCTGGTCCGTCCCAGACGAAGACCGACCTAGCGGCCCAGCAATTACTTGAAGTACAAGATAAGGACTCCAAGACGTAGTCTACTAGGACTCTTGTAAACCGTACATGGCTCCCTTTATAAAGCCAGGCAGGGGCAGCGTACACGATGCGCAACAGATAGGCCTAGCCCTAGCGAGACCACGTCTCTCACCACCAACATCGCCATTATGACCACCATGTAATCATACATCTATACAGATCAGACAAGCAGGATGTAGGTCTTTACCTCACAATGAGGGCCGAACGTAGGTAAATCCCTGCTTGTCAACCGTCCGGAACTACCAGCGCGCCATCTTCTCTTCCTCAAGAAACCCTAGGTATCTTACCGATGGGATTTGCCGTGGCCTCCCCACGTCAATTGGCGCCGTCTGTGGGAAGAACGCGCGCTCGATCACGGTTTCGGCGGTTCCAATCTTCACCAACAACGGTGACGACTCGCCACCACGGATCAACGCCCCATGCCTTTCCTGTCGTACGTGGTGCCCTACTCGAATTGCAGGACGTCGTGGAAATTGCTGATGTGACTGAGGCTTTGGCGAGTCGTGGAACATCACGTCTTGTCTTGATGTGATCTATTGCTCTCGGACGTGCCTTTGTTCGGCGGCTGTCAGATTGGATCGGACCTAGGCACGGAACAATGCCCGAAAATTCTGATCTTGATCCGATCAACCGCACGTGAAGGGATTGCTGATGACGAGCCTCTGGGCGTTGATCCGTGGTGGCGAGTCGTCGCCGTTGTTGGTGAAGATTGGAACCGCCGAAACCGTGATCCAGCGCGTGTTCTTCCCACAGACGGCGCCAATTGACGTGGGGAGGCCACGACAAATCCCATCGGTAAGATACCTAGGGTTTCTTGAGAAAGAGAAGATGGCGCGCTGGTAGTTCCGGACGGCTGACAAGCAGGGATTTACCTAGGTTCGGCCCCTCATTGTGAGGTAAAGACCTACATCCTGCTTGTCTGGTCTGTATAGATGTATGATTACATGGTGGTCGTAATGGCGATATTGGTGGTGAGAGACGTTGTCTCGCTAGGGCTAGGCCTATCTGTTGCGTATCGTGTACGCTGCCCCTGCCTGGCTTTATAAAGGGAGCCAGGTAGGGTTTACAAGAGTCCTAGTAGACTACGTCTTGAACTCCTTATCTTGTACTTCAAGTATTTGCTGGGCCGCCAAGTGAGCCTTCGTCTGGGACGGACCAGGTATACCAATAGTGGGGGACCCGAAGGGTATGCCCACGTCAGTTGTCATTTTGCGTGTAACCTCACATTACTTTTTTTTTAACTCGCTCTTAATTTATAGATTGGGGCAAAGTTTTGTCCTCATTAAAAAAAACCTAGCGCCTCATTGTGACATACACGTTCCAATACCAAAAAGAAGAGGGAATGACGGTTGCCACTATCGAGGGAAGAGAATAATGGACTCTTCGTGACCAAGAGTTCGCAATGCAAGTTGTTTATACGAAGATAAAGTTGAAGCCGGATACAAATGCCCGCTTGAAAGACACTTGCGAAAGAAGAGATGAGGGTCCAAAATGACACCTCTATGGTGTCACCTAAACCGCCAAAGACAACTCGTAGGTTTCCACCTTAAAGAAACGCAATGTAGGAGTCATGCCGTGCCTCGAGACAACGTAGTCTAGAAAGTGAATAGACACCACCATTGCAGATCCTCATATCAAGGTTTTAATCCAAGGTTCACATTGTGCCACACACTCACTGGATATGATTCGCTAATCGGGCAAGGGTTGGCAGACATAGATGGGTAAGACCCCCACGAAGAAGTCCCATCCAGTGAAATCATGCAGGGTGCACTCAATGTACATAAGTACAAACAAAAGAAGGATTAGGATACTCTCATAGTATTTTCGACAAATTTTGTATGGTCAAGGTTTGACCCTGTAAATAAAGGAGAAGTTCTAGTTCAAATAATCATACTGCAGATCTTGGGAGACAAGTGTATGATTTGTTAGTCACTTTGAAAAGCTTGATGTTCCTTTCATCCAAATGTATCTCGGTCAAGGCCAGTGCTCCTTTGTGCGCGTGTGAACCTCAAAATCATATGGAAAGATGGGCATGATTAAGAATTCCATGAAGAGTGCTAATGGCAAGTTTACAAGTTACTTTCACATGTCATGCCAGAGACTAATTAACTCGACGCCAAGAGATGTGAAGGTGCGTACATAGGATGATAGGAAGTAGCCTAAAACGCTTTGCAAAGAAGCTAAACTTAGCCGTTGATGCCAAGTGCTTACAATGACTTAGCAAAGTTTGTCACACACTTAATTTATTAGTCCAAGTACAAGTACGTGTTAGTTGTCACACCTAAGTATTACAACAAGTTACATAGCACACTTCCTCAAAATTAATCAGCATTGTCGATCAAAATACAATTGAAAGAGCCTTAATTAGTAGATGTTTGAAAAACCTAAGCACCCTTGAAGTGTTCCAAATTTATTTCTTCTTGTACGTGCTCAATAGTATGTGTGTATTATGTATACCCACAATGACTTATTCCATGGTAGCTAAGATGGGTACTTGTACGTCCGTCCATATGCATGGGCGATTAATTGGTTTACGAGGCATAGGTAACGGCACGGCCGGCGCCATTGTTTCCGCCGAACTTGGAGACAGCGCAATCCGTGGAGAAGAGGCTGGACGAGAGGTACTTTGGTGCGCCGCCCATGATTGGCATCTTGGCACTTATGTCCACCTTGCTGATGTAGTCGGTCTTATAGGTCTGGCCGAGCACACCGTCGACGGCCTTGGTGAGGGCATGGAACTTGAAGCCAAGGTCAAGGTGCACGAGGGTGTCATTCCCGGTCTTGCCATAGTTGTGGATCTGGGAGTCCTCATCGGTGATCGGCACCGCGTTGGCTGTGATGCTAAACACGCCGGCGAGAGCGATGGTTACAGCGTTGAAGTTGTCGGTGCGGGTGACGGAGAGGTCCGGCAGGGCCTTGGATACCCAGAGGGCGTCCTTGAAGGTCTCCACATCGACGGTCTCGCCGTCGAGCATGATGTGGATGTGGTCCTCGTCCGCTTCCCACCTGGCGGCCTTGGTTGCGCCGACGTAGAGGCGGTGAGCGCCGAAGCTGACACCGATGGCCTGGATCCACGTGAAGCTGCGCCTGACGGCGGGGTTGTGGTTGCCGATGAAGTGGGCGTTGATGTGGAGGTCCGCGTCGGAGACGATGCAGAAGTCCTGGTCCTTCTTGCCGTGGAAGTAGAAGGTGTTGCCGTCGCCGCCGGTGAAGCGAGGGTCGCCGCAGGAGGTGCCCGGGAAGATATCACACACTGCAGCAACAAATGTAGTAATTTAACAGGTGTAAGTATCTCGAAATGAATTGGCAGTCTATGTACGTACTACGTAGGAAACGTACGGCAGAAGGAGAGGCAGTAGGAGCAGGAGGCGAGGCACTCGTTGGGGCATTTGGCCGGGCAGGATATGATGCAGGGCTTTTTCTTCCTGTCTTTGCAGGTGATGGTGTACAGCCGCTTGCTGCTGGATTTGCTGAAGCTGATCCTCTGGAACTCCGTCTTGGGGATGTTCCTGGGCGGACCAGTTGCCGGCACGGACTTCCTGGCCGCGGTTGCGGCCGAGGCCACGCCGCACGCCAGCGCGAGCGCCACCAGTAAGCAGCAGCATGCCAGCTGCTGAGCCATGCAGCCGCGCTGCGCCATTGCCACGGCAATCGACCTCGCCGTGAACAGGCGTCAGGTTTAGAGGGGGCTTCTTCCTATGGCTGCTCAACTCGATGGTATACTTCTTTCTTTGGATTGTTCTGGTTTGTGTGGCGCCTAGCGAGGGATTCTTATGGAGACTGGAGGGGTCGTAACTTTAAGGCGAGCTTAATTGGAGGCGAAGTGGCTTGTTTCCCAAGTGGCGTAGGGCAAAGACAAAGTGACAGTGCATACGCGATACGTGCTTTTGCCGGAATTTGACCGAGGGCCGTCGGCGCCGATCGGGTTAATTGACAAGCTACCTGCGTCCTGTGGCTATCTTCCAGGCTTCCAGCATTCCGGCACGAATGCAGGGACATCCATTCTCTCCTGTCTCCGCTGACCAGCGCGCATAAAGTCTTACTTTCCGGATGTATATTGTTGACGCCATAGATGAACCTCGCTGCTGCTTTCTCCGGAAATATTCGGACGGAAGTTACTTTACCTAGGATCCCGCATGATGGTCAACTCAACGTGGATCTCGCCGGCGCCAGTTACCACTTGCTTCACCGTCCCCGCCGGCCAAGGTCAACAGACTTGGCTGCAGGTTGCAGCGATGGTGAAAATCGGCTCCATTCTCTGTCCACACGAGTAAATGACATTGGCGGTCACTGAAGTCGTCGATCGGGTGCACTTAAGTCACCATTTTCAGAATCTTGTGAACCCGTCACTCAACTCAGCATCCGTGTGCACCACTGGTACTCCACCGGTTTTGACCGGTTTTTGACCCAGGAACTTTGCAAAAAAAACCTCCGATTTCTTTCTCTCGCTCAAATCAGTATAGGAACATCCACCACTTAAATCCCATCGTCCTCTGTTTGCCGTCACTCGAAATTTATTCACTCCCCAAATCAGAACCCTAGATCGGAGACAATGGCTGGCGGCGGCGACGGTGGGGGGAGCTTGAGCTGCGGGAGCGAGTCGTACATCTAGATATTTTGGTGCGGCTGGTCTTTTTCCGAGGCGATGGAGGAGATGGCCGAGGCACCCGACGGCGGTGCGGCCAAGGCGAGCTCTGCGGCGGCGCCATCGCCGCCGGCAGTGAAGAAGGTGCCGAAGGAAGAGTTGCCCGTGCTTAGGCTCGATCTGCGCGAGACCCCTGTCCATGGTATGCTCCTTTTCCTCGCGTCGTACATCTAGGGTTTCCGGCGGCCGGGATACGCCGGGATTGGCCAGGCCGGTCGGGGGAGGGGCTGAGGTCGAGCGGTGGCGGCCGGCGGATCGAGCGGGCATGTGCCTCGCGGTCGCTGCCTCGCTGTGGCGTGGTCTGTGGCGGCCGCCAGTTCAGATGAAGCAGGAGTTAGATGAGTCAGACAATTCAGATGAAGCAGACAGTTCCGAGTGTGACTCTGAAGGGGACCCTGGTTGGTATGACAGTGATTACGATTTTTCAAAAGATGATGAGCTTTATGCAAGAATGTTGATGAATCGGAGAGGATGAATTAGTTAAGCAGGGGAAAAAGAAATGTAGCCATGCTGCATATGTCCCTGGATATGATGATGTGACACAAGCTGATCTGAAATTACCAGAGCAAGATGACAGTGAGAAGAGACACAAGAGTGACTCTGATGATGAGGGCACAAGAAGAAGAAGAAGAATCAGAAGAACAAAATTCCGTACAAGTACACACCATTTAACCCTAATGCGGACATGGAAAATCCCAGTTTAGATTAGGCATGGTGTTTGAGTCTGTGGAGCATCTTAGGAAAGCAGTATCGAACTATGCAGTGAAGAACAGAGTGCAAATTCGCAAGAAAAGGAACAACCTAAAAAGGTTTGAGGCACACTGCGAGGATGGATGTACTTGGAAATTAATTGGAGGGAAAGATACACGGGCCAGCGGTTTTGTTATCAAAAATTTCGTCTCAGAGCACACATGTGAGGCAGTTCAGGATGTGAAGGAGCTGACAGCCCCTTTCTTGGCGCAGCAATTTCTTGAGATGTTCCGAGACAATGAAAATATGACATTGAAACCTTTGCAAGAAAAGTGAAGAAAAAATTCAACATGGAAGTAAGTAGGTACAAGCTTGGGAGGGCTAGGAAAGAAGCTTTGGCAGTTGTACATGGGGATGAAATAAAGCAATTTTCTTTGCTTTGGCAGTATGGGAAGGAAATCATTGCTAGAAATCCAAGATCCTCTTTTTATTTACACTTGGAGCATGGTTTGTTCAGCGCATGTTATGTTTGCCTCGCTGCTTGCAAGATAGGTTGGCTCAAGGGATGTAGACCAGTCATATGTATTGATGGTACTTTCATCATGACAAAATATGGTGGTCAGTTGCTCACAGCTGTTGGCATTGACGGCAACGATGCTATTTATCCAATTGCAATGGCAGTGGTGGAGACAGAATGCTACAGCTCTTGGTCCTGGTTCCTGGCCACATTGAAGCAAGATCTGAACATAGTGAACACATCTGCTTTCACAATCATGAGTGATAAACAAAAGGGCCTTATCAAGGGTGTGCAGGAGCAGTTTCCTGATGCTGAGCATAGGTTCTGTGTTAGACATCTGTATCAGAACATCCAGCAAGTTCACAAGGGGGAAACAGTTAGGCAGCAGTTGTGGGCATGTGCCAAATCAACTACTGTTCAGTCCTTTGATAGGAATATGGCCAAACTGAAGGAGGATAACCCAGGAGCACATGCTTTTGTAGATGAGATGGCTCCAAACACTTGGTGCAGGGCATTCTTTAGTGAATTATCTAAGTGCGACCTTCTTCTAAAAAACACCTGTGAGGTGTTCAACGGGTATTGTTATTTTATAAATGCATATGTGAGGTTATAGTAATTTAGTGAACTAACATCATTGTTGTGAAACTGTAGGTACATACTAGATGCTAGAGAACTACCTGTGATGTCAATGTTTCAGAAAATACATTCACAACTAATGCATAGACATCACTCAAAGAGGAAGGAAGCAAGTGAGAAATGGTCTGGATATATTACTCCAAAAATCAGAGACAAGCTAAAGAAGAATGCTGACCTTGCAGCTTTTACAGAAATAACTGCTTCAGGCTATGGTGTATTTGGTGTGAGTGCTTTCGGTAAAGATTATGTTGTCGAGCTAAACATGAGAGCATGTTCTTGTAGAAGATGGCAGCTGACAGGCATCCCTTGCAGCCATGCAATTGCTTGCTTGAAAGCATACATAATTAAACCTGAGAGTGTGGTGTCAAACTGTTACACACTAAAAACGTACATGGCTGCATATGGAGGACAAATTTTCCCTTTGAGAGACAAGGATGAATGGGAACATGTGGAAGCAGAACCAATATTGCCACCACTATGAAAAAAATTTGGAAGGAGGAAGAAGAACAGAAGGAAGCATCCAGAAGAGAGCTCCGATGGCACTAGGCTTAGCAAGCATGGTTCTATAATGCACTGTGGATATTGCAGACAGCCAGGTCATCGCAGGGGAAAATGCGAGAAGTACTTAGAGGCACTTGCTAGGGAAAACGAGGTGGCAGAAGAGGCAGCAGAGGGTGAAGCACATGCTCAGCAAGATGCACACCAAGATGCAGTATATGAAGAGGGTGAAACACATGCACACCAAGATGCAGCAGAGCCCTCTCTTCACGGAAATAACATCAACAAAGGAAAAGGCCCAGCTACTGAAATGCCAGCAAGCAAGAGCTCACGAGGGAGAAAGAGAAAACCAACTACGAAGATGAGGGAGCATGTGGAGCATCTTATGGAAATGGCTAGGAGAAAGAAATCGAAGCAAGTTATTGATGAAAATGGTGACATTGATTACCCTGTACTAAGAACTGTAAGTGTGCTACCTTTTATTGTTTTTCTTACAACTCTTACACTCGCCATAGCACATGAAAAGGCCCAGCTACTGAATTTTACTGTTTTTCTTGCCATAGCACATCAATACCAACCCAATTGCTCCAAATCTGGACCCTGAACATCAAGAAGATTACATGGTTCACATATTAGGACATGAGGTACACAATTTGGAAATTAGCTCACAGTTGTTGATCCACTATTTGTGCCAGAAGAGAGTGCTTTTGTAATGTTATCTCACTATTTGTTTTTGTAATATAGGGCCCTTCTAGGCGTGTACAAATTGTTGATCCAGTGCCACAAGAGAGTGCTTTTGTTGCTGAGCATAGAGCAACAATACCAGCTGCAAAAGGCCCACAAGTGAACACATCTGGCAGAGCACTTGGCACAGCAACAAGAGCAAGAGGTAGAGGCAGTAGAGGAGGTGGATCAGCAAGAAGCAGCGGCAGAGGCAGGGTCGCACATCAGGCGCCAGCACATCAAGCGGCAGATGCAGAAGCAAGCGGCAGTACAAGACCGAAGACTGGAAGATTGAAATGCTCATGTTTGGTCCAGCGAAGAAATCAAAACAGGTTCCTGAAGCAGCTCCAGCTGATGTGGGCTAGTTACGTTGCCATTTGTGCTATGTACTTAATGTCGAACCGTATGTTAAACTCCTCGGCTAGAAGGAGCTCCAGTAGATTTATTTTGGATCAATGCCTGTTATTTCAGATCAATGCATGTTTAACTTGTACTGTGGATCGATGACTGTTTATTTTGGGACAAGTTTGATGACGGAATGCATGTTTAACTATTTATTCTGGGACAAGTTCTTAACAGAGCACAACCTAAAGTATATGACAAACTGAACTTCATAACACACGAGTACTCATAACAGGACGACGGGATTTAAGTGGTGGATGTTCCTGTACTGATTTGAGCGAGAGAAAGAAATCGGAGGTTTTTTTTTGCAAAGTTCCTGGGTCAAAAACCGGTCAAAACCGGTGGAGTGACCAGTGGTGCACACGGATGCTGAGTTGAGTGACGGGTTCACAAGATTCATGAAAATGGTGACTTAAGTGCACCCGATCGACGACTTCAGTGACCGCCAATGCCATTTACTCCTGTCCACACACTGAGGCACGATTGGGTTGAGTGTCGACGACATGGAGTGGATGAACCAGAACATGGGCCGGACACTAATTCCTAGCTCTAGTACAACTGAAATCGAAACCAATTTTACTCCAGGGCTTCGCTGTGCTTGGGCCAACGGTTTATGTTAATATTTAGTTTTTCCAGTTAAAGACGAGAGACTTTAAAAAAAAGTAAAGAGGACAAACTTTCTATAAATAAAAGTAAAGAGGAGAGCGGGTTCTAAATAAAGGTAAATATCAGATTGTTAAAAATTAATAGGGGAGCAAAAAGCCATAGCCTTCGGCTAGGTAGGGACGAGAAAGTATCCGGTAAAAACCAACTTTAAATGAAAACACATAAAAATCATGTTTAAAAGTTCTAAGAAAAATCTAGAAAATTGTATTACGTCGAGAAGGTAGAGCTCTACAAACACGTAAAAGTTCAAGTTGAAACTCAAAATTGTTTACTACGTATGAAAATGCCAAATTGAGCAATAATTAGTAGCAAACAGTGAATGTTACTATCCATCGCTGAATTTGTCTTTTGCATAATTGTGAAATGAATAAGAGCTGGAACTTGCAAATTTGCATGTTTATATAAAATCACCCTCCCAACATGAATGTATTTTTCTCATGATTTTTAAGAACTCCTAGATTTCCACAAAGTTTTCATTGTAATGTGGTTTCCACCAGGTACTTTTGAGGTGGGGGCATTGATCCTCTAAAAATAAAGGTAGGGACATTGATCCCCATCTTTCTGTCGATATTCCACCGGTTCATCTCGTTTCATGGGATTTTGTCACCGTTAACGCTTAGCAGTTCAATTTTGCTTTATGTTCTCTTGTGTGTTTTCGACATCGTATGGAATAAAACACTCACCGAATCTATCTTTGTGTCGATGTGACCAACACAGTTGATACATAGCAGCATGAGGTATTTTTGTTCGACACTGACGCTCTTGATCCTTCGAATTCCATAAGGCTATGTTAACTTAATTTTTGTGGTCCTAATGATCGAGTTTTTGCTACCGGTCATCTTCCCCGATAACATGACGGTTGAAGAATGGTTGGGTACCATGTCTAGCAACAGGTGTATCTTCGACCATGTGCGTACAGGGTGGATCCAGCCCTAAGCGATGCCCCGGGCAACCTTCATATGAATAGTGAAAAATAGTGTGAAACAATGTTGCTCCACTGGCCCGTAACCAGCCTGACGTTGCCGTGGCCTGAGCCATTGCCCCAATTGCCCGGGGTGTAGATCTGTCCCTGTGTGCGTAAATGTGTTCAACAATCATAGTCTACCATGTTATGGTGGGACAACATGTGACTCCTCAAACTACTGAGATTAGTCTTGTCATGTTTCAGTTTTCGATTCTTCCTCGAATATTTAGAGAAACACTGAGATAAAAAAAAAGATAAAAAAAACTAGTGATATAATAGAGCATATCCTAGCGGATTGCTGCGGGAGTTCCCAACAACAATTTTCATTACAATGTGCATCAAACTAAGACGTAGATTAAAGGAAATGGCATACGACTACAAGTTGAAAGAATGAACATCCATATGCGTGAAGTTAGGAAACGACATATACTTACCGGCCATCACAATTTTGTGAAGCTTCTTCATGTTGCAGACAAGAGAGAAGGAAATGGTCTTTAGACTCTAAATCTATATGGAAAAATGCGATCGGGGTGGATGCCCAACGAGGCCTCGCGTTAGTCCACAAATTATATTTTCCGTTGACTAAGACATGATTCTCGCCTCGCAGACCCATGCATCATTTGCGTGCGATGGAAGGAGCGATGCACGCAGGTGACTCGCGAAGATTCTTTAGTGCACATGACGGAAGCACACAAGAGATGACAAACCATGGCATTGGTTAACACAAGTACATTCTAGGATGCCGCTGAGCTAGGCACCCACACTACCACATTCCATAACTTCCTGTAAGATTATGCAATATTGATTGATGCTAGATTGTTGCGTTATTACAATGAGTCACGGTGGGCTGTATATAAAGGCTACAATATTTGGGGACTACGAAACCTACTAGAGGTAGACTTGGAGTACAATCTCTAAACTACCAAATATACTCTTTCCGTAATATACTCTAACACCCCCCGCAGTCGGATCGGGAGTGACGCGAACAGTAGGAGCGTCGCGGATGGTCCGGCTGGAGCATAAGCCGAAGGCGAACTGCACAGGGAGCCCTTGATGCCGATGTCAATGAAGCAGATGGTGTGGTCATTGCAGTCGTGGTCGAGGATGCCGTGGATGATGTAGTCGCCGTGGTGGTAGTTGTTGATGCTGATGTTGTTGTAGTCGATGCCGTTGATGAGCCCGGGGAATTCGCCATGTTAGTTGCAGAAAGCGATAGTAGCGGTGTTGCAGTAGCTAGCTTGAGTTAGACGGAGCTTTGTCGGTGTAGACGAGGTAGGCGGCACGGCAGGCCGAGCTTGCCAGGCTCGGGAGCGTGTCGGGGACGAAGGCACGCGCCGGTGTTGCCAGTACCGGACATGCGAAGATAGGGACCACCATGAACCATGCGAGCCAGAGTCGGAGCAGCAATAAAGTAGATCTCCGTGAACGGTCGATGCCGTTAGCGCCTGAGTGCAATGCAAAACATAAAACATAAAACATAAAAAAAAAAGGAAATTGCAACTCTGGCGGTGAGGTTTTGGTGGACGAAGACGGCGAGGTGGTTGATGAAGACGATTGAGCTCTTGCGATGTTAGCGATAGAAGATGCCGGGATTGAACCCGCGCTATCCACATGCAAGGGCGCATTGGCGCTGGTTAAGGCGAAGAAGAACCCGATGGCGTTGGCGAGGACGATGAGTGATGGTGGCGGCGACGATGCGATGCGTGCGATGATGGTGTTGGTGAAGATAGTTGCCGGCGATGATGACCATGAGCGATGCGGGCAAGGCCCTTTGTTGATGGCGAGGCGCGTACTCGGGGACGAGCTTGATGCCCCGGTAGATGTTGTCGAAGACGAGCCAGCTTGGTGGCGACGTGCGGACGGAGCACCGGCGACAGCGCGTGAAGGCGTCCCTTGGGGCGCCGCGCAGAGCGTCCTTGGCACGGGCGCTGATGATGATTTTCCGGGATGAGTCGACGACGTGGTTGGAGCAGCGGTGGCGATGATGACGACATGCGGCGGTGGGCGACGCAATCCGATCTATGATCGGCGAAAGAAGAAGAAACGCCGGTCAAGCGACCGGCGAGAAAATTTTGACGACTAAAGATCTAATCTACTATTTCTACTAGTTGCGCGGCCCCCGGCGAAGATTGATCTTCCCGGGGGCGGCGCGGCGGAAGCGTTGGTGGCTAAACCTATGATCGGCGTCGTGAGACTAACCGCTCTGATACCATGTAGGATTATGCAATATTGATTGATGCTAGATTGTTGCGTTATTACAATGAGCCACGGTGGGCTGTATATAAAGGCTACAATACTTGGGGACTACGAAACCTATTAGAGGTAGACTTGGAGTACAATCTCTAAACTACCAAATATACTCTTTCCGTAATATACTCTAACACTTCCAGATCCGACATCTCTAACCAACATTGCCGACGTGCTCAAGGAGGTGAAGCAGACTCTCCATCGCCCAAGTATTGGTTCCTGTCAAGTGAGGAACTTGGCGCACGCCAAGCGGCATGACACACCGAGTGGGGAGGAGCAGGGGAGCTCATGGAGCTACCTGCCTTCTTCCATCAATTACATGAGTATACAAGAGATATCTAGTAACTCACGGTTTTAAAAGTGTATTATGTAAATAAAAATTATTCTAATGCAAATAAATTTTATTAAGCTTTACTACCAATAACTTTTTAGACAATAGTATGTTGGCTCATTAAAATTATCTGGTTTAGTTCATGAAGTAAAGTTCTCCATTTATTGCGGATAAAGTTTGCCTACTATATGTAGTCACTACTGGAAAATCGCTCTCTGCCGAGTGGTCGCAGCTTTGCCGAGAGCTAAAACGCGGGGAGACCTCGGCGAAATGGCCTACGCCGAAGCAGGACAAAGAACACTCGGCGCCGCGACGCCCGACGACTACTCGGCGAACACGCACTTCGCCGGGAAAACTCGAAGCCAGCACTCGGCGATGAAGTTGTTCTCGGCAACGACCAAATAATACACTCGGCAACGCTCACGTCTCGGCGAAAAGGACGGCCACGTGGCACCTGACAGTCGGTCCCACGGGCGCCGTGACGTTGCTTGCCTTCGCCGAGTGTCGCGCTCGGCGAAGAGTTAAGCGAAAACAATAAAATAATTGGACATTTCTTTGCCGAGTGCCGCGCTCGGCAAAGAAGGCGTGGGAAATTATTTGGATTTGCCGCCTTTTTCACCGCATCTTTGCCGAGTGTGTCGGTGGCCGACACTCGGCGAAGAACGCGCGCGAAATTAATTTTGTTTGCCGCACAAATTGGAGGCTCTTTGCCGAGTTTGTCGGTGGCTAGCACTCGGCAAAGAACGGGGCGGGAAACGAAATTTGGCGACGCGCCATTTCTTCGCCGGGTTGGCGTCTTCGCCGAGCATGTATCTCGGTAAAGAAGGTGGGCGGGAACAAAATTTCAGTACGCGCCAGTTTTTCGCCGAGTGTTTCTCTCGGCGAAGTGTGTTTTTTTCCCGCTCTTCCGCCTCTCCGGCCCGTGTTGTTTTGGCGCCAGTTCTCATTCCTAATGACGCCTATAAATAGGCCACATCTCAGACATGTTACTCACTCATTCTAGCCTTGTGCTCAAACACAAAACATTCGGGTTCCCTAGCTACGTCATACAGTGAATGCAACGGCATTCGACCATGAATCACTGTAGGGTTGTAGCTAGGGGAAACCGTGTGTTTTGTTTCAGCTATATTTAGGTATTCAACACAACTTGGTTTTCAGTTTAATTCGTGTCGCCCAACACAAATCATCCGGATTCCCGAGCTCAGTCCCACACTGCATGTGATATCGCAGCCAGTGTGGGACTATAGCTCGGGGAAACCATATGATTTGTTCATCGATGTGTTTAGTCGCAAAGTATTTTATCTTGTTTATTACAGGACATGCAAATTTTTTGGGTGGTAAAATTTTCGGCGGGAAATTTTGACGGTTTTTTTTTGCGGGAATTTTTGGGCGGGATAGCTGGTGGGAAGGCTATAAAAGACCCCCGGCCACTGATATTTTACACACAAATTCGCCCATTGCAATATTTACCCGGCCGTCATAGATAGTCTCAGGAGAAGGATGTGGAGTGAGCTTGAAGACTCCGAGCGTGGGCACTGTGTGTTGTCTCGCACTCCCGGCATGGTCAAGCTGGAGAAGTGGAGCGGGCGCGCACTGATGGCGCCGATGGGAGGTAGCCGACCACCGGTGTCGCCGGAGACGGTCGTGGGGGCGGTGGTGGTGCAGTGCGGTGTGAACTGCCGCAACGTCAAGGTGGAGGTTTGCACGCCGCCATTCGACTTCTTCGTGCGCTTCCGCTTCGGCGAGGACTGCACTAGCGTCCTCCATGCCTCTCCCGGCCTCGCCATTAACGGGGAGACGCTCACGATGAGCCGCTGGCATCGTGGGCACGGAGGGCGGCCATCGGAGCTGTCGTACTTAACGAAGCTGAGGTTTGAGAGGTTCCCATGGGAGGTGTGGGAGCGCCAAGCCGTGAACTAGTTCATCAACAGGCTAGGTGGGCAGTTTGTGGAAATGCTCAAGCCGGAGGACATCTGGTACCTGAGTGTGATGGCGTGGATGAAGAATCCATCAGAAGTTCCTACTGTCTACGATGTGGAGGTGCCAGAGCCTGAGCTTCCACCGTCTGAGTTTGATGCCCCCTACTCAACCACGACGAAACCGTCACTGGTTCATACTATCCGAATCCATGTGGAGCAGGTCGTCGACCCGGGTCCATTCTTCAGGACGGGAGGCCACTGCTTCGGAGGTCCATCTGGCATGGGATCGGCCGGAGGAGAAGATATTTGATGAGAAGATGGTAGATTTTAATTAATCTGTTAGTTGTTCGTGATTGTGTAATTTGTTCTACATGTTTATTTGTTTGTTAGTCAATTATGTATCGGCGGTTCCAGAATGTGCTCGTTATGTGTTAACGTGAAATCAAATATGTCTTCGAGATTAAATGTGTGTGTTTTTTAATTAAATGTATTCTTGTCACCATATACCCGGAACCACACCAAAACCTAGGAGGTCTCACATAAGATGCATTAGAGTGTGGTGGGAGCTTGTTAGATACATCTCGAGACTCCGAGGTGTGACCGGCTTCACACACCGCACTTATCTCCCTCGAAGGTTCTGGTCTTCTAGGTGGAAACTCCCATTTCGCGTGCAACGGATGGAATCATGTGAAACCATGGGGCCAAACTGGGTTCCAAATGTTCATATAACCTATACTAGCACAACCAAGTATAAAAGTCCTCGGAGCTACCCCATTTTGACGCCCGTGGGAGGGGTAGACGACACGGTTGACTTCCGGTCAAATCTGGGGGGGGTTTCGACAGAAGCGGGGTCTTTGGGGTGTCGGAACCACACCAAAACCTAGGAGGTGTCACATAAGATGCATTAGAGTGTGGTGGGAGGTTGTTAAAGACATCTCGAGACTCCGAGGTGTGACCGGCTTCACACACCGCACTTATCTCCCTCGAAGGTTCTGGTCTTCTAGGTGGAAACTCCCATTTCGCGTGCAACGGATGGAATCTTGTGAAACCATGGGGCCAAACTGGGTTCCAAATGTTCATATAACATATACTAGCACAACCAAGTATAAAAGTCCTCGGAGCTACCCCATTTCGACGCTCGTGGGAGGGGTAGACGACACGGTTGACTTCCGATCAAATCTGGGGGGGGGGGGGTTCGACGGAAGCGGTGTCTTCGGGGTGTCGGAACCACACCAAAACCTAGGAGGTGTCACATAAGATGCATTAGAGTGTGGTGGGAGGTTGTTAGAGACATCTCGAGACTCCGAGGTGTGACCGGCTTCACACACCGCACTTATCTCCCTCGAAGGTTCTGGGGTGTCGGAACCACACCAAAACCTAGGAGGTGTCACATAAGATGCATATAATAGTTTTGTCATACACATTATAAAATAAAATGATAAAAATGAATAATAAAAAGAATAATATAAAATGAACTGATAAAATATAAAATGGTCTTTGCCGAGTATGACACTCGGCGAAGAAGCCTACTCGGCAAAGAAACGGCGGTGACTTATTGAAAATTTGGCCCCGGAATTCCCCAATACCCTATTCTTCCCTCCCCCGCGTGCTCCCACACCGCACCGCCGTTCGCCGCCGCTGCCGCCACTCCCACCGACACCACCCCTCAGCCTCTTCTGCTCTAGCTCGACGCGGCTCTGGCTCCGGCGACCTCGGCCTCCTCTTCTCCACCTCGACTCGCAGCTCGAGCCGCCGCTCCGACCCCATCCGACTTCCTCTGCTCCACCTCTGGCGATGCGCAGCTTCAGCCACCGCTCCGACCCCATCGGGCCTCCGCTGCACCCCTCCATCGACCAAGGTAAGCCTCCGCAGCTCCAGCCACCGCTACGATTAGGGTTCGTTGGTTAGGGTTAGGGTTCGTTCATGGGCGGATCGAGCATGGAGTTTTGTCTTATGTTAAGTGCTAGCATAATGAAATGCACCCTCTTCCGTGTTATTCATGGATTTTTTTTGTAATACCTATACAGTTGTTACATGCCTCTGATTAGTTTTCCATGGTGCCTCTGATTAGTTTTCCATGGCTATGGGTCTACCAGGCCCTACTGTGATTATATACTATTGCTGATATATTAATACTATCATTAGAAGTGGTTGTGAAAGTATTGGTTATGATTTTGTGGAGACTAGGGAGTAAAAAAGATGGCATCAGGATGTATGTCTATTAATGAGATGGTGCATGATCCCTTATTTGAGGTTTCTACTGCATGAGATTACTTAAATTTGATTTGTTAGCCACTAGCTAGCTTGTAAATTTCCTAAAAGTACATATATGAGCTAGAAACCAGATGGTTCGCTTCGCTACTAGATAAAAGTTGCTTCTTACAAAATATTGAGATACATAAATTTAACGGCTTTTCCGTAAATGGATTTTACAAATTGGTTTCACTGATTAAGTTGCTCTGCCGCCACCAGAATTTTTATATTTGGCAACACTGAATTGTTTGTCTTATTTCTGGGTTGCTAGTGTGTGATCATTTTTGTGTGCTTGTGTGTAATACAAACTTGTCGAGTGCTTGTTTGGATTTCATAATAAAACTCAATATTTTTCATGTGGTCATGGTTGTTTGACTAGATGGGTGAATTGATGTTTGCTTGTGTGATGTGTCATGTGTGTACTAAAATAAAAGAGAATCCCCTTGTGACTTGATTTTATATAGGAAAATATTTGAAACTCTAACCCTATCTTCTGCATTGTTAAAAGATAGCATCTTTAGAGGTTCGGAAAATTGCTAAAACCTTGTTCAAAGGACAATAAACCTCCATGGATTTCAACTACACCGTCTCAAATTAAAAATAAAGCAGATACTTTTATTTTTTGTTGTATTAATATGAGTTTTGGCAATTTCTTCTTATGGGTTTTCTTTAAGCCTATTCATTACTATTGTGTTTTTACTTGTACTAATCACCACATTCTTTGTGATGAGAGGTAATTGAAACATGGCAGGGGGGAAGGGGAAGCCGGGCGCCAAGGAGAAGCAGCTCGCGACGAAGAAGAGTGTTGCCAAGGAGAAGGAGCTCCTCATCAACAAGCGGCCCCTCACCCGGGTTGTTAAGGAGAAGCGGACTCACAAGGTGGGCAATGTGTCTAAACTATACGCGCAGGGTGCTGAAGGGACTCCCTGCTCATTGGAAGAAAGCGTGACCGGGCAGCTACGGAGGAGACTTCCGCACGGTGTGGTAGACCCACCAAGGCGCCCCGGGGTAGGCACCCTCCTTCTCGCTTGAGTAGTCCTCTGCCCTCGGTTTTGTCTTCCGAGTCAGAGGAGGAGGAGCTGCCCGAGGAGCCCTTGGTGGAGGAGGATGCGGTGCCTAGTGAGGATGACTACCACGAGCTGCTCTCGGAGGTGTCAGAGGAGGAGGAGGAGGAGGAGGAGGATGAGGATGAGGATGCCGTGGCGGATGAGGATCTCTTGACAGATCATCCACTAGATTTGCTCGGCGAAGTGCGCGAGGGTAAGGTGTACTTGCGAGGGCCTTCGAGCTTTTCACAACTCAAGTCACATGGCTTACTTGAAGTCACCTCAGATGCGTAAGTGGTGGTTTAAAATGTTGTTGCCTTCTACTTTAGTTACCTTTTCATCACAAGCATCTAACTTATGTTTTTGGTATGTGCAGGTCACTCAAGTGGGCGGGCCCAAAGTGGGAATGCTTACCTTCAGGCGTCCTTGGCCTTCTTATCAAGAATCTCTACCCTGGATTGATCGACTTCAAGAAGGATGGAATCGCCACTGGTGAAAGGGGGCCTGCTTGGTCTTGGAACCACTTCACGATGGTTCACGACTCCGTCCACGGCCACCTCGGCATGCGGCTGATCAACGAGTTCTGGGTTAGTAATTTCTATAACTTTACTACTTAATACCAAGAGTTTGGATTTCGTCGTGGTAACCCCTTTGTCCTATGCTCAATGTTTGTAGGACTTTTTCACACTCGTCGATGGTGAAGGTAAAGAAGAGGCAGCTACAAAGGTGCTGATTAAGATGGGGAAGAAGCTCATCCTCGACCAGCTTTACGAGGCCCGTATTTCCGCTGTTGTCCAGTTCTATGCAGAGTATATGCAAAGGACAATCACCAAAGAGGACGCTAGGCCCGTACACCTGTCGAAAGCCCAGTACTTGAAGGTAACCATATATATTTTCCAACTATTCTCCACATGACTGATGAATAGTTCTACTCATATGGACCTTTCTTGTGTTAAATAGGTGATTCCTCAATGGCTAGCCGCCCATAAGCCTTGCCACAAGAAGATTGTAGAAAAGTGGGTGTCAGATGGGTTCAAGGCGCAAAACAAGTCGGCACGGGGCCGGCGTCTGATGGTAGGCGAGCACGGAGTCCACCGTCAAGGCCCCCTCACACTCGACGGCCTCGTGGCACACAAGATAATAAATCATTTTTGTCCTTTCCATTCAAGTTTTTATTTCTGTCCCATAATATTTTTCTTTTTTCTTTTGACCTCACTTGTTTGCTTTCTTTTGGTGTCAATGAATTGTAGGAGTTAAAGGAGGGAGTGAAAAAGACGAAGATGCAAGTGTTCGTTGAGACCCGGAGACCAAAGAAGGTGGATCCGGCTAAACCCTTGGAAGAGCAGTGGATCACCACCACCGCGATGAAGCAACATAAGAACTACTGCTCCAAGTTCAAGGAGGTCCACGGTGAGGCGTCTGATCCTTTGACCTCTCCTTTCGACCCCAATGTTGCTATGCTCGCGGGACAAGGCAAGCTGAATGGCTGGCCTTATATTGGCGGTGCTTCCTTCGATTCATCGGGCATCCCACCACTTGCCGAGATTCATGCTAGGCGTACGAGCTCAGCCCCCGAGATCGAGCGCCGCCCAAGGGTCGGACTTGAAGCCATGACTGCAATGGAGGTACACGTGTCGTTTTTCAACCATCTTTTCCACTATTGTACATGTTTGCATCGTCATGACCGCTTCTTTTACATGGTTGCAATCCTCTAGGCTGAAGTTGAGAGAAATAGAAATCTCGCGGCGGAGGCTACGGTGAGGGCGCAGGCTGCAGAGGAGAACAACAAGCAAATGCATGCACATATGTCAAACCAACAAGCATGCCTCCAGGCCCTTATGGCGGTAAGTGCTTTAACTTTTTCTTTCAACTAAAGCATGTGCTTGAACTTTGCGAACCAACCCTCCTCTTCGGTTTGCAGAGGATGCCCGCGGATTCGTCGCTTCCTCCTTTACCTCCTCTTCCTCCACTAGTCCCCCCCCTACTCCTCTTGGTAAGTGCTCTTGGGACTAGCTACGCAATAATTCATCTTTTGTGTGCTTACTCGTCTAATGTGAATCTTCATAGGAGCATCGATCGGCTGGATCCCACACTCCCACGGATGTTCAAAACGGAGGGAATGGTGGAGGTCAAGACGGAGGGAATGATGGAGGCGGAGCTGCAAGCCCATCATCGGCGCCAACGGCCTCCAATAACCCGAGTGAATATGTGGCATTGGTCTGCTGGCTGTGAACTAGTGTCATGTATTTTGGACATGTTTAAACTTGTGTTGTGTGCTTATGAACTTGTGGACTGTGTTTTGTGAACTTTTGGACCATTTGTGCTATATTTTATTATATGTGTCTCATTTTAATGTTCTGGTTGTGCTGGGGGTGATCCAGTATTACAGATGAAATATATATATGCATACTATTTTTTGCAAATGCAGGGATTCGTAAAAGCATGGAAAATCTAGACCAAATGGCATCTTCGCCGAGTAAAGCACTCGGCGAACATGCCTTCGCTGTGAAAGGCACTCGGCGAAGACGCGCTACAGGTGCCATTTGGTCACCTGGGAAGACACTTCGCCGACCAATGCAGCTTTGCCGAGTAAACCACTCGGCGAAATGGTGCCAAATGGTCACCTGGGAACTCACTTCGCTGAGATGTTTCGTTTTGCCGGGCGGTGCGCTCGGCGAAGTGGTGCCAAATGGTCACCCGTGTGGTCCCTTCGCCGAGCCCTTCAGATGAACTGGCACTCGGCGAATAGTGCGTTCCCGGCGACGCTTGGAACTCGGCGAAGCATACTCACGGCGAAGTTGGGCACCGGCTCTCGGCGAATTATGGGACCGGCACTCGGCGAAAAGGCCACACGGCGATGGGGCCACTCGGCGAAGTGCGGCGCTCGGCGAAGCACCACACGGCGAAGACGTTCGCCGGCACCCAGTTTGTGGACACGTGGCGCCATCTGTGCATTCCTTCTTCGCCGAGTGCCTTCACCTCCTGACTCGGTGCAATTCTGATGCACGCCTGACGCCCATCTAACAAGGGACGGTCCAGATGGCCTTTTCTTCGCCGGGTGTCTTGTCTAAAGTCTCGGCGAAGAGTTCGCCGTGCATCCCCGACATAAAGCTCTCGGGGAAGCGGCGTCGCCGAGGCGATGGTCGCCGAGACGGCTCTGCCGAGCCGAGGCCAATTCCTGCCTTCGCCGTGTGTTTTGGCCACACGGCGAAGAGTGATTTTCCCGTAGTGAGTTGACTAGTTGATAATATAGTCGGTGCATAAGTAAGTTACTTAACTTTCTGAGCCTACTCTCGATTATAAATAGTGGCTTCTGTATCGAAAAAAGAAGGAAAACAAGTTCTACCTTGATTCTAGACGGTGGCATCGATGCCTAGTGTAGGAACTATCGCTCGGAATAGGATGCATCAGGAGAATGAGTGTAAATGAGAGGGAAAACTAAAGCTCAACGTCGCTGTTTTTTCTAGGCCGAGGACTGAGTGGGTGTAGGCCACGCCCAGTTCCTGTTAGCTTGTTAGATCTTTGCTGGTTATCTTTCAGATGCTAGGCCTTAATGTATTTTTGGTTTATTTACGGCACCATGTACTCCACTAGAGCCGTGAGCGCTTACCAGTTGGTGCAATTCATCTACTCCCTCCGTTTTTTAATATAAGAGGTTTCAGCATTTATCCACGTTCATATGTATATAATGTATGTAGACATCTTTTAATATGTATGTTCACTTACTTTATTATGTATGTAGACAACATGTGCAACATATAAAACATCTTATATTAAAAAACGGACGGAGTACATGCATAACGATCAGCTGCGGAGAAATTTCATTTTGCATACCAAACATGTAATCTGGGTTTGGCTCCGGCCTGACACCTCTGCCCGTCTTGAGTGTGGTCTCTTCGGCTCTGCCCCTTTGGTGTTTGCATGTAATCTTCTCGGTAGTCTTGTGTTTTGTGTGTGTGCAGTGTCCAGTTGTAAGCTGAGTTCATGTAACATCCCAAGTTTTTCAAAAAGTTGAAAAATCAGAAAAATTAAAAACTTTTTGAAAACTATATGTATTTTGATTTGAAAAGAAAAATCATGCATGCATTCATCATCTTCTTGCATTGTTTGCATTTGAATATTTCAAAAGTTGGAATATTATTTCCACTTGAAAACATATTTAAGAAAATATATTAGTTGAGCATTTATGCTCCAATTTTCTTTTGACTTTTATGTGTGATCTTTTAATGTTTGTTTGTGTTTTGTTTGTATCTATTGAAATATAAATATTTGCAAATGTTTATCTTGTGGTATTTAAGTTTTACTTAAGCAAAATTTGATTGTTTTAAAACCTATTTTAAAATTGACATTAAGTGTCATATTGTTTAATTGAAAACCTAGTTTGGAAATCAAAATGGTATCTATTTGAAAATAGTGTGCGTGGCTAAGATTTGTTTGTATGTATTAAGTTTTATTCTATTACTTACCCATTTTTTATTTTCAAGTTTTGTAGTTTTGCTTTTGAAAGAAAATATTTATTTGGATTTTAAAATGAGTTTTGAAATCATTTTGATTTATCAAACCCTTTTAAACTATTTGAGTTTTATACAAAATTATTTTATTGAGTAATATTAATTATATTACTCATATTCTGCTGATTTAAACTATAAGTTCAAAAGGAATTTATAAAAACCCTCTAGTTTTTAAAATGACATTATAATGTCCAAAATTCCATTGAAACACTTTTCAAAAAAGTTTGTTTATAAAAAGTTTTGGAAAATGTGTTTTGAGAGTTCCAAAATCAAGTGTTTGATTTTACAAAACTATAGGTTTTGGTTTGAATCCAAAAGGATTCATATTTTAAAAGTTTTGGATTTTAAAAAGTTTTCGGAAAAGGAAAAGGAAAAGATTTTGAACAAAAAAATGCGAACCCTAGCTAAATGGGCCAAGCCCATTTCTAACCTACGCGCAGCGCAACAGTTAGCGGCCCAGGCCCAACTCCCGCTCTCTCTCACACTGGCGAACGGGGCCCACACGTCATCCCTCTTGTCGTGTTCTTCACGGATTCTACCGAACCCTAACCAAATCCATCCCGATTTCTTGCAATTTCCTTCGCGATTCTCCCGGGAGTTTGGCCCTATATAAACCCCAACACCGCCGCGGTTTTTTCCCCAAAAACCATAGCTAGATCGCCCCCAGGCTGCTCACAATCTTCCGCCGCCGTCCGCCACTGCCGCCGGCGAGTTTTGCAAGCTCCGGTCGCCCACCGTTGACCCCGTGCCTCCCTATTCCTTCTATCCTTCATATTTGCCTCGTGCGCATCTAATAGACATGGTCCCTTCTTGTTTCGTGCACCAGATCGACGCATCTATCCTCGACCCGACGCCGCCGTCCGCATCTCCGACTTCGGCGAGCAATACAGGGAGGAGAAGAGAACCGCGACGCCGTCCACCTCGCCAACAACATCGCCTCCGCTTTCTGCATCACGTGGTATGAACCCCGCCTCCCCTCTCTCTCTGCTTCATTCTCCGGCGCGAGGATCTTTTTCAGTTTTCTTCACGTTTAGCCCCTGCGTATCACGAATAGGTCCCTGCAAATTAGATTCATTATTAATTTTTACTCGTTTATCCAAATCTTATGAAAAATATATTTTTGGAAAGCTTATGACTTGTAGAAACTTTTGGTATACTTATTTTGAGGTTTTTTCGAAATTAAATTAGATAATTTTTAAAAATGGTTTAAATAGTATTTTGACTATAATTTGAGTTTAAAAAGGGATTTTTGAGTAAACTCTTTTTCTATAGTTTTGTATGCCTAAGTATTGGCCGTAGGAATACTCTATTAATTTTGTAAAATATTTTTTTAATGATTTTTGAGTAAATATTGTTTAAATGCTTTTTAGGTGTTATGTTAATTAATAAAATGTATTAAAAATTATTTTCTTCTTATTTTCGAGTTGTAAAATAACTTAGTAGTATTTGGAGACTTTAGCACTTAAAGTACTTAGAAATATTTTGTCTCTCTCAAAATAAAACTATTTCTTTCTTAGAAAATTTTTGACAAGTGTTTTGACAACACTTTTCCTTAGAGAATTTTAGCCTCTCTTATGTTGATTAAACTTTTACTTAGAATTTATTTGTGACTTATTGTTTGACCCTTGGTCCTTAGTTATTTTGGATCATCTTTACTGCTTGCATTTCCTTAGAGCATTTTCATAAGCATGGCATGCATATTAAGTCCTTAGTATTATTTTTGGTACTTCTTACATGACTTCCTCCTTAGAAATTTTGAGGATACATGTTAGCTATTATGACTCTCCTAGTCAAAAACCACTAAGTTAGAAATTAGTATAAATCAAGGAAGGACTTAAACAAGACTGCAGAACCATCTCCAAGAAGAAATGACTTAGAAGAAATCAAGAGAAAGTTCATGAAGACCAACCAGCTGCATTTTCTTCATTTCCTTCTCTCCTTTCTTCCTGCTTCTCTTAAACTCCATGGTGGCTAAGTTACATTCAAGATCAGCCTTCTGCCAACATCATCAAGTCTTCAGAATCAACAAGTCCACAAAGTGCAATGAAGTCATCACATCAAGTAAAACTACAATGAAGCAAGGAGAAAATTTTTAGAAGACCAACTACTTATTTTCTTTCTGTCTTATTTCTTTCTATTTTGTCTCACTTTGTACATAGACCAAGTCCTTTGTGTTTATGACTAAGCTCCTTGAGTGCTAATTGAAGATCATAAAAGATCAATGAAGCTACAAAGGAGTAGAAGATTAATTGAAGACCAAACTTGTGAAGACTTGGAGTAGCCTTACAACTCTTCAAGTTGTTATTTGATTATGTTTATTTGGCGTAACTTTGACCTTGCCTTAGCCTTTTGGGATATTGTTATTTGTGTCTTTCCCTTATTTTTGTTTGCATGTCTTTCATATCATAACTCTTTGTATCATCCTGCATCGCATGCACATCATAATTTTTCTAAGTATTGCATTTATGATTGTATGTTTATTTGTGGTTTGTTTGACTTGTTAGAAATTCCGGAGAGAGACGAAAGTGGTTGCAACTGCTACTACTACACTACTGTTTGCCAAGGCAAGTGGCACACCCCCATGAAATTTTCCTAAGTATTTTATATGCATTACTTAGTGTATTTCTTATATGCATGTGTTGGATAGTATTATTGCTATATGCTAAACCCACCATACCTTTACATTAGTTGTGTCTAGAATCCCCTTTGATAACTTAGTAGAATATTTGATGCTATGCAAATGTGTTTTCTTTAAATTTTAATTCTACTAAGTAATTTATCACCTGGGTGGACTTGGTTATGAAAAGATGATGGAAAGGTTGAGTGTCATCTCTTAGGGGTGACCTCTAAGGGATGGTCACTTGTGGTTGCCACCTAGGGTATTAAGGGGCCAATGTTTTCTCTAAGTGAAGATTGCTTACCGTGCAACCATTAGTCATATGGGCTCTGACTTGATGGATTAAGTTGCATGGACTCGTCCCGTCTTGACAGGTGGTGGTAGATGGTTAGAATGGGAACGGGTCAAGGCGGCATGGGATGAGGAAATGCTTCTGAAAAGTCTTGTCTCAACTCTCTCCTTTTCCTTAGCACAAATTGAGTGCTTGAGGATAGTTTGGGTTTGTTGGGTCTAATGGTGAAAGTGCACAACCTCTGCAGAGTTAAAAACTAAGTACTTAGCCGTGTCCCCGGTTACGGACAATTTGAGCAGCTGATCAAGGATTCAACGGAGGCTTCATCATTCCAATTTTGAAAGTAAAACTTGATGGTGAATAAGGGTAGATGAGACTATGGTCTTATACCATATCGTCTCCAACTTTTGAAGAAAATGTTTTACAAAGTGTTAGGCAAAATTGGCTTTTATGCAAAATAGCCTTGAAACTCCACCAGCCAAATATGCATATAGGCTACTAGAGTTATTCCATTAAGTGTCCACATAGTGTCACTTGCCAGAATCATTTTTAATGGTTCTGACCCACTCTGTTGCAAAATTTTATTTGTTGCAGAAATTTCCGACGATGAGTAAGGTTACGTTTGGATTTCGAGTCTGCAACCAACATGTATTCGCCTGTGGCACATGCAAAGGATGAGGACTCCAGGAAGATTTGTTTTCGCTGCTTTACTCTTTCAAGCTAGCTATATGCTATGCAAGTTGTAATGAATATTTTACCAAGTCTGGATCATTCGATGTAATAATGATACTTTGTTGTGATACTACATCTTAAACTGTGTGTGCAAATGAAACGATCCAGGGGTTTGCACTATACACAGGTACCTTGCCAATTTCTAAGTGCAGGTACGCTACAGATGGTATCAGAGCACTGTGTTGCCTGTAGGTTTGAAACCCTAAGTCTGGTTAGAAATAAGAAAGCCCATAGGACAAAATTTATTTGCTCTTTGTCTAAAACTTTTTAAAAATCAATCCTTTCAAATGGAACCTTCAAAACTCTTTTCCAAAACTTTTTATAAACAAAATTTTGAAATGTGTTTAAAAAGCATTTTGGTCATATAATGCCATTTTAAAACAAAAGGTTTTTTTTTTTTTATAATTCCTTTTGTACTTATAATTTAAACCAAAGCAGAATATGAGTAATATGATTAATATCACTCAATAAAATAATTTTGTATAAAACTCAAATAGTTTAAACAAAATGAATTCAAAACTCATTTTAGAAATGCAAATAACTATTTTAAACAGAAGTCATTTAGATTCCCAAACTAGGTTTTTTTTTAATAAACCAAATATGACACTTGGTGTCCAATTTAAAAATAGGTTTTAAACAAACAAATGTGGTTTAAGTAGATCTTAAATACCACAAGATAAAGCATTTATAATTACTTATATTACAATAGATTCAAACGATTTCACAAACAATTCTAGCAGAAACACATTCATAAAAGTCAAAATAAAACTTGGAGCATTCTTTGCTCTACTAATATATTTTGTTAAATATGTTTTCAAGTGGAATTATTATTCTCACTTTTGAAATATCCAAATGCAAACAATGCTATATGATGATGAATGTATGCATGAATTTTCTTTACAAAGCAAAATACATAATAGTTTTAAAAAGTTTTAAATTTTTCTGATTTTTTTTTTTTCAATTTTTTTGAAAGCTAGGGATGTTACAGACTACCACCCTTAAAAGGAATCTCGTCCCGAGATTCGGGAAGGCTAGCAAAAGGTTGTGACTGGGATAACTCGGTGGGCTACCACCCTTAAAAGAAATTTGTGTTGGCAGTCAAACTTCAAACTGTAAACTTGATTGATAACGTACCATTCTCCAAGCTAGGTTTCTCAATCACTTCTTCCACATTGGTGTGGTTCATATATCCTTTACCAAAAGGCTTTGTCTTAGCAATTTCTTCGGTCTTCATCTTAGCTGGGCATTTATTGGCATAATGGCCCTTATTATTGCACTTAAAGCAGAGCACTTGGCTGATATCTTTCTTGAGTTCTGGATTTGGGCGATGCTGTCCATTGTTATGGTTATGGTCATCATGTCCATTTCCCTTCCGGTCTCCATTGCTTCCTTTGGATCCACCATTGCGATCAGGATGTTTGAGATGACTCCCTTTATTATGGTGATTCCCCTGTTTGTGGCTATGGTTCACCTCAGGAGTATGGTGTCTTTTGAATGGAGGCTCAGAATGATGTTTGTTGATACTTAGCTTTCTCTTCAGATTTCCAGTCTTCCTGATATCATCCTCCAGTATGAGTGCTTGGTCCAGTAAGGCCTGATACTCCCAAGCGTGTGTGACTGTGAAAGGGACTTTCATCTCATCACATAGTCTCTTGAGAAAACTTTCCTCCCTCTCTTCCTTGATAATTATGCCTTCAGGGGCATAACAAGACAGTGCATAGAAATCATCTCTATACTCCTTGAGCATCCTGTCCCCTTGCCTCAGGTTTAGGAACTCTTCTTGCTTCATATTCCACATGTCAGGGGAACTGTAAACACTACAAAACCCTTCCTTGAACTCTTTCCAGGTTAAAGTATCACATGTGTGAGTGCTATGATAAGTTCTCCACCATTTAGCCGCAAGTCCTTCCAAGAAATAAGATGCAAAACTCACTTTCTCTGTGTCGGTGCACTCACAAAGTATCAGATCCTTCTCTATTGATCGTAGCCAGTCGGTTGCCATAATTGGATCATTTGTAGGGTGGAACTTGTTGGGTTCAAGACTTAAAAATTTGACAAGTCTATCCGTATGGGTTAGGGGTGGTGGTGGTTCACTTTGATTTGCTTTGATCTGGGTCATCATGGTCATCAGCTGGGCTTGTGTTGCCATCATCTTCTGCAACATTGTTGGTGCTGGTGTTGTTGTTGTCTTCAGGTGCACTCTGGGGAGACATTTGTGGGTTTTGGAATAGATAAGTATAAGATAGACAGATTCTAAGGGAAATATTTCTACCCATACAAGCATTCACATAACACAACACAAACAAGCTCAAAACAAACTTTAAACTTTCAAACTTTTCTCTTGACTTCAAACCCAGGTAACAACGGATATTCTGAAAATACAAGCCTAAGTACTGCCATACCACAATTTTGGTTGGTCAATAATGAAAACTAACGTCGTCTGACAAAATTCTAGGGTTGGTGGGTGACTACTCTCTGGTTCTTGCTGGAACACTAGGTGGAGGTCTTAGTCTTAGGGCGCTTCATCCTTGAGTTCTCCTCTTCGAATGACTCCCTTGCGAGTTGGGCACATTGCTCCCGAAGGGCTGCTATCGTTGCTTCCTGTCTGTCGACCTTGTTTAGCAGCTTCAAATTTTCAGCTTCAAGCCTTTGAATGGTCGTCTCACGCTTCTGCTTCTGAAGTTCTTCGGAGGCTATTATTTCTATAGTGGTTTCGATCTCCTTCCTCTGCTCCTCAATCAACTCCTTGGCCTCGTCCGTCATCTTCATCTCAGCATGGAGTGCAGTGGTAGCTATATGTGTTGCTAACTCCAGATCTTCCATTTGTAGCTCTGTAGGGTTTAGCTTCTCGCGATCCTTTCCACTCCAGTGGGGTAGTTCATTAGCATTACGCCTCCCGAAGCGACGGTAGGGAGAGTTTTGGGGCAGCATCTCGTAGAATTCCTCACAGATACGTGATAGTGCCTCATGTTTTGCTAGCAGAAGGCCAGTCTCCCAGGTGGGGTACACCCTCTTGTAGACAATTGCCTCGGTGGGAATCCTGGTAGTACCAGGTAGGATCTCTGTCTCAATCTCCCAGCGTTGCTTATTGGTTATCTCTGAGGGTATCGTCCTTATTTTGAAGGTTGGGGGAACCAAATCAAGATCTTTGCAGATACCATTCAGTTGAACTCCAAAAGGACAAGTCACGCTGTCTCTCGGAATCTCCGTGCAGGTGAAGGGGACCATCTAAACAGAATTTGAGGAAACAAGATTAGATAAGTGTTACTAGAATAAGTTCAAAAGAAAAGGAAGAAACAAGATTAAACTTTTATAGTAGAGTAAATTAGCTTTTAATTCCTATGGCCAGCCTATTTCTATCCAACTTAGGGTTTCGAACCTACAGGCAACACAGTGCTCTGATACCATCTGTAGCGTACCTGCACTTAGAAAATGGCAAGGTACCTGTGTATAGTGCAAACCCCTGGATCGTTTCATTTGCACACACAGTTTAAGATGAATATCACAACATTGTATCAATTATTACACGAATGATCCAGACTTGGAAAATAAAGTTCATTACAACTTGCATAGCATAAGCTAGCTTGATAGAGTAAAGCAGCGGAAATAATAATCTTCATGGAGTCCTCATCCTTTGCATGTGCCACAGGCGAAAACATGTTGGTTGCAGACTCGAAACCCAAACGTAACCTTACTCATCGTCAGAAATTTCTGCAACAAATAAAATTTTGCAACAGAGTGGGTCAGAACCATTAAAAATGGATCTGGCAAGTGACACTATGTGGACACTTAATGGAATAACTCTATAGCCTATATGCATATTTGGCTGGTGGAGTTCAAGGCTATTTTGCATAAAAGCCAATTTTGCCTAACACTTTGTAAAACATTTTCTTCAAAAGTTGGAGACGATATGGTATAAGACCATAGTCTCATCTACCCTTGTTCACCATCAAGTTTTACTTTCGAAATTGGAATGATGAAGCCTCCGTTGAATCCTTGATCAGCTGCTCAAATTGTCCGTAACCGGGGACACGGCTAAGTACTTAGTTTTTAACTCTGCAGAGGTTGTGCACTTTCACCATTAGACCCAACAAACCCAAACTATCCTCAAGCACTCAAATTGTGCTAAGGAAAAGGAGAGAGTTGAGACGAGACTTTTCAGAAGCATTTTCCCATCCCATACCGACTTGACGCGCTCCCATTCTAACCATTCTACCACCACCTGTCAAGTCGGGACGAGTCCACGCAACTTAATCCATCTAGCCAGAGCCCATATGACTAATGGCTGCACGGTAAGCAATCTTCACTTAGAGAAAACATTGGCCCCTTAATACCCTGGGTGGCAACCACAAGTGACCATCCCTTAGAGGTCACCCCTAAGAGATGACACTCAACCTTTCCATCATCTTTTCATAACCAAGTCCACCCAGGTGATAAATTACTTAGTAGAATTAAATTTTAAAGAAAACACATTTGCATAGCATCAAATATTCTACTAAGTTATCAAAGGGATTCTAGACACAACTAGAGTAAAGGTATGGTGGATTTAGCATATAGCAATAATACTATCCAACACATGCATATAAGGAAATACACTAAGTAATGCATATAAAAATACTTAGGAAATTTATGGGGGTGTGCCACTTGCCTTGGCAAACAGAAGTGTAGTAGTAGTAGTTGCAACCACTTTCGTCTCTCTCCGGAATTTCTAACAAGTCAAACAAACCACAAATAAACATACAATCATAAATGCAACACTTAGAAAAATTATGATGTGCATGCGATGCAGGATGATACAAAGAAATGTGGTATGAAAGACAAGAAAAACAAAATAAGGGAAAGACAACAAAATAACATTATCCCATTCAGCTAAGGCAAGGTCAAGGTAGAGTAAAATAAATTTGATAAAACCACCACTTGAAGGTTGTAAAGCTACTCTAAGTCTTCACAAGTTTGGTCTTCAAATAATCTTCAACTCCTTTGCAGCTTCATTGATCTTCAAATAGCACTCTATGAACTTAGTCTTAAACACCAAGGACTTGGCCTATGTCCAAGGTGAGACAAGAATAGAAAGGAGATAGAAAGAAAAAGAAGTAGTTGGTCTTCTAAAATTCTTCTCTTTGCTTCCTTGTAGTTTTACTTGATGTGATGACTTTATTGCGCATTTGTGGACTTGTTGATTCTGAAGACTTGATGATGTTGGCAGCTGTTTGACCTTGAATATAACTTAGCCACCATGAAGTTTAAGAGAAGGAGGAAGAAAGGAGAGAAGGAAATGAAGACTTGGAAAATGCAGCTGGTTGGTCTTCATGAACTTTCTCTTGATTTCTTCTAAGTCATTTCTTCTTGGAGATGCTTCTGCAGTCTTGTTTTCAAGCTAAGTCCTTCCTTGATTTCTACTAATTTCTAACTTAGTGGTTTTTTACTAGGAGAGTCATAATAGCTGACATGTATCCTCAAAATTTCTAAGGAGGAAGTCATGTAAGAAGTACAAAAATAATACTAAGGACTTAATATGCATGCCATGCTTATGAAAATGCTCTAAGGAAATGCAAGCAATGAAGATGATCCAAAATAACTAAGGACCAAGGGTCAAACAATAAGTCACAAATAAACCTAAGGAAAAGTGAACCCAAAAGAGGTGCTAGATTTTGCTAAGGAAAAGTATTGTCAAAAACACTTGTCAAATAATTCCTAAGGAAGAAATTAGTTTTGTTTTGAGAGACAAAATATTTCTAAGTTATCTTGCATCCAACATAGTCATAATGACTTAGCTAAAATTTCTAGTCGAAAATAATGTGGAGAACAATTTTTAATATATTTTACTTAAGAAAATAACCCCTAAAAAGCAATAAACAAAAATACATAATAAAACATAGAAAAACACTTCTACAAAAATACAGAGCAATGCTACGGCCATTACTTATACAAACAAAAATATAGCAAAATATTTTGCTCAATTATCAATTTTTATAATTAAATTATAGCCAAAATATCAATTGAACCATTTTTAAAATTTATCTAAATTAATTTCGTCCAAACCTCAAATTAAGCATATAGAAAGTTTCTACACATTATTAGCTTTCCAAAAATATAAAGTTTGCAAAATTTGGCCGAGCCAATAAAAATTAATGATAGATCTAAGTTCCAGGGACGTTTCTGCAAAAATGCCGGTCTTCACGCTGACTGTTGACCTTGACTGCTGAGTTGGCGTTGACGTCCACGCGGCGGCGCTGGATTGGCTGGCTGGTGCTGACGGTGCGCTGACGAGGCGGCCGATGTGTCGCAATCTGATTCGCTCGTACCCCTTCGCAGATGCTTCTAATCTACAACGCCCATCCGCGATCTAACGGCCCAGATCCAAAGGCCTAAAACTAGCGGCGCTAGGTCGCCGGAGGAACTCCGGTGCGGTGGCGCCATGCACGGTCGTGTATGGATTTGACGATCTACGGCCTATGGAGGCGAGGGGATCATACCACGAGGTGAAGCACGCGAAGGCGATGTTGATGGCGGGGTGGACGGCGTCGCGGTGCTCTTCTCCTCCCTGGGTTGCTTGCCGGAGTCGGAGACGTGGACGGCCGCTTCGGTCGAGCAAGCTCGCGTCGATCTGGTGTGCCAACAAATCACCAAAAAAATTTCAAGAGGTCTGCAAGATCAAGACAAGGAAGATGGGACAAGAGAGAGGGCTTGGAGTCGACGGTACTTGCCGGAATTGACGAAGTTCGCCGGCGGCGGTGGGGGCGTTGCGAGCTTGCGTGTGCGCAGCCTGGGGGCGTATTGGCTAGGATTTTTGAGGGCTTTTGGAGCGGGGATCGTGGGGTTTATATGGGGGAGAGGGCTCGGGAGAATCGCGAGCAAATCCTAACGAATTTGATTCGGAATTGGAGATAGACTCGGAGAGGATTTCTTGGGCTGGAGGTTGGTGACGATGACGTCATCGCTTGCGTCATGGGTGGGACCCACATGGCAGTGAGAGAGGGGAGGTGGGCTGCTGCCGGGCTGCTGTCTGCTGCACGCGCGGTAGAGAAGAGATGGCTCGGCCCAGTTAGCCCTTTTCCATTTTTTTTGTTCTCTTTTCCTTTTCTGTTTTCTGGTTTTCTAAATAACTTTTAAAATATAAATCCAAAAGGATTCAAACCAATTCCTAAAATTTTGTAAAAATCAATCCTTTCAAATGGAACCTTCAAAACTCTTTTCCAAAACTTTTTATAAACAAAATTTTGAAATGTGTTTAAAAAGCATTTTGGTCATATAATGCCATTTTAAAACAAAAGGTTTTTTTTTTATAATTCCTTTTGTACTTATAATTTAAACCAAAGCAGAATATGAGTAATATGATTAATATCACTCAATAAAATAATTTTGTATAAAACTCAAATAGTTTAAACAAAATGAATTCAAAACTCATTTTAGAAATGCAAATAACTATTTTAAACAGAAGTCATTTAGATTCCCAAACTAGGTTTTTTTTTAATAAACCAAATATGACACTTGGTGTCCAATTTAAAAATAGGTTTTAAACAAACAAATGTGGTTTAAGTAGATCTTAAATACCACAAGATAAAGCATTTATAATTACTTATATTACAATAGATTCAAACGATTTCACAAACAATTCTAGCAGAACACATTCATAAAAGTCAAAATAAAACTTGGAGCATTCTTTGCTCTACTAATATATTTTGTTAAATATGTTTTCAAGTGGAATTATTATTCTCACTTTTGAAATATCCAAATGCAAACAATGCTATATGATGATGAATGTATGCATGAATTTTCTTTACAAAGCAAAATACATAATAGTTTTAAAAAGTTTTAAATTTTTCTGATTTTTTTTTTTTCAATTTTTTTGAAAGCTAGGGATGTTACAGACTACCACCCTTAAAAGGAATCTCGTCCCGAGATTCGGGAAGGCTAGCAAAAGGTTGTGACTGGGATAACTCGGTGGGCTACCACCCTTAAAAGAAATTTGTGTTGGCAGTCAAACTTCAAACTGTAAACTTGATTGATAACGTACCATTCTCCAAGCTAGGTTTCTCAATCACTTCTTCCACATTGGTGTGGTTCATATATCCTTTACCAAAAGGCTTTGTCTTAGCAATTTCTTCGGTCTTCATCTTAGCTGGGCATTTATTGGCATAATGGCCCTTATTATTGCACTTAAAGCAGAGCACTTGGCTGATATCTTTCTTGAGTTCTGGATTTGGGCGATGCTGTCCATTGTTATGGTTATGGTCATCATGTCCATTTCCCTTCCGGTCTCCATTGCTTCCTTTGGATCCACCATTGCGATCAGGATGTTTGAGATGACTCCCTTTATTATGGTGATTCCCCTGTTTGTGGCTATGGTTCACCTCAGGAGTATGGTGTCTTTTGAATGGAGGCTCAGAATGATGTTTATTGATACTTAGCTTTCTCTTCAGATTTCCAGTCTTCCTGATATCATCCTCCAGTATGAGTGCTTGGTCCAGTAAGGCCTGATACTCCCAAGCGTGTGTGACTGTGAAAGGGACTTTCATCTCATCACATAGTCTCTTGAGAAAACTTTCCTCCCTCTCTTCCTTGATAATTATGCCTTTAGGGGCATAACAAGACAGTGCATAGAAATCATCTCTATACTCCTTGAGCATCCTGTCCCCTTGCCTCAGGTTTAGGAACTCTTCTTGCTTCATATTCCACATGTCAGGGGAACTGTAAACACTACAAAACCCTTCCTTGAACCTTTCCAGGTTAAAGTATCACATGTGTGAGTGCTATGATAAGTTCTCCACCATTTAGCCGCAAGTCCTTCCAAGAAATAAGATGCAAAACTCACTTTCTCTGTGTCGGTGCACTCACAAAGTATCAGATCCTTCTCTATTGATCGTAGCCAGTCGGTTGCCATAATTGGATCATTTGTAGGGTGGAACTTGTTGGGTTCAAGACTTAAAAATTTGACAAGTCTATCCGTATGGGTTAGGGGTGGTGGTGGTTCACTTTGATTTGCTTTGATCTGGGTCATCATGGTCATCAGCTGGGCTTGTGTTGCCATCATCTTCTGCAACATTGTTGGTGCTGGTGTTGTTGTTGTCTTCAGGTGCACTCTGGGGAGACATTGTGGGTTTTGGAATAGATAAGTATAAGATAGACAGATTCTAAGGGAAATATTTCTACCCATACAAGCATTCACATAACACAACACAAACAAGCTCAAAACAAACTTTAAACTTTCAAACTTTTCTCTTGACTTCAAACCCAGGTAACAACGGATATTCTGAAAATACAAGCCTAAGTACTGCCATACCACAATTTTGGTTGGTCAATAATGAAAACTAACGTCGTCTGACAAAATTCTAGGGTTGGTGGGTGACTACTCTCTGGTTCTTGCTGGAACACTAGGTGGAGGTCTTAGTCTTAGGGCGCTTCATCCTTGAGTTCTCCTCTTCGAATGACTCCCTTGCGAGTTGGGCACATTGCTCCCGAAGGGCTGCTATCGTTGCTTCCTGTCTGTCGACCTTGTTTAGCAGCTTCAAATTTCAGCTTCAAGCCTTTGAATGGTCGTCTCACGCTTCTGTTTCTGAAGTTCTTCGGAGGCTATTATTTCTATAGTGGTTTCGATCTCCTTCCTCTGCTCCTCAATCAACTCCTTGGCCTCGTCCGTCATCTTCATCTCAGCATGGAGTGCAGTGGTAGCTATATGTGTTGCTAATTCCAGATCTTCCATTTGTAGCTCTGTAGGGTTTAGCTTCTCGCGATCCTTTCCACTCCAGTGGGGTAGTTCATTAGCATTACGCCTCCCGAAGCGACGGTAGGGAGAGTTTTGGGGCAGCATCTCGTAGAATTCCTCACAGATACGTGATAGTGCCTCATGTTTTGCTAGCAGAAGGCCAGTCTCCCAGGTGGGGTACACCCTCTTGTAGACAATTGCCTCGGTGGGAATCCTGGTAGTACCAGGTAGGATCTCTGTCTCAATCTCCCAGCGTTGCTTATTGATTATCTCTGAGGGTATCGTCCTTATTTTGAAGGTTGGGGGAACCAAATCAAGATCTTTGCAGATACCATTTAGTTGAACTCCGAAAGGACAAGTCACGCTGTCTCTCGGAATCTCCGTGCAGGTGAAGGGGACCATCTAAACAGAATTTGAGGAAACAAGATTAGATAAGTGTTACTAGAATAAGTTCAAAAGAAAAGGAAGAAACAAGATTAAACTTTTATAGTAGAGTAAATTAGCTTTTAATTCCTATGGCCAGCCTATTTCTATCCAACTTAGGGTTTCGAACCTACAGGCAACACAGTGCTCTGATACCATCTGTAGCGTACCTGCACTTAGAAAATGGCAAGGTACCTGTGTATAGTGCAAACCCCTGGATCGTTTCATTTGCACACACAGTTTAAGATGAATATCACAACATTGTATCAATTATTACACGAATGATCCAGACTTGGAAAAATAAAGTTCATTACAACTTGCATAGCATAAAGCTAGCTTGATAGAGTAAAGCAGCGGAAATAATAATCTTCATGGAGTCCTCATCCTTTGCATGTGCCACAGGCGAAAACATGTTGGTTGCAGACTCGAAACCCAAACGTAACCTTACTCATCGTCAGAAATTTCTGCAACAAATAAAATTTTGCAACAGAGTGGGTCAGAACCATTAAAAATGGATCTGGCAAGTGACACTATGTGGACACTTAATGGAATAACTCTATAGCCTATATGCATATTTGGCTGGTGGAGTTCAAGGCTATTTTGCATAAAAGCCAATTTTGCCTAACACTTTGTAAAACATTTTCTTCAAAAGTTGGAGACGATATGGTATAAGACCATAGTCTCATCTACCCTTGTTCACCATCAAGTTTTACTTTCAAAATTGGAATGATGAAGCCTCCGTTGAATCCTTGATCAGCTGCTCAAATTGTCCGTAACCGGGGACACGGCTAAGTACTTAGTTTTTAACTCTGCAGAGGTTGTGCACTTTCACCATTAGACCCAACAAACCCAAACTATCCTCAAGCACTCAAATTGTGCTAAGGAAAAGGAGAGAGTTGAGACGAGACTTTTCAGAAGCATTTTCCCATCCCATACCGACTTGACGCGCTCCCATTCTAACCATTCTACCACCACCTGTCAAGTCGGGACGAGTCCACGCAACTTAATCCATCTAGCCAGAGCCCATATGACTAATGGCTGCACGGAAGCAATCTTCACTCGAGAAAACATTGGCCCCTTAATACCCTGGGTGGCAACCACAAGTGACCATCCCTTAGAGGTCACCCCTAAGAGATGACACTCAACCTTTCCATCATCTTTTCATAACCAAGTCCACCCAGGTGATAAATTACTTAGTAGAATTAAATTTTAAAGAAAACACATTTGCATAGCATCAAATATTCTACTAAGTTATCAAAGGGATTCTAGACACAACTAGAGTAAAGGTATGGTGGATTTAGCATATAGCAATAATACTATCCAACACATGCATATAAGGAAATACACTAAGTAATGCATATAAAAATACTTAGGAAATTTATGGGGGTGTGCCACTTGCCTTGGCAAACAGAAGTGTAGTAGTAGTAGTTGCAACCACTTTCGTCTCTCTCCGGAATTTCTAACAAGTCAAACAAACCACAAATAAACATACAATCATAAATGCAACACTTAGAAAAATTATGATGTGCATGCGATGCAGGATGATACAAAGAAATGTGGTATGAAAGACAAGAAAAACAAAATAAGGGAAAGACAACAAAATAACATTATCCCATTCAGCTAAGGCAAGGTCAAGGTAGAGTAAAATAAATTTGATAAAACCACCACTTGAAGGTTGTAAAGCTACTCTAAGTCTTCACAAGTTTGGTCTTCAAATAATCTTCAACTCCTTTGCAGCTTCATTGATCTTCAAATAGCACTCTATGAACTTAGTCTTAAACACCAAGGACTTGGCCTATGTCCAAGGTGAGACAAGAATAGAAAGGAGATAGAAAGAAAAAGAAGTAGTTGGTCTTCTAAAATTCTTCTCTTTGCTTCCTTGTAGTTTTACTTGATGTGATGACTTTATTGCGCATTTGTGGACTTGTTGATTCTGAAGACTTGATGATGTTGGCAGCTGTTTGACCTTGAATATAACTTAGCCACCATGAAGTTTAAGAGAAGGAGGAAGAAAGGAGAGAAGGAAATGAAGACTTGGAAAATGCAGCTGGTTGGTCTTCATGAACTTTCTCTTGATTTCTTCTAAGTCATTTCTTCTTGGAGATGCTTCTGCAGTCTTGTTTTCAAGCTAAGTCCTTCCTTGATTTCTACTAATTTCTAACTTAGTGGTTTTTTACTAGGAGAGTCATAATAGCTGACATGTATCCTCAAAATTTCTAAGGAGGAAGTCATGTAAGAAGTACAAAAATAATACTAAGGACTTAATATGCATGCCATGCTTATGAAAATGCTCTAAGGAAATGCAAGCAATGAAGATGATCCAAAATAACTAAGGACCAAGGGTCAAACAATAAGTCACAAATAAACCTAAGGAAAAGTGAACCCAAAAGAGGTGCTAGATTTTGCTAAGGAAAAGTATTGTCAAAAACACTTGTCAAATAATTCCTAAGGAAGAAATTAGTTTTGTTTTGAGAGACAAAATATTTCTAAGTTATCTTGCATCCAACATAGTCATAATGACTTAGCTAAAATTTCTAGTCGAAAATAATGTGGAGAACAATTTTTAATATATTTTACTTAAGAAAATAACCCCTAAAAAGCAATAAACAAAAATACATAATAAAACATAGAAAAACACTTCTACAAAAATACAGAGCAATGCTACGGCCATTACTTATACAAACAAAAATATAGCAAAATATTTTGCTCAATTATCAATTTTTATAATTAAATTATAGCCAAAATATCAATTGAACCATTTTTAAAATTTATCTAAATTAATTTCGTCCAAACCTCAAATTAAGCATATAGAAAGTTTCTACACATTATTAGCTTTCCAAAAATATAAAGTTTGCAAAATTTGGCCGAGCCAATAAAAATTAATGATAGATCTAAGTTCCAGGGACGTTTCTGCAAAAATGCCGGTCTTCACGCTGACTGTTGACCTTGACTGCTGAGTTGGCGTTGACGTCCACGCGGCGGCGCTGGATTGGCTGGCTGGTGCTGACGGTGCGCTGACGAGGCGGCCGATGTGTCGCAATCTGATTCGCTCGTACCCCTTCGCAGATGCTTCTAATCTACAACGCCCATCCGCGATCTAACGGCCCAGATCCAAAGGCCTAAAACTAGCGGCGCTAGGTCGCCGGAGGAACTCCGGTGCGGTGGCGCCATGCACGGTCGTGTATGGATTTGACGATCTACGGCCTATGGAGGCGAGGGGATCATACCACGAGGTGAAGCACGCGAAGGCGATGTTGATGGCGGGGTGGACGGCGTCGCGGTGCTCTTCTCCTCCCTGGGTTGCTTGCCGGAGTCGGAGACGTGGACGGCCGCTTCGGTCGAGCAAGCTCGCGTCGATCTGGTGTGCCAACAAATCACCAAAAAAATTTCAAGAGGTCTGCAAGATCAAGACAAGGAAGATGGGACAAGAGAGAGGGCTTGGAGTCGACGGTACTTGCCGGAATTGACGAAGTTCGCCGGCGGCGGTGGGGGCGTTGCGAGCTTGCGTGTGCGCAGCCTGGGGGCGTATTGGCTAGGATTTTTGAGGGCTTTTGGAGCGGGGATCATGGGGTTTATATGGGGGAGAGGGCTCGGGAGAATCGCGAGCAAATCCTAACGAATTTGATTCGGAATTGGAGATAGACTCGGAGAGGATTTCTTGGGCTGGAGGTTGGTGACGATGACGTCATCGCTTGCGTCATGGGTGGGACCCACATGGCAGTGAGAGAGGGGAGGTGGGCTGCTGCCGGGCTGCTGTCTGCTGCACGCGCGGTAGAGAAGAGATGGCTCGGCCCAGTTAGCCCTTTTCCATTTTTTTTGTTCTCTTTTCCTTTTCTGTTTTCTGGTTTTCTAAATAACTTTTAAAATATAAATCCAAAAGGATTCAAACCAATTCCTAAAATTTTGTAAAAATCAATCCTTTCAAATGGAACCTTCAAAACTCTTTTCCAAAACTTTTTATAAACAAAATTTTGAAATGTGTTTAAAAAGCATTTTGGTCATATAATGCCATTTTAAAACAAAAGGTTTTTTTTTTTATAATTCCTTTTGTACTTATAATTTAAACCAAAGCAGAATATGAGTAATATGATTAATATCACTCAATAAAATAATTTTGTATAAAACTCAAATAGTTTAAACAAAATGAATTCAAAACTCATTTTAGAAATGCAAATAACTATTTTAAACAGAAGTCATTTAGATTCCCAAACTAGGTTTTTTTTTAATAAACCAAATATGACACTTGGTGTCCAATTTAAAAATAGGTTTTAAACAAACAAATGTGGTTTAAGTAGATCTTAAATACCACAAGATAAAGCATTTATAATTACTTATATTACAATAGATTCAAACGATTTCACAAACAATTCTAGCAGAAACACATTCATAAAAGTCAAAATAAAACTTGGAGCATTCTTTGCTCTACTAATATATTTTGTTAAATATGTTTTCAAGTGGAATTATTATTCTCACTTTTGAAATATCCAAATGCAAACAATGCTATATGATGATGAATGTATGCATGAATTTTCTTTACAAAGCAAAATACATAATAGTTTTAAAAAGTTTTAAATTTTTCTGATTTTTTTTTTTCAATTTTTTTGAAAGCTAGGGATGTTACAGAATGCGAGACCGAGTTTCCAAAAGCTTTGAAGGACCTCATGTTGAGCATGGGATTTGAAGGAGCAGCCGTCTACAAAGGTTTTCCATTCATGGGTGAAGGCCAAGAGTACTGGTGGGTGCAACTCCATCTATACAAGAACAAAGATGATGACCACAAGACCGAAGGTTGCTGCATGTTCACAAACCCAATAATTCGAACAGCATTCTTTGATTCAGCCAGAAGTGCAGCTTGGGAGGCCATCGAACACCTTGGAAGAAGACTTCGATTCAGAGTCCACAACACCCAGAAGTACATTGATGAACCGAAGGAAATAGAGGAAGAACTCGATGCACTCAAGAAGAAGATAGAATAGAACCCCTAATATTTTAGAATAAAGAAACCATGTTGATGTATTGACCTATCAAACTTGTGGTATGGCAGTACTATCATACGTTTTCCCCATATCCTAGGTGTACTTCGATCCAAAAACGACTAGTTGGTTTTCTCAAAAATTTGTGAGTGTTTATCATGTGTGATTGTTGTGTCAAATTGCTTGTATGGGTAGGAATAATTCTCCTAGATATGTCTATCTTTTACTCATCTCTGCTAAACCCAAACAGATGCCTCGCCAAAGCACCAACGATGATGAGATGAAAAATGCAATTCAACTGTTAGAAGCTCAGAATCAGTTGATGCAACTCATGGCCCAGAATCAAGTCAACAACCACAACAAAGAGATACCCCAGGGAATGCAACAACTGTTGGACAACCAAACCCACATTGTGCAGATGATGTGTCACAACATGGCCAACAATAAGGTCAACTCACCACAGATTGACATTGGTAACAAGGAGTTCAAAGGAAGTACTTTTACAAAACCTCACGCCTGCAAAACGTGTGGAGAAATAGGACACACATCCAAGGAATGTCATGATGAATGGCCCCATGGTGTCTCAATCTATCCAAACAACGGATGCCCTTCAACAATGGTTACTTGCTTTCTGTGTGAAGCAACAAATCATGTCCCATCCCAATGTCAACTCTACCCCTTAGTACAAGAAGGTAGTCTGCAAGTCAAAAGGCAAATGCAGCAAATGCTCCAGAAGCCTGAGGGAGTACAAGGACAGAAGAAGGAACTCCAGAACAACCCCCACAAGAGAGACATTAGCCAAGTGATGAGCTTCAAATGCAAGAACACAGGGCACTATGCCAATAACTGCCCCGAGAAAGAGAATGAAGCCAGACTCAGAACTCACCCCCACACTTCGAAGGTCACCACTAAATGTTGTTACTCATGTGAAGAGGAAGGTCATTTTTCTCGAGATTGTCCCATCAAGCGAACTAGATCGTCAGCCTTTGTGATAAGATATCATAAACAAGAGATAGAGGACCTTTTAGAACTACAAAGACCTAAAAAGAACAGAAAGCTGAGTTACAATAAACATCTTTCTGAGCCTTCATTCAAGAGGCACTCTACTCCTGATGTGAACCATGGTCCCAAACATGGGAATCACCATGGTGGAGGAAGTCGCCACAAGCATCTTGATTACAATGGTGGATTCAAGGGGAGCAATGGAGACCACAAGGGAAACGGACACGATGCTGCTAACCACAATCACCGTCCAAATGTGGAATCCAAGAAAAACATCAATCATCATCACCCCGAAGGAAAGAAGGACATTAGTCACATAAAATGTTATAAATGCAAAGAGATGGGACATTATTCCAGCAACTGTCCCGAAAAGATGACTAAAGAAGCTGGCAAGCCAAATCCTTTTGAGAAGGGATATGTGAACCATATCCATGTGGAAGGAAACTAAAATGAGCCTAAAAGGGTGAACGGTACGTTCTCAATCAAGTTTGCACCTTGAAGTTTGACTACCAACACAATTCCTTTTAAGGGTGGTAGCCACCCTGATATCCCAGTCTCAACCTTTTGCTAGCCTTTCCGAATCTCGGGACGAGATTCCTTTTAAGGGTGATAGTATGTAACATCCCAAGTTTTTCAAAAAGTTGAAAAATCAGAAAAATTAAAAACTTTTTGAAAACTATATGTATTTTGATTTGAAAAGAAAAATCATGCATGCATTCATCATCTTCTTGCATTGTTTGCATTTGAATATTTCAAAAGTTGGAATATTATTTCCACTTGAAAACATATTTAAGAAAATATATTAGTTGAGCATTTATGCTCCAATTTTCTTTTGACTTTTATGTGTGATCTTTTAATGTTTGTTTGTGTTTTGTTTGTATCTATTGAAATATAAATATTTGCAAATGTTTATCTTGTGGTATTTAAGTTTTACTTAAGCCACATTTGATTGTTTTAAAACCTATTTTAAAATTGACATTAAGTGTCATATTGTTTAATTGAAAACCTAGTTTGGAAATCAAAATGATCTCTATTTGAAAATAGTGTGCGTGGCTAAGATTTGTTTGTATGTATTAAGTTTTATTCTATTACTTACCCATTTTTTATTTTCAAGTTTTATAGTTTTGCTTTTGAAAGAAAATATTTATTTGGATTTTAAAATGAGTTTTGAAATCATTTTGATTTATCAAACCCTTTTAAACTATTTTAGTTTTATACAAAATTATTTTATTGAGTGATATTAATTATATTACTCATATTCTGCTGATTTAAACTATAAGTTCAAAAGGAATTTATAAAAACCCTCTAGTTTTTAAAATGACATTATAATGTCCAAAATTCCATTGAAACACTTTTCAAAAAGTTTGTTTATAAAAAGTTTTGGAAAATGTGTTTTGAGAGTTCCAAAATCAAGTGTTTGATTTTACAAAACTATAGGTTTTGGTTTGAATCCAAAAGGATTCATATTTTAAAAGTTTTGGATTTTAGAAAGTTTTCGGAAAAGGAAAAGGAAAAGATTTTGAACAAAAAAATGCGAACCCTAGCTAAATGGGCCAAGCCCATTTCTAACCTACGCACAGCGCAACAGTTAGCGGCCCAGGCCCAACTCCCGCTCTCTCTCTCACACTGGCGAACGGGGCCCACACGTCATCCCTCTCGTCATGTTCTTCACGGATTCTACCGAACCCTAACCAAATCCATCCCGATTTCTTGCGATTTCCTTCGCGATTCTCCCGGGAGTTTGGCCCTATATAAACCCCAACACCGCCGTGGTTTTTCCCCCCAAAAACCATAGCTAGATCGCCCCCAGGCTGCTCACAATCTTCCGCCGCCGTCCGCCACTGCCGTCGGCGAGTTTTGCAAGCTCCGGTCGCCCACCGTTGACCCCGTGCCTCCCTATTCCTTCTATCCTTCATATTTGCCTCGTGCGCATCTAATAGACATGGTCCCTTCTTGTTTCGTGCACCAGATCGACGCATCTATCCTCGACCCGACGCCGCCGTCCGCATCTCCGACTTCGGCGAGCAATACAGGGAGGAGAAGAGCACCGCGACGCCGTCCACCTCGCCAACAACATCGCCTCCGCTTTCTGCATCCCGTGGTATGAACCCCGCCTCCCCTCTCTCTCTGCTTCATTCTCCGACGAAAGTCCGGCAATGAAACCACCGCACCGGAGTTCCTCCGGCGACTTAGCGCCGCTCGTTTCTGGCCAGTTAGATCTAGACCGTCCGATCTCGTACGGATGGCCAGGATTAGATCCTTTAGGCGAAGGGGTACCAGCCAACCGCAACGCGCCACGTCGTCAACTTTTCCACTTGTGCCCGCATCTGCCCGTCCACGCCCGCAACCCGTCCGCCCGTACCCGCATCTGCCCGCGAAGAAGACCGCTCCAATCGGAAGACGACACGTCGCCCAGGGACTCCAGCGCGAGGATCTTTTTCAGTTTTCTTCACCGTTTAGCCCCTGCGTATCACGAATAGGTCCCTGCAAATTAGATTCATTATTAATTTTTACTCGTTTATCCAAATCTTATGAAAAATATATTTTTGGAAAGCTTATGACTTGTAGAAACTTTTGGTATACTTATTTTGAGGTTTTTTGAAATTAAATTAGTTAATTTTTAAAAATGGTTTAAATAGTATTTTGACTATAATTTGAGTTTAAAAAGGGATTTTTGAGTAAACTCTTTTTCTATAGTTTTGTATGCCTAAGTATTGGCCGTAGGAATACTCTATTAATTTTGTAAAATATTTTTTGATGATTTTTGAGTAAATATTGTTTAAATGCTTTTTAGGTGTTATGTTAATTAATAAAATGTATTAAAAATTATTTTCTTCTTATTTTCGAGTTGTAAAATAACTTAGTAGTATTTGGAGACTTTAGCACTTAAAGTACTTAGAAATATTTTGTCTCTCTCAAAATAAAACTATTTCTTTCTTAGAAATTTTTTGACAAGTGTTTTGACAACACTTTTCCTTAGAGAATTTTAGCCTCTCTTATGTTGATTAAACTTTTACTTAGAATTTATTTGTGACTTATTGTTTGACCCTTGGTCCTTAGTTATTTTGGATCATCTTTATTGCTTGCATTTCCTTAGAGCATTTTCATAAGCATGGCATGCATATTAAGTCCTTAGTATTATTTTTGGTACTTCTTACATGACTTCCTCCTTAGAAATTTTGAGGATACATGTTAGCTATTATGACTCTCCTAGTCAAAAACCACTAAGTTAGAAATTAGTAGAAATCAAGGAAGGACTTAAACAAGACTGCAGAAGCATCTCCAAGAAGAAATGACTTAGAAGAAATCAAGAGAAAGTTCATGAAGACCAACCAGCTGCATTTTCTTCATTTCCTTCTCTCCTTTCTTCCTGCTTCTCTTAAACTCCATGGTGGCTAAGTTACATTCAAGATCAACCTTCTGCCAACATCATCAAGTCTTCAGAATCAACAAGTCCACAAAGTGCAATGAAGTCATCACATCAAGTAAAACTACAATGAAGCAAGGAGAAGAATTTTAGAAGACCAACTACTTATTTTCTTTCTGTCTTATTTCTTTCTATTTTGTCTCACTTTGTACATAGACCAAGTCCTTTGTGTTTATGACTAAGCTCCTTGAGTGCTAATTGAAGATCATAAAAGATCAATGAAGCTACAAAGGAGTAGAAGATTAATTGAAGACCAAACTTGTGAAGACTTGGAGTAGCCTTACAACTCTTCAAGTTGTTATTTTATTATGTTTATTTGGCTTAACTTTGACCTTGCCTTAGCCTTTTGGGATATTGTTATTTGTGTCTTTCCTTATTTTGTTTGCATGTCTTTCATATCATAACTCTTTGTATCATCCTGCATCGCATGCACATCATAATTTTTCTAAGTGTTGCATTTATGATTGTATGTTTATTTGTGGTTTGTTTGACTTGTTAGAAATTCCGGAGAGAGACGAAAGTGGTTGCAACTGCTACTACTACACTACTGTTTGCCAAGGCAAGTGGCACACCCCCATGAAATTTCCTAAGTATTTTTATATGCATTATTTAGTGTATTTCTTATATGCATGTGTTGGATAGTATTATTGCTATATGCTAAACCCACCACCTTTACATTAGTTGTGTCTAGAACCCCTTTGATAACTTAGTAGATTATTTGATGCTATGCAAATGTGTTTTCTTTAAAGTTTAATTCTACTAAGTAATTTATCACCTGGGTGGACTTGGTTATGAAAAGATGATGGAAAGGTTGAGTGTCATCTCTTAGGGGTGACCTCTAAGGGATGGTCACTTGTGGTTGCCACCCAGGGTATTAAGGGGCCAATGTTTTCTCTAAGTGAAGATTGCTTACCGTGCAACCATTAGTCATATGGGCTCTGACTTGATGGATTAAGTTGCGTGGACTCGTCCCGTCTTGACAGGTGGTGGTAGATGGTTAGAATGGGAACGGGTCAAGGCGGCATGGGATGAGGAAATGCTTCTGAAAAGTCTTGTCTCAACTCTCTCCTTTTCCTTAGCACAAATTGAGTGCTTGAGGATAGTTTGGGTTTGTTGGGTCTAATGGTGAAAGTGCACAACCTCTGCAGAGTTAAAAACTAAGTACTTAGCCGTGTCCCCGGTTACGGACAATTTGAGCAGCTGATCAAGGATTCAACGGAGGCTTCATCATTCCAATTTCGAAAGTAAAACTTGATGGTGAACAAGGGTAGATGAGACTATGGTCTTATACCATATCGTCTCCAACTTTTGAAGAAAATGTTTTACAAAGTGTTAGGCAAAATTGGCTTTTATGCAAAATAGCCTTGAAACTCCACCAGCCAAATATGCATATAGGCTATTAGAGTTATTCCATTAAGTGTCCACATAGTGTCACTTGCCAGAATCATTTTTAATGGTTCTGACACACTCTGTTGCAAAATTTTATTTGTTGCAGAAATTTCCGACGATGAGTAAGGTTACGTTTGGGTTTCGAGTCTGCAACCAACATGTTTTCGCCTGTGGCACATGCAAAGGATGAGGACTCCAGGAAGATTTGTTTTCGCTGCTTTACTCTTTCAAGCTAGCTATATGCTATGCAAGTTGTAATGAATATTTTACCAAGTCTGGATCATTCGATGTAATAATGATACTTTGTTGTGATACTACATATTAAACTGTGTGTGCAAATGAAACGATCCAGTGATTTGCACTATACACAGGTATCTTGCCAATTTCTAAGTGCAGGTACGCTACAGTTCAGCATTATGTATCTGTTCGCCGCTTTCGATGATATTAATTTAACGCCGGGCTTTTTGGCCTTGTATCAAAAAAAAATATACTGGCTCCCTTCCCTTGTGTCACACTACATACAGTAAAACTAAGTTCTTGTTCATGCGTAGATGCGTCGACGATGTTTGGTGCAACCGTGTAAAACCTGTTAACTCGGAATGGGACGCACCGGGAGTTCGATGAAGAGGTAGGAAAAGCCAATGCTCATCTTCCTTGCTTTGGGCTGCCATGGCCATCGTGTTACCGGAAGACGGTGCGATAAAAACCAACTCGTTTTTTGTGGCAAGTCGACATTGTGTCATCCAGTCGCTGCAGATTGTCACCGGACCACGAATTTGAATTCCAGGTTAGAAGAGCCCAGAGCCCATGACTGGATCACCACTCAAACGAGGGATCGGCCTCTATTAGCACTAGCACTAGCTAGCAGAGGTTTTCCCTTTGTCTCCTAATGCTAATATCGTCGAACAGAACATTACTGAAAAAAAGGGCACCTTCAGAAAAAAGAAATGTGGATGATCACATTGATCAGCACTGTGGCGTTGCCGGCCAAATGTATTCCCAAACGCAAAGAATGTGATGCTTGCATTTATTGATAGATTATGGTGTATGAAGTAACGTGCCGAAAATCGGTGGCTGAACGGTGAGCTCTGTGCAAAATACTACTCCCTCCGTTCTTAAATATAAGATGTTTTAGACTTTATCTATATATACATGTATACAGATGTATCTAGACACATTTCATGTGTATGTTCTTTCATTTATGTATGTATCTAAACAATATGTGTAACATCTGAAACATCTTACATTTAGGAACGGAGAGAGTACATTTTTTTTACAGCAAAACTGATCATAGTTCTGCGTACACACCACAAAAATGCAATCCAGGATGCAGCTAAGCATTACGTCCATGTTGCCAACTCCCGCAGGTCCTTGATCTGATGAGATCTCGGAACTGCATCGCAGCCGTTCACAAGGAAGGGCGTACATGTCCTGTGCATCGCGCTGTTTCTAGTTATGGAGCCATGACCGATTGCAGCGTTTTGGAGGCCTGGCTACATGTATCTCTTTATTTTAAAAATCTTGAAAATTATATTTTACAGTTTCAAAATAAAATCTGAACATAATCCTGAATGTAGGTTAATTTATCTTCTACCAACACGTAAAATCTCAAATATGCTATATTTTGGGTGTGTAATGACAAAATCTGAATCTGAAAGGAGTGAATAGAGCACAATTTAAACACTCCAAAATCTGTCAGATTTATTGTTTTAGCCTGAAATAAGAATTATTTTAGCTTGGAATATGTTTACCGTTTTTTTTGGAACTTAGTAATCTTATTTTTGATTTGGCAAAATATATGGCTATGTAGCTCGTCCTTAATTTTTTGGAATTTAATTTCTAATGGAATATAGTTTTATCAAGTTTTACTATCAATTATTTTGCAGACAAGTTTGGTGGCTCAACAAAATCCTCTTTCTCTGTTCACCGTTCATGAAGTAAATTTTCCATTTATTGCGAATAACCTTATGCACTACATGTAGATGATTGTGAGCAAGTATATAGTTCAGTTACTTACTGAGCCTACTCTGGATTATAAATATATATATATATATATATATATATATATATATCTCCTCCTGCGGAATAGAAAACTCACTTGTAAAGTTTTAAACAGTGGCAGTCGATATCTGGTGGAGGACGTAGTACTCGGAATAGGATGCACCGGGAGTAGGAGTTGAAGATGTAGAGAAAGAAACAGCGCATGTTCCTTGAGCGGGCTTCAAGTTTTTTCATGATCTGCAAGACGGTGCAATAAATATCAACTCTTTTTTTGTTGCAAGTCGACGATGTGCTCTTGGAGATTCATCAAGGAGAGTGTGGTTATCATGCTTCATCAAGAGACTTGGTGGCTAAAGTATTCCGGTATGGATTTTATTGGCCTAGTGCTTTGAATCGGGCAGAAGTTATCGTCCGAAAATGTGAGGGGTGTCAGAGATTTGCTAAGAAGATCCACCTGCCAGCTTCGGCACTCAAGACAATTCCGATCACTTGGCCCTTTGCAGTTTGGTGTCTGGATATGGTGGGGGAATTCAAGCCAGACCGAGGTAACATAACTCATATGCTTGTGATGGTGGACAAGTTCACCAAGTGGATCGAGGTAAAGCCAATCAGGAAGTGTGATGGTCACACAGCTGTGTCCTTTTTGAAGGACATCATTTTGAGATACGGTTACCCCCATAGCATTATCTCGGATAATGGCACAAACTTTGCTGTGGAGAATTTGCTCGGTTCTGTGCTGAGAAGAGAATTCGGTTGGACATAGCCTCGGTGGCGCACCCGGAGGCAAATGGGCAAGTGGAAAGAGCAAATGCGTTGGTGTTGGTCGGCATCAAAGCTCGGTTGATGGAACCACTGTTCCGAACTCCGGGATGCTAGATAGAGGAGATACCAGCAGTATTGTGGGGTCTAAGGACCACACCGAATCGTTCAACTGGCTATACGCCATTCTTTCTGGTCTATGGAGCAGAAGCGGTCTTGCCGACCGACGTGGAATATGATGCGCCGAGAGTTGCGTTGTACACTGAGACCGAGACAAAAGAAGCTCGGGAAAACGGTGTTGATTTGCTCGAAGAAGCAAGAGAGCTGATCTTATCTCGGTCAGCAATATATCAGCAAAATCTCTGACGCTATCATAGCCGGAAGATTAGCCCTCGGGTATTCCGAGAAGGAGACTTGGTGCTTAGGCTGGTGCAGCGTTCTGCAGGCCGACATAAATTGTCACCTCCATGGGAGGGACCATTCATTGTGAGCAAGGCTCTGCACAATGATTCATACTATCTTATAGATGCGCAGGCACCGAGAAAAAATGTAATGGACAAATCCGGAGAGGAGACCAAACGACCCTGGAATGTAGCTCTACTCCGACCCTTTTACTCATAAGGGCGCAATGTATGTATCTCGATTTCCTTTGAATAAAGTGTTGGCACTCCGAAATGAAACTCGGGGACTGCCTTTTGTCTATATGCATGTGTTCGTCTCTGTTTTATCAGTGTTGTTTATATGTCAGATGGTTTTTTGACCTCGTTTTAAAGTTCAAGTAATGTATGCCATCTTGTTGTGATCTTGTGACTCGACTGACGAACGCCAAAATGACAGTCAAGAGCAGGGGTTATGGTATGTGGTAAACATGAAAACGGACTCGGTGACTTGGTTCAAAAATGATCCGACGTATGTTGTTTACTAACCCGGTTTTTTCATTCATTTTCTTTATGTTGGGTGACTCTGAATCTTACCTCAAAATTTACAAGTATCGTATGCTATAATTTTGGTGTTGTGACTCGACTGTCGAACGCCGAAATGGCAGACAAGAGCAAAGATTACTAAGTATAGTAAACGAGAAAGTAAACTCGGGGACTTGATGCAAAGTGATCTGGCATTAAGCCGTTTTCAATAAGAGTAGCACTGCGAAATACTTAAGAGTATATATACATCTGCACCCGGCATCCCGAGGATTTAATGGTTCAACTTGTGATAAGTTTAAATAGCTGCGGTGGAGGTGCTCAGATCGGTAGGAGCGGTGCGAGACGCAGGACTTATGTCGGTTGCTGTTGGCTCGGCAGTGTCGGCTGCTGAGTCAGTGGCAGGGCGGGGAATTTCAACCTCGGTCTCCTCATCAGCTTCCTCTGCCGCGTCATCATCCTCCTCTTCGATGTCATCATCTTCACCGTCGGAGTAAGCGGGACCAGGAATGAAATATTGGGTTTGGGGGTAGCTGGCCATGAAGGAAGCTGCATCCTTGCGGCTCTGGATCAATGTTGAGTCTGACATCCATTTTGAGTCGGAGCGCAGATATTGCAGCGCTCTCAGGTCGATGGACTCGTACCATGAAAGCACAAAGGTCCGAGCTTGATTTGCGCCGGTGCGAGTTGAGGAAGATCTCCACTCTCGGAGCCTTGTCTCGGCAGTCAGCAAGCAATTGGATAACTCGGCAATGGTAGCTGGGGTCTCTGACTCTGGCCATAGAGAGTGGTAAACCCGGATACCAGCATCAAGGAGCTCGGTACCAATGCACTTCAGAGGAGATATGCGAGCTTCCAGAGCCGTCAGATGATCTTCAATGTCCCATTCCTCCGAGATCGGGCCAGATTCTCCTCTCATTTCTCGTGCCTTGCGAACAGTGTTTGCTGCAGCGGCCTTGGAATGGGAGAATTGTTCTGAAGAAAGAAAAGTTGTTACCGAGTTAAGCCATATACCGGCATATTCCTAATGTCGGTAGAAGCAAAGGAAATGAAAAGAAAGAATAGAGGAAACTCACTGTCCATCTCATAGTTGATTCGGGTGAGCTTGGTCAACCAGCGGTCGCATTTAGCTTTGAGGGCATCCAATTCTTGTTGAACCGAGGTGGAGCGAGCCTCGGTCCGGTCGAGGAGCTCCTTTTGCTTCAGAATAGCTTCTTCCCGCTGCTTCAGAGTTCTCTCCATCTCGGATTTCTCGTTCTGAGCTCGTTCAAGCTCCTTCTGGAGCCGAGACACCTCAGTCTTTTCCTTCTGCAGGGCAGCATTGTGCGTGGCCTCCTTGTTCTTCGAATCCTCCTGCAGCTGCTTGAAGGAAATCTTGAGCTTCTTGTGGTCCAAAAGCAGCCTGCGGAACACCCTGGTCCGAGCATTGGTGCATACCTGAGAAAAGGAAAAGTGTTCGCATTATTATGAAGGTTCACGCCGAGTAAACTCGACCTGAGTCTCGGTGGCTGGATGTCGGAGTCTTTGAAGATTCACGCCGAGTAAACTCGACCTGAGTCTCGGCAATGGGTCTCGGAATTTTTTTGAAATGGACTGGATATTGAATTTTTTTATGAAGATTCGCGCCGAGTGATCTCTACTTGGTCGAGCATCAATCACTCAACCCGAATCTCGGGACTGGGGATAATATATATCTATCTATTTATCTGTTATGAGAGAGAAAAGAGCTAAGCCGAGGAAGGTTTACCTTGGCAGTCTGGCTGGCGTTAAGGACAACAACTTGCAACGTGTGCATGGATTGCGCAAGTTGGCTTGGGCCAGCTGGATGCCGGGGCGCCGGGTTCTGAGAAGAAACCTCGCTAGTGTCGGCAGCGTTCCAGTCCATGCTGTAGTGCTCCACCGAGCCCAGGCTGTTGCCGCTTTGGGTTCACAGCTGGGGAAACTCCCAGCCAGCTGAGGCAACTTTGGAGAGGGATGCAGCCAGAGCTTGGACCGCCGGAGTCAGCGCCAGTGTGCTATCCGGAGCGGCCGACACTTTCCCGAGGGCCACTGAACTCGGTAGCGAGCTTGGCGATTGTCTTGTCTGTGTCGGCTTTGGCTGTGTCGGCTTTGGCGGTGGCGCTTGTTTCCGGGGTGCCGGTGCGGGAGAAGTCGATGGCTGCTGTGGCTGTTGCTGCTGTGGCTGTTGCGGCTGTAGTTGTTGCTGCTGAACCGGGTTAGCGGAGTCTCGTTCCGCGCTGTCTCGGAGTCCTTGGTTTGGGCACCGGGATCAGCATCTCGATCAAGGACCGAGGTTTCTGGGGCATCTTGGCCTCCTCCAGGTGCGGCATCAGAGGCCGGCAGCAGTATGACGGGTGGAGTGGTATGTGCCTGGGCTGAGCTAGCAGCTCCAGTGTCGGTTGACGGAGATGCCACTGGCGGCGGGATAGTTGAGCGCACGTTGGATGCGCTCTGGTTAACTTCAAGGGAGCCCTACATCGAGATAGAAACAGAGGTTACCTCGGGGAAATGATATCTCGGTTAACGGAAGAAAGGGAATTGAGATTATATCGGCAAAGGATATCTTACACTTCTGTAACTGGAGGCATCTTCTTGCCCCGAGGCTTGTTTCCCGGTTTCTTCCGCAGCTTCGGTCTCTTCGCTGCAGAGGCTGGGGCGCTGGAAGTCTCGGTATCTGAGGTACCGGTCCCTGCGCGTTTGCGAGACGCACTTTGGTGGCCCGTGGTAGCAGGGCGTGTGCTTGGAGCTTGGCCTGCTGGGCTAACTGGTGCCGAGGGTATGGGGTGAGCATATGCGAGGGGACGAGCATCAACTACCTCTAATATTTCACAATCATCGTCATCATCATCTGACCAATCTCGGACTGAGGCTCGTTCTCGAGGCTTACCCGAGGCAGGGGCGCGGGCTGCCGGAATCGGCATATGATCCTCATCGTCCGGGTCTTCAACCTCGGCGACGGACGGGGCAGGTAAATCTTGGCCCCATGTCGCGGAGGGATTAGCTTCGTCCTCCTTGCTTTGCCGAGCAAACCGCTGCAGTTCAGAGCAGTGAAACCGGGTTATTCTAGAAGCAAAAGTATAATGCCGACATAAAAGTTGTGTCGGGAGGCGAAATATGTCGGTCGAGATTGTTTGTTACTTACTTTCTCCGGAAGCCGAGTTCTGTCATGGGGTTCTTTACCCCATACCCATTCCTCGGGCATCATCGTCTTGGCAATGGACTTGACGCGCCTCTGAACCTTGGCCTTGCTCAGTTCATGAGTGCTGACCCGAGTAGGGTCGTATCGGCCACTCATGTGGCAGATCTTGTGAACTCGGTTTTGGAGGGGGGAAACTCGGCGGCTAATGAATGTTCTCAAGAGATCATCGGCCACCATCCCTTGCGACTGGAACTCAATGACGTACTTGTGAATCTGATTAATCTCGAGATTCGTCTCTTTGGGGTTGAAGTTCCAGTTGTGCTGCTCCGCGGGGGTGCCGAGAGTGAATGTCGGCAAGTTGAGAAGATCGGCGTTTTCTAGGCTCTTCACATAAAAGAACGTGCGTTTCCACTTCCGACATGACTCCAGGCCTTGAATCCGAGGAAAGATGGAGCTTCTCCGAGGTATAATGGTAGCGGCTCCGCGCGGGGTCATCTCCTTGGGGAAATTCTTGTTCTCTGGGTCTGGGACACTCTATTTCCGGAGTTGGAAGTACTTGGCCCAGAGGTCAACAGTGGGCCAGAGACCGAGCTATCCCTCAGAGAAAGAGACATACGCCGAGAGAGTGGTGATGGCATTGGCGGGAAGATGGTGGGGCTGAAGATGAAACTTGTTTAGGAAGCCTCGGAAGAATTGGCTCGCCAGGAGGCCAAAGCCGTGCTCGAAGTGCGTGACAAAGACCACGCGTTCGCCGGGTTGCAAACTCGGCTCGGCCTCGTTGCCAGGGACCCGACAAATCACCTCGGCCGGGATGCGCCGAGTCCGGATCAGCCAATCTATTTCTTCCTGGGTGACATCGGAGCCTTCCCATCCAGCACGCTCACCCTCATCTGTGGCAGTGTCGGTGGGATCCGCGGTGTTGCTGGAAGACATCTCGAAAGGATTCTGAAAAGAGGCAGAGATTCGACCGGATAAGTATCTCGGAATATTTGAGCAACAAAGGGGAAAAGGAGTAATGGCGGGAAACACAAATCTGCGGCTAAGTGTTTTGCGGAAGGATCTACGGAGAAGGAAAAACAGAAGATAAATGCAAGATCCATGGGTTGAATCTAAAGAAGCATAGTGATAAACTAGTGCATGGCTAACAAAGAGCACGGTGAAGAAGATCTAGAAGAGATCTAAAGCGGACGAACTTAGAGTAACTACGAAGAGGATAAGCAAGTTCATCAGAGAGGATGAACAAGTTCCTCGCGGGAGAAGAACGTGTTCATTGGCAATGTTAAGGGCAAGGATCTTACTAGAGTTGCGGCGGCGGCGCGAGGTGTTGAATGCAGGATGCGCCAATGGAGAGCCTAGCTCGGCGACGGCGTGAAGAGCTCCGGCGTTGTGCGACGGCGGAGTGCTCTGCGAGGCGTGCTCTGCGCGGCGGCGACGAGGGCACAGAGGGAAGCGAGGAGGAAGAAGGAGAGAATGGGGAAGAAAGAGAAGAAGGGCCCCCCGCTCCCCTATTTATGGGCGTGGGAGGTGTGCGGTTAGCGTTTTTGCCGCGCATGATCCCCGAAACCGTCGCGCGGATTTACTGCGCACAGTCTGCGCGATTCGCGGTAAAAACGGCCGCACGATCGGCCGCATCATGGGCCACAGAGTGGAAACTGCACGGGGCGTGGTTAGTGGAGCAGTTACTGGCGCGAGAATCCAGGAACCGCGCAGTAATATGCGCGCTGACGTGGGCAAGGCACTCGAGTGCGCAGGGGACGTGACAGCTCATAGAGCTCGCGTGACGTGGCTGGCATGCGCTCAGAGGTATGTCTGTCCACGCACCGTAACCTAGGCGACACGCAGAGTTATGCTGCCACGTGTGATGGCAAGATCATTGAAAAAATCGAGGGAATCTTCTTGTGTCGGAGAGCCCGACATAAGAGTGGATGTTGAAAGTGGTTGGAGGTTTGGTCCTTGATGTTCGAGGTGGACCGACATAGTTATGTCGGATAGTTGGTTCAGATGGTTTGATTTGGTAAACCTGGTGTGGCCCTTCATCCGAGTCTGCAGGACCGCACCAGCTTCGGGGACTAATGTCGGGCGGCTACCCCGAGGTAGGGTCATGGTATGGTATAAGTGGCGTCCAAGAGTGGACCAAGGTACAGTGAAACCGACACAATTAGGCCCAGGAGGGGCCGAGGTATGATGTTGGTGTAAACCGACATAGCTAGGCCCAGAAGGGGCCGAGGTACAGTACTGGTACAAACCGAGTTAACCTGGCCCAGAAGGGGCCGAGGTATAAAGCTGGTGCAAAATGAGATAGCCAGGCCCATGAGGGGCCGGGATAAGGTGACCGACATATAATGACCGGCATACGATAACCGACATAAGTATGTCGGTGTCCTTGTGTTTTCTCTTATGTGCAGGGGAGAGTATCCAAGGAAAGGGGATCCGACATATCCATGCCGGGTTAAGGAGAAGAGGCGCGTTAACCCGGTTGGAAGTCAATGTTGCGGTCACTTCCCGCCTGACACGGGAGCGTGGCAGGAAGTATGGTGCAGGTTGGAAGTGACAGCATACCTATCTCTGACACCGGGCGCGTGTGGGAGCAGATAACGAGGCAGTACTGGGCTCGAGGCAGTATAGGTCATGTCCTGTCCGTGGCAGAGATATGTTCATGACCACGATGCTGACACAGACGAGCATGGTGATGATCACGCTCCTGACACCAGCGCGCGTGGCTACAGTGCCGGGACGTGGCAATACCTCGGTTTAGCCTATAAATAGGGCTTCACCCCCTCCTGCGTGAGGGACGATGCCCTGAGAGATATTTCCCCCCACAACTAGTTTCTTCCTCCTTGAGAACTTGGCAATATCTGAGTGCATACAGCTCGAGGAGCACCATTGTATTTGTGAGATCTCGTTATATTGAGACAGACAGGCAGGAGTAGGGATTTTACCTCCTTACGAGGGCCCTGAACCTGGGTAGATTGAGGTGTGCTTTGTGTTTTCCGTGTGCGCTCCTTAGCACGCTAGCCCTCCCCGGTTCCACCAGCGTCCATCGGCCCCAACTTAAGCCATCCTATGGCATCTGCCGTGATCACACCACGACAAATGCACTGGAACTCCAGCTAGACTGAGGTACTGGACACGTTGACGCGGGAGGAGCCGGGCTCATGGAGCTATCTCCCTTCTTCTTCAAGGCAACACGCATATACTCTATGGGAGAACAAATGTCTTAACGAGCAGTTGTGAAAGTGTCTGATGAAATGGCTTTTCACGTTTCTAATGGAATAAAATTTTATCAAGTTTTAGTATCAATTTCATTAAACTAGTTTGATGGCCCAACAAAATCTTATTTTCGGTTCACAAAGTAAATTCCCCATTTATGAATAATGCTTTTTTTAATCTCCATTTATGAATAATGCTTGTGCACCAATGGAGATGATCGACCCAATAAATAGTTCAGTTACTTACGTACCGAGTCTTCTCTCGATTATAAATATGGTTCCCTCTCTTGTCTCGTGAAATATAAAAAGAGACCCAAGTTTTACCTCACAGTTGTTTCGATGTCTGGTGTAGAAGCTATTACTTGGAATGGGATGCACTGGGAGTTCGAGTTAAAGATGGGTCAAGACACATAGCGCATCTACCCTGCTGCTGCTGGGCTGCCAATTTGATTATAACCTGGCCGCCTTGTCTCTCGATTGTGCTCATAGAGGTAGTATGTGTGTATGTTCTTAGAGGTGAGTGTGTGTGTGTTTAAGAGCACATGCGTCTATATGAAGCTGTGGAGAGCAGTAGGTTACTCCTCATATGTATTCAAATTTGCCCTAAATCATAAAAGGTAGTTTTTTCTCCAGTTATGAAAAAAAAACAGACATGTAACAAATTGCCACACACATATACACACCCACGAGTGCGTCTAGAAGTGACGAAAATAAAATATAATTCTGCAAATCCACTAAATTCCTCTAACCAAATGCATCCTCGCTCTCCTTGTCTGTCTGCACTCTGAAGCATTTGGCCCTGTCATCCAACACGGAATCACTAAAAAGGAGGTGGCTTAAATTCAAAAATAAAAAAAGGAGGTGGCTTCAGAAGAAAAAAACAAATGTTATCCAGGATGCCAGCCATGTACGGATGCCACATGCCGGATCATACGGTTCGACTTGGTATATCCATGGCGGTACGCAATGTAGATTTTTTTTTCCTTTCTTCGAATCAATGGGCTCAATGCAGAATCATGACGCAATTGTGACCGCTTGCAAACTGTCGATAGATTTCAACGTATGCAGAACTATTTCGTTAGCCTTTAACCGTTATTCATCAGCTATATCATTTCGTATCCTGCTCCTGTTTTCCTAAAAAAAAAACTTTTTCATGCGGTAACATCCTAGACATATTTTCGATATATGAATAGCCCATCAGCAATTCACTTGCTTGAACAGCGAGCTCGAAGCAAGAGACTACTCAAGAAAACATACCATAATCTTTTCTACAGAAACAACAGGCTACAATCTTTCATGAGCTTATATCAATGTTTTTTTAGAAATAAAGGGCCCCGCCCCGGTTCCATTAGAGAATCAAACCACCTTACATCGTTCAGGTTTAGCTCCCGGGAGCAGCCGATGCAAGCTCCAGGAATTATTTCAGATAAGCAAAGGAGAGCCTACCTAAAGCAGTGCATAACCTTTACATATCAGAGTCTCCATCTAAGCCACAGCGACAAACGAACTGCAACAACACAAAGCTTAACAAAGGGAGAAGCCCCTCCCAACTCCAGATCAAACTACCCTAAGCAGATGACCGTCTCTGATCAGCTCCAGTGAGTTCTCCCTCAGCTGTGTGCCCAGCTCTTCAGTGGTGAATTTCCACTCATTGTCGTTGACGAGGCGAACGTCATCAGTAACGATAAGTTCAGCGCCAGTGAGCTGCTGTAGGTTCACCCAGGATCCCAGGATAATTGTGGAGGTGCCTGAGCTAGATGCTCCATGGCCTTCCCCATATCCAGGATCTTCTCTCTGTCTCTTCCCGAGGACAGAATGCTCCATTGAGCAAGGCTGTAGGCAGCTTTCCTCCAGATCACCTGCAGCCCAAGCCAAACATCATGATTAAAGAAACTACTGTTTCTTACAAGCCACAAAGCCCACAAAATGAAAGCATGGACAACATTTTCCACTAAGCTATTCTTGTCAGACCACATACTTGTCATCCTGCAAATAGTGTAAATGCATCTATCCACACCTAGAATCATCTGTACACTGGACCAGAGCTTTTTGGCAACCACACAATCACAGAAAAGGTGATCACTGGATTCCTCTTCATTACAGAAGAGGCATGTCAAGTCATTTATATTTTGCCTTTTAACAAGGTTGTCTCTAGTGAGCAGCTTGTTATGTGACACTAGCCAGAGAAAGAATTGAATTTTTGGGGGCACCTTAACCTCCCATACTGAGGCAATATTCACAGGGGTGATCCCTCTAAAGTTCACCACAGCATAAAAAGACTTGACAGAGTAAATATGCTTTGTGTCCAACTTCCACAGAAGGCAATCATCCTCATCACTAATGTGCAAAGACTGCGCAATCTGCAGAATTTCAAACCACTGTTGTAAAAGTTTCTGATCAAAACATCTCCTAAAGGTAACCTTTAGTTGCTCACCATCCCAAACCTTAGCGATAGTGGCTGTTTTTTCATTAGCTAGGACATAAATTTTCCAGTATTGGACAGCTAAGCTAGAAGTGCCAAACCATTGGTCCTCCCAGAACCTAACTTTTCTACCATTACCCACTCTCCACTGAAACCCCATTTTTGCTGCTTGGGCCGCCCATAAAACCCCTTTCCAGAAGGGGGAGGCTCCAGCAGTGCTACAGCAGAAGATGTTCGGATCATTGACCCTATATTTATGATCAATAATCTGCTTCCACAGTTTATGGTCATCAAGTTGATACCTTTTAACCCAAGAAGCTAACAGGCAGAGATTTAACTCTTCTAAGTTAGGGATCCCCAGGCCTCCATACTCTTTTTTTGTGACACAAGCCCCCAGTTAGCAAGATGATACTTGAAATGCCCCTCATAGTTATCCCAAAGGCAATGAGCCATTTGTGAATTTATGAGGGCTATAGCCCATTTGGGGAACTTAATCACACTCATCAGATACACTGGTATACTAGCTAGGACACTCCTAACAAGTTCTAGTTTTGCAGCATGGGAGAGTAGTTTCCCTCTCCAGCCACCAGCTTGCCCTAGAATTTTATCAACCAAAGGTTGCAAATCCTCTCTTCTGAGCTTTTTATAATGAAGAGGCACTCCCAAATATTTTAGTGGGAAATCACCAAGCTTGCAACTAAGTATCTGAGCTACAACTCGGGCTTGATCCTCATTTACATTAATAGGGATGAGATCACATTTATGGAAGTTGATTTATGGAAGTTGATCCTCATACCTGACATTTGTTCAAAGCAGGACAAAATCCATTTTAAATTTCGAATTTTGTCTGCCTCATTAGACATGAACAGGAGTGTGTCATCTGCATATTGCATGCTGACCACTCCTGTTTGGTTAAAACTTGTCAGCAGGCCAATAATCTGGTCACAGCTAGCTGCTTTAACCAGCATTTTGGTGAAAACCTCGGCTGTGAGATTGAAGAGCAAAGGGGAGATAGGATCCCCCTGCCTAACAGTCAATGTACAAACTGAAACTCGAGTTAGTGTAACTGCGCCCAACCAACGTTACAGCTGATAATGACAGAACCTGTGACTTCTTTGTTGCCTACAAACAGCCCCAGGGAAGAAACTGTTTCTCGACTACTCAGATGTAGCGATGTACACGACAGCAGTCAATTCTGCACATAGTTCTGGATCAGAGCTCAAAATGGCCAAAGTAGCGTGCCTGTTTCCTCTTTATAAATCTGGATATACTAGCGACATCGCCTTGAACAACCGTCCGTCCATCTTCCATGTAGATAGCACCATCTGCATATTTGAGTTCTTCTAGCCGATGAGTTACCCACAATGCCGCAACCTCCCCACCAGCAGTCACAGAGTTCCTCACCGCCTTGACAACACCCATCTGTAATTTTATAAGATGGAGATCGCTAGTAATGGCTGACAAATATCAGTGTCAAATAAATATGGGAGGTAACTGCATATCAGGAACAGGAAAAGATCGTAGTTCATTAAGGCAGAATATTTGAACAATCAATCGATGATTTTCCATAAATAACAGCCATGTGGCTTCTAAGGCATGTCAGTCATCCAAAATTATACTCCCTCTGATCCAGATTGAGTGTCGCGGGAAAATACCTGCTCACGTAGTACCAGTTACGACAGTCTTTTCGGATCGGAGGTAGTACCATTTTGGAGCATATAAAGTAATCCAAAGTCATAATGTGTCTAAGACAACAAGAACCAAAACTATATCAATCTTTTAAGGGGTTACAGGCTGTTGAAGTTTTTGGCACAATTGCCAAACTACAACTCCCTGAACTGAAATGCTTACTGAACATCGCTCTCCTAAGCATAATAGTCCTTCGTGATAAAAAAAACATGAGTACAGATATACATACTAGGAATGAACAATCTTAATACCTGATCATATTCGTCCAAGAATGTGGTCAGCTCATCCAGTAGTAGTACTTTGGATGCTTCAGCTAAAGCACCGGCAATGGCGACTCTCTGTTTCTGCCCACCACTCAGAGTTTGGATTGGCCTCTGTTTTGGATGAAGCATGTTTGTGAACCTTGTGCAGACAATAGATTATAATCCAAAATGTGCATGTCAGCTGCCTACTTGGGAGTAGCTCAACATTCCAACTGCATCCAGAGATTGTGATACTCTTGACCTAACCTCGTCCAATGAAAGATTGAGCTTACCAAGACCAAATGCAACATCGGATTCCACCGTGGGCATCACAACCTGCATCCAAAGGACATAATTCAATATTCAGCAGCACTTATTATAACTTGAGACAGCTGCATCAACAAAGCTCCCAAGCATCATCCTAGGATAACTCAAAACCACTGCTTTATGGTGCACATACAGTCAAGAAATATATTAGATAACTCATTGATTCCAGTGCATGCATTCAGAAACCAGCACAAACATACAATTTTCTAAGGAAATAAAATACACAACTGTAACTTGTAATCTGAAATTTACTCAGGCACAAGTTTTGTCATTAGTGAACGGAAATGTTAGCAAGGAAACCAATGCTGGAGTCATAAGAGAAGGTCGTGGCACATTTATCTTGCTTGGTGAAACTAAAACGTTATGGTCAGTACTTACATCAAAGTATAATCAGAAATATCAGTGTCATTATTGAGCGAAAAGTTTACTAAGGACATCAATGCTGGAGTCAAGTCATAAGACAAGCTCGTGGTACATTTATCTTGCTTGGTGAAACTAAAGCTGTTCTGGCCAGTACTTACATCAAAGTATAATCAGGTATATCAGCACTTGTCTAATCATGTTTGTAGGTCATCCATACTAGTGAACTAAGCTCTGAGCATTAATTTCAATATGTAAACTGGATGTGGCTTCTGGAAATCATACAGAAGATGCATTCTGTTTTTTTTTTCACAAAATGTGGCCGATTTAGTGCCATGTCTGTATATTGCATAGCTGACGTAATATCCAAACATCATGCCATTTCACTTAACCAATGATTGGTCTTATGCAATCGACAGAGTTGTATCGCCCACAGCTACAAAAACTACAGCCGACGTGCTGATAATATCTACAGCAAGGAGCATTGGAAATGGTTTGCTTTCTGTTTGCTGCAAAGTATTATTATAAGACGTTACATGAAACAGAAGAAGACATCCATTCATTTTATATTGTAATCAAAACTTATATTTTAACATTATATTATTTCATTTGGTAATGCGGTCTGGCATAATTGCAGCTAAAACTCATCAAAGAAGTAAGTGATAACCTGGTGGTCAGGATTTTGGAATACATAGCTGAATGGCCTATTAATATGCACTGTACCAGCAGAGGGATTTAGAAAACCTGCCAAAACCTACAATGACAAGAAGTAGCATCCCATTAAGGTACTAGCAGTAAGAAACACTATCAAAGTACTGTAGTCTGGTTTGGCAAAGAGGAAAAAAACCATGGTTCCAAAAAGCGCTAAAAAGCGTACGCTTATGCGCGCATAAGCGCGAAGCGTTGGGTCAGCGCCTCGCTTAAAGCGTTAAAAAGCGTTGAAAAGCGTTAAAAAGTGTACGATTAAGCGCGCTTAAATCGCATAAAGCGCTAGTTGGAAGGCTAGCGCCTCGCATACGCTTAACGCTTTCCTGAACCATGAAAAAAACAAGCAAGTAAATAGATTAAGAACTAAACTTTGTATCAATCTGCTTTATGAAATATATCGTAACAATACCAGAATAGAGTATGCGACTTCTCTTGAAGTCTTGATTACTTCCTAGTTCCTACTTCTATATCTGTTTGATTCAGTTCGAACAAGCATCCTGGGAAATATGAAATTACCATGCTAATCTTGTGTTCACTGCTCCAATAGTCGAATGTCTAGATGCAAAACATTTAATATCTGATGCATGCATGATTGCTCATTTACATGCCAAATCCTGGTATTTATGATACATGATATAGTTCCTATCAACTATCAAATTAAACTTCTTATTGGTTCCTGATGAGAGATGACATTTTTATCAAGCAAAATTTCATCGCACGACCAGTCTCAGCAACTTCTGAGCCATTTATAGGTCTCACAGAAGCTCTCTCTGTGCTTTGGAGAAAAGCCGTCACAGTCTGAAGGCGAAGATCCAAAGTCTACTATCCAGAAATTTGGATCCTGATGAAAGTACACATACTCTGCCTAATGCTACAAAAAATATATTTTATGTTAACTGAATCGAACACAACCAGACTGTGCTTGTGATATCGTATTCACACCATGGTAGGTCACACTAAAGAAGAAAAATCTCTTTAAAACCAGAACAGCTACAGCCATAAGTCTTGGAATTGATAATTCGCTTACAAAATTCTGAGAAAATGTTGGCTAATGCCTGACGAGCACAGTTATGAGAGTACGTATACCGTATACGAATGCGCGTGAAAGCGAGCACAGTAGGAGACTAGGAGCAGTACTAGTTCAGAGAAGATAGACCTTGAGAAGGGTGGACTTGCCACAGCCGTTGGGGCCGAGGAGCATCCAGAGCTGCCCTGCCGGGACGGAGAGCGAGCAGTCCTTGAGTACCGGCTGCACTAGCCCCCGCCGCGTCGTCACCGAGAATCCGAGCCCGCGTCCCTCGATTGCCGGAGGGGACGGCGCTGGGGAGGCCGAGGCGAGCACTTGGCGGCGGATTCTAGTGTGAGCGGTCGGGGTGGTAGCTCGCCCGCCTGTGTAGCAGGGCGGATAGGAGTGGCAGCAGAAGGGAGGAGCGCCGCCGGCGAGGCTGTGCGCCATCGTCGGCGAGGGCGATAACAGAGAGAAAATCACCTTGTACAACAAAACAAAAGAGAGAAAATCACACAAAAAGCTACCGCAATTGCGGTAAGGAAACACGGCCTGTGCTAGGCATCTGTCCGAAAATATGGTTAGATCTGGACCGCCCGATAATACAATCTTGAACTTTGTTATCATGACATCGCTTGTAAATTTTTTATTCGTCAATCTGTGAAGTTGCATAAATATTTATGTATTTTGAATACAAAAAAGTTTCCGTTGTTTGCTAACAAAAAAATCCAGATGGGTCCAACATCGATGTTGACCATAAAAAATACGACAAAAATACCTTTGTGCATTTGAGAGTCCCCCTTGAGCCATACGCCACGGAATCGTTGCAGCTGTGGGTAAACAACAACAACAACAACAACAACAAAAAAAAAACACTTTGTAGCATTTTGAAACACCCTTTGCAATATTAAAAAACAAATTCACTTACCTCTGTCATCACCGAGCTTGCCGGCCCCCGAGCACGCACGTGACGAATCCAGCTCGCTGGGGCCTCGTTGTCACCAGGCCCGACGACTCTGGACCACCCCCCCCCCCCCCCCCCCCCCCCCCCCCCCCCCCCCCACAACCTGAAACGCACAATGGTGGCACTCGGCTAGACTTCATGGGAACTAAAGACGACACACTGCGGCACGAGAAAAAACATGAACCATTGATGGGCACGCGATAAGAAAAAAGGAAGAAAACGTAGGACATAAACAGTTGATGCATCGACTAACATAAAATAAGCATTTGCCAAGAAAAACACCTTTTTGACAAGAAAACACCCAAAAAAAATTACTTTTTCAAATAGCATTGACTCACCAGTAGGTGGATCTTACTGTCAGTTTGCATGGCAGGGCGACATGAACGTAGACGTCGCTCGGTTGTTGTAATATATCCCTTTTGCTTCTCTCTCTCACACACACTGCCCGTGCATGTGAACGACGAATCCCGCCAGCAGCGGTGGTCGCTCTACCAATGATGAAGACGAAAGCCACGATGTAATCGGGGGCAGTAAGGTCCAAGACATGTTGGAGGTCGGTGAATACCGTGACAGCTCCAACTTGTCCGAGAGCCAATTATCTTTGCCACTGATATTATTCAAAATAATGTGCTATCAAATTTTGGTTTTGAAAACTATTTGACTTGCCCTTAGGCTTTGTGTTTGATTTCTCATTTTCAGGCGTCGAGATTCAAAAGCTAAGGATCTACTTGGTAGTTGATTTGTTTTTCAATTGAAATATTTAAACTCAGAGTATTTCATTGCCTTGACACGAGATACTGCCGTTTTCATAAACCGAAGTGTTTGACGGAGCAATTTTTCTTGTTTATGAGTTTTGGAAAAGCGGACAACTAAAAAAGCATATTGTTGGGGATATTATGGTTATCAAGTTAGAGTCAAACACCTCAAAGTAGTTTCAACTACTGTATTATTTTCTAGCAACCATGCATATTCCTGTTTCAAAATAATGTGCTATCAAACGCAGCCTTAGCGTTTCATTGGAGAAAGGATCAGAAGAAGAAATGACCCCAGTTTTTTCATGAACATGATATGATACTGTGGATAAACTTCATGAAAGCTGGCCTGCAAGCAAAGATCATCTTTTGCACGGAAAGGTTCTGCTAGCTCTTGCAAGTTGCGATCGTTCGTCCATCTTCCTTCTAGAGTATTCCGCAGGCTGAGATCTGATTTTTTGGATCGCGACTGGACTCGCGTCTCAACGAGCTTTGGATCGCGGCTCAATGAGCTGGGCCCATACGGTCAGAGACAGCTGCGACTAGCCCAATAGGAAGTTTGTTTAGCCCAATAGGAAGTTTGCATGTCGTGTACCGCTGTACTTCGGTGTCGTACGTGCGTACTGCACACCACACGCGCATAAATACGCCCAGATGCAACATCGAAACCTCCCACGCGAACCAGCGGCGGCTTAGCGATGGACATGGGGGGAGGGCACGGCATGAACATGGGCGGCGGCGCCGCCATGCCGCCGGGGGACGCGGCGGCGGCGCACGGAGGCAGGCGGATGCACTTCATGCACATGACCTTCTACTGGGGCACTCAGTCGGAGATCCTCTTCCACGGGTGGCCCGGCGCGCGCGGCGGCATGTACGCGCTCGCCCTCGCCGCCGTCTTCGCCCTGGCCGTGCTCATCGAGCTCCTCGGCTCCTTCCGCGGGCTCGACTCCTCGCGCGGCCGGCGCGCCGCGGCCGGGGCGGCGGTGCACGCTGTGCGCGTCGGGGCCGCCTACGTGCTCATGCTCGCGCTCATGTCGTTCAACGTCGGCGTGCTCCTCGCGGCCGTCGCGGGCCACGCGGCGGGGTTCCTGCTGTTCAGGGCCGGCCTCTGCGGCGGGCGGGCGCAGGTGGACGACGGGGCCAAGGAGTACCTCGCGCCGGCGGCGGGCTGCTAGGTCTTCATCTGTCTTGCCAGTAGGGTTTGGAAAAGGTTGTTGGTGTGATCCGGTTAATCTGGGTGTGGTTTCAATGGCACGGTGCATGCAAATTTCGTGATGGATGTCCATTTGTTAGCTGTAGCGCTGCTCATTTTGGGTTGCGTGATGATCCGGCAATTAATTGATGGTGTGCTGTCAGAGTGTCAGTATGTAATGCACCATATATCTCATTTAGGAAAATGAATATATACGGTGTAGCTGCACCGAAATAATTTCTTTGTCGATCGCGCCTCTGTATCACTTCACTATACCCAATTGGAACGTGTAGGTGTAGCAGAGAAATCATGGCTTTGATTTGTCTCGTGTGGTGGCTCGTTTATTTGTTCATGGAGATTGCTCATGATTGGTTGATGTGTTTATGGTTTATTATTGATGTGTTATTTGAGCGGCAAATGAATATATACGGTATAGATGTGCACCGAAATAATTTCTTGTCGTGAAACAAAAATAAATGATAGGCTCATGCCTGATTTTTCCTTACTCGGTCGCTTCTCAGTGTTCCTGCTCTACCAATTTTCTTCCATCTATAATGCGCGCGCTACCCAAATGGAGCGCGTGGTAACGGAGGGATTTCCCATTTCCGATATGAACCATCCTCATTTGCGGATGGTATTTCCTTACTACGCAAACCAAACAAAATATTCTAAATATAACCAGACCATTAAGTTGGTCGTACTTCTAAAACGCGGTACATCATATGCATATGCATATGCATATACTTCCGAAATTTCCTTGCCTCGCTAGTTTTAGGATAATAACAAACCCCCTTTCTCCCAATGATAAAGTCATCTTTGCATTCCGCAACAGCCATCTTTGTGCTATTTTCTTCGTTTATGCAGGGATTTACATGTTTGTATGAATGTTATCGCAAGGTAAAAGAAGTTTGACAGTTGATGATACACTAGTATTTTCATCTTAACTGCTTACTTTAGAATTTCAATTTTGGCAATTGTGACTTCTAAAACTTTGCATCGCAAGTCGGTTTCCCGGTTGATATCTTGTGTCCTTCAACATCACCTTATTTATTAAACTATTTATTTATTTATTTTATAATGTATATATGTATCACCAAATTACGTCAAGAAAAATGACATACCATGGAAAAAAATGACATGGGAATTGAACTGAACTGAAAGACCGAATGTGGCTATCTATGTGTTCTCATAAAATTGTTGACAAACCATGATCTTCTCTTCAATGGTTTTATATGGTGATGGTGATGCTTGTGTGGCGTTCAATTTTCGAGGCAATGTTCTTGGAGAACCTTTCTCGAATTCTCGCAGTCTAGGTGTTGTCTCTCTTTTCTTTTCTTTTCTTTTCTTTTCTTTTCTTTTCTTTTCGAAGTGGAGGTTAAGACCCTGGCCTCTATATCAAAATGATACACACGGCCTTTTTTATTAGATTATTCTACAAAACCTGGCAAAACAAATACATCAATAGACCCAGAGCCACTTTCCTAGCCACCTCTATCGCAACATCTAAAATTGATAATGCGGGTGATCCTGATCGGGGCCATATGCCATGACCTCACAACAATGCACACAATCTAAACCGAAGGCCTCACCGAATCAAAACCAGCGGCGAGGTGAGAGCACAAACCGGTCCAGCGGACCCAGAACGTGCACTGTTTGTGCACGCTAGAAGGCACCGCCATATTCGTCTATCCATGTTCATGAGAGATCAACACATTGCCCTTGTCAGGCCTACAGTCGACGTTGTCACGACGCGAGACAGCTCCACCGCCCTATGCACGTCCATTTATACGTGTCCAACACCGAGACCCCGCTAGACCACTCCACCGAGACCCGCCATCATCGACGAGGTAGATGCCACGCCGCGCCACTTCTTGATGCCTCTAGTAAGCATCTGCTCAAAAAACGATGCCCTCGGGCAGGAGAACGACACCGATAGCGCCATCATTGTCCGATCCAGGAGACCCCTAGATCCAGGGGCGGAGCTGGAGCAACACTAACCCCGATGCACTCTGACTGCCTGATGCACACTTTGGATGCTAACCTGATGCAAAATGCCCTTTTAAGGGATAAGTAAAGCTAAATTTTTTTTGGACCCTGATGCATGTGCATCAGGGTCAGCCCAAGCAGATCCGCCCCTGCCTAGATCTAGGGTTTCCCCTCGAGCATGCCGAGTGAGGAGATGATGAGTGCAAAGGCGATGCATTCAACAAGGTAACGAGGCGCCCCGAGTGAGGAGATGATGAGTGCAAAGGCGATGCATTCAACAAGGTAACGAGGCGCATAGGCGCCGCCATCAACCGTCGCAACGTTGGCGATGGAGTCGACGGCTACAGCCGCACAGCCAAGGATCGCCGCCCTGATACCGCGCACGATCTCCCCCACATACACAACCCCAGCCGCCTCTGGAGGACACCGCCACAATCCACCTACCCAGACACCTTCGACGGAGGGACAGCCGCCACCGCGGCCAACGTTGGCGGCAACAACTACAGGAAGAAACAAGGGTCAGGGGCTTTGACGGTGCTAGGGTTGGGGCCACTTGCGTCGCCCTGGGGAATGCCGCGAAGGGGTACGTCTCTGGAATCCTATGGCTAGTCCGGTATCTTGGTGTTGCTTATGGTGGTAGTTGATGTGAAAGGTTATTGCCGCATGTCTTTAATCGCTTCAATATGACATTCTAGTATGATGTCCATTGTTTCTAATTGATATATTTTGTCAGGTTTTACTATCTATTTCTTTAAACTAATTTGACAGCCCAACAAAATCCTCTTTTCGGTTCACGAAGTAAAGTCTCCATTTATTGTGAATAAAGCTGGTGGGCAACATGGAGATGATCGACCCTGTCAATAGTTCAGTTACTTAGGTACGTGCTTGTGAGCTGCTCCTATTCTCACTCACTAGGTGGATGTGTAAGAGGCGCCTTATAGTCTAGTCCAACTTCTCCCCACTAAAATTGTGGGACTAAACTTAGTCTCACTTACTGTATATGTAATGCAACCAATTTGAATGGGCATTTGGCATTTTCAGGATTTGTTAGATTAAATGGAGCATGGCATATAGAATTCATCATTTTCTCACTCAAGTTAATTATTTCTCGATGGTTATTGCTAAGTCGATGTTTATGGTCGTTCGGTGATAACTTTGTTATTCATTTATATTTACACAAATCTCAGTGATCATCGAATGGTTCGATCCAATTAGAAACAAGTGGTTTATAATGTCTGAGAAATAGCAAAACCGATTGATTTTTAGAGAGCATGTTAACACCGTCAAATGATTTCTGAAATTTCCGAGAGGCAATTTACATTTGTATCAGAGAAAGGATCAACGATTTCAGGGGCCACTTGAAGCTAATGATACATGAATCCCCCGGAATCATATAGTAAATGATTGATGTGCTCTCTCCCAGAAGAAAGTAGAACGTAGGCATCCGAGATCTGTATATCCCTATGTATTTGTACATCCGGTAAATGGTCCTTCACAACTCACAAGCTACAGACCAGGATGGAAGCACCATTGGGAGAAGACGCGTTACGGACGCACGCTGAGGCATGAAGAACACGGGCAACAATCTTGATGGGATACCCAACCTTCCCACTTGATGGAGATGTTGTGAAGGTAACCATCTGCTCCAAGAATCTTGGTCCGAATTGCATAAGTTCCCATACCCACCACCATGCCAAGCAGGAGTAACACACATGGCCGTTTTTTTTTGGTGTGACACATCGCCGTGTGTATTAGTACTGAAAGTCGTACGTCCGAGCAAACTCTCCGCTCTAACAATTTCGTCAGGTGTTCACTGAGCTTTTATTCAGTTTTCATAAACAAAGTTCCCATACCCACCACCATGCCAAGCAGGATTAACACATGGCCTTTTTTTTTTTTTGTGGCACATAGCCGTCTGTATTAGTACTGAAAGTCGTATGTACGAGCAAACTCTCTCTAACAATTTCATCAGGTGTTCACTGAGCTATTATTCAGTTTTCAACAAAGGTGAAAAGGTCCCAGGAAAGGTGCCAGGACCATGGAGAACATGGAAAATCGTAAATTCCAGTCCTTATTTCCAAATAAATTAGAGCAGTAGTTAAGCAACACTAAGCATGTGTTTCAGAGGAGCCAGTTATTTGGTGCCGATCATCCAAACACCTGCTAAATTTCAGGGGACAACCAAATTGTTTGTAGGGTCATCTTTGGCTGTAATCCAAACAGACCCTAATAAACACTGTTGGCGAGACGTATGCCGGGCCCTATCGCGTCCAGCACAGCCAAGTGCGTCGCCGGTGGATGGATGGTCGGTTTCAAACACCCGATCGATCTCATCTCATATATATCCTGTCCTGTGCACACCACCAATCGAATCGAATGGACGACCGATCGACCCGACCCGAGACGGAGCGACATGAAAACAACAGCACGTTGCACGTACGCTGGTGGAGACTACTTAGCTAGAGATCGAGTGGTAGGTGTTCGTATGTCCTGCCATTTATTCACCGACCTGCTCTGCTGGCTTGATTGAAGGCCTACATTTCCCTCGCCATTATCATGTGTTGTTTAGAGTAAAAGGGAGATCACCGTATCTCCCTCCTGGCGGGGACGGAGCATATATGTCCATGCCGCATCTTCTTCTTCTATGATAACGTGCTTGGTATTGTTTGCAGAGCCTACATAGTAGTGCTAATTATATAAGAAAAAACCTCGTTTCAAAAAAAAAAAAAAACTAAAAAGCGATGCGAATAGTGGAACAACAATACAGCTTACATGAGAGTAATGAAATACCTTTTCGCGTTTCTAATAGATATACTTTTATCAGATTTTATTATCAAAAAATTTAAACTAATTTGGTGGTCCAACAAAATCCTCTTTTCGGATCATGAAGTAAAGTCTTCATTTATTGCGAAGAAAGCTTGTGCACCATATGGAGATGATTGACCCAGAGCTCAGTTACTTACATACCGAGCCTACTCTCGATTATAAATATGGTTCCCTCTCTTCTCTCATGCAATACAAAAAGAGATCTTAGTTTTGTCTCACTTGCTGACAATTGTGTCGATGTCTTGTGTATGAACTATTACTTGGAATGGGATGCACCCGGAATTTGAGTTGAAGGTGGGGAGATAAACATAGCTCGTGTACCTTCCTTGGTAGCAGATTTGATTACAATATGTCCACCGTGTCTGTCGAATGTGCTTGTAGAGATAGTATGTGCTTGCGAGCGTTTTTATGGGTAAGTGTATGTGCATGTTTATGAGCGTCTACGTGTGTGTACCCATTCAGATTAGTCACACAAAGTTGGTGCAGCATGCAAAAATCCACCAAACCGGATTCTAACTTGAACTCAATTCACGCAATGCGCGTACGATGTGTGGCGAGACGGGCAGCGAAGAAGGACTGTGCGTGAAGTGCTCCTCTTTTCACTCACTTGCTGGATCTGTAAGAGCCGCCTTATAAGCCTAACAAACTCTCTTCCCACTAAAAATGTGGGGGCTAAACTCTGTCTCACTTACTGTATATGTAATGCAACCAATTTGAATGGGCATTTGAGATTTTTAGAATTCTTTAGATTAAATGGAGCAAGGCGCATAAAATCCAATGGTTTCTCACTCAAGTTAGTTATTTCTCGGCGGTTATTGCTAAGTCGACACGTTCATGGTCATCCATTGATAATAATGTTATTCATTTATATTTACATGAATCCCCGTGATCATATGGAATGGTTCATAGCATGGACTTAGAAGCAAGTGTTTTCTAATAGCCTGAGAAATAGCAAAGTGGATTGATTTCTAGAGAGCATATTAACACGGTTAGGTGTGTCATCTGAAATTTTGGAGAGACAATTTATATTTGTATCTTAGAAAGGATCAAATATTCAAGGGCCTGCTTGAATCTAATCATTGTAATAAAGGGTCGATTTGCTCTCTCAAAAAAAAAAAAATAGAGCGTATATGAGATTTGTATATTCCTATCTATTTGTGGATATATAAAATTACAGACAATCGGTAAATGGTCGGTCACTAGTTAACAACCAGGATGAAAGCACCATTGGGAGAAGACGCGTTACGGACGCTGTGGCATGAAGAACATGGCCGGGAAGCAATCTTCATGAAGTACCCAACCTTCCCACTTGACTTGATCGAGATGTTGTGAACGTAACCTTCTGCTCCAAAAATCTGGGCCCAAATTACCAATGATCCGCGTCAGAAAGCTACAGTATTTCCTCAACAGAGTTCCCATACCCAGTGCCATGCCAAACAGGAGCAACACGGGTCGTATGTATTATATTGAAAGTTAAGTTCAAAAAAATGATTTTAGATATCACGATTTCGGGAGAGGTTACAAACCACCGAGAATTTACAACTGTTCGACTTATCCTGTTATAAGAGGTATATATAACATAGATCCGTTAGAAATGCTCAGCCCAATCCTCCCAGCGACGGGCCTCACTTCGATCCGGCACAAGTTAGCCTTTATCAGAATATGCTTTTATCGTATTTGGATCACCAACAAAATAATAAAACAAAGCCAGGTCATCTGCCCAAAGTTACAGTCATCTATGGGTTCCAGCTATTACATGAGCTGCGTTGTTTGCTTCTTGTGGATGGGCATCATCGGCGGAGTTTGTTGCTCAAAGTTCGTCATTCACCAACACAAACGCACGTTCGGTCAAGTTCACCCTCCCGCAAGCCGTATGTCGTATGTGCCAAATTAAAGTAGCACGAATATGAATCAGATAACATCACATGAGTCGCCGGCGGGTGGATTCACGGTCGTCGTACAATGTCTTGTCTGCTGGACGTGGCCACTGTTCAGGCTTGTCCAGTGCATCTTGAGAGCCTATCTTGATTATCTATGAAAAACAGGTGATCAGTACATAGCACAAGTGGGAACCAAAATATAAAAAGAGTGAGGAACATGTTGGAATTATGTGCAGGAGAACAGTTCTCACACTGAGTGTGGCTGTACTAGCGAAAGATGTGGCAACTCTCAATGTGATTTAGTATTTGGACATTATCCTATCGGGTGTAGGATTGTCGCGAGGCTTGCTTGGCCTATGGGTCCGTCTGGAATAGTGGCGGTAGGGGTGAGACCGTGGGAGATATGCATCTAGCTGATATGGTCTTAAAAGAGAGGGCCAGGGGTAGCATGAAATTGTTCCTCATAATATCAATTTCGGAATTGCTTCACATACGATGTTTCACGTCCGATAACTGTACGATGCTTCTGTTGCAAGGTCATCACGTTGATCACTCTTGAAGATCGGATGGCGGAAGATGGTGGCAGAGGCTTCTGTTGCGCGTTTGTCGCGTACGATGAAGATCAGCTGGACCGGTTTGTGCTTCGGGCGCGCTGTCGGGCGGCCTGGTTGAAGCCTCCGGATTTAGATGATGTGCGTTGGTGCGTGTAGGTCAAGGCATCGGTTCTGATTTGTTCCACCCCCTTCATCAGGGTTGTAGGTGTAGCGAGCTGTCGCTAGTTTGGTGGTTCGCTTCGGGTTGATCTTTGTAATTCTCTTGTAAGGTGTTGTTGAATAATTGCGGAAGGCTGTGCGCATCGCTCGATGCAGAGGCCGAGGATCCGCACCCCTTTTTCTTAAAAAAAAAACTGTACGATGCTTCCATTGTAACGTGCTAATTATTCCAGTCCCATGGTCCAAGGTCCAGCCCAGCCCAAGCCCGTATTACTCTGCCCTAAGAATTTATCCACGATTCCACCCCTTCCCTCTGTAACTTTTCACACCTCTCGTCTTCCCTCTGTATCTTTTCACGCCTGCTCCTCTTCCCTCCAAAGCATGACGGCTCATCTTCCAATCTCTTCCCCGAGTTCATCTGCAAATCCTTCTCATTCGCATGTAATCTGCACCAACGCAAAGAAGTTTAATTAGAGGGGCACACAATCAGGTCCAACCAACATTACGAGGTGAGTATTTTTACATTATTGTCATCAAATCTGTTGCGTACCATCTTCTTCACGAGTCCTCCCTGCTGATCTACAAGTCTATCTCATTCACATGTAATCTGCACCGGTATAGAGAGGCAAACAATCAGATCCAGCCAACAATCAAAGGTGTTTTTCTTTTGCATCCTTTTTTATCAAATTTGATCTAGATTATTTCTTTTACGGTGCTTGGGCATGTGTATGCTCACTGATATGTTATTATTGGTAATTTTATGCAGGCGATGGCGTCAAATTTAACTTCAGATGAAGTGGCAGAACAGAACTTTGTATTTCATGAGGATGATGAAGATGTTTTCAGTGTGGAGCAGATTGAAGATCCTTTGGATGACCAACAAGTAGAACCGATCATGATGTTGGAACCTAAGAAGGGGCTCATGTTTGATAGCGAGGATGATGCTGTTAGGTTCTACAAAGGTTATGCAAAAAAGAAGGGCTTTGGTGTAGTGAGAAGAACCGCTAGACATGATGAAGACAACAAACTTAATTATTTTACTCTTGCTTGTAGTAGACAAGGGAAGGCTCAATACTCATCAAACAACTCATTTAAACCTAATCCATCGACAAGGATGCAATGCCCAGCTAAGAGTAATTTCTCTCGCCGTGGAAATAAGTTTTGCATTACTTCTGTTACAGTTGACCACAATCATCCAATAAGTCCAAGCAAAGCCAGATTTCTGAGGTGTCATAAGAAACTTGACTTGCATGCCAAAAGGACGCTGGAATTGAATGATCAAGCAGGAATCCGAATGAACAAGAATTTTGGTTCTCTTGTAAATATTTCATCTAGCTCCGCCTATGTCTTCTAGGCATAGTCGGTCCCAAGCCCGGGTAAAGGAGGAGGGTTGTGATAGGCTTGGTGAGCCAACGTAAAAACTAGCCAGTCCTATGGATATGAAACCCACGAGAGTAGTACTAGGGTGGGTGACCTCCTGGGAAGTCCTCGTGAAAGGTTTCATATCTAAGGGTTGTGATAGCCTTGGTGAGCCAACGTAAAAACTAGCCAGTCCTATGGGTATGAAACCCATTTGGGCGAGAGTAGTACCAGGATGGGTGACCTCCTGAGAAGTCCTCGTGAAAGGGTTTCATATCTAGCCTACCCCAACTTGTTTGGGACAAAAGGCTTTGTTTTTTTTTTTTAGACCGTGCTACCGTAGGGGAATCCCCTACGGTTAATTTTATAAGATTAAGACATAAAGCAGAAGTTTACAGGGGTGAACATAGGGGGGGGAGCTGCTGGAGGAGTCAAACAAGCATGACTCAACCAGAAAAGAAAAGCACTAGTTCAAGAGAAAAAGAGGTTTGCACAGTCTAAAATTCGCTGAACCAGAGTCTGTTTGACCCTGAATTGATGAAGAAGAAAATCATGCTTAGCACGCCTACGCCAGCTATCCAGAGATGGCGCCACCCCATTGAAGATGAAGTCATTTCGCTCCTTCCAAATACCCCAGGTGACTGAGGTAAAAGTTTCAAAAAAATTGGGGTGGGCAAAGTGTGTCGCATCTAACTCAATACGGTCCTTGACCGATTTGGAAAAATCCCACTGCAGCCCAATACGGTCCCAGCAGCTTCTTGCGAAAACACAGCTGAAGAAGAGGTGTTCTGAATCCTCCAAAATTGCTTGATTGCAGAGAACACAATCGTGACCATCCTCTACATGCCAGTGTTTACGAATCATCAGGTCTTTCGTATTTAGACGGTCATTGATCAATAGCCAGCAGAATACTTTAAGTTTAGGAAGGCATCTGGACTTCCATATTTTGGACAGGGTTTTATCATCAGGAACACATTGGAACATGTATTTATAGAAATCCGTGGACAAATAAACTTGTTTCCCCAAACAAAGGATCTTGTATCCGAATGATCAGGGAGATGCATGGAATCAGAACAAAGTTGTTGCATCTCTTGGTACTCCTCAAAAGCTTCGAGCGAGAGGGGCAGAGAGAAAGCTGCACTTGTGTCAGGTAGAAGCACCATTTGTCTCACTGAGTAATCCTGATGTTCCACAAAGGAAAATAACCGAGGCCATTTGTCAGCTAGAAGATCACTGCCAGCCCAGAAATCCTTCCAGAACAAAACCGAGGAACCATCACCAACCTCGCAAGTTGTGATGCTTCTATAAATATCCACAAGACTGAATACATCCCTCCACCAGAAAGATCCCTTTTTATTTTGCGCCTGAGGAGCACTATCAGCATATTGAGACCACACCAGACGAACCCATGGAATATCAGCCTTCATGAAAAATTTATGCAGTTGCTTTAATAAAAGTGCCATGTTCTGAAGCTCCAGGTTAATAATTCCCAGGCCACCTTTTTTCTTAGGCTGACAAACCTTGTCCCAAGCAGCTAACCCAACAAAAGATGTGGAATCCTGACGTTTGTCCCAAAGACAATGACGCCGAGCTCTGTCAGTAGACTTAATGAAGCCTTTGTGCAATTTCAAAGTACACATGAGGAAGGTAGGCAGGGCAGAGAAGACTGAATTAACCAGCGTCAGTCGACCCCCAATTGGCAGGAATCTTGCACATGCATTCAAACGTCTTTCAATCTGATCACTGACCGGAGCAAGATCCCTAATGGTAGGCCTAGCTGTGCCCAAAGGGAGCCCAAGGTATGTGAATGGGAAGGTGCCAATGGCACACTCAAAAGTTGCAGCTAAAGCCACCATTTTCTCTTCCGAAACATTTATAGGCAAGATGCAAGATTTTCCATAGTTTACCTTCAAACCAGTGGCTCCAGCAAAATCATGCAACAAAGCTTTCAGAGCTAAAAGCTGAGTTGGGCAAGCTTCCATTATTAGCAACGTATCATCAGCGTACTGCACAATTGGGAAATCTCAACACCAGGGATGGGTAGCGGAGCTTGCAGAACACCCTCATGAAAGAGAAAATTAACCATTGATTGGAGCAGGTCAGAACCAGCCACAAACAAAGTTGGTGAAAGAGGGTCACCCTGACGAACCCCACGTTTGCAAGAAAAAAAATTCCCAGGTGTGCCATTCAGAAGAACCGAAGAGGTGTCGCTGCACATAATACACTTAATCCACCCAATCCAGCGAGCATCAAAATCTTTGCATCTTAAAATTTCAAAAATGGCGTTATGCTCAATGGTGTCAAAAGCTTTTGCAAAATCGAGCTTCAAGATGATGCACTCCTTTCATGTTTGCTTACATTGATGAATATATTGATATACCCAAGCAACACAGTCTTGAATCATCCGAGACTTCAGAAAGCCATATTGGTTGGTATGAATGAGCTTTAGAATTTTCGATTGCAACCGATTAGCCAGCAGTTTTGTTAGAAACTTTAGGCATGAGTTGAGGAGGGATATTGGCCTATAATCATTGGGACCCTCTGGAGAGTTTATTTTAGGAATGAGAGTTATAAAAGAGTCATTAATACTCTGCAGATTCACCTTGCCATTCCAAAATTCAGCGCAAAGATCATAGAAGTCCCATTTAATAATGTGCCAGCATTTCTTAAGAAACATGCCTGAGAAACCATCCGGCCCAGGGGCTTTAGCACTCGGCAGCCCTTTAAGAGTGTCCTCAATTTCACGAATAGAGAAAGGAGCTGACAATGCAGAAAGATCAATGGTTGGCGAAATATATTGGGAGAAGTTGAAGGAAGTATCAATGCCCTGAGAGACCCCCAACCTCTGCTTGTAAGAATGCCAAAGCAGGCTAGCCTTCTCCTCATGATCAACCGCTATGGAGCCATCTTCTCGGACCAGTGAAGCAATTGAGTTTTTTCGGAAGCTAACTGTGGCCATGGCATGGAAGTAGGAGGTGTTCTCTTCACCAAGTTTGGCCCACCGAGCTGTGCATCGTTGCTTCCAATATGTTTGCTTACACTTGAGGAGATGATCCAACTGTAATTTTACAATACATCTGAAGTTCCATTCAGAGATGTGCAAGGGTCTTTGGTCTTCAATTTCGTCCAGCATGAAGATAATCTCATTACAGTTATCAATGGTTTTGTTAAGCTGAGAAATGCTAGTACACCACTTCCTAAGACCTTTTCTAAGCAGCTTAAATTTTGAGGACAGTCTCTTGGCACTATCACCAGGGCAATGAATATCCCATATAGTATGAACAACTTCCAAAAAACCCGGCAGAGAGAACCAATAATTTTCAAAGCGAAAGACAGCCGCCTTAGGAATAGAGGTCCCAACGGAGACCACACAGGGGACATGATCTGAGGTTGGACGAGCTAGGGGAGTAACCATGGTATTGGGATATTTCAGAGTCCAGGATGTTGAAGTGAAAAACCAATCTAATTGAACAAGAAGAGGGTCGGTATGCATGTTAGACCAGGTGTACACTCGACCTTTAATGGGAAGCTCCAGCAACCCTTGATAACTAATCACCTCATTGAAGGTTTCTAAGTCTGCAAGATTAGCTCCTTCTCTGCTTCTGTTCTCAATAGATCGATAGAAATTAAAATCTCCCACTAATAGCCACATACTGTCATCATCAATATCAAGGTGAAATAACCAGGCAACAAAGTCCTCTCTTGCAGTGCCAGAGCACGGCCCATAAACGTTTGCTAGGATGAAAGAATCCTGAGAGAGAATGGAGTTAAAAGCAACAACCAGACCACAGTGATCCTCAAGCCGAACTTGCCCAACAAAAGCTTTGCTGGACCACAGAATTAACAGCCCTCCAGATGCACCATCAGAAGGTACAAATGCATAATTATCAAAACGCTTTGGAGCAAAACCACGAATGAAAGCATGATCAAAAAGCACTATTTTTGTTTCTTGGAGGCAATTTATAGAGGCACCACTCTCCTCTATCTTACTACGAATATGCGGCCACTTAGAAGGATCATTCAAACCACGGATATTCCAACTAAGAACACTCCAGGTTCTAGTACGAAGGGTGGATTGCATAGTACACACTTAATCAAAGTTTGGCTTGACCGGCACTTGACAGGAAAGGACCATAACACCAAAAGTGACTAGCCGACAGAGAGGAGCAACTTAAGAGAGGTTGCAAAGCTTTATTTCTTGCGTCAAAATGATCCATCTGATCATGCACTGCGCTCCTGCAGAAGCTTTTCATCAGTGAGTTCTTCAGGAGCGATGTTGCAGCGCTCAACTCCCATGCGACGCATCTCCTCCAGACGCAGGACTGCATACTTCTTGGCCTTGGATGCAGTCGTGCGGCGATTGGTGGTGTAGGGGATGGACTGATGCTTGAAACCAGCATTGTTCTGACGAGTAACCCGGATAGGACCTGACTGAACGAGCTTGGCTTTCTTGGTAGAACGAGGAGCAGCGTTAACTGAAGTCTGGGAACTCATTTCGAAATCAGACTGGGCCTCCTGGACCGAGTGAGGAGAACTCCAAGTGGGCTGAGGCCCAACCGCGATATCCGCCAAAACCCCATCCAAGAGAAAAGGCGGGAAGACAGATGTTGCAAACGCCTTCCAAACAACCTGAAGAGAGCAAAGCATCTTCCCAGAAATAGCCCTAGAGATAGCCAAGGCTTCAGCAGAATCCATCAGAGAGGGCGAGTGAAAACGAGCCAGCATCTTGGCATAGAAAAAGTCAAAAAGTTGCCTCCCAAGAAGCTCAACATTCGGACCAGTAACACCATCTTCAGAAAGAACACAGGCAGCAGAGTCAGCAGCGAGAATGGTCACAGGGTGATGATAAACATTCTGCATGAGGAAACTCCATAGCAAAACAAAGTCGGTTGCAGTAAGATCACAGGACAGACCATCAACCAGAAGAGACAGCATCGGCGCTAACTGAGGTGCAGACAAGGAATCATGAACATCCAGGAGGGAAACCGATGGTGCTGGCATAGCAACAACTGAAACAGGATCAACACAAACATCTTGAATAACCGGACCAGCTCCACGGACGAACCGAGCCCTGGAGTTCTCAAAACCATTTAGCAAATGATGAGCAGTAGTTTCCACTTCAGATGACACAAGCGGACCATTGTCCACGTTGACCGGCCCCGGCAAGAACTGATCGGGATTGCGCGGGTAGTTCTCCAAGCTTTCAGGGGGTGGGGGGCGCGGTGGCGGCGGTGGAGGGGATGGAGGCGGAAGTGTGTCAGGTTGCGGCACCACAGGTGGCGGAGTGTTTGTCGGGACTTCCCCGGGAAGTGAATCGTCAATCACGATTACGGTTGATTGCTTAGCTTTGGGGACCCAGATTTGCTTAGTCCGACAGCCAAAACGGGAATGCCCAATCTCGCCGCATCGCTGGCAACGCACAACTATAGCTCGCTTGGAGCAGTTCTTTCTGAGATGGCCCAACTCCTCACAAAACCCACACTTGGGCTGATTCACGCTATGCTTCTTAGTGTGGCCCAACTCTCTGCAATTGTAACAAACAATATTTGCACAGTTAGAGCACGGTCAACCCAAGTCATGGCACAGCCTGCAACGGATACCTTTGCAACTTTGGGCAAGATGACCAATCAAACCGCATTTAGCGCATTTGTTCAAGAGAGAATAAATGGTGTCCACCGACGGAATCAGTGGCAGGTCAAACATATATTTAATATCATCATCCGAATAATTGGCTGATTTGGCCTCTAGTAAATTTAGCAATAAATCCGGGCTAAGAGAATTGAAATTTTGAAAAACTTCCATCTGATGGGTAGGGGAGCCACCTGAAGATGCGCACGTGATTATCGGACAAGAGATTGATCCAACTAACAGAACGTTACGATCCGGCAGCTCAGGACTAGGCGCAGACGGTGTACGATCAGAGAGATGAAAACCAGCCGGAAAAGAATCAAATTTGATTCCAGGAGAACTCTGATTATCAACTGGTTTCAGGAAATTCAGGTTTGTACGCACCGCCACATTGCCTCTGACCGCCGATCTATGGGAGAAATAATTCTCAAACCAAAATTTGGCAGCATCATCAACACTGCTTGAAGGGAATACCAGAGGATCACCATGAAAAAGCTTGAAATGACAGGAGAAATCCGGCCAAATACGATCACTCAAACCATAGATAAAATGAACAACTTTATTGGACGCCACCGAAAATCGGAAACGCTTATCTGAGAGCTTAAACACACGAAAATCTGCGGCAATACCACCCAAACAACACTGAAGAGCCAACGCCACCACATCTTCCGAGAGAACAAAAGAGGCAAAGGAGAAGGAGACGACCAAGAAAAACTCCTTTGCCGCCACCGAGGGGGAGGGAGAGACCGAGGAACCTAACTGACGACGCACCTGAGCCTCGACTGCCAAGCCAGGCGAGAAATCCCAATGGAGAAGACCTTCCATTCAGGTTAAGCTTGGAAGAATCCATGGAGGAAGGTGGAGGTGGTGGTGGTGGCGACGGGGAGGAGGGGGAGAGCCATCCTTTGCAACTAGCTGAAGTTAATATGTTATTTCAGACTCTCTTTTTTTAGTGGGCAAAGAACTGGCATTATCCGGAGATATTACAGAAAGGTCCCTGAGGAAAACCAAAATTACAGCTTAGCCCTCCTGTAGCGTTGACCACGGCTTCGACGCACCGGAGCTGCTGGTGACGCGCCGCCGCCGCTGCCTTCCTCAAATCCTTGGATCGGAGACAGTCCCCAGGCGGACGGGAAGTCGCCAAGCACCGGCCGGAACCTACCCCAGCGGTCGTCGTCGTTGTCGCACCGAATCGCACCAGATCCTTGCAGTAGTTCTTCAGCCGCCGGCTCCGCCGTCCACGGAGCCAAGCATGGGGAAGCCGTCCACGGCACCTCCGCGGAGATGCGAGGACGGCGATGGCAGCAGATCGACGACGAAGCTCCGTAGAACCCCAACGCCGGAGAGGAGATCCACCACCTGCAAACAACGGCCGCCGCGCCTCCGCCTCCAGAACGCCGGCGACCTGCACCCTACGAGCTCCTACACTATGTACACAACACGAGACGGGGATCCCCCGGCCTCCCGCCGCCGAAGCGGCCGGCGGAGGCCGAGAGATCCCACGAATCGGCGCCGGCGAGGTGGAGAGCGCGGGGGGATTCACAAATCGCCTCCCTTTATTGTAGACGGGGGAGGAGAGCGTCCAAGGTTCGCTTAGTATATTATTTTGACTCTTTGCCTGGTCATAAGGTTTTTTTTCTTTAGGGAAATACAAATTGTGAAGGATGTGATGTTGAAAGTGATTTCTTCTTTCCAAATGAGTTTCAGGTATTTAGTTTGAGTAGTGGTGATTTTACAATACTGTACTGCATTTTTAATATATGTGACAGTCAAGTGTATTACTTGTTCTTGTTCAGGAACTGCAAACAGGCGAACCTGCTGCTACATCAATTCATATCAAGTCCTATATTGACATACTCTAGGTTCTACTCTCGTACTATACACTTTTGTCTGAAATTATTTCTCAATGGCTAATTGGCTTTTTAAACTTTGAAGGGTAAGAAAGATATCATGGATCTGCTAGATGCTAATTCTAATGGATGAAGGCGATGCGCTCTCTAATACTCCTTCCGTTCGGAAAAGGATGTCACAAAAATGAACTAGTTCATTTTTGTGACATCCTTTTCCGAACGGAGGGAGTACTTCTGAGTCGTTTGGCCACTTTAGCTTGTAGCACTAGATGCAAGTATTTATTTTGATTATTGTAACCATGGTATTATCTGTAGCTCAATATCAACTCTGTATGACTAAAATATTTTCTGAAATCTCGTACTAATCAGTAACTTCAGTATGATGAATCACGCATGATTACATGGTCAATATTTGCTAGATTCAACCGTGAATTCCTACAGGACCTTCCAGCAATCTATCACTCACCTTTGCCATTGGAGCTTGAATCGAGCCCCCATCCCCAACTATGTTGAGCCAGCAAGCTGCCTCCCGCAGCGTTTCTCCCAGTAGTAGCCAGGAGGCTGGCGCCCCACCTCTCTCCTTGTGCTCCCCCTCCTCCCAGCGTCTCGGCGGCGCCATGATTTGAGCCTCTGATCGACGACCTTAACTGAAGAGAGACCTTGCCACGGTAGCGAGCTTGATCCCATCGGCTGCTGTTGCTTGTATCACAGGCTCCATAGAAATCAGTCTCTTATGGATCTCACGTTGGTGAAATCTTCTTACTGGGTAGCAACGGCAGAATAGCTGAAAGAAGCTAGAGCACTCCGTCCAAGCCTGTGTAAAGGGAGTTGCAAAAAAAAAAAAAAAAAAAAAAGCCTGTGTAAAGGGGATAAGGCATAAGCTGCTTTGTCAAAAAAAAAAAAAATGTTTTATTATAGAGGTGGGGCCTACGAGCACAGATGAAACGCTGATCCAAGACCCAGCCCCGGCCCAAACCCAAACCAGGCGCAGTTTCTGCTCCGTTGCCCCGCGCGGAAAGGTAGCAGCCACGTAGGATCGTACGCACATCGGACGCGTTTCGTCGTACGTATAGCAACGCCGTATCAATTTTTTGTGGGGATTTTATTATGCAAGCCTCATCATTTATAGCTACAGTATAACTGGGCAGTACTGCTACACGGCATTTATTTCAGACCGGAGGGAGTAGTTCATGCGAGCGATTTGTTATGGCTAGGTGTACAGAAGTCCATGGCCGGCCGGCCGGCGGGCATAGCAGACAATGGTCCATCTCGCCCGTGTAATCTGCTGTGCGCTACATTGAAGGACAACATCTAGTTCACGGATAAGATCCACCACAGTGGATGTCGTCTGTGGTGTATTGTAGCTGGTCGTCGTCAGTGTTGTAAAGGAGCTGGTCGTTTGAAATTCTATGGGTGTATTAGTTTTACTTTGAATCTCATATTCAAGTCATACAAACATTAATAGTTAATTTGAGATAAATAATACTCCAACATTACCAGTGCTATAGAGACTGTCATTAATTGGCAAAACCACATTAATTGGCAAAACCACATATAAGGGCGACATGCACTACAGGAAAACGTCGTATGCCTACGGCTTTTCTAAAAAGCCGTAGGCATATGTTTGGCCATCGGCATACAAATCAGCATCCGTTACCAAGCTGACGGCGCCACCTATACGCCGACGGCCACCTTATTTAGGCCGTCGGCATACAATTTTTTTCCCAAATAAATAATCTGTGAGTTTGTATGCCTACGCCTTTTTGTGAAGAAGTTTTTTGAAAACATTATCAAAACTCAAGTTTATCATTTATCCTATCAACTAATACACATAAAAGGACTCCAAGCCAAAGGATTTCTTTTTTTTCACTTTCTTTTATTTTTTTGAAAAAAGGTGAAAATGGCCGCCATGTCTATTCATTGAAAGGGTCGAATTATTCAAAACTATCGACGGTTCTGTGATATAACCACTACTTGTGTAACTTAAAATTATTTTTTCAAATTTTCAGAACAAACTATCACATACTTGTAGTTCAAATTTGAATTAATTTTAGAAAATAGGCATAAAGTCGTTTTAATAGGCAAAATTAGGTAGAAAGCGAGAAAATTCCTAATATTTCTAGATTATCCATCAAATATGGTCTACTTTGTGAGATATATTTGGATGGGTGCCATTTTGCAACATATTTTTTGTACTTGCTTCACAAAAAATGTTATTTTTGACACTTAAAAAAAGGAAAATGATTTTATATAAGTAATTTGAAAAAACTCAGTTCTGCAACATTGTTTGTAATATCAAGATACAACTATGTGTCAAATATGAGCATATTATCACAAACTATGCCACGGGAATGATCATAGCTAGGTCATTTGATTCGAAACTTATACATGTTTATAAATGATTGATCTTTTTGTGAAAAAGTTTTTTGAAAAAATTGTCAAAACTCAAGTTTATCATTTATCCTATCAACTAATACACATAAAAGAACTCCATGCCAAAGGATTTCTTTTTTTGAGTATTTTTTCACTTTCTTTTATTTTTTTGAAAAAACGGTCAAAATGGCCGCCATGTCTATTCATTGAAAGGGGTCGAATTATTCAAAACTATCGACGGTTCTGTGATATAACCACTACTTGTGTAACTTAAAATTATTTTTGTCAAATTTTCAGAGCAAACTATCACACACTTGTAGTTCAAATTTGAATTACTTTTAGAAAATAGGCATAAAGTCGTTTTAATAGGCAAAATTAGGTAGAAACCGAGAAAATTCCTAATATTTATGTATTATCCATCAAATATGGTCTACTTTGTGAGATATTTGGATGGGTGCCATTTTGCACCATATTTTTTGTACTTGCTTCACAAAAAATATTATTTTTGACACTTAAAAAAAGGAAAAATAATATTTATATAAGTAATTTGAAAAAACTCAGTTCTGCAACATTGTTTGTAATATCAAGATACAGCTATGTGTCAAATATGAGCATATTATCACAAACTATGCCACGGGAATGATCATAGCTAGGTCATTTGATTCGAAACTTATACATGTTTATAGATGATTGATCTTTTTGTGAAGAAGTTTTTTGAAAACTTGTCAAAACTCAAGTTTATCATTTATCCTATCAACTAATACACATAAAAGGACTCCATGCCAAAGGATTTCTTTTTTTGAGTATTTTTAAACTTTCTTTTATTTTTTTGAAAAAACGGTCAAAATGGCCGCCATGTCTATTCATTGAAAGGGGTCGAATTATTCAAAACTATCGACGGTTCTGTGATATAACCACTACTTGTGTAACTTAAAATTATTTTTGTCAAATTTTCAGAGCAAACTATCACACAGTTGTAGTTCAAATTTGAATTACTTTTAGAAAATAGGCATAAAGTCGTTTTAATAGGCAAAATTAGGTAGAAAGCGAGAAAATTCCTAATATTTCTAGATTATCCATCAAATATGGTCTACTTTGTGAGATATTTGGATGGGTGCCATTTTGCACCATATTTTTTGTACTTGCTTCACAAAAAATGTCATTTTTGACACTTAAAAAAGGAAAATGATATTTATATAAGTAATTTGAAAAAACTCAGTTCTGCAACATTGTTTGTAATATCAAGATACAGCTATGTGTCAAATATGAGCATATTATCACAAACTATGCCACGGGAATGATCATAGCTATGTCATTTGATTCGAAACTTATACATGTTTATAGATGATTGATTTTTTGTGAAGAAGTTTTTTGAAAACTTTGTCAAAACTCAAGTTTATCATTTATCCTATCAACTAATACACATAAAAGAACTCCATGCCAAAGATTTCTTTTTTTGAGTATTTTTTCACTTTCTTTTATTTTTTTGAAAAAATGGTCAAAATGGCCGCCATGTCTATTCATTGAAAGGGGTCGAATTATTCAAAACTATCGACGGTTCTGTGATATAACCACTACTTGTGTAACTTAAAATTATTTTTGTCAAATTTTCAGAGCAAACTATCACACACTTGTAGTTCAAATTTGAATTACTTTTGGAAAATAGGCATAAAGTCGTTTTAATAGGCAAAATTAGGTAGAAACCGAGAAAATTCCTAATATTTCTGGGTTATCCATCAAATATGGTCTACTTTGTGAGATATTTGGATGGGTGCCATTTTGCTCCATATTTTTGGCACTTGCTTCGCTAAATCTCTTTTTTTATTTTTCAGAAAATAAATAACAAACAGAAAAAAACTGGATGGTCAGCCAGCCGGCCGAACTGGGCTGACACAGGCCCATCTAGCCCACATAAGCCTTCCTCTCCCTAACCCTAATCCCCAGCCACACACACCACCCACGCACATCACACACACGCACACAACGCACTCCCCGTCTCCCCCTCCCTGCCCACACGCACGCGCCGCCGGCGCACCCCGGGAGCACCCCCGGCCGACGAACCCCCTAACCCCGCGTCCCCGCCGTCGTGGAAGATCAATCCTAGCGCGCACACACTCCCGCCGCCGCCGCCGCCACCGCACAACACAGCCGCAGGCAGAGAAGAAGAAGGGAGGAAGATGCCGGCGGGGCACGGGCTGCGGTCGCGGACGCGCGACCTGTTCGCGCGCGGGTTCCGCCAGAAGGGGTACATCAATCTCACCACCTACCTGCGCACCTACAAGGTCGACGAGCACGTCGACGTCAAGGTGAACGGCGCGGTGCACAAGGGCATGCCGCACAAGTTCTACCACGGCTGCACCGGACGCGTCTGGAACGTCACCAAGCGCGCCATCGGCGTCGAGATCAACAAGCAGGTATGGATAACCCCCGTCGCCGCTCTCCCCTACCTTCTGCTCTTCCTCCGTGGTCGTGTAGATTTGTGCTTCTATTGCGTTACTATGATCTCTAGCGCCGCGATCCATCCCATCGTTTCCGATGGAGCCGAGATGAATCTGAATTATTTTATTTTTTAAAATAATCTCACTGGTACCACTTGATGAATCTTGTTATGTTGTGCAGATTAGCTCAACAATCGAGTTCCTTAGTTTGCTCGACTAGAATACCCACTAATAGTCTAGAGGAGTTGCGTTGATGCGCTTAGATTTGTTCTGCTAGCCTGCTATGTGTGCCTGTGATGGACTACGGTTCTATTTGTATGGGTGCTATACGTCACAATCAATTGTTACCATTTCTTGTTTGCCATTTTGATTGTGTGGCTGTTTAGTTTTGTAATGGCCTGCATTGTGTTGTTAGTTTGTCAAACAATATCTTTGAGCTTGAATATTTATTTGTTGTCCCAGCATACTGTTAGCATTAGAACATTTTGATTGTACTTGCCCTAGGCCGAGCGCTTCCCCCTTCATCTATGGGGTGGCGTGGTATTCCACGGGAGACGTTTTTGTGGTGCACGTTTTACGTGTGATGGGCATACATTAAGAAATGTCATCCTGGCTTCCCCCTCTGCATGTCGTACCATTAGCAGTTGGGAAATCCTAATGTGATATAAATCTACACATCCGTTTTGTTTACACATTGGATATCATGCTGGCTCATACATAGTCTAGCTTCTTTCATCTAATCTATGTGCTATTTGAATTCATTCTTTATAACTTAGTACGTTTCTAGTTTCTATGCTAAAATGATTGATGTGCAGTGCATCCTATAATTGTTGGTGACTATGAGTTGGTATATCATTTCACATCAGATGGCATGTACTGTATGCTAGACATTAGGTAGACATATCTTGCATCAGTTGATCTGAGAGATTATAGCTGCATTTACATATCTGTCTGCTTCTTGCATGTGTTGCCTTTCTAAATCAAGGCTTTCTTACCCAGTCTTGATCCAGACATATGATGCAATTTATCTGCATAGGTCACATCTCGGATTGTAACCTTTGTTTCTTGTCAACAGGTTGGTAACCGTATCATCAAGAAGAGGATCCATGTCCGTGTTGAGCACGTGCAGCCATCAAGGTGCCAGGAGGAGTTCCGCCTACGCAAGATCAACAACGACAAGCTCAAGGCAGAGACCAAGGCCCGTGGTGAGGTCATCAGCACCAAGAGGCAGCCCACAGGACCCAAGCCAGGGTTCATGGTTGAGGGCACGACGATTGAGACCGTCACCCCCATCCCCTACGATGTGGTCAACGATCTCAAGGGCGGTTACTAGAGGGTGTGCTTGTTTCTCGAGCAGCAGCTTATAAGCCAATTTAGTAATCAATGCTTGTTTCGAATGTTTTGATACTGAGTAGTTCTCTTTTTGATCATTTGATTTTCAAACCAGCAAAGTGTTTTTACTTGAAGGAGTTGGGCAGCTCTTCAAGGCACTTGCAGTTTTTGCACTGAGAGAAATCAACCTAAGCAAGGTGTATTAAACAACTTTGCTTTGCCCCTTGTATGTGCTTTGTATAATCCTCTAACAGTGTGTTGATATGATTGAGGTAATACCGCTGCTGGGCAAGGCTGTTTTCTGTATTTCATATATTGGTTGCCAGTATTTTCTATAAATTGCTAGCCTTTTTTTTGTTTTTTTTTGTTTCTGGTCATCAAGTATGCCGACGGCTTTTGCCCTCGGCATACACCTGGACGCTGGCCGTCGGCAAACATGCCGACGCAGTCAGATGGTCGTGTCCGTTAGTTCTTTTGCTGACGGCTTTTGTATGCCGACGGCCACAGAAAACCGTCGGCACTGATGTATATGCCGACGGCTTTTGTATGCCGACGGCTTTTTGCTTATATGCCGAGGGAGCAGAAGACGACGGCTTTTGCCGTCGGCATACATATTTTGCCGTCGGCATATTGTATGCCGACGGCATTTCGGCTTATGCCGACGGTATTTGGCCGTAGGCATACGATATGATTCCTGTAGTGATGCTCTTTCAAATACCCATCTGTAATTTCATAAAATGGAGTCTGATAGTAACAGATGATAACAACCATGATCAATAAATAAACAATCATAATTTATTAAGGTAGGACATTTCAACAATCAATAGGGGATTTTCCATATAGAACAGCCATGTGCCATCTAAGGCATGTCAGCCACCAACGAATGCATTAGAAGCTTCAAAAATTGTACAATTCTGGAGTATATAAAGTCAGTAATGTGTCTACACTCTACAAGACTACAACAACGACAACCAACACTTCATCAATTGTAGATGCCTTTTACGGTAGGGATTGGCAAATATAGACCGTCCATCCCTCCAGTGCTCCTGGTTGATTAATACTTGTCGACTAAAGGAGCAGTATTTTTTCACCAAAGAAAAACAACTTGTACCAAACCATCCAACGCGTTACGGAGTGAAAAGCTGTTGAAAATATAAGCAATTTAGTAGTTGATTTAATCCACAAAAACAGTAAACAATTCATGACTAGAATAGCAAGTATTAAACTAATCATGCGATCTACTACTACAGTAGATAAGTAGAGCGAATCTAGAGCAAATTTTAGCTACAAATAGAAACTGTAGTAATGTCTCAAACAGAAAGATCAAGAATTCGTACGGTGCAGCAGCAGCGGAACCGTTGGAGTTGACGTCGGCCATGTCGTCAATGAATTGGTTGCTGATGTCAGGGAAGAAGTCGTCGTTGGGAAGAACTCGATGCCAGTAGTTGCGCGAGTGCGCTCCCCAAAAATTTATTCGCCCCTCTCTCGTACAGGATCATAAGAGGCGAGGTTCTGGAGGCCTATTGTCCCTTCAACCGGTGCACGTCGGAAGATGGGATGGAGAAGACTTGGAAGATAGTTGTGCAAGATTCTGGATCGGTGAGAGACCATATGTTGCGTGTGTATGGCTAGGATTTGTCTCTGCCTGTTTATATACTGCATATGCCTATTGTCCCTTCAACCGGTGCACGCCGGAAGATGGGACGGACAAGACTTGGAAGAGAGCGGCGCAAGGTTCTAGAACGGTGAGAGACCATATGTTGCGTGTGTATCGCTAGGATTTGTCTCTGCCTATTTATATACTACGCGGTCCGGTAAGACGTGGGCGTAGCCCCACGTCGAGTCAACAGCCCACGATGCAAAAGAATCGGAAACGACTGAGTAATTAATGCGTCCATTAATTATTAATCAATGACTCATTATGTTTTCTCGAAGGCATCGGCTCGGCTCATTTCCGAAACCCGAACGCGGCGCGTCATGAAGAGGCGTGGGAGGAGGAAGAGGAGCACGCGTGAGGCTACCCTCTTCTCATGCTCACACTAGTGGTAGAAGCGCTCACCTTATAAGCTGGTGTAATTCTTTCTTAACAAGCAATGTGGGACTAATCAATGACTCATTATTAGTATCACTCCACTCAAAGCCATATGCACATGGGCCAATGGGCCAATTAGAATTTCAGATTTTTAAGTTGGGCTTTGTACCAAAGGCCTACTAGACATGTTAGTCAAAATTCTACCAAAAACTCCGTCCCTCACTCAAGAAAAAAACTTTGTATGGTCTCGTCCCCTTCTTTGTGTGCTGCCTCCACTGCTAGTCTGCTACAGAACGTCTTCCATAAGAAAGAGCGGTCCTCGCCGGAGCTCCTCGGCTCGCGGGAAGGGCGCTCGTGGTTGAGGGACAACCCAAAATAGGTGCAGCGACCATCGGGAATGGGAAATTGAAAACAAAGTTTCCATGATTTCAGCACAAAGAAAGGCGGAACCATGCGCTCGTGGAATGAAACAAGGGCGAACCAACCACTACACCAGGGCCGTTCTCATGTCTACCTTGTCAGCCTTCACTATTGGTGTCACCTTGTGTCCATGCGTCGTTGTAGCATACTATTCCTCGCTGCCCTCTACCTAGATGAACCGCTGCAGGCATTCTCAATGTAAAGTATGTCTTCATATTACATTGAGAAGGATGCCCTCTTCAATGTAATTCCTCGATCTCCTCATATGTCTTCATATTCTAATGTAATCCAACATAAAATCACTGAAAAGGATGCCTTTGGAAAACTAAGATGATCACCACTGGCATTTCAGGCCAAATGTAATCCAGGATGCAACCCTTGTTGTATCTGTACGCTACGACATGGTATCATTCGTGCTACGCAATACAGAATCCTGACACAACTGTGACGGCTTGCAACTCTTGATATATTTGAAGCGTCGACATAACTATTTGGTGAGCCTTAATTTTTGCAACTCACTTCATTTGATGCGCAGTAGCATCCTAGACATGTTTCCGCCTGAAATACATGAATTTAGTCCGTACATATTGTTGAACCGCAAGGTAGGACCAAACGACTACACATGAAAACACACCATAAATAGACCACACTCTTGCATGAACTAAAACTCCTGTTGGGGTGCACGGTCCAAGGGCGAAAATGGGACACATTGATGAGGGAGGAGCAGGGCGAAAATGGAGTTGTCTTCTTTCTTCTTCAAGGCAAACTCGAGTACTATAAGAATATATGTATGATGAAATACCTTTTCGTGTTTCTATTGGATATATTTTTATCAGGTCTTACTATTGATTTCCTTAAAATAATTTGGTGGCCCAACAAAATCCTCTTTTCGGTTCACGATGTAAAGTCTCCATTAATATGGAAATGATCGATCCAGTATATAGTTCATTTAGTTACGTACCGTGCCTACTCTCAGTTATAAATTAAATATGGTTCCCTCTCTTGCCTCGTGTAATACAAAAAGAGAACCAAGTTTGGTCTCGCTGCTGACAGTTGCGTCGATCTCTTGTATAGGAACTATTAGTTGGAATGGGATACACCAGAATTCGAGTTGAAGATGGGGGGACATACATATCTCATTTACCATGCTAGGTAGCAAAATTTGATTATAATATGTCCGCATGTTCTCTCCAATATGCTCATAGAGATAGTATGTGCATGTTTATGTGCATCTACGTGTGTGTCTATGAGATAGTCGTGCACCAAGGCCATCGGAGTGGAAAACTTGTAAGCAGCATAACAAGAGGAACTAACTAATGGAATAGAGACAAAGAAAGCAATGTGTTCTAAATTTGTTCTGCTCTCTCCTCTATAGTCTTAGAACATACAAATAACACAAGCACCACACATTGAAATAAACAAGGCACATGTCAAGTACCCGCAAGCCCATTGACAAGTACACACAAAGTTGGTGCAGCAAGCAAAATTTTAACCTTCAAGCAAAATGGATTCTAACTGGAACTCGATTCACGCAACGCATGCGATGTGTGGCGAGACGAGCTGTGGCCTGCGGAGGAGGAGTGTATGTAAACAACTCGTCTTGTCACTCACTTGGTGGATGTGTAAGAGCCGTCTTAACCGGTCCAACTCTCTCCCACTAAAAATGTGGGGCTAAACTCAGTCTCGCTTACCCTATATGTCATGCAACCAATCTAAATAGGCATTTCAGATTTTCGGGATTTGTTAGATTGAATGGAGCAAGGCACATAAATTAAAAGCCAACAGTTTCTCGCTCAAGTTAGTCATTTCTCGGTGGTTATTGCTAAGTCGACGTGCATGATCATTCGGTGATAACTATGTTATTCATTTGTATTTACACAAATCTCGGTGATCACATCGATTTTCTAGAGAGCATGTTAACACTATCAAATGTTAGGGCATGTCCAGCCGTTGTGCCCCCCCCCCCCCCCCAAGCCGAAAGACGACGCTATTTTGGCCCGCCTGGGGGGGCAACGGCGCTATTTCACGCCATGGGGGCGGTGTTTTCCCAGTCGCTGAACCCAGGCCGGCCCCCAGCCGGCGATTTTCGCCCAAATTTGACATACAAAATTGCATAAACATTTCGGCATACAAATCAACACACAAATAGTTCAACATACAAATCCACACACAAATAGTTCAACATACAAATAGTTCAACAATGCAAGTAAATAGAACAAATAAAACTAGGCATCGACATTGCCATTGCCTTTGCGCCTCCACAGGTGCTCCACCAGATCATTCTGCAGCTGTGTATGCACCACCGACTCTCGAATCTCCTGACGCATTGCGAGGAAGTTTGCCCATGTTGCCGGCACCTGGTGATGTACATCTGCAAGAGGACCCTGTCAGTAGTACGCCTCAGTGTCAGCCACCGAATCATTCCGCTCGCTCTCAATGATCATGTTGTGCAAGATCACACAACAGTTCATCACCTCAGACATATTGGCCTTGGACCAAGTCAGAGCTGGGTACCAGACAACAGTGAATCGGGACTGCAGCGCACCAAATGACCGCTCAACATCCTTCCTGTAAGCCTCCTGGTACTTCGAAAACCAAGCTTTCGCGCTTCATGGCACAGGGTTGGAGATGCTCTTCACAAATGTTGACCACTTTGGGTAGATGCCATCTGTAAGGTAGTAGCCCTTACTGTACTGGTGCCCATTGATCTCATAGTTCACCGGGGGAGCATGACCCTCAACAAGCTTGGCAAACACATTCGAGCACTGCAGAACATTGATGTCATTGTGTGTTCCTGGCATACCAAAGAAGGCATGCCAAATCCATAGATCATGTGTAGCCACAGCCTCAAGAATCACACTGCAAGCTCCTTTGTGCCCTTTGTACATCCCCTGCCATTCAAATGGACAGTTTTTCCATGCCCAATGCATGCAGTCGATGCTTCCAAGCATCCAAGGGAATCCTCTTGCTTCATTGGTGGCCAGGATTTGGGAAATGTCTTCCGCATTGGGTGTTCGCAAGTATGTTGGCCCAAACACTGAGACCACTGCCCTGCAGAACTTTTTCAAGCAATCAATGGCAGTGGACTCAGACATGCGCAGATAATCATCCTGCGAATCAGCGGAGCACCATATGCAAGCAATCTCATCGCCACCGTGCACTTCTGAATTGAGGTAAAGCCTACCGTGTGAAAGTGCATGTGTTGCTCCATGTGTGGTTTTGGTAATTAATGACAATCCTTATGGACTAATATTTGCATTGAGATATTCTTGTAGATCTTGTCCATAGGAAAAGATTGGAGTTCATGTGTTGGACTCTAGAGGATTTCATGATGACCACGGTTCTATCCAAGGGATTATATGAAGAATGGTCATGTGAAGAGTTGAGCTTATTGCAAGTATGGCTTGGAAAAGAAGATTGAGTGAACATTCATGTTTACCTTCAAGCCATCATATATATCAAGAGAAGAAGATGAAGTGCAAGTTCAATATGATCCATCTCGGAAGATAACATTTGATTGAAGACTGCAATGAAGACATGAAGACGGAACTTAGCGAGACTCTCCCATAATGGAGTATGGGAGAGCATTTGGAGAAGTCTTCATCAAGCATGTGCTAGCAAGAACAATCAAGAAAGGTGTTCCAACTTGAGAGAGTCAAGATCGTCATCATCAAGCTCAAGTGGAATGCGCAAGGCAAAGGTATGATCTTGATAGGTTTTCTATTTTACCGGTCTCATGGTGTTAGTGGGAGATAGGGTTATAGGATAGACATCGTTCTATCAAGAGGGGCTCTCAAGTGAGTAACTTGATCGCATCTTTGTGGAGAGCTCAAACCTTTGCATATTTGGCATATCATCTTTCTTGGTTCTTATTTGGCTTTTATCCATATGAGAATTTAGAGGTTGTGTTCATCTCCATACCAAGCTCTAGTTCATCAAAAACGGATTTCATTTGAATATCTTGTTGCGTTTTTGATGTTCGAGGTTTTACCGGTTTGTCTTTTCTAAGAGAGGTCTGATGACGTGAAACACATGTTCGTTGGGAGACCCCAAGAGGAAGGTATGAAGCAATGCAGCAGCAAGTTTTCCCTCAGTATGAAACCAAGGTTATCGAATCTAGGAGGAGTAGTAGCACTTCAGAAGGTTGTCAACGGCGCCAGAAAAGTATGCTTGAAGGGGCGGTCTGGACTGTTGACGTGGAACCTGCACACAACACAATCAAACTACTTTGCCCCAACGAAACAGGAAGGTTGTCAATCTCCCCGGCTTGCTGAAAACAAAGGGTTAAACGTATGGTGTGGAAAACAGTGTTTTATTGCAGAAAGTAAAAGAGAACAATGATTGCAGTTGGTGGTTTTATAAGTGTAAAAGAATGGACCGGGTCCACAGTTCATTAGTGGTGTCTCTCCATAAAGATAAATGACATGTTGGGTAAACAAATTATAGCTGGACAATTGATAAAATAGTGAGCGCATGACAATGCATATATATGACAAGCTGACTACCATGATATTTAATTGGGCATTATGACAAAATACATAGACCGTTATCCAACCGTATCTATGACTAATAATCCACCTTTAGGTTGACATCCGTGTTCCCCATTGGTATTAAGTTGCAAGCAACAGATAATCGCATTAAGCAATGTGCGTAAAGTAAACAAGTACATATGACCGTGGACATAGCATTGTTATGTTACCCCTAGTGGCAACAGCACATCCACAACCTTAAGCGTTGCTGTCACTAGCCCAGATTACTGGAGACTGAACCCACTATCTAGCATAAATACTCCATCTTAGAGTTACAAGCATCTACTTTGCCAAAGCATCTACTAGTAACGGAAATCATGCAAGATCATAAATAACATGTAACATAGATTAATAATCAACTTGATCATAGTATTTAATATTCATCGGATCCCAGCAAACACAACATGTAGCATTACAATAAGATGATCTTGATCATGTTAGGTAGCTCACAAGATCTAAACATGATGGCATAAAGTGGAGAGACAACCATCTAGCTACTAATATGGACCTGTAGTCCAAGGATGAACTACTCACGCATCACTCCGAGGCAGGCATGGCGATGTAGATCCCTCCGGTGATGATTCCCCTCTCCGGCAGGGTGCTGGGAAGAGGTTCTGGACCCTCCCGAGCTAGGGTTGACGACGGTGGTGCCTCTGAAACTTTTCATGGATAATGGCTCGGGTGTTTAGGGTTTTCGCGTCGGGGGAATAAGTAGGCGAAAGGGCGGCGACTGGGGGCCCCCGAGGGGCCCACACAACCCTAGGGTGCGGCAGGCTAGGGGCCCGCGCCCAGTGTGCGTGTGGCCACCTCGTGGCTCAGCTCCGTCTCTCCTTTGGACTCCGTGTGCGTGTCGGTGAAATAGGGACCTCCATTGATTCTCGTCCAATTCCTAGAATATTTCCAGAATAGCTTTTCTGGAATACAAAAACAGCAGAAAACAGGAACTGGCACTGTGGCATCTTGTTAATAGGTTAGTCCCAAAAAAATATATAAAAGTGATATGAAGTGGATGCAAAACATGTAACAATTGGTATAATATCAACATGGAACATAAAAAATTATACATACGTTTGAGCACTGTTCAAGATATCTTCCGATATTCCGTTAAATCGGCCGATTTATCGCTTCTCAGTGTCTGACCGATAAGATAAATCGGCCGATAAATTCGACAATATGCAGATAAATCAGCCGATATGCCGATAAATCGGCCGATTTACCCCTTATCTTGGGTCGACCGATAAGTTCCCGATAAGCGATATCCCCAACATTGCGTTTGAGACGTATCAGCATCCCCAAGCTTAGTTCCTACTCGTGCTCGACTAGGTAAACGATAAAACAATAAATTTTTGAAGTGACATGTACCATCATAATCTTGATCATATAGTACTGTAAGGCACATGTAAATGAATGAAGTGATCCAAGTCAATGGTCTATAGTTTGCTACTAAATAGATAATGAGTAAACAACAGAATCACACAAGCTAAACTTTTCATGAATAGTACTTTGGAGACAATGCATCCACAGGTTTACATAAGTGTTAACTCATAAAGCAATAGATTCTAACAAAAGGTATTTAACCAACACAAAGAAAGATTTAAGTTTCAGCATTTGCTTCAACTTTCAACATATTTATCTCATGGATATTGTCAACACAAAGCAATATAATAAGTCCAATATGTAGCATAAACAAATGTTGTACCAAAGTTGACACTAGTGTTTGCTTGTGGAAGATAGAAAGAAGTAGGAAAACTGACTCAACATAAAAGTAAAAGAAATGCCATTCGCAGAGGGAAGCAGGATTAAATCATGTGCTAGAGCTTTTTAGTTTTTGAAATCATATAGAGAGTAAAAATTAAGTTTTGAGAGGTGTTTGTTAATTGTCAACGAATCAGAAAATGAAAGTACAATATGACCCCTGCCAACCAGACTTTTAAGAGCGGCTCCCATGAAGGACGTTATTTCTACCAGCAAGGCAGATCATCCCTCTTTCTCTTTTTTTCACATGCAGATATTCACTGGTATCATTGCTTCTGATAAATCAGGGCAAAAATGTGAAGAGAATTAAGCGGTTAAAGTTGTAATTAATTGGGACTGGGCACCCCGTTGCCAGCTCTTTTTGCAAAATTAATAGATAAGCGGATGTATATGCCGCTAGTCTGGTGGTAAAGTCTGTTTGACAGTTGACATAAAGACATCCACCCCGTCCTCATGAGCTTGGTAAACATTGACACAAAAAGAGTAGTAACAATTTTGAATAGTTTAAAGGTAGCACATGAAAAATTTACTTGGAGTGGCAAGGAAATACCACATATAGGTAGTTATGGTGGACACAAATGGCATGGATTTTGGCTCAAGGATTTGGATGCACGAGAAGCATTCCCTCTCAGTACAGAGTTTAGGCTAGCAAGGTTATGTAAGCAAACAAGAATATCAACCGTACACCAAGTTTTATATGACCAACATATTGCAAACATTATAAGACTTCACACCGTCTTCCTTGTTAACCAAACCCTTTTATTAGAAAATATCTAGACCTTAGAGATACCACTATGCAAACCAAATTTCAACAAGCTTTACGGTAGTTCTTCACTAATGGCTTAACTTACATGATGCAAAAGTTTAATCATGATCTACTTGTTAACTCAAAACAATTGACAAGTATCAAATTATCCAAATTAGTGATCTACAAGAGTATGCAAGTCTTTTCCATTATACCATTTACCACATGCAACATTTTCTGTTCCAACCAAACACCAATCAATTTATTTCAATAACTCTCCAAACAAGTATAAGTGAAGTAAGAGAGTACTTTCTTTAAAAGAACTAATAGCTCTGACAAGAGATACATGAAAACAAGAGCTAAAAGCTGAACAGCGCTAGATATGAATACTCAACAAATATAAGTGAAGAATAGGAGTATTCTCATGAAAAAGCGGAGCGTGTCTCTCTCCCAATCAAGAATGCTAGGATCCAATCAAGTTGATCACAAAATAAAAATACATACTGAAAATAAAAGCACACAGACGCTCCAAGAACAGCACATATGATGTGAAAGAATTAAAATATAGTTTCACTAGAGATGACCTGATAATTTTGACGATGAAGAAGGGGATGCCTTGGGCATCCCCAAGCTTAGACGCTTGAGTCTTCTTGAAATATGCTGGGGAGATCCATGGGAGCCTCCCCAAGCTTAAGCTCTTCACTCTTCTTGATCCTATTATATCACTCTTCCTCTTGACCCTTGAAAACTTCCGTCACACCAAACTCAAAGTAAATCTCATTAGAGGGTTAGTGCACAATCAAAAACTCACATGTTCTGTAAGACGCAATATGACTTACTTTAAACATTAGCTACTGCCACTGATGTTATGTGAAGCTCTTCCACCCAAAAAAGAATTCCACTCAACACTAGTAAAAGAGAGAATGCAAAATAAAAGACATAATCTGTCTAAAACAGAACAGTCCGCAAAGACGAATTTTTTCGAGGCACTTACGCTCAGATCGAAAAACTTTGAACTAACAAAAGATGCACACATATAAGGATTACGCACAAAATTTTAGATTTAATTCACTTCTGGTGATTTTAGAATTAATACGTGAACAGCAAAATCTGTTTCTGCGCAGCAATCAAAATTTAGCATCATCTTATCATTAGAGACTACTCTTGGCACAACAATGCGAAAAAGTAAAGATACAAAGGAGTTGCTACAGAAGTAAACACCTCCTTGACTCAATAAAAAAAAATTGCAGAAATAAAAATAATGGGTTGCCTCCCATAAGCGCTTTTCTTTAACGCCTTTTAGCTAGGCACAAAGCATGCATCAAGTATTACCAAGTGTAGAAGCATCAACATTGTAATTTGTTCGAACAATAGAATCATAAGGTGGCTTAATCTTCTTCCTAGGAAAGTGTTCCATACCTTTCTTGAGAGGAAATTGATATTTAATATTCCCTTCTCATATCAATAATAGCACCAACAGTTCTAAGAAAAGGTCTTCCAAGCACAATAGGACAAGATGGATTGCATTCAATATCCAAAACAACAAAATCAACAGGGACAAAGTTGTTATTAACCATGATAAGAACATCATCAATTCTACCCAAAGGTTTCTTTATAGTAGCATCAGCAAGGTGAACATCCAAATAACAATTTTCCAAAGGTGCTAAATCAAGCATATCATAAAGTCTTTTAGGCATAACAGAAACTAGCACCAAGGTCACACAAAGCATTGCAATCAAAGTCATTCAATTTCATTTTAATGATGGGCTCCCAACCATCTTCTAACTTCCTAGGGATGGATACTTCACGTTTCAATTTTTCTTCCCTCACTTGTATGAGAGCATTAGTAATATGTTTAGTAAAAGCCATGTTTATTTCACTTGCCTTAGGACTTCTAGCTAGCTTTTGCAAGAACATAATTACTTCAGAAAGATTACAACCATCAAAATCAAAATCATTATCAAAAGGTAATGGAGCTATTATCTTCCTCATTACTAGAAATTTCAGCATTTTTATCAAGAACAGTTTCAGAGTTATCAGGCAATTTAAAACGTTTTGCAATAGAAGTAGAAACATTACCAACACCAATTATCTTGCCATTAATAGTAGGAGGTTTGCTAACACTTGAGTTTAAAGCATTTTCAGTAGTAGAAATAGTACAAACTCTAGCAATACTATTCTTTCTAGCAATTTCATCCTCTCTTTCCCATCTAGCATGCAATTCGGCTAACATCCTCACATTATTATCAATTTTAATTTGTATAGCATTGAGAGTTTTGCTCTCTTTAACATCATGAGGCATGTTCTTTATTTTCAAAATTCAACATCAAGAGCAAGACTATCAACCTTAGAGGCAAGAACATCAATTTTCCCTAGTTTTTCCTCAACAGTTTTATTGAAAGCAGTTTGTGTACTAATAAAATCCTTAAGCATACTTCAAGATCAGAGGTACACTTTTATTATTGTTGTAGGAACTACCATAGGAATTACCATAACCATTGCCATTATTAGAAGGATAGGCTTATAATTGCTATTACCAAAATTATTCCTATAAGCATTGTTGTTGAAGTTATTATTTTTAATGAAGTTCACATCAACATGCTCTTCTTGAGCAACCAAAGAAGCTAAAGGAACATTATTTGGATCAACATGCACTTGACCATTTGCAAGCATAGACATAATAGTATCAATTTTAGCACTCAAGGAAGAGGTTTCTCAACAGAATTTACCTTTTTACCTGTTGGAGCTCTCTCGGTGTGCCACTCAGAATAATTATCATCATATCATCTAGAAGCTTTGTTGCAGCACCCAAAGTGATGGACATAAAGGTACCTCCAGAGGCCGAATCCAATAAATTCCTTGAAGAAAAATTTAATCCTGCATAGAAGGTTTGGATGATCATCCAAGTAGTCAGTCCATGAGTGGGACAATTTTAACCAATGATTTCATTCTCTCCCATGCTTGAGCAACATGTTCATTATCAAATTGCTTAAAATTCATTATGCTACTTCTCAAAGAAATAATCTTAGCAGGAGGATAATATTTTCCAATGAAAGCATCTTTGCATTTAGTCCATGAATCAATACTATTTCTAGGCAAAGATAGCAACCATTCTTTAGCACGTCCTCTCAAGGAGAAAGGAAAAAGTTTCAGTTTAATAATATCACCATCTACTTCCTTAGCTTTTGCATTTCACAAAGTTCAACAAAGTTATTAAGGTGAACAGCAGCATCATCAGTACTAACACCAGAAAATTGCTCTTTCATAACAAGATTTAAAAGTGCAGGTTTAATTTCATAAAATCTGCTGAAGCAGGTGGAGCAATAGGTGTGCATATGAAATCATTGTTGTTGTGCTAGTGAAATCACACAACTTAGTGTTCTCAGGAGTACTCATTTTAGCAAATTAAAAACAGACAGAAAATAACTTGAAAATAAACTAGATGCAAGTAACTAATTTTTTTGTGTTTTTGATAATTAAAAGCAAACAAGATAAAATAAAATAAACTAAGCAAGACAAAAACAAAGTAAAGAGATTGGAAGCGTGAAACTCCCCTTGCAGAAGTCTGCTGACTCCCCGGCAACGGCGCCAGAAAAATAGCTTGATGACGTGAAACACACGTTCGTTGGGAGACCCCAAGAGGAAGGTATGAACAGTGCAGCAGCAAGTTTTCCCTCAGTATGAAACCAAGGTTATCGAACCAGGAGGAGTAGTAGCACTTCAGAAGGTTGTCAACGCGCCAGAAAAGTATGCTTGAAGGGCGTCTGGACTGTTGACGTGGAACCTGCACACAACACAATCAAACTACTTTGCCCCAACGAAACAGGAAGGTTGTCAATCTCCCCGGCTTGCTGAAAACAAAGGATTAAACGTATGGTGTGGAAAACAGTGTTTAATTGCAGAAAGTAAAAGAGAACAATGATTGCAGTTGGTGGTTTTATCAGTGTAAAAGAATGGACCGGGGTCCACAGTTCACTAGTGGTGTCTCTCCATAAAGATAAATGACATGTTGGGTAAACAAATTACAGCTGGGCAATTGATAAAACAGTGAGCGCATGACAATGCATATATATGACAAGTGACTACATGATATTTAATTGGGCATTACGACAAAATACATAGACCGTTATCCAACCGCATCTATGACTAATAATCCACCTTCAGGTTGACATCCGTGTTCCCCGTTGGTATTAAGTTGCAAGCAACGGATAATCACATTAAGCAATGTGCGTAAAGTAAACAAGTACATATGACCGTGGACATAGCATTGTTATGTTACCCTAGTGGCAACAGCACATCCACAACCTTAGGCGTTGCTGTCACTCGCCCAGATTACTAGAGACTGAACCCACTATCTAGCATAAATACTCCCTCTTGGAGTTACAAGCATCTACTTGGCCAAAGCATCTACTAGTAACGGAAAGCATGCAAGATCATAAATAACATGTAACATAGATTAATAATCAACTTGATCATAGTATTCAATATTCATCGGATCCCAGCAAACACAACATGTAGCATTACAATAAGATGATCTTGATCATGTTAGGCAGCTCACAAGATCTAAACATGATGGCATAAAGTGGAGAGACAACCATCTAGCTACTGTATGGACCTGTAGTCCAACGATGAACTACCCACGCATCACTCCGGAGGCAGGCATGGCGATGTAGAGCCCTCCAGTGATGATTCCCCTCTCCGGCAGGGTGCCGGGAAGAGGTTCTGGACCCTCCCGAGCTAGGGTTGACGACGGCGGCGCCTCTGGAACTTTTCGTGGATAATGACTCGGATGTTTAGGGTTTTCGCGTCGGGGGGAATAAGTAGGCGAAAGGGCGGCGGCTGAGGGCCCCTCGGGGAGGGTGCGGCAGGCAGGGGGCCCGCACCCAGGGTGCGTGTGGCCACCTCGTGGCTCGGCTCCGTCTCTCCTTTGGACTCCGTGTGCGTGTCGGTGAAATAGGGACCTCCGTTGATTTTCGTCCAATTCTGAGAATATTTCCAGAATAGCTTTTCTGGAATACAAAAACAACAGAAAACAGGAACTGGCACTGTGGCATCTTGTTAATAGGTTGGTCCCAAAAATTGTATAAAAGTGATATGAAGTGGATGCAAAATATGTAACAATTGGTATAATATCAACATGGAACATCAAAAATTATAGATATGTTTGAGACGTATCAGCAACCCCAAGCTTAGTTCCTACTCGTCCTCGAGTAAGTAAACGATAAAACAATATAATTTTTGAAGTGACATGCTACCATCATAATCTTGATCATATAGTACTGTAAGGCACATGTAAATGAATGAAGTGATCCAAGTCAATGGTCTATAGTTTGCTACCAAATAGATAATGAGTAAACAACTGAATCACACAAGCTAATTTTTTCATGAATAGTACTTTGGAGACAATGCATCCACAGGTTTACATAAGTGTTAACTCATAAAGCAATATATTCTAACAAAAGGTATTTAACCAACACAAAGGAAGATTTAAGTTTCAGCATTTGCTTCAACTTTCAACATATTTATCCCATGGATATTGTCAACACAAAGCAATATAATAAGTCCAATATGTACCATATAACAAATGTTGTACCAAAGTTGACACTAGTGTTTGCTTGTGGAAGATAGAAAGAAGTAGGAAAACTGACTCAACATAAAAGTAAAAGAAAGACCCTTCGCAGAAGGAAGCAGGGATTAAGTCATGTGCTAGAGCTTTTTAATTTTTGAAATCATATGGAGAGCAGGGATTAAGTTTTGAGGGGTGTTTGTTAATTGTCAACGAATCAGAAAATGAAAGTACAATATGACCCCTGCCAACCAGACTTTTAAGAGCGGCTCCCATGAAGGACATTATTTCTATCAGAAAGGCAGATCATCCCTCTTTCTCTTTTGTTTACACATGCTGATATTTCACAGGTATCATTGCTTGTCTGATAAATCAGGGCAAAAATGTGAAGAGAATTAAGCAGTTAAAGTTGTAATTAATTGGGACCGGGCACCCCGTTGCCAGCTCTTTTTACAAAATTAATAGATAAGCAGATGTATATGTCGCTAGTCTGGTGGTAAAGTCTGTTTGACAGTTGACATAAAGACATCCACCCCGTCCTTATGAGCTTGGTAAACATTGAAACAAAAATGAATAGTTACAATTTTGAATAGTTTAAAGGTAGCACATGAAAATTTTACTTGCAGTGGCAAGGAAATACCACATATAGGTAGTTATGGTGGACACAAATGGCATGGATTTTGTCTCAAGGATTTGGATACACGAGAAGTATTCCCTCTCAGTACAGAGTTTAGACTAGCAAGGCTATGTAAGCAAACAAGAATATCAACCGGTACACCAAGTTTTCTATGACAAACATATTGCAAACATTATAATACTTCACACCGTCTTCCTTATTAACCAACCCCTTTTATTAGAAAATATCTTGACCTTAGAGATACCACTCATGCAAACCAAATTTCAACATGCTTTACGGTAGTTCTTCACTAATGGGCTTAACTTACATGATGCAAAAGTTCAATCATGATCTACTTGTTAATTCAAAACAATTGACAAGTATCAAATTATCCAAATTAGTGATCTACAAGAGTATACAAGTCTTTTCCATTATACCATTAACCTCATGCAACATTTTCTGTTCCAACCAAACAACAATCAATTTATTTCAATAACTCTCCAAATAAATATAAGTGAACTAAGAGAGTACTTTCTTTAAAAGTACTAATAGCTCTGACAAGAGATACATGAAAACAAGGGCTAAAAACTGAACAGCGCTAGATATGAATACTCAACAAATATAAGTGAAGAATAGGAGTATTCTCATGAAAAAGCGGAGCGTGTGTCTCTCCCAATCAAGAATGCTAGGATCAAATCAAGTTGATCACAAAATAAAAAATAACATACTGAAAATAAAAGCACACAGACGCTCCAAGAACAGCACATATGATGTGAAAAAAATTAAAATATAGTTTCACTAGAGATGACCTGATAATTTTGACGATGAAGAAGGAGATGTCTTGGGACCTAGACGCCATTGTGGTGGTTGAGACCTTTTGTGGTCACTTGTAGCCGCTCGGGAGCCCCCAATCCAATTGTGGGTTGTGCCCCGGGTTGTTGTTGAAAGGCTCTGGATTCCGCCTCGAAGGATTCCGATAGTGGAAGGTGAACCAATCCTTTGTGGTGTGGTTCATCGGACAAGAAGGTGAAGCCTTTGTGGCCGTTGAACCATTGTGTTGGTTCACACCTCTCCAACGAGACGTATTCCCCTAAAAAGGAGGAACTCGGGAATACATCCTCGTCTCCGTGTGCCTCGGTTATATCAATACACGAGCTTTTTACTTATGCACTTTACATTGTGATAGCCTTCATGCTTGACGTATTCTATCGCTTTCACTTTGTTGCTTGTCTTGCTTAGCATAAGTTGTTGGTGCACATAGGTGAGCCTAGTATATTTAGGTTGTTGGCTTATTATTTTAAACACCTAGTTTTATTTCGCAATTATCAAGCCTAAACCAGAAAAGTTTTAATCGCCTATTCACCCCCCCTCTAGGCGACATCCTTGTCCTTTCACCGTGCCGGTGCAATCCGTCTTCAACTTGAAGTAGGTGTCGAACTCTCAGATGGCATGCATGATGTCGAGGAAGAGCTTCCGTTTCATCCTGAACGGCGCCAGAACACCGTCTCGTCCTGCGTGGGGTTGTCGGTGAAGTAGTCAGAGTAGAGGATGCAGTAGCCTTCGTAGTGCTGCCTCGGCTTGCTCTTCCGCCGACCGGGCTTCGAGCGACCACGCCGCGGCCTCGCCTCGTTTGCGAGCAGGCCAGCAAGACAGGTGAGGATGAGCAAGTGTTCTTCATCGTCGACGGCGGCCTCGGTTTCCTCATCAAGCAGTTCGGCGAGCAGCTCCTCATCGTCGGAGTCCATGGCTAGGCGGACAAAACGCCGAACACCTAGCAGGCGAGGTGGGTGCGAGCCTTCCCGAAAGCCTTCCTTGCGGCTAGATCACGTCGGAGGGATGAGGGGCGGCCGGCGACGTGGATTGGGCGAGAAGGTGGGCTTCCTAGCTACTTGTATGCAACAGAGGTGGGAGGGGTGGTGCCGGCGGCGACATGGCGGCGACGCGACGAGATAGAGGAAAGGATGAGGCGGGGGTGGGGAAATGCGCTATCTCGTCGACAGTGCCGGCCCACGCGCGCTTTCACCCCCCCCCAGGCGGTACCCAATGGGTTGGATCTGACGCTAATTTTGGCCGAAACAACGCTATTTGGGGGGAAGATTTCGGCGCTATTTGGCCGAAACGACGCTATTTCGGCTCCTAGGGCCGCTGGAGGGGACGGCTGGAGATGCCCTTATCTGAAACTTCGCAGAGACAAAGGATCAAAGACTTAAGGGGGCACCTGAAGACTGAAGCTAATGATACATGAATCCTCTTGAATCATGGTAGTAAAATGGTTGTTGTGCTCTCTCTCAAAAGAAAGTAGACGCATCTGAGGTTTATACTTACACTGTGTTTGGATGTAGGAAAGTTTGGTGGGAATTGATTTGGACTAGCAATTCCATTTCCAAGATGGAAAGGAAATGAGTTCCAATTCAAATTCCGTTGTTTGGTTGTGGATGGAATTTATGGCTGGAATTAAAGGGTAGCACACGATTCCAATTCCTATTTGGATTGGATGTATAAATCTTGAAATTGAAAGTTTTGTTGAGTTTGGACAATATACATACAACCAAAAAAAAGTTGTAGAAGTATACTATCATATACAAATTGATTTGGGTATCTTTTATCAGCTACCTAGCAAATCGATGGGAGCAAGAACAATCTGCTCCTTTCTTGGGAAGCTGGCTCCAGCACACCGCATCGCATCTCGTCTCCCTCGCTGGCTTGCTGCGCGGCCGCCGGCTGCATGCATCCCGTCTTCGTTACCGGACGGTGGTGGCCGCATGCGTCTCATCTTCGTTGCCGACCGGCCGCCGGCGTCTACTCTCTATCACCGAGCGGCCACATGGATCAATTAAAAACAGGGAAGAATTAGAGTAGAAAAAAAGAACGGGAATAAGAACAGAAAAGAACATGCCGGCTATGAGGCCTTGCCCCCTGCCGCCGCCATGCGCCTCTGCACCGCCGAAGGGAGGATGGCGCAGCCCTTCCCACCGCCGTGCACCTCTGCCCCCTGCTGCCTCTGCCCCCTTGCCGCCGCCATGCCCCCTTGCCGCCGCCAAGCGCCTCTGCGCCGCCCGGGAACGGAGGAGTTGGGATGAGGAAAGAGGACCGTGGCGCTCAGTCGAGGTCGCTCGATTCTGTTTCGCGAGGAGGGGAATGTTTCGCGAAGGAGCGAGCTCGCCGTTTCCGTGCGTTTCGGAGGGCGAATCCTTTATGCCGCTCATTAGCGGCGCTTAAGGCGCGCGCCGCCCGAAGGACTCATGGCGCGACGCGTTTCTGGGCCGGCCCATTGTTCTTTTTACTTTTTCGTTTTCTGTTCTGTTTATGTTTTTCTTTTTCCGTTTTATTTTCAGTTTTTGTTTCATTTTCTTTTTTCGTTCTATTTTTTCTTTTCTTATTTTTTCGTTCTTTTTTAAATTGTTTTTGATAATTGTTTAATTTTTTAAATCGTTCCATTTTGAAAATGGTTCCAAATTTATAAATATTTCTATTTTGAAAATGGTTCCGAATTTAAAAATGGTTCTGAATTTAAAATGGTTCCAAATTTAAAAAATGGTTCCAATTTTGAAAATGTTCCATTTTCCAAATTAAAAAAGGTTCCAAATTTAAAAATTGTTCATTTTTAAAATGGTTTCATTTAGAAAGTGGTTCCATATTGAAAATGGTTCCAAATTTAAAAATGGTTCCACATTTAAAATGGTTCTAAATTAAAAAATGTTCATTTTTTGAAATGGTTCCATTTTGAAAATGGCTCCAAATTTTGAAAATGGTTCCAAAATTGAAAATGGTTCCAATTCATTTTTGAAAATGGTTCCAAATTTAAAAATTGTTCATTTTTTTACACGTTTCCAAATTTAAAAATGGTTTCAAATTTAAAAATGTTTCCAAATTTGAAAATTGTTCCGAATTTAAAAATGATTTCAATTTAAAATGGTTCGGATTTTGAAAATATTCAGATTAAAAAATATTCGTGTTTTAAAAATAGGAACTTTTTTGCCGGCTAAAAAATATGTTCGTACTAAAACGAAGCTAGTCGTTTTTTTTTAGTTGAACGTAGCTCTGTAGGTACGCGCGCCAGCTAACTCAGTTGCAGGGCCGGCCCATCCGGGCTCTGCTTCAGGCGGCGGGAGTCTCCGCTGCCGCTAACTCCCAGCTCGGAAAGATTTGGGCCGAGCGGAGGCTTGCGGAGGTGTGGGCTGGGAATTGGTCTGCGTTTCCGAGCCCAAATTCCCTGACCAATCCAAACGGCGGAATCGCTATCCAATTTCAGATTCCCTGATTCTAGGCCTCAATTCCTACATCCAAACACAGTGTTATATTTCTAGCTATTCGTGGATCTCCAAAGTTTCAGACAGCCGATAAATGGTCGGTCACAAGTTACAACTGGCAGGTTGGAATCCATTGGGACAAGAGACGCGTTATGGACGTCGAGGCACTTAGAACACAGGCAGCAATCTTCATCCATCCTCTTGAAAGAGCTCTATCTCAAAAGAAAGTAGAGCGTAGGCATCTGAAGTTTGTATATTCCTAGCTATTTGTGGATGGCCAAAGTTACAAATAGCGGCCGGTAAATGGTCGGTCACAAGTTACAAACCAGGATAAAAGTCATTGGGAGAAGACGCGTTACGGACGCACGCTGAGGCAGGGAGAACACGGGCAGCAATCTTGATAAGGTACCCAACCTTACCACTTGACTTGATCGAGATGTTGTGAACGTAACCTTGAGCTCCAAGAATCTGGGCCCAAATTGGCTGTGATCCGCGTCTGAAAGATACAATGTTTCCACGACAAAGTTCCCATAACCAGTACCATGCCAAATAGGAGGAACACATGCATGTCTGTACCCGTATGTATTACTGTCTGAATGTCGTACGTACGAGCGAACTCTCTTCTTTTATAATTTCATTCAGGTGTTGGCTGAGCTTTTCTTCAGTTTTCAAGAAAGGCGAAAGATGGCACGACCACGGAAGATTAGAACACGGAAAGTAGTAAAGTTGTAGTCCTTTTTACCAGATACTGAATTAGAGTACCAATTAAGCATGTGGCATGCAGTCCTATGATATGATAGTCGCTGCTCTACTCAAAAGTTCCGAGAGAAACAGAGAAGCAAAACCGGCGCGCGGCAGGTGGGCGAGCCAATTATTCGGTACCGATGCAAAATTCCAAACACCTGCCAAATTGCAAGGGCCAACACCAAATTGTTTGTAGGCTCAGCATCGGTTGCTATCCAAACAGACCCTAAACAACCGACGCTTGGTCGTAGTACAGTCTGTTCAAACTCTGTCAGCAATGTATTCCTGATCAGCAAGTACACAGTTGACGAGACGTTTGCCGCCCGGCCGGCCGCGCCGACCCTGTCCCTCGCCGGTGGATGGTCGATCGGTTTCAAACACCACCAATCGAATCGATGACCGACGGAGCGAGCATGAAAACAAGAGCACGTTGCACGTACGCGCGGCGAGTGAGGATCACTGAGCGGCTGGTGGAGATATAGAGAGTGGTAGGTGTTCGTATCGTATGTCCTGCTGGCTGCCTTGAATGGCCTACATTTCCCTCGCAATTATCATGTGTTGTTTAGAGCAAAAGGGAAGATCGCTGTATCTCCCTCCTGCCGGGAGCATATATGTCCATGCTGCAACGTGATAGGATTAGGAGCTAAGGCGCATCTTCTTCTTTATACGGTTATACCAACGTGGTTGGTATACATAGTAGAGCTAATTATATAAGAGAAAACCTCGTTTAAAAATATAACAACAAAAAGGAGAACTAAAAACGATGCGAACAGTGGAGCAGCACGCAACTTACAGTTTATTAGAGTAATGTATGATGAAATACCTTTTCGTGTTTCTAATGGATATATTTTTATCCAGTTTTATTATCAAAAAATCTAAACTAATTTGGTGGCCAACAAAATCATGTTTTCGTATCATGAAATAAAGTCTCCATTTATTGCGAATAAAGCTTGTGCACCATATGGAGATGATCGACCCAGAGTTTAGTTACTTACATACCGAGCCTACTCTCGGTTATAAATATGGTTCCCTCTCTTGTCTCGTGGAGCACAAAAGGAGACCTAAGTTTTGTCTCACTTGCTCACGGTTGTGTCCATGTCTTGTGTAGGAACTATTACTTGGAATGGGATGCACCCGGAATTCAAGTTGAAGGTGTGGCGGCAAACATAGTTTGTGTACCTTCCTTGCTAGCAAATTTGATTATGATATGTCCACCACGTCTCTTAGACATGGTATTTGCTCGCGAGCATTTTAAGGGTGAGTGTAAGTGCATGTTTATGAGCGTCTACATTTCTGTATATGTCGTGCTCTTAGGTCATCGGGGTGGAAAACCTGTAAGCGGCACAACAAAATGAACTAGCCAATGGCGGGAGAGACACAGAGAAAGTGATGTGCTTAGAATCCGCTTTGTTCTCTCCTCTATATCTTGAGAACACGCAAATAACACAAACGCCACACATCGAAATAAATAGGGCGTGTGTTAAGTATCCACAAGCCTGTTAAACATACACACAAAGTTAGTGCAACAAGCAAAAAAATAATCTTTCACCAAAACGGATTCTAACTTGAACTCGATTCACACAGCGCGCGTGCGACGCGTGGCGGGACGGGCGGCGGAGGAGGAGTGTGCGTAAACTGCTCCTTTTCTCACTCACTTGGTGGATATGTGAGAGCTGCCTTATAAGACGGTCCAACTTTCTCCGCGATAAAAATGTGGGATTAAACTCAGGCTCACTGTACATGTGATGGAACCAATCTGAACGGGCATTTGCGATTTTCAGCATTTGTTAGATTAAATGGAGCTAAGGCACGTAAAATCCAACAGTTTCTCACTCAAGTTAGTTATTTCTCGGTGATTATTGCTAAGTCGACGTTCATGGTCGTTCGCTGATAATTATGTTATTCGTTTGTATTTGCACGGAGCTCGGTGATAATATTGAATGGTTCGTAGTACCGACTTAAAAACAAGTGGTTTTTAATAGCCTGAGAAATAGAAAATTGTTTGATTTTCTAGAGAGCGTGTTAACAAGTGGTTCGTAGTATCAGAAAGGATCAAAGATTCAAGGGGCTAGCTGAAGCTAATGATACATGCATCCTCCTGAATCACGATAGTAAATGGTTGATGTGCTCTCTCTCTCTAAAAACAAAGTAGAACACGTGTGAGGTTTGTATTATTCCTTGCTATTTGTGGATGTCCAAAGTTACAGACAGCCGGTAAATGGTCGGTCACACTCAGAAGTTACAACGAGGATGGAATGCGTTGGGAGAAAACGCGTTACGGACGCTGAGGCATGAAGAACACGGGCAACAATCTTCGTCCATGAGATACGTAACCTTCCCACTTGATCGAGATGCTATGGAGGTAACCATCTGCTCAAGGAATCTGGGCCCAAATTGGCTGTGATCCGCCTCTGAAAGCTACAGTCTTTCCTCAACAATGTTCCCATGCATAGGCATCACCATGCCAAACAGGAGGGACACACGGCCGTATGTTTTTGTTTTTCTTGCGCGACACATGGCCAGATGGCCCTATGTATCACGGAAAGTCGTACGTACTACTGTAGCAAACTCTCTCCTATTATAATTTCAGATGTTGGTTGAACTTTTTTTCTGTTTTCAAGAAAGGCGAAAAGGTGGCAGGACCACAGAGAGGCCACGATAAGTCGTAAATTCCAGCACATTTTTCTACTAAGTAGAATTAGATAACTAATTGAGCATGTGGCATGCAGTCCTGCGATGTGATATATAGTCACCAGAGAAACATAGAACCGAAACTGGCGCGTGTGGCAGTGGGTTGGCTGGGCGAGCCAATTATTTGGTGCCGATCATTCAAACACCTGCCAAATTTCTGGGGCCAACCAAATTGTTTGCAGGGTCAGGTTCGTAGTACAATTTGTTCATTCCCTTTCAGCAATGTATTCCTGATGAGCGATCACTCTGCTGGCGAGACGTGTGCCGCCAGCCGGCCGGGCCCGATCACGGCCAGCACTGCCAAGTGCGCATGGCGCCGCCCTGTCCCTCGCCGGAGGAATGGTCGGTTTCAGACACCACCAAAATCGAATCGATGACCGACGGAGACTAGCGACGGAGAGTAACTAGGGTTTCATCTGTCCTTTTATGCAGCGACCTCGCCATTATCGTGTGTTGTTTAAGGCAAAAGGGAGATCACCGTATCTCCCTCCTGGCGGGGAGCATATATGTCCATGCAACGTGATAGGATTAGATTAGGAGGGCACATCTTCTTCTTTATCTTTATACCAACGTGGTTGGTATTGTTTGCAGAGCCTACTACATAGTAGGGCGGATTACATTAGAAAAAAGGAGAACTAAAAAACGATGCGAAGAGTCAACAGCGGAGCAGGGATGCAAATGTGTGCTGAGGCTGAAGTACAAAGGCACAGAAAAAAAATAGGCACTCGTATCATCATAGTGAGCTGCTCATATGTTCAGACGTTTAGTCGTTCTCTATGCCAAGAACCTCTCTGCTCCCGGCCCTTATCTCTTCCCGCGCAAATACAACGAACGCTAGCTCGCGGATTCATTTCGCTCTCCTTGATTCAATGCAGGATTGTGAATGCGATTATACTAACGAAAAGATTGTATCGTTGCTATTTCTACATCACAACATGTATCACGCCTCGGCTTGCACTGTGCTGCTCGCATTGTTCGGATAAGCGCTATCTATTTGATTGTGGGAACCAGTTGGAGACTTCCGGTCGTTTGTGATATTTGCCACAGATAGTATCTCCATTATTTGGATGCTCGATTTAAAAATCGCCAACTTGCACTCTGCATGCATACGGTGCCTTCACTTCACTACCACACAATGTTTCTACGTTCTTGACTCGAAAAGAATGGTTTTCTTGCGTGTTTGAGTGAAGCATCTGAAGGTTGATTACCCAAGCTTACAACGGAAATCAAACAAAATCCACACTTGAAGGAAGAAAGAGCAGCCGGGAACAGGACAGAGAATGCAGAATTTGATTGCTAAAGCAAGATTGCTAAACCGGTGATTTCTTCAGATTTTAGCAGATTTTTCTGCTAAAGGTGATTGCAAGATACAAGAAAAAAAATTCAGCAACAAATCGAGCATCTATTGTACATTGCCGAGCAGAGAAGAAAAATGGAGAACAAAACAAGTTCAACAACTCTATACAGCTAAAGATAGAACGGTCACCAAATCTTGGCGCTGAGGACATCCTTTCCGGCTTCGCTGTCATCCGCCTCGTCGTCGGCATTCTGGTCGAGAATGAGGACGATGCCCATGGCGAAGGCGGCGTCAAACCCAGGGCCCACGCGCAGCCATGTTAATGTTATCATGTTTGTTAGGTATCAACCAGTCTTAGCACCAATATTGAACAGTATTAGTCTTGATATATTTGAAGCGTCGGGGATACTATTTGGCGAGCCTAATTTTTTTGTATCTTACTGCATTTGATGCGCAGTAGCATCCTAGACATGTTTCCGTCTGAAATACATACATTTAGTCCTTACATATTGTTGAACCGCGAGCTCAGACCAAACGACTAAACAAAAGAACACACCATAAACAGACCATACTCTTGCAGGAACTGAAACTCCGACTGGGGCCTAGAGGTGTACGGACGAAGGGCGAAAATGGGACACGTTGATGAGGATGAGCTGGAGTTGTTTTCTTTCTTCTCCAAGGTAAACTCGAGTACTATAAGAATGTATATATGATGAAATACCTTTTCGTGTTTCTAATGGATATATTTTTATCAGGTTTTACTATCGATTTCTTTAAACTAATTAATGGCCAACAAAATCTTCTTTTCAGTTCACCAAGTAAAGTCTCCATTTATTGCGAATAAAGCTTCGAGACCATATGGAGATGATCGACCCAGTATATAGTTCAGTTATTTACGTATCGAACCTACTCTATAAATATGATTCCCTCTCCCCCCGAACAAGCCCCCTCCCTCCCACCCCCGAGGCGCCGCCGCCGCCCCCGGGGTGCCCCTCCTCGCCGACTCCAGGCCCTCCTCGCGCCCCCCTCCCTCGCGCCGCCGCCGCCATAGGCGTCACCGGGCAAAGGCCCGCGGGCGCAGCGGCGGTGGCGGCGGTTTTCCCTCTGTCCGGCGGCTGGTAGAGGTGGCGGCGGCCCTCCTCTCCCTCTCCAACGGCGGTTGTGCGGGTGGCGGCGACCAGGACGCCCTCAACGGCCGGCGGCAGGGCTGGTAGGGGCGGCGAGGATCCAGGCCAGATCTGGGCCCGTTGGATCTAGATCGGCCATGGCATCTGCGCAACTTCTGCTGCCCGTCGACGATGTGGACGGTTTCCCTAGGCTACTTTCGCATGACTGAGGGTGTCCGGGGCAGCAGCTCCGGATATGGTGGTGGTGGTTGTCTCCTTCGCCGGAGATGGTCAGGTGGCCGCCCCCTGCAGACGCGGCGGTGTGCGACGGCCAGCTCGGGTATTTTGGCCTCGGGCGACGGCCAGCTCGGGTCTATTGGTCTTGGGCAAGCCTCCCTTCGACAGCAGGATGGTGCGGGGCGCCTAGTGTTTCCGGCTGCTGGGCACCGAGGTGGTGCCGGCGGCCGGCAAGACGGCGGCGGGCTGGATCTCCTCCGTTCAGCCCCTGTTTTCGGGTGCTCAAGCTGAATAAGGAGAGGGTCCTAGGGTTCTTCTCGCATCAAGGTTGCAATCTGCCGGATGTCTATCCCCATTGATCTGGCTGGACAATCGTGTTTCGGAAGGCTCCGCCGGCGAACTCCACTGGGCGCTTCATGCCTGGAGATTGCTGGATCGGATGGTATTCGATCGTGCGCACCCGTGTTTTTTCTCTGACCGTTTGGTTTCAGAGGGAGCGTTTCGAAGCTCTGCTGGCTGTTAATATCATGGAGCACGCTTTCTCGTTCCATGGTGCTGGCGGAGAATGACATGGAAGGCGAGATCTGAGGACTGGCAATGGTGGTTTGATTCCTTGTGCGGCTGAGGAATTGGCTTGGTGTTTCATGACTTGGAGCAGCGGCTTGTAAGTGGGGGCGACAACATACGTGGAGTCCTAAGTCCTACCTTTCAGGGTGAAAATCCAAGGTCTGGCCTTAATTGGTTGTGCCTGGCAGTGTTCTTGCTGAAGATACTATTTTGAGAGCGAGGACTATCTTCAGGGTGAAAACCCAAGGCCTGGCCTTAATTGGCTGTGCCTGGCACTGTTCTTCTTGAAGATGTTGCTTTTGAAGAATTGGACATCAGGTGTTGTTTTGGTGGTGGTTGTGCGGCTGCTGCAAGGACTGTAACTCTTTAGCGGGACTTTTCTTTTTATTTCTTCTTCTTATTGTCTTTTGGCTGTGTGCATCCGTAATGGCTTCGGTTATTGCGTTGTTGCAGAGGCTGGGTGCATGTTGTATCTTCTCGATATCAATAAACACTCTTTATCTAAAAATCTCCTGGAATACAAAAGGATATCCAAGTTTTGTCTCACTTGCTGACAGTTGCGTCCATGTCTTGCGTAGGAACTATTACTTGGAATGGGATACACCGGGAATTCGAGTTGAAGATGGGGGGAGATACGTATCCCATCCACCCTGCTCTGTAGCAAATTTGGTTGTAATATGTCCGCCAGTTCTCTCGATTGTGCTCATATAGATAGTATGTTTTTAAGGCTGAATGAATGTGCATGTTTATGAGTGTCTACGTTCGTGTTTATGAGATAGCCATGCACTTAGGTCATCGGGGTGGAAAACCTGTAATCAGCACAACAAAATGAACAAGCCAGTATCGAGAGAGAGAGAGAGAAAGTGACGTGTTCTGAATATGTTTTGCTCTCTCCTCTATAGTGTGAGAATAGACAAATAACACACCGCCACACATTGAACTAAACAAGGCACATGTCAAGTATCCACAAGCATGTTGACACGTACACACAAAGTTGGTGCGTCAAACAATAATTTAATCTTCCATCAAAACAGATACTAACTTGAACTCGATTCATGCAACGCGCATTCGATGTGTGCCGAGACAGGCAGTGGAGGAGGAGTGTTCATAAACTGCTCCTCTTCTCACTCACTTGGTGGATGTGTAAGAGCTGCCTTATAAGCCAGTACAACTCTCTCCAACTAAAAATGTTGGACTAAACTCAGTCTGACTTATTGTATGTCATGCAACCAGTCTGGATGGTCATTTGAGATTTTCAACATTTGTTAGATTAAATGAGCAAGGCACATCAAATCCGCCAGTTTCTTGCTCAAGTTAGTCATTTCTCGGTGGTTATTGCTAAGTCGATGTTCATAGTCGTTCGGTGATACTATATTATTCATTTGTATTTACACGGATCTCAGTGATCATATCGAATGGTTCATAGCATCGAGTTAGAAGTAAGTGTTTTCTAATAGCATGAGAAATAGCAAAACCGCTTGATTTTCTAGAAAACATGTTAACATCGTTAGATGCTATCTGAAATTTCTGAGACAGTTTACATTCGTATCTGAGAAAGGATCCTTAAAGCTAATGTCACATGCATCCTGCTGAATCGTGATCCTATATGATTGTTGTGCTCTCTCTATCTCTTAAAAGAAAGTAGAACGCATTCTGAGGTTTGTATATACCTAGCTATATTTGTGGATGTCCAAATTTATAGACAACAGGTAAATAGTCGGTCACAAATACAAACCAGGATGGAAGCCACTGGGAGAAGACGCGTTACGGACGCGCGCTGAGGCACGAAGAACACGTGCAGCAATCTTCATGAGGTACCACGGCAGGTCATGCCAGACCTCTCTCATGAAGAAACATTAGCTATCAATCGACAACGGTCTCAGGATGGTGGAAAATGATCTCACGTTTCAGGAAGAGCAAGCACATAAGAGAGCAATCCACTGCTGTTGCTTATTGTGTGTGGCATCGTTGGAAAGAAAAGAAGTAGAACGATGGTTTAAAAAAAGTAGAAGAACTTTCAAAGGCTACAGTTGCTCACTCCAAGGCTTGCTTGTGCAGATCAGAGCGGACTTGGTCAGCTTTGTTTTTGTTCTAGCTTAGGCTTGTCTTTCTCTCAGGCCTCAGCCATTGTACAGTCCCCCCCCCCCAATGCAAAAGGAGAGCTCCTACTGTTTCGTATCAAAAATCATGAGGTACCTTCCCCCTCGACTGGATCGAGATATTGTGAACGTAAGCTTCTGCTCCAAGAATCTTGGCCCAAATTGGTTGTAATACGCATCTGAAAGCTACAATGTTTACTTAGCAAAGTTCCTATACCTTTATTAGTACTGAAAGTCGTACGCGCGAGCAAACTCTCCCCTTTAGCAAAATCATCTGGTGTTCGCTGAGCTATTCTCAATTTTTCAATAAAGGTGAAAGATGCCAGGACCACAAAGAACACGGGAAGTTGTAAAATTACAGTCCTTTTCTCCAAATAGAATTAGAGAAGTCATAAAGCAATATATGCATGTGACATGCAGTCCTATGGTATGATAGTCACTGCCATACTCTGATATCATTTTGGTGTTATAGATCCTAAATTTGCAAATAATGAGAATGTCACTTTGCGTTATAACATCGTTAGATGCTATCTGAAATTTCTGAGACAGTTTACATTCGTATCTGAGAAAGGATCCTTAAAGCTAATGACACATGCATCCTGCTGAATCGTGATCCTATATGATTGTTGTGTTCTCTCTATCTCTTAAAAGAAAGTAGAACGCCTTCTGAGGTTTGTATATACCTAGCTATATTTGTGGATGTCCAAATTTATAGACAACAGGTAAATGGTCGGTCACAAATACAAACCAGGATGGAAGCCATTGGGAGAAGACGCGTTACGGACGTGCGCTGAGGCACGAAGAACACGTGCAGCAATCTTCATGAGGTACCACGGCCGGTCATGCCAGACCTCTCTCATGAAGAAACATTAGCTATCAATCGACAACGGTCTCAGGATGGTGGAAAATGATCTCACGTTTCAGGAAGAGCAAGCACATAAGAGAGCAATCAACTGCAGCTGCTTATTGTGTGTGGCATCTTTGGAAAGAAAAGAAGTAGAATCATGGTTTAAAAAAAGTAGAAGAACTTTCAAAGGCTACAGTTGCTCACTCCAAGGCTTGCTTGTGCAGATCAGAGCAGACTTGGCCAGCTTTGTTTTTGTTCTAGCTTAGGCTTGTCTTTCTCTCTGGCCTCAGTCAGTGTACAGCCCCCCCCCCCCCCCCCCCCCCCCCCCCCCGCAAAAGGAGAGCTCCTAATGTTTCGTGTCAAAAATCATGAGGTACCTTCCCCCTCGACTCGATCGAGATGTTGTGAACGTAAGATTCTGCTCCAAAAATCTTGGCCCAAATTGGTTGTAATCACTACGGGAAAATCCCCAGTTTCCGACGGCCATTTCGTTGCCGACGGTTTTTTTTTGGGCCGTCGGCATACAGTGAATATCCCGACGGCTTTTACAATGGCCGTCGGCAAAGCCATACTGTCGGCATACATAATCTGTGCCGACGGTTTTATTCGTGCCGCCGTCGGCATGTCGGCGGCCACGTGGCAGTCCCGTTTGTTCACCGACGGAAGTCTAACAGCTATATGCCTACGGCCAGCCGTCGGCATATCATTTTTCTGCTTCGAAAAACATATGTGCAGAAGCAAGATTCGAACCCAGCACCTTCTAGCACCAATCAGCTTACAGCGATGAGATAACCATCTGACCAGTTGGTCGTTGTTGTACAGAGATGAGTTACTCTTCTATATGTATAGTATTTTCACGGTAGTACTAAACATCAAAAAAAAATTGTTTGAAGACAAGTTTGAAATATTTGTGTATACATAATTATTTATTTATTTATAACACCTATAAGAAAAAATATATTTTCCTCAAATATATTTCCATACATAATTATTTATTGTGTTCAAATACATTTACACGTATATCTGCACCATTTATAAGTACAATTATATTATGCTCAAATATATTTGCATACATAATTTTCCCCTCGACACTAGGTCACATATAATGACACATTGCGAAGGATTTCCATTTTTTTATTTCATTTGAATTATTTATGTCGATTTCAAAATGCGATCAAATGACGACACGACCGTTCTAAGCTAGGGGTTGAATCCTGCCGAACTTTTGGTGTATCTCTGATAAAATAACTACTTGTGTATCTAAAAATGATTTTTGCCAAACGATTTATTTTTTTAGTATTTTTTCACTTTCTTTGATTTTTCGAAAGAAATGTCAAAATGGCCGCCATGGCCATTCATTGAAAGGGGACGAATTTTCAATAACTATCGATGATTCTGTGATATAATCACTACTTGTGTACCTTAAATTGATTTTTGTAAAAAAATCAGAGCAAACTATCACACAGTTGTAGTTCAAATTTGAATTACTTTCGAAAAATCGACATAAAGTCATTTAAATGGGTGAAATTAGGTAGAAAGCGAGAAAAATCCTAATACTTGGGGATTATCCATCACATATGGACTAATGTGTGTGATAATTGTAAGGGTTACAATTTGCACCATATTTTTTGTAGTTGCTTCACAAAAAAAGTCATTTTTGGCACTTAGAAAATGGAAAATGATATTTTTAAAAATAATTTGACAACTCAATTTGGCAACATTGTTTCCCATACCAAGATACACCTATGTGTCAAATATGGGCACTTTATCACAAACTATGGCATGAGAATGGTCATAGCTTGGTCATTTGGTTTGAAACCTATACATGTTTATAGATGATAGACTTTTTGTGAATGATTTTTTTGAAAAGTTTGTAAAACTCATGTTTATTATTTTCCCTAGAAACTAGTACACATAAAGGGACTCTATGCCAAAGCATTTCTTTTTTTGAGTATTTTTTCACTTTCTTTGCTTTTTTCGAAAACATTGTCAAAATGGCCGCCATGACCAATCATTGAAAGGGGACGAATTTTCCAAAGCTATCGATGGTTCTGTGATATAATCAGTACTTGTGTATCTTAAAATGATTTTTGTAAAAATATCAGAGCAAACTATCACATAGTTGTAGTTCAAATTTGAATTACTTTTGAAAAAGCGGCATAAAGTCATTTAAATGGGCGAAATTAGGTAGAAAGCGAGAAAATTCCTAATACTTGGTGATTATCTATCACATATGGACTACTTTGTGTGATAATTGTAAGGGTTACAATTTGCACCATATTTTTTGTAGTTGCTTCACAAAAAACCCCATTTTGGCACTTAGAAAATGAAAAATGATATTTCTAAAAATACTTTGACAACTTTCTCCGGTGTTCATGGTTTCAGACACGACATATGTGTCAAATATGAGAACTTCTGAAAAATGGTGGTTCAAACTTTGCAACAATGATTCACACAAAATAATCCATTTTTGTTACTCAAAAAATAAAAATAAAAATAAAAGAAAAGAAATACGTTAAAAAAAGGGAGGCAGACAAATTGGGCCGGCCACCAAACCCCACCTGCAGCCCAACCAGCCCAAACCCACCTACGCTTGACCTAATCCCCACTCGCACATCAACACAAGCCACACTACACCACACAACGCACGCACACCCTCGCGCCGCCAGTCTCCACCTCCCCTTGATCTGCTTCCGCGTCGCCAGGACAGCGCCGCCGTGGCCGGGCCCGGCGCCCCGAGCTCCTCCCCATAGACGTTCACATCTTCACCACTCCCAGTCCCTCCTCTCCTTCTCCCCCAGCCCATCCTCACGCCAGATCGCCCACCGCCCGCCTCTGCCTCGCCGGACAGAGAGGCGCTGCCCCCCAGCGACCACGGCGTTGAGGCTGGCTGGATCGCCGGCGCGCGTGCTTTCATGCGCGCCGCTCCGTCGATCTGGCCGGACCGCGGCGAGCGCGTGGCCGACCTAGGGTTTGCGGTTACATGCTCGAGCCCAAATCGCAGCTGGAGCGGTTCTTGCCTCGGCCACCAACCGGACGGCACGACCAGTGAACAAGCTGGGGTACGTAGCTCACAAAACGATTTCTCCTTACTACTTTCAGTAGAATCTCCGATTCATCAAAACTCTTATTCTTGGTTGATTTCTTGGAGTAGAACGCTCGTGCAATATTTCTTTTCTTGGAGTACAGTTTTGCAATATTTCTTGTAGTAGCTTGCTCTGTAGTATTCAGGTTGCTTGATTGGAGTAGCATTCAGGTTGACGATTGCAAGTGCTTGACTGTGTACTGCTACTGCCTGTAGCTTCTGTCTGTTTCTCCTATTCAACTGATTGCAGTATGCAAGTAGCTTATGTGTACTGCTACGTATCTTCTTTGATTAGGAAATTGTACTCGAAGAGTAGAATTTCTCCTAAGGTTGTAGGCATGTAGCTAGGTTAATGTCTGCTCTAGTAGGACTGTAGTAACTTTGTTCAGACTCCAAGCTTCAATATTGGAGCACTGCCTTTCTTGTCTTGTAACCATGTACCAGCTTGTCAATTCTTGGAATCCTTTTCATATTCATAACAACCAACCAAACCTTGCTGTATATGAAGAAGTTGACGCCATTTTAACTTGTTGGACTGATATGAACTAGTATGGGCATCTATGTGCCATTTCTGAAACTGATGTGATGTAGTGTTCATGTATTTTCTGTCACTGCTGATGAACTACAATCAATCTCCATTCTACTGTTCTCTATTTATATTGTTCTCTACTACATAGAACTGATATGATGATTGCCTTGTGAATAAGTGATTTGTTACATATCTTAAAACGACTCTATTTTGTTCTGGGCCTTCTGGTTGTGTTAGATTTACCTTGTATGTTCTGTTCACAGTGCTGTGTTAGGTTTGCCGCCGCAGCCGTGTCCCCGCTCCTCCGGTCGCCGCAGCAGCGCCTCCCGGTCGTTTCCTCTGACGTGCTCGCCGCCGAAGCAGCCGGTGAGACCTCTCATCCCCCTAGACCCATCCCATCTTGCATGACCATCTTGGCTATATATTTGTTAAACAGTAGGCACATATAGAAAATGCAGCTATATATGAATGGGGTAGTATATTTCATGTAACAACACATTTTTTTCTTTTTTCCTTTTACATTATCTTCTCTAAGACATAACCAGGAATATGTCAATGATAACCAGGTGGACTATTCGATTCTTTTATTTCTGGCATGTTCATTAAACTACAACTGTTTTGTATGCACTATGCATATTAAATTTATCAAGCGTCTCACTTTGATGACTGTCACAGTACTTATACTCTTGGTTATTTGGTTGCAGCCTTTGGACTCCGCCGCTCACCGGCCCAGGATGTGTTTTGGATAGGTGATTCTGTCCTACCACGATGCAGTAGTGCCCCATCATCAAGCGCCTCACCAACTCCTTCATGATGCACAAATGCAACAAGGCAAGATGATCATGGGTGTCCGCATCATCAAGCACACCATGAGATCATCCACCTCACCGACAATAAGTCAATCTAGATCATTGTCGATGTTATCATCAACAGGTATAGCTCTCAGTTCCCTTTATTCTCTCTTTTCTGACCATGGGCTATGTTCAATAATGACAGAAGTACTTCTGATAGTTAAGTACTGTCATTTGTGCTGTATGCAAGATGATTGGTGCATGTATCATGTGCTGCCTATAGTAGATGTAAGCCTCATCTAACTATGTCATGTTTGTGCAACTATTCCTATAGAAGACCATGGGCATTGTTGTTCTTTTTCTGTTTTGCTACTAGGATATTACTATAGTTTGAATGTTTCCGATATGCATGTTTGTGCAAATGTGTATCTGACCTGATGTTCCTGATTGTTTGTAGATGGGCAACCCGAACCAATGGAAGAAGAATAGGTTGGCTTGCTAGCCTAATTGGAACTTGTATGCTTTATTTCTTTTGGGTTATAGCTGAAATACATGATATATGCATGTTAAATTTTGCCTGTTATGTTTGGTCAGGTATTGTTTCTAGAAAACATACACATTTTTTGATGTTTATGGTAATCTCATTTGCTGAGACAAGTTTGTAACCTGTATAATCATTTCTGTAATTCTATTTGTAAATTGCTAGCCTTTTTTTTGCTTTTTTTTTTGCTTCTGGTCAGTTAGTATGCCGACGGTTTTGCTGTCGGCATAGACATATGTGGATGTGCACCAGGAAATGCCACGTGGATTCTATATGCCGACGGTCAGCCGTCGGCAAAGTTTTGTGACGACGTCAAACGGCCGTCTCTGTTAGTTTTGGTTCCCGACGGCCCTGTTTCCCGACGGCCAAATAAAACCGTCGGCACCTGCGTGTATGCCGACGGCCTTTGTTTCCCGACGGCCTTTTATGTGTATGCCGACGGAGAAGAAGACGACGGCCGTATGCCGACGGTGGCCGTCGGCAAACACATTTACCGACGGTTTTAGGCCCTTTGCCGACGGTTTTTGGCCGTCGGGAACGATACTTTTTCCTGTAGTGAATACGCATCTGAAAGCTACAATGTTTACTTAGCAAAGTTCCTATACCTTTATTAGTACTGAAAGTCGTGCGCGCGAGCAAACTCTCCCCTTTAACAAAATCATCTGGTGTTCGCTGAGCTATTCTCAATTTTTCAATAAAGGCGAAAGATGCCAGGACAACAAAGAACACGGGAAGTTGTAAAATTACAGTCCTTTTCTCCAAATAGAATTAGAGAAGTCATAAAGCAATATAAGCATGTGACATGCAGTCCTATGGTATGATAGTCACTGCCATATTCTGATATCATTTTGGTGTTATAGATCCTAAATTTGCAAATAATGAGAATGTCACATTGCGTTATACTATACAAAATTACAAGAGAAACAAACAAAAAATCAAAGCTTGTCACTTTGCGTTAATATACAAAATTGCAAGAGGAAAAAAAAGACCAAAGCTCAGTGTAGCTCATATCATCTGGATCGGAGAATTGTGACGACCCAAGTTGTCACATGAGCATTTCTTCATCGCTATGGGGTGAGGGAGGCTCGAACTCTCGACATCAGGATCAGACGCATTAGATATGATACCTACACGCTAACCAACTGCGCCACCACCCCTTTGGTGATACATCACCTAATATTCTCTTCAAATACGCGAGATATCAAACGTAGAAACAGAGAACCAAAACTGGCGCGCGGCAGGTGGGCTGGCCCAATCCCGTCCAACACTGCCAATCGACCCGACGGAGAGACATGAAAAATAAAATGTACGTGAGCCGCGGCTGGTGGACTAGAGACTAGCTAAGAGAGTGGTCGGTGTTCGTATGGCCTGCCCTTAATTCTGCGACATGCTGGCTTGATTGAAAGGCTTACATTTTCCCTCGCCATTATCATATGTTGTTTAGCTCAAAACGGAGATCCCCGTATCTCCCTGTGGGGAGCATATGTCCATGCTGCAACGTCAAGCGGTCAACTGTGACGGCTTGCAACTCTTGATATTCTCCCTCCGTTTCAAATTAATTGACTTCCATTTGCTCACATGTACATGTATCTAGACATGTTACAAGTATAAATACATCCACATTTGGACAAATGAAAGTCAATTAATTTGGAACGGAGAGAACATTTGAAACGTCGGCGCAACTATTTGGTGAGCGTTAATCGTCGCAACTCGCCTCATTTGATGCGCAGTAGCATCCTAGATCCGTCTGAAATATATGAATTTAGTACTTACATATTGTTGAATCGCGAGCTCAGACCAAACGACTACAAAAGAAAACACATCATAAACAGCCCATACTCTTGCATGAACTGAAACTCCTGCTTCGGGTGCACGGCCGAAGGGTGACAATGGGAGAAGTTGATGAGGGAGGAGTAGTGAGTTAGTGGAGTTGTCTTCTTTCTTCTTCAAGACAGGCACGCGTAGTCTATAAGAATATATGATGAAATACCTTTTCGCGTTTTTAATGGATATTTTTATCAGGTTTTACTATTGATTTCTTTAAACTAATTTGGTGGCCCAACAAAATCCTCTTTTCAGTTCACGAAGTAAAGTCTCCATTTATTGCGAATAAAACTTGTGGACCATATGGAGATGATCGACCCAATATATAGTTCAATTACTTACGTACCGAGCCTACTCTCGGTCATAAATATGGTTTTTCACTTGTCTTGTGAAATACAAAAAGAGACCCAAGTTTTGTCTCAGGTTCTTACAGTTGTGTCGATACCTTTTGTAGGAACTATTACTTGGAATGGGTTGCACCGGGAATTCGAACTGAAGATGATGTGACATACATATCTCATCTACCTTGCTGGAATGTAAATTGGATTGTAATATGTCCGCCAAGTATCTCGAGTGTGCTTATCGAGATAGTATGTGCTTGCGAGCGTTTTAAGGATGAGTGTGTGTGCATGTTTAAGAGCGTCTACATGCTTGTTTATGAGGATAAGCGTGCACTTAGATCAGCGGGATGGAAAATCTGTAATTAAACAGCACACAAAAATGAACAAGCCAATGACAAGAGAGACAAAGAGAATATGTTTTGTTATGTCCTCTATAGCCTGAGAATAGGCAAATAACACAAGCGCCACACATTGGAATAAACAGGGCAAGTGTCAAGTATTCACAAGCCTACTGATAGGTACACATAAAGTTGGTATAGTAAGCAAACTTTAGTTTTCCATCAAAACGGATTCTATGTTGAACTCGATTCACGCAACGCGCATGCAATGCGTGGAGAGACGGGCGGCGGAGTAGGAGTGAGCATGAACTGCTCCTTTTCTCACTCACTTGGTGGATGTGTAAGAGATGTCTTATAAGCAAGTCCAACTCTCTCCCACTAAACATGTGGGACTAAACTCAGTCTCACTTACTATATATGTGATGCGACCAATCTGAATTGGCATTTGGCATGTTCAGGATTTGTTAGATTAAATGGAGTATGGCATATAAAATTCAACATTTTCTCACTCAATTTAGTTATTTCTCGGTGGTTATTGCTAAGTCGACATTTATGGTCGGTCGGTGATAACTTTGTTATTCATTTGTATTTACACGAATCTTAGTGATCATATCGAATGGTTCGTATTATCCACTTAGAGATAAGTGGTTTCTAATGTCTGAGAAATAGCAAAAGTTAGTAACATGAAATTGAAATATAGAGAAACCCATTTTATAATTATATAAAGTGATTTTTACCTAGTCAATGTGCAACACGCCTATGTATGTTGCATGTAGTGGGGCCAGCACAATCTTTAATGTGCCATGTTCTGGCATCAAACGTGTAGTGTTGCATGTTGCGAGTGGAGATGGTTATTCTACAATCTTTTGGCCATGTGGACCCACATGCAATTCTCTCTGCCAGTTAGGTCCACCCATAACACATTTGTGTTAAATGTAGACCCAATGTAACTCTCCTTAGCAGCTCGGTATACATACTACCAACTTTAAACACGTGGATCCATATGTAACTCTCCTAGCCCGCAACATTCATAGTCGCAACACTCCTAACCATTTAGGTATACATCTATCACCTTTTGGGTATGTGGATCCACATGAAAACACTCCTATCGCGCCAGCTTGACCTGCCCTTAGCACACTTGAAACATGTGTACCCACACACGTCTATCCCTACAACCTTTGGGATATATGGATCCACATTCAACACTCTTATCTGACCAACTAGGTCTACCCTTACCACCTTTGGGACATGTGTAAACCCACATGCAACTGTCCTCGCGAGATAGGTCTGCCCCTACAACCTTTGGGATATATGTCGTCCCACCGCAACACTCCTAGCCATCTAGATATAAATCTATCACCTTTTGGACATGTGGACCCACATGAAAACACACCTATCACGCCAGGTTGGTCTACCCTTAATACTTAACACCGTTGGGACATGTGGACCCACACATGTCTACCCCTACCACCTTTGGGACATGTGGACCCACATGCAACACTCCTATTTGACCCGCTAGGTCTACCCTTAACACCTTCCGGACATGTGTGGACCCTCATGCAACTCTCCTTGAGAGATATGTAGGTTTTCCCATACAACCTTTGGGATATATGTCGGCCCACCAAAACACTCATATCCATCTAGGTATAAATCTATCACCTTTTGAACATGTGGACCTACATGAAAACACACCTATCACGCCAGCTTGGTCTACCCTTAATACTTAACACCCTTTGGACATGTGGACCCACACATGTCTACCCCTACCACCTTTGGGACATGTGGACCCATATGCAACACTCCTATTTGACCCGCTAGGTCTACCCTTACCACCTTCCGGACATGTGTGGACCCTCATGCAACTCTCCTTGAGAGATATGTAGGTTTGCCCATACAACCTTTGGGATATATGTCGTCCCACCAAAACACTCATATCCATCTAGGTATAAATCTATCACCTTTTGGACATGTGGACCCACATGAAAACACACCTATCACGCCAGCTTGGTCTACCCTTAATACTTAACACTCTTGGGACATGTGGACCCACACATGTCTACCCCTACCACCTTTGGGACATGTGGACCCACATGCAACACTCCTATTTGACCCGCTAGGTCTACCCTTACCACCTTCCGGACATGTGTAGACCCTCATGCAACTCTCCTTGAGAGATATGTAGGTTTGCCCATACAACTTTTGGGATATATGTCGTCCCACCGCAACACTCCTAGCCATCTAGGTCTACCCTTACCACCTTCCGGACATGTGTGGACCCTCATGCAACTCTCCTTGAGAGATATGTGGGTTCACATGTTTTAAAGGTGGTAGATACATATCTATATGACCTACTAGACATCTGGATCCACATGCGCACCAGTTTTAGAACCTTGAACTATAATTATAATGTAGGTCCCACAATATTCAACGTAGATTGGAGTGTTGCATGTGGGTCCACATGTCCCAAAAGTGGTAGATATACAGCTAGATGGCTATGAGTGTTTGATGTGGGTCCATATTTTTCAGATGTGCTAGGATAAGATGGCTAGGATTGTTGCATGTGGATCCACATGTATCAAATGGTCTAGGGGCAGACCTAGCTGTTTAGGGTGTTGCGTGTGGGTCCAAACAAGTCGGTCATATAAGTATTTATCTACCACATTTGGAACATGTGGACCCATAATATTCAACATAGATAGGAGTATTGTATGTGGGTCCACATGTTCTAAAGGTGGTAGATATACAACTAGATGGCTATGAGTGTTCCATGTGGGTCCACATGTCCTAGATGTGCTAGGGCAAGATGGCTAGGTCTGTTGCATATTTGCATCTTTTCGGTCCCAAGTTCCAGACACCTGCTGGGAAACAAGGTCCGAGTCTCCAAAGCAATGAATGCGTTTGATGTTCATCTCCTTTGCCATACGTAACCCGTGAAGTAGGGCCTCATACTCTGCCACATTATTGGAGCAATCAAAATGTGGGTCCACATGTTCCGAAGGTGGTAGACACATAGTATGACTTACTAGATAACTAAACGCACATACACCAGCCCTAGACAGTTTGATTTAGAACTATCATGTGGGCCCCACAATATGCAACATAGTTAGGAGTGTTGCATGAGGGTTCACATGTCACAAAGGTGGTAGATATACAACTAGGCCACTATGAGTATTTCATGTGGGTTCATATGTCCCAAATGGTCAAGATAACTAGGGGTGTTACACGTTAGTCCACATGTCACAAAGGTAAACATACATATATAACCTACTAGACATTTGGACACACATGCACCAGTCCTAAAAAGCTTGACGTAGAACTATCATGTTGGTCCCACAACATGCAAACATAGCAAGAAGTGTTTCATGCGGGTCCACATGTTCCAGGGGTGGTAGATATACAACTAGATTACTATGAGTGTTCCATGTGGCTCCACATGTGTAACACTTCTATGTGGCCATATTGGTCTACCCTTACCACCCTTGAGACATGTGGACCCACATGTAACAGTCCTAACCTGCTAGGTTTACATCTATCAACTTTAGAATATGTAGACCCACATGGATTCAGATCTCTAAACCCTGACATGGGCGGCTCAAAATGGCTAGGGGTGGTGTATATGGGTCCACATCTCTAACCCTGACATGGGCGGGTCAAAATGGCTAGGGGTGGTGTATATGGGTCCACATCTCTAACCCTGACATATTATTAGTTTTTTTCTCAAAAAATGTGCCAGAAAAGGGCATTCTGATACGTGCAACGAATGTTGCGACAACTGAGACTCCATGTCAGTTTGTAAAGTGCTTGTATGGCCTACTCTTAAACTCTTACACAATCAACGACCAAACCCAATTGATCTACCCTCTTCGATATCATTCCATGAAGTAGATGACGCACGCCAGACAGATCACCATGGTTTGTAAATAATCTGTTATAGTATGCGTCGGGACCACTTGAAAAAAGTTGGAGACGATCATAATATTCCTATGTAGGGGTATGCAAATATTGTCAAAATGTATCATAACAGTGGAGTGAAATTGAGGAGACACTATCTGAGCTCTAAATTCACGAAATTACCAGTTTGTTATTATTCCCATCATTTTTATAATGAAAAATTATAAAGGTATGCAAATATTGTCAAAATGTATCATAACATTGCATTCATGCCTAGTTCGATCTAGCTAGCGCGGAAAAAACTTTTGTTCATCTAGCAAAATTCAAAAGAAAAACACCGATATGAGTGCCAAACATGGCTAGAACGGATCCACTTGTAACGAAGTGGTTTTTTTGACATACTAGAAATGAACCTTTTTTTTGATAGATTTAGCTTAAGCTATCTAGTAGATGTTTAATGTGGATCCAAATGTCTAGTATATCATATAGGTAGTATCTACCTCCTTGGGTACATGTGGACCACATGCAACATACCTATACATTTTGACCTAGCGCATTTGGGACATGTGAATTCACATGCAACACTCATATCCATATAGTTATCTATCTACCACCTTTAGGACATTTGAGCCCACATGCAACAGACATATTGTGGGACCAAGATGATAGTTCTAGCTCAAGTTGTATAGGGTTGGGTGCATTTGGATCCAGATGTGTAGTAGGTCATATAGGTATATATCATTGTTGGAACGTGTGTATCAACATGCAACACTCCTAGCAATTTTGACCTGGCACACCTAGCATATGTCAACTCACATGCAACACTCATAACAATCTTGTTGTATATTTATCACCTTTGAGACATGTCGACCCACATGTAACACTCATATCCACATGCCCAAATGCACACAACTAGATAGTTATGAGTGTCATATGTGGTTCCACATGCATCAAAGGTGATAAATGTACAAATGTATTGTTAGGAGTGTTGTATATGGGTCCACATATACCAAAGGTGGTACATGGCAGACGTAACACCTTACCCCTACCACCTTTCATACATGTGGACCCACATGTAGCACCTCTAAACAATAGGTTTGCCCCTACCAACTTTGGGCATGTGGACCCAAATTCAATACTCTTAACTATCTAGGTACACATCTAACATGTGGGGTCCACATGTCCCAAAGGTGGTTGGGGTAAACATAGGTTTCAAGGATTCACATGGAACCAAGGGTGACATGGGTAAACCTAGCTAGGTAGGATATATAGTTGCATGTGGGTCCACATGCCCCAAATGCGACAGATGTACAAGTAGAGGGTTAGGAGTTCATATGTGGTTACACATGCCCCAGAGGTGATAGATGTATAGTTGTATGGTTAGAAGTGTTGTATATGGGTCCACATATAGCTGGGACAAGGCAGACCTAACACCTTACCCCTACCAGCTTTCATACATGTGGACCAACATGCAACACGTATAAACAACAATAGGTTTGCCCCTACCAACTTTGTGGGTACAAGGCATGTGGACTAGCTTGGTCTACCGTTAGCACCCTTGGAACATGTGGACCCACACATGTCTACCCCTACCACCTTTGGGGCATGTGGACCAACATGCACCACTCCTATCTGACCTGTTAGGTCTACCCATAACACATTCGTGTTAAATCCAGACCCAATATAACTCTCCTTAGCAGCTCGGTATATATTACCATCTTTAGACATGTGGACCCATATGTAACTCTCCTAGCCCACCACTCATAGTCGCAACACTCCTAGACATATAGGTATACCCCTACCACCTTTGGGATATGTGGACCCACATGCAACACTCCTATCTGACCCGCTAGGTCTACCCTTACCACATGAAACTCTCCCTACAATATATGTATGTGTGCCCCTACAACCTCTGGGATATATGCAACACTCCTAGACATATAGGTATACATCTATCACCTTTTGGGCATGTGGACACACATGAAAACACTCCTATCACGCGAGTTTGGTCTACCCTTAGCACCCTTGGGACATGTGGACCCACACACGTCTACCCTACCACCTTTGTGACATGTGGACCCACATGCAATACTCCTATCTGACATGCCTAGGTCTACCCTTACCACCTTCGGGACATGTGTGGACCCACATGCAATTCTCCTTGTGAAATAGGTCTGTGCTAGCGCTAAGTTGACGAGGGAATATCTCCCGGCAACACACCAGAAACAATGCTTGTACGTCACACGTCAGTTGGGAACCCCAAGAGGAAGGTATGATGAGTGCAGCAGCAAGTTTTCCCTCAGTATGAAACCAAGGTTTTATCGAACCAGTAGGAAAACGAGGTTGCTTCGAAGGTGTTGGTGAAGGAGTGTAGTGCGGCGCAACACCAGGGATTCCGGTGCCAACGTGGAACCTGCACAACACAATCAAATTACTTTGCCCCAACTTAACAGTGAGGTTGTCAATCTCACCGGCTTGCTGAAAACAAAGGGTTAAACGTATCGTATGGAAGATGATGTTTGTTTGCATAAAACAGTAGAGAACAATGATTTCAGTAGATTGTATTTCAGATGTAAAAGAATGGACCGGGGTCCACAGTTCACTAGTGGTGTCTCTCCAATAAGATAACTAACATGCTGGGTAAACAAATTATAGCTGGGCAATTGACAATTGATAAGTGCATATAACATGCATGTGCGAGTTGTGGTGTCTACTATGAGATTCATTTGGGCATTACGACAAAGTACATAGACCGCTATCCAGCATGCATCTATGCCTAAATAGTCCACTTTCCGGATAACGTCCGTACCCCTTCCAGTATTAAGTTGCAAGCAACAGACAATTGCATTAAGTAATGTGTGTAATGTAAACAATACATTCATCCTTGAATAAAGCATTGCTGTTTTACCCCTAGTGGCAACAACACATCAACAACCTTAGAACTTGCTGTCACTATCCCAGATTAAATAGAGGTTGAACCCAACTATCATGCATAAATACCCTCTCTTAGAGTCACAAGTATTCACTTGTCCAAGGCTTCAACAAGTAACGGAGAGCATGCAAGATCACAAATGACATAGACATGATAATATAATATTCAGCTCCACATAGGTATCAATATAAGTCAGATCCCAACAAACACAACATGTAGTATTACAATAAGATGATCTTGATCATGATAGGCAGCTCACAAGATCTAAACATGATGGCACAAGTGGAGAAGACAACCATCTAGCTACTGCTATGGACCATAGTCCAAGGATGAACTACTCACGCATCACTCCGGAGGCGGGCATGGCGATGTAGAGCCCTCCGGTGAGGATTCCCCTCTCCGGCAGGGTGCCGGGAAGAGCTTCAGAACCCCCCGAGTTAGGGTTGACGACGGCGGCGGCAGCGAATATGTTCTGGATGAAAGGCTCAGTGCCTTAGATTTTTCACGTCTCGGGTAATAAATAGGCGAAGGGGCGATGTCAGCGGACCCCCGAGGGGCCCAAACCACCAGGCGGCGCGGTAGGGCCCACTGCCGCGCCGGCCTGTGGTTTGGCCACCTCGTGGCGAGTCTTCGTCTCTCCTTCGGACTCCGTGTACGTGTTGGAAAAATAGGGACTTGGCCTTTTGTTTCGTGCAATTCCGAGAATATTTCCAGAAGTAACTTTCTGAAACCAAAAACAGCATAAAACAGGGAACTGGCACTGTGGCATCTTGTTAATAGGTTAGTCCCAGAAAATGCATAAAAGTGATATGAAGTGTATATAAAACATGTAGCAAATGGTATAATATAAGCATGGAACAGCAGAAATTATGGATACGTTGGATGGTATAATATAAACATGTAGATTCAAAGTAAAAGGCATTGAAGCAACACAAAGGATGATTAAGTTTCAGCATTGCTTTCAACTTGTAACATGTATATCTCATGGATAGTTGTCAACATAAAGCAATATAACAAGTGCAATAAGTAAACATGTAAGAATCAATGCACACAAAGTTGACACAAGTGTTTGCTTCTAAGATAGAAAGGAGTAGGTAAACTGACTCAACATAAAGTAAAAGATAGGCCCTTCGCAGAGGGAAGCAGGGATTAAATCATGTGCTAGAGCTTTTTAAGTTTTCGAAAGCATATAGAGAGCACAAAATAAGTATTTGAGAGGTGTTTGTTGTTGTCAACGAATGGTAGTGGGCACTCTAACCCCCTTGTCAACCAGACTTTCAAGAGCGGCTCCCATGAAGGACGTTATCTCTACCAGCAAGGTAGATCATCCCTCTTCTCTTTTGTTTACACATGTATTTTAGTTTCTTTATAGATGACACTCCTCCCAACCTTTTGCTTACACAAGCCATGGCTAACCGAATCCTCGGGTGCCTTCCAACATTCACATACCATGGAGGAGTGTCTATTTGCAAATTAAGTTGCTTACTGATAAATCAGGGCAAAACATGTGAAGAGAATTATTAATGAAAGTTGTAATTAATTGGGGCTGGGCACCCCGTTGCCAGCTCTTTTTGCAAATTATTGGATAAGCGGATGTATATGCCACTAGTCCATTGGTGAAAGTCTGTCAGAAGTAAATGACAAGATTGAAAGATAAAACACCACATACTTCCTCATGAGCTATAAAACATTGACACAAATAAGGAGTAATAAAGTTTTGAATAGTTTAAAGGTAGCACATGAAATATTTACTTGGAATGGCAGGAAATACCACATAGTAGGTAGGTATGGTGGACACAAATGGCATGGGTTTTGGCTCAAGTTTTGGATGCACGAGAAGCATTCCCTCTCAGTACAGAGTTTAGGCTAGCAAGGTTGTTTGAAGCAAACACAAGTATAAACCGGTACAGCAAGAATCACATAAAAACATATTGCAAGTATTATAAGACTCTACACTGTCTTCCTTGTTGCTCAAACATTTTACCAGAAAATATCTAGACCTTAGAGAGAACAAATATGCATCCCAAGTCTCAACAAGCTCTACGGTAGTTCTCCACTACTAGGCTTTAACTACATGATGCAAGAGCTTAAACATGATCTACTTGAGAGCTCAAAACAATTGCAAAGCATCAAATCGAAACAAGACAATGATCTACAAGAATGCATATTTTTTTAACTACTACATGTAGCATTTTCTTTCTTCCAAACAAACACCAATAATTTATTTAAACATAAACTCTCCAAATGATAATATAATGCAGCAAGAGAGTATTTATAAACAAGTGCTAACAGCTCGAAGAGATGCATGAAAAACAGGAGCTAAAAGCACTGCAGTAGCTAGTTAAGAATACTCAACAAATATAAGTGAAGAACATGAGTATTCACATGAAAAAGCGGAGCGTGTCTCTCTCCCACACAAGGATTGCTAGGATCCGAATTTATTCAAACAAAAACAAAAATAAAAACACACAGACGCTCCAAGTAAAGCGCATAAGATGTGAAAGAATTAAAATATAGTTTCACTAGAGATGACCTGATAAGTTTGTTGATGAAGAAGGGGATGCCTTGGGCATCCCCAAGCTTAGACGCTTGAGTCTCTCTGAATATGGTTGGGATGAACCACGGGGGCATCCCCAAGCTTAGGCTTTTCACTCTTCTTGATCACATAATATCACCCTTCTCGCTTGATCCTTGAAAACTTCCTTCACACCAAACTCAAGACAGTTCTCATTAGAGGGTTAGTGCATAATCAAAAATTCTCATATTCTGTAATGATACAATCAATCCCAAAGCTTCTGGACATTAGCTACAGCCACCAATGCTTTGTGGAGCAAAGAAATCCACACAAACACAGTAAAAGAGCGAATGCAAAACAAAAGGCAGAATCTGTCAAAAACAGAACAGTCTGGAATGACGAATTTTTTCGAGGCACTTAAGTTGCTCAGATGGATCTGGCCTAAAATAATGAAAGTTGCGTACATATCTCAGGAATATGCGTGATTTTTTCAGAATTTTTTGAATTTTCTACAGGGAGATAAGCTCAAATCCGTGACAGCTAAAAATCTGTCACTGCGCAGAAATCCAAATCTTGCATCAACTTTCAATATAGAACTTTACTTGGCACAACATTGCGATAAAATAAAGATACAAAGGAGTTGCTACAGAAGTAACAAAACTCCTTGACTCAAAGAAAACAAAAATAACAGCAAATAAAAACGATGGGTTGTCTCCCATAAGCGCTTTTCTTTAACGCCTTTCAGCTAGGCGCAGAAAGTGAAAATCAAGTGTTGTCAAGTGGCAAATCATTCAAATCATCAAAAGCTTCTTCCAACACACAGCTTGTAACAATGGGTATCTTAGATGTTCCTGGAGGTGTTTCATTACCTTTAACCGTACTAAAAGTTTTATCAATTTTAAGCTCATAATGAGTCTTTGGTTTTGGCACTTTAGGAACATACATAAACTTTTGCTCTCTACCCACATAAACTTTCTCCTTTTTAGACTTAAGAGAAGTAAAGGTTGAACTTAAGGTTTCAATAGCTTCCTCTAACTCATCAATTCTATGATTTTGGGTGTCATGGATATTATTATCCTCAAGAACAGTGATTCTTTCATTGATGGTGGCTATTGATTCATTAGTCTTACCAATACAATCAAGAAAATTTGGAAAAAAATTCTCCATAGAGTCTAACTTATTTATAACATCCTCCAAGGTGATCTCAATTTTAATATCTTTAGTGGGTGGTGTTCCTACCAAACTTTCAATAATATTACAGGCTTCTAAAGCAGGAGTACCCAAGAAATTTCCACCTGTAAGAGTGTCTAGAACATACCTATACCAACTAGAGATACCAACATAAAAGTTCCTAAGGAGGATAGTGGTAGAGTGTTTCTTAGTACATCTATGATGAGCATCACTAATTCTATACCAAGCATCTTTCAAATTTTCACCTCCTAGTTGCCTAAAAGAACGAACTTCAACTTCAGGAGCATTCATTTTGAAAAACAAAATCAAACGAATTAAACAAGTAACTAATTTTTTTGTGTTTTTGATAAAGAGAGCAAACAAGACTAAATAAAAATAAACTAAGCAAGACAAATAACAAAGTAAAGAGATTGGGTGTGAGAGACTCCCCTTGCAGAAGCAATTCGGTTTTCCCCGGCAACGGCGCCAGAAAACGTGTTGCTAGCGCTAAGTTGACGAGGGAATATCTCCCCGGCAACAGCCAGAAACAATGCTTGTACGTCACACGTCAGTTGGGAACCCCAAGAGGAAGGTATGATGAGTGCAGCAGCAAGTTTTCCCTCAGTATGAAACCAAGGTTTAATCGAACCAGTAGGAAAACGAGGTTGCTTCGAAGGTGTTGGTGAAGGAGTGTAGTGCGGCGCAACACCAGGGATTCCGGTGCCAACGTGGAACCTGCACAACACAATCAAATTACTTTGCCCCAACTTAACAGTGAGGTTGTCAATCTCACCGGCTTGCTGAAAACAAAGGGTTAAACGTATCGAATGGAAGATGATGTTTGTTTGCATAAAACAGTAGAGAACAATGATTGCAGTAGATTGTATTTCAGATGTAAAAGAATGGACCGGGGTCCACAGTTCACTAGTGGTGTCTCTCCAATAAGATAACTAACATGCTGGGTAAACAAATTACAGCTGGGCAATTGACAATTGATAAGTGCATATAACATGCATGTGTGAGTTGTGGTGTCTACTATGAGATTCATTTGGGCATTACGACAAAGTACATAGACCGCTATCCAGCATGCATCTATGCCTAAATAGTCCACTTTCCGGTTAACATCCGTACCCCTTCCAGTATTAAGTTGCAAGCAACAGACAATTGCATTAAGTAATGTGCGTAATGTAAACAATACATTCATCCTTGAATAAAGCATTGCTGTTTTACCCCTAGTGGCAACAACACATCTACAACCTTAGAACTTGCTGTCACTATCCCAGGTTAAATAGAGGTTGAACCCAACTATCATGCATAAATACCCCTCTTGGAGTCACAAGTATTCACTTGGCCAAGGCTTCAACAAGTAACGGAGAGCATGCAAGATCACAAATGACATAGACATGATAATATAATATTCAGCTCCACATAGGTATCAATATAAGTCAGATCCCAGCAAACACAACATGTAGCATTACAATAAGATGATCTTGATCATGATAGGCAGCTCACAAGATCTAAACATGATGGCACAAGTGGAGAAGACAACCATCTAGCTACTGCTATGGACCCATAGTCCAAGGATGAACTACTCACGCATCACTCCGGAGGCGGGCATGGCGATGTAGAGCCCTCCGGTGATGATTCCCCTCTCCGGCAGGGTGCCGGGAAGAGCTTCAGAACCCCCCGAGTTAGGGTTGACGACGGCGGCGGCAGCGAATATGTTCTGGATGAAAGGCTCGGTGTTTTAGGGTTTTCACGTCTCGGGGAATAAATAGGCGAAGGGGCGATGTCGGCGGACCCCCGAGGGGCCCAAACCACCAGGCGGCGCGGTGGGGCCCACTGCCGCCGGCCTGTGGTTTGGCCACCTCGTGGTGAGTCTTCGTCTCTCCTTCGGACTCCGTGTACGTGTTGGAAAAATAGGGACTTGGCCTTTTGTTTCGTGCAATTCCGAGAATATTTCCAGAAGTAACTTTCTGAAACCAAAAACAGCAGAAAACAGGGAACTGGCACTGTGGCATCTTGTTAATAGGTTAGTCCCAGAAAATGCATAAAAGTGATATGAAGTGTATATAAAACATGTAGCAAATGGTATAATATAAGCATGGAACAACACAAATTATGGATACGTTGGAGACGTATCAGTCTGCCCTACAACTTTTGGGGATATATGTCGTCCCACCTCAACACTCATAGCCATCTAGGTATACATCTATCACCTTTTGGGCATGTTGACCCACATGAAAACACTCCTATCACGCCAGCTTGGTATACCGTTAGCACCCTTGGTACATGTCGCAACAGTGGAACATGGGGTTCCCCTAGTACTGCCAAAGTGGGTCCACCCCATGTGGGCCCAAGATGAAGATGGATAAGACCAAGACTCAAGTCAAGCTGGCGGGTTCACCGTCAAGACACGCATGGCCTACGTCGACTAAGGGCTCCGGTCCTGGGGACCTTCCGGGTCCCCGAATCAAGCAAGAAGGCCAAGAAGGACCCGAGAGCCCGAGTTCCGGCAGGAGGCCAGGCTCCCTCTCGGGTACTTCCCTACGTTCCTGTGGAGAAGCACTCCACCTCACCGCGGAAGACTTGGGAAGCAAGGCGAAGGCAGCGCGTGCGGGAAGCACGTCCCGTGGTGGTGTCAGCTCCTGTCCACCCCAAGGCGGACGCTCCCACCTAACCCAAAGGAGACGCTAGGCTGAGGAGAGGTCACGTCTCCCCCTAAACTAGATGAGGAGGGTCCTTCACCCCGAAGGTCCCTCACGCCCCTCACGTGACCCTGTGGCAACCCCTTAGCCTATAAAAGGAGGACCAAGGCACGGAGAAGGGAGGTCGAACCAAGGAGAGGTCGGACCAAGGACAAACACAAGCTAGAACCGGAGGAAGACTAGACTAGGGCTGCGAAGGTAGAGAGGAAGGTGATCTCCTTCGGGTCAGGATCTGTCCTTCTTCTACCTCCAGCCAAAACCCTTCCGGGTACCCTGTCCGGGAGGTTCCATTGTAAGCCACACTATGAAGAACCCATCAATCCAGACATGCAGGAGTAGGGCTTTCAGCCTCCGGGCGGCCTGAACCTGGGTAGCTCCTTGTGTCCCTTTGGTTGCATGCTTTGATCGTGGAGAGGAGAGCTTGATCTAGACTCCGCCCAAGAAGACGATTCTCAGCCTCCTTCGCGCCCCGTGCCGAACCTAAAAGGGGGTATCCTATACTCCCGGTGTCCGTGCGACGAGACACGACAGTACATGTGTTAGATAAGGTTGTAAGGGCAGACCTAGTGGGTCAGATAGGAGTGTTGCATGTGGGTCCACATGTCCCAAAGATGGTAGTGGTAGACATGTGTGGGTCTACATGTCCCAAGGATGCTAAGGGTAGACCAAGCTGGCGTGACAGGAATGTTTTCGTGTGGGTCCGCATGTCCAAAATGGGGTAGATGCACAACTAGCTGGCTAGGAGTGTTGCATGTGGGTCCACATGTCACAAAGGTGATATATGTACAGATGGATGGTTATGAGAGTTGTATATGGGTTCACATATGCCAAAGATGGTAGACCTACCACCTTTCATATATGTGGACCCAGATGCAACACCCCTATACAATTAGGTCTGCCCCTAGACCCTTTGATACATGTGGATCCACATAAACACTCGTTTCCGTCTAGGTACAGATCTACCACCTCTGGGATATGTGGACCCACATGCACGCCTATTTGCTAGTCAGGTTTATTCACATGCCCCAAAGGTTATAGGAGTGGACCTAGATGGCTGAGAGTGTGGCATATGTGTCTAAATGCCCCAGTGATGATAAATGTGTAGCCGGATGGCCAGAAGTGCTCCTACATGTGGGTCCACATGTCCAAAATGGTGGCAGGGGTAGACATAGCTGTAAGTGTCCACATGCAACCAAGGGTGGTAGGGTAAACCTAGCTGGATAGATAGTTGCATGTGGGTCCGCATGTATAAAATGGGGTAGATGCACAGCTAGCAGGCTAGGAGTGTTGCGTGGAACCATATGTATAAAATGGGGTAGATGCACAACTAGCTGGATAGGAGTGTTGAATGTGGATCCACATGTCCTAAAAGTGATATATGTACACATGGATGGTTAGAAGTGTTGAATATGGGTCCACATGCATGAAAGTTGGTAGGACCCACATGCAACACCTCTATACAACTAGGTATGGCCTTAGATTTGCTAAAATAACTAGTCATTTTTTTTCATAGATTCTTGACCTAAATGCACTTTTTTCGAAACATTTGTTGAGCAAAAAATATTTTTTTTACAAGTCCAACAAATGTTTCGAAAAAAGTGCATTCTGTCACGTGTAGGGTTTAATTTTTTTGACAAGTCCAACATATTAGTTATTTTTTGCTCTCAATGAACAGGTTCAATTGTAAGCAAGTGATTTTTTTTTACCTCCTTGAAATGACCAATTATTTTTCCCATATGCGTTAGTTCAAGATGGATAGTGTTGCATGTGGGTCCACATGTTTCAGAGGTGGTAGTTAATACTTATATGACCTACTTGTTTGGATCCACATGCAGCAGCCCTAAACAGTTTGACCTAAAAGTATCATGCGGGTCCAACAACATACAAACATAGTTAAAAGTGTCACATGTGAGTCCACATGTCCTAAAGATGATAGATATATAAATAGATGGTCATCAGTGTTGCATGAGGACCCACATACAACACCCCTAACCATTTTGACCTTACACATGTGGGACTTTTCTTATTCCCCACCCATATTTATTTACCCTAAAAAACCGCTGTCTCAAAAAGGGAATTGAAAAGTATACTAAGTATTTCTTTGCAAGCAAAAATCGAATATTTGTGTTTTCTAGTTAACAAAGGGAATAGTAAAAAAGTTAGATTTTATATTTTTTTCTCAATGGTGACACTATTAAAAAGTTAACAAAGGGAACGTTTTGTGCATGTGCATGGCAGTTAGAAAAGCTCACGTCCAATCCAGATGCATGGGTCCGGTAAAAAAAATGGTGAATCATTGTTCGCATGCATATTCATGCATTCCATGAGCAAAGAGCAAAAAAACGTAGCCTTGTATCCAAGCACGAGGAAAGAGTAGCAGTATAGCTAGAAAAAATAAAAGGATAAAAATCGAGGGGACCGCGTTGCATGCACATGATGAAAAACGGGAAAAGATTCGGTCGGGGCCACCACGCTGCATGTGCTGACGAGAGAAATGGTCAAAGGGAATAGAACTTGGCCTGCCACGGAGGACGCACGACGTGCGGAGTGTTCGAGCGCTCGCACCCTGAGTGGTCAAAGAAAATTCAGTGTATTTAATCACTGCGTGTAGTTGTAACACAGAGAGTACCCTTGCCTCGGTTAACACAGCCGCACTAGCCTCTCTCCTGCGGGCACGGCACAGGTTCGATTCCTGGCAGCCACATATTTCTGTTTTTTCTTGTATTTTTCAGACTTCCTTGGTGGGTCACGATCCGACTCGGCTCGGCTCAATCCAGGATTCCAGGGTCGGCTCGGATCAATCTCAGCCGTCTTTGTGTTTCTACTCAAGATACCCCTTCGCTCTTGGGGGTGTATGGAAGCAGGAGTTATAAGAAAACCTCCAAATTTGGTGAAATACCTTTTCGTGTTTCTAATGGACATATTTATATCCAGTTTTATTATCAAAAAAATTAAACTAATTCGGTGGCCCAACAAAATCCTATTTTCGGATGACAAAGTAAAGTCTTCATTTATTGCGGATAAAGCTTGTGCACCATATGGAGATGATCGACCTAGAGTTTAGTTACTTGCATACCGAGCCTACTCTCGATTATAATTATGGTTCCCACTCTTGTCTCGTGGAATATAAAAAGAGACCTAAGTTTTGTCTCACTTGTTGACAGTTGTGTCGATATCTTGTGTAGAAACTATTACTTGGAACGGGATGCACCCGGAATTCAAGTTGAAGGTGGGGAGATAAACATAGCTCGTGTACCTTCCTTGCTAGCAAATTTGATTATAATATGTCCACCGTGTCTGTCGAATGTGCTCGTAGAGATAGTATGTGCTTGTGAGTGTTTTTATGGGTAAGTGTACGTGCATTTTTATGAGCGTCTACGTGTGTGCCCATTCAGATTGGTCACATAAAGTTGGTGCAGTATGCAGAAATCAACCAAACTGGATTCTAACTTGAACTCGATTCACGCAATGCGCGTATGATGTGTGGCGAGACGGTCTACGGAGCAGGAATGTGTGTGAAGTGCTCTCTTTTCACTCACTTGGTGGATTTGTAAAAGCCGCCTTATAAGCCTGACCAACTCTCTTCCCGCAAAAAAATGTGGGACTAAATTCTGTCACACTTACTGTATATTTAATGCATCCAATCTGAATGGGCATTTGAGATTTTTAGGATTTTTTCTAGATTAAATCGAGCAAGGCACATAAAATCCAATAGGTTCTCACTCAAGTTAGTTATGTCTCGGCGGTTATTGCCAAGTCGACGTTCATGGTCTTCCGTTGTTAATAATGTTTTTCATTTGTATTTACAGTAATCCCAGTGATCATGTGGAATGGTTCATAGCATGGACTTAGATAGCAAAATGGATTGATTTTCTAGAGAGCATGTTAACACCGTTAGATGTTATCTAAAATTTCCGAGAGACAATCTACATTCGTATCTGAGAAAGGATCAAAGATTTCAGTGGCCACTTGAAGCTAATAATACACATGCATCTTTCTGAATCATGGTAGTAAATGGTTGATGTGCTCTCTCCCAAAAGAAAGTAGAGCTCATATGAGTTATGTATATTCCTAACTATCCGTGGATGTCCAAAGTTACAGAAGAGCCGGTAAATTGTCAATCACTACTTTATAGTTACCAACCAGGATGGAAACCATTGGGAGAAGACGCGTTACGGACGCTGAGGCATGAAGAGCACGGGCAGCAATCTTCCTGAGGTACCCAACCTTTCCACTTGACTTGATTGTGATGTTGTGAACGTAGCCTTCCGCTCCAAGAATCTGGGCTCAATTTGCCAATGATCCGCGTCTGAAAGCTACAGTGTTTCCTCAACTTTTCTAAAAAAAACAGTGTTTCCTCAACAAAGTTCCCATACCCTGATATATACCCACCACCATGCCAAACAGGAGGAACACATGCATGGAGTCATGTATTACTGAAAGTCGTACGTACAAGCAGCAAACTCTCTCCTTTAATAATTTCATTCATCAGGTTTTCGCTGAGCTTTTCTTCTTCTGTTTTCAAGAAAGGAGAAAGGCGGAAAGTCGTAAGATTCCGGTCCTTTTTCTCCAAATAGAATTAGAGTACCAGTTTAAAAAAAGTACCAGTTAAGCATGTGGCATGCATGCAGTCCTTTGATATGATAGTCGATCGCTGCCCTACTCAACATTTCCCGAGAGACAGAGACCCAAAACTGGCGCGCGGCAGGTGTGCTGGCTGGGCGAGCCAATTTATTTGGTACCGCCCCAAACTCCTGCCAAGAATTCAGGGGCCAACCAAGTTGTTCATGCCGTATCAGCAATGTACTAGTCTTCCTGATGAGCAATCACACTTTTGCCGCGACGGCCGGCCGGGCCCGATCCCGTCCACCACAGCTAAGTGCGCGTGGCGGCGACCCTGTCCATGGCCAGTGGATGGTCGGTTTCAGACACCCGATCCGATCATCACCGGCCGATCATCGACCCGAACAACACCTAGGGGCGGTGCATGCGGCTGGTGGACTGGAGAATAGCTAGCTCAGAGCATCTCCACTCACAGCATCCAAATGTCCGTCCAAAGACCTTTCAGACGGCTATATGGGCGTCATCCGGACTACCTACTGCCTTTAGGCGCTGTCGCTCCCCACTCGCGGCGCCTAAATATTATTGAAATTCAAAATTTCGATACGAGAGTGCTTACATTTAATTGAAAATTTGTTGAAAACTAACATACTTCGTGCAAACTAAAATCTAGACCTAAATCTAATAGGTAAGGTGGCACGCCGGACACCGGCAGGCGCCGGCCAACGCGGCGGCAACCAGAGGACCCGGCGGCAGCCGGAGCCGAGGCCGGCTGGGAGACTGAGACGTCGTCCGTCATTAATTCAGCTGACCAGCCACACTCAGCCTCGTGTCTCAATGACAGGCATGGCCCGCGCGTCGGAGGCATACGTGGTGACGCGCTCCGTTGCGTCCAGGGCGGCCCGAGGACTCCACAAGATGAGGACGTGGGGGTGGGCATGCCGGACAGAAAAATGGGCCGCGCTGGACTGGAATCGCGTTTTGGCGCTGCGAGTGAGAGCCAAATTCTGTCCGGCATGCCCCAAAGGCCTTTAGGCGGCCATTTCGACGCCTCGAGTGGAGATGCTCTAAGGGCGTGTTTGGTAGGCTGCAGCCGCGGAGGCAGTCACATGGGCACTGAAAACTAGGGAATTTGCAGCTAGCATGGTATTTGCCTGCGTTGTGGCTAGCACGATTCACAAATCAGCGCTGAGCCAGGCCGGGCAGGCACGCTCAGATCGAGCGTTGTCGCCGGGGCAGGCCGGCCAGCTGCAGCGAGAATGCAAATATTCCCTAGCCCATGCACGCTGCTCTCACACTGCATGCACGCAGCCAAAGCAGACAACATTCAGGCCATGCCTACAAATTCCATGAGCCAAACCCTCTGGAGGCTACCAAACGCACCCTAAGGAATGGTCCAACCTGCTGGCTTGATTGAAAGGCCTACATTTCCCTCGCCATTATCGTGTGTTGTTTAGGGCAAAAGGGAGATCGCCGTATCTCCGTGCAGGGAGCATATATGTCCATGCAACGTGATAGGATTAGGAGGGCGCATCTTCTTCTTTATACCAACGTGGTTGGTATTTTTTGCAGAGCCTACATAGTAGAGCGAGTATTAAACCGAGGGAGAACTAAAAAACGATGCCAACTGCTGAGGCTGACGTAGAAAGGCACGGAAAAGAAACATGCACGCGTATCTGCGCGTCCATAAACAAGCTGCTCGATCCTCTCTGCTCCCTGTGCTTATCTCCTCGCGCGCTACAATCGACACCAGCTCGCGGATTCATTTCGCTGTCCTTGTTTTAATGCTGAATTATATATGAATGTGCTAAGTATATATCGTTAGTATTTCTGCATCCCAACGTGTATCACGGAACGAATGAAACGTTGAGGCCATCGTTATATATGAATTTGCCGCTCGTAAGCGATGTCATGCTTTCTCTTTAAAATGTGGGAACCAGTTGGACTTCCGGTCGTTTGCGATCTTTGCCACAGAGAGTATCTCCATTATTTGGATGCTCTAATTTTTAATCACCAACTTGCACTCTGCATACGGTGCCTTCACTTCACTAGCTACTTAACTACTACCACACATTGTTTCCACCTTTGTTGACTCGATAAGGAAGGGTTTCCTTGCGTGTTTGAGTAAAACAGCTAAGGTAGATTACCAAGCTTACAAAGGAAATCAAACAGCATCCTAATTGTTGAAACAAGGAGCAGCAGGAAACGGAACAGATTATGCAGAATTTCATGAACAGAATGAGCAGATTTCTGCACATTGTTGCAGATTTTTCTGCTAAACTGGTGATTGCTTAGATACAAGAAGGAAAAAAAACTTCAGCAACAAATCGAGCATCGATTGTACATTGCCGAGCAGAGACGAAAAATGGGGAACAAAACAAGTTCAACAACTCTATACAGCTAAACCACGAAAGCGAGCAAACTACGGTCACCAAGTCGCGCTGAGGACATCGACCTCTCCGGCCTCCCCGTCGTCGGCTTCTTGTCCGGCGATCTGATCAAGGACGAGGACGATCCCCATGGCGAAGGCGGCGTCGAACCCGGGGCCGACCCGGAGCACGAACACGTCCCTGCCCATCACCACCCGCGCCCCGACGTCCACCTTCCGTCTGACCTCCGCCACGACCGTCTCCTTCTCCCCGTCCTCGCCGCCCCTGGCCACCACGCGGCAGCAGCGCCGCGCGAAGGAGCCCTCGACGCGGAGCTCGGCCTCGGGGAGCTCGATGACGGCGCCGCGCCCGGCGCCGCCGAGGATGGAGGACCTGCGGACGGAGAAGAGCGGCCTCTGGCCGTCGGCGCGGGCGCCCAGGAAGCCCTCCCAGCGCTGGTGCAGAGACGGGCGGCGGCGGCGCACGGTGAGGAGGGGTTCGCCGGCTGGGCCGAGGAGCGCGAGCTCGCCCGGGGAGGCCGCGCCGCCGCCGTGGCCGCGGCCGTAGGTGTCGGCCCGGAAGGCGAGGCCGCCCGTGCGGTGGTCGTAGGCCGCGAAGCCATCGCCGGGGGAGAAGTGGGAGGTCTTGCGCACCGTGAGCAGACGCTCCTTGAGGTCGCAGTACTCCTCGCCCACGACCGCCATTGCTGCCTGCTGCTTGCGCTCGAAGGACGTGCGCGCGCTCTCGTTGGCGTTGCTTTGCTTTCTTTGGCGAGGTTCCAGGGCTCGAGACTCGAGGTCCACGATATATAGAAGAGACAGTTGGCGAGGTTCGTAGGTTTTCAGTAGAGGTGAAGTGAGAACATACGGTCGGTGTTGATTCGTGTTACGATACCAACCCCATGGGGTCTTTCCCAACTCCCAAGCAAAAAAGTGGATCAACATAAGTTGTAGGCGCCTATCTTTTCTGAATAATAAAGAAGAGAGCTTTACCTTGCACCTTTGTGTCTAAATACTATTTTCGTGTGTTCAATCATACTCTCATCACGTTATCAAGATGAATCTCTTTCGGGCCGCACTACGAGGAGGTGAAAGAGGTGACCTCGCGCCCCTCATTACTGGAAAATGAGTCGCCGCCGGGTGGTCGGCCTTCGCCGAGTGCAAAAACACGGGCCACCCGGCAAAGAGACCCTAAGCCGAGACGCAGGCAACCAACACTCGGCAAATATGCCACCAGTCGGCAAAGGGCATCTTCGCCGAGAGGCGCCCGATAAAGCACTCGGCAAAGCTAATTTCGTCGGCAAAGACACAAAAAGGCTCTCGGCAAACCTCCCGTCTCGGCGAAATGGCTGGCCATGTGGCGCCTGACAATCGGCCCCACGACACCGTGACAGAGCGGGCTATTCACCGAGTGCCCCTCTCAGCGAAGATGCCACAGAAATAAAAATTGGGTTGCCGCTTTTTCTTCGCCGAGTGCCCCTATCGGCAAAGAAGGCGCGGGAAAATTTAGCGTTCGCCGAGGTGGATTGCGGCCTTAGCCGAGTGTTTTGACCACCCGGCGGCGAGTCGTTTTCCAGTAGTGCCTTCACCTGGACGATCGTCTACACGACATCGACCCACATTGCATCGAACAATAGTAGAATTGAAGGTATGAGATCATCGGTCAATTGATATAGAAGGAGCAAACACTAGTATCAATTGATATAAAAGTTTTTGACTCATTTCAAAAACAAAAAAAATCACCGTTCAATTCCCCTCTCAGCTTATAGATATCTTTCTTGTAGAGTGTAGACAAAAATCGGGATAGTTCGTGTTTGTCTCATTTTCTTTTAGATAGTACTTTTTTTTCTCAAAATTATGGGTCTAAAATTGAATCATGTTCTCTCTTACACCATCCGTATGATGCTAAATTATCCCAACCATAGCTTAGCCGTTTGGTAAACGAATGCTAAATGCTAATGGATGGTTAATCTTTTTTTTGCGGCGTAATGGGTGGTTAATTATGTGGAGATTGATTTTAGTGTACAAAGTAAGTGGCAGTAAACACTCGGCCGTGGATGGTTAATCACGGTGAGCAATCACCCAATACACGCCAGAGTAGTATTAATGAAACCCAATAGAAAAAAGGGTGTTCTTAGTTTTCTTTTGTCGTTGATTACCGAGAAGATAATTAATGTGCATAACCCAGAATGTTAAATAATCTGGAACAAAATACTAGTCCAGAGTGTAGAATATTGTGAAGCAGAGGGAGTACTCTCTCTATGCCAAAATGTAGTCCATCTTGCTTTTCAAAAAATCAAATGTTATAAAATTTTCACCAAATGTGTAAAAATATAACAACATAAATTCAACGTATTCTCCCTATTAATTGTAGCGATCCACAGTGGTTTCAAAGTATATACTTGGCCTCAAACGTTGCGGTCTTGCAGAAGCTAGGGTTAGGGATTGCTTTAGTACGACAAGGGTTTTAGTCCTTTTGGGTATTAGCTATGCACTTCCTTGATGCAAGGCACGTTGTTATTGTATCAACAATGGGGAGAGGGCTGGAATTTATGGCGCCCCGGGGCAAAATATGCTACACAGCTGCTCATACTAAACATGTTGTGATATATTCTTCGGACGAACAAGATGGTTTTTATACAAATAGTGATGAAGGGAACATGATTTCCCGGTACCCATCCCTCCACCATTGGATGTTATTGCTTGAGAGTGAACATTTAAGTTATTGCGTAATACTCCTACAATATTGGTGCATTGAGTATCTCTGATGAATTTCTCTGAAAAGGAAATTTCAGATGCTTTGTTTCAGATTGGGCCTTTAAAGGCGCCGGGGCCAGATGGATTTCCAGCAAGATTTTTTCAGCGAAATTGGGGTACTCTGAAAGGGAAGATTATTGGTGCAGTTCAGGAATTTTTCAGGACAGGTATTATGCCAGAAGGAGCCAACACTACATCTATTGTTTTAATCCCCAAAGTTACTAATCCTAGTAAACTATCTGAGTACCGGCCAATTAGCCTTTGTAACGTTGTTTACAAAGTAGTTTCCAAATGTTTGGTGAACAGACTACGGCCTTTGCTTGATGATATAATCTCTCCTTCACAGAGTGCTTTTGTTCCTGGAAGGATGATAATTGACAATGCCTTGTTGGCTTTGAGTGTATTCACCACATAAAGCAGGAAAAGGATCCATCAAAAAGTTTCTATGCTTACAAGCTTGATCTATCAAAGGCATATGATCGGGTTGATTGGTCATTTTTGAGGCAAGTGATGCAAAAGTTGGGTTTCTCTCACCGGTTTGTCGACTGGATAATGGTGTGTGTAACATCGGTGAGATATTCCGTAAAATTCAATGGAACCCTCTTGGATTCATTTGCACCGTCGCGTGGGCTACGGCAAGGTGACCCGTTATCTCCGTTCCTATTTCTTTTTGTTGCTGATGGTCTATCAGCTCTTCTGAAGAAAGGAATTGATGAAAATTTAATATCTCCAATTAAAGTTTGTCGACGAGCTCATGGTGTATCGCATCTTTTGTTCGCTGATGACATGCTGCTGTTTTTCAAAGGGACACATGATGAAGCAGTGGTTGTTAAGCAGGCCCTAGATACATATGCTTCTTCTACTGGTCAGCTTATAAATCCTTCTAAGTGCTCCTTATTGTTTGGTGAATCATGTAGTGCTGCTGCACAGGAAGATATTCGTTCAGTTCTTGAGGTTACCTCACCAATTTTTGAGGAAAAGTACTTGGGGCTCCCTACTCCTGATGGGCGTTTGTCGAGAGGGAAATTGCAAAACCTTCAAGCACAGTTGACCAAAAGGCTTCTAATGTGGGGAGATGGTAATCTTGCACAAGCCGGGAGAGAAGTATTTATTAAAGCAGTGGCCCAAGCCCTGCCAACTTATATAATGGGTGTGATCAAGTTACCATTTTCAGTTTGTGATGACTTAACAAGGCTTGTGAGGAATTTTTATTGGGGAGCAAAGGATGGTAAAAGGAAAACTCATTGGCGAGCTTGGGAGAAGATGCAACGACCAAAAAATCAAGGAGGCCTTGGCTTTAGGGATTTTCGTGTGTTCAACCAAGCTCTTTTAGCTCGTCAGGCCTGGAGATTAATTATGAAGCCTGATAGTCTTTGTGCTCGGGTTCTCAAAGCCAAGTACTATCCTAATGGGAGTTTAGAGGATACTGTTTTCACTGGTAATGCATCCTCTACGTGGCAGGCAATTTCTTATGGCCTTGATCTTTTGAAAAAAGGGGCTTATTTGGCGTGTTGGCAACGGGCAGAGTATCCGTATTTGGAGAGATCCATGGATCCCTAGGCCATGTTCTTATAGACCTATTTCAGCAAAGAGGAGATGCCGACTTCGTTTTGTTTCAGAATTAATTGACCAGTTCGGTGCCTGGAGAATAGATCTTCTGAATCAATATTTTGCACCTGCAGACATTGTTGAAATCCTGAAAGTTAAACCATCTACTCGCCTGGATGTTGATCATCTTACTTGGGCCCCGGTTAAGCATGGAATATTTACAGTGCGCAGTGCCTATACCATGGCGATGAATGAAAGTTGGGGTGGAGCAACCCAATCGTCTAGCTCTGCGCCTGATGGTAAAAGGAAAATCTGGAACCTCATATGGAAGTCTTCAGTTCCACCAAAGGTCCAACATTTTGCTTGGAGACTTATTACTGATTCACTGCCAACATGGAAGAACAAGTGTGCCCGAACGCTTGAGACAACTGGTCAATGCCCTCTTTGTGGTATGGAGACAGAGGATAATTACCACCCTTTTATCAGGTGTCCTTTGGCAAAGCAACTGTGGGAGTGTATGTCAGAGAAGTGGCAGCTGCCCAGCCTAGAGTCCATCACGAACACTGGGAAGGAATGGCTGCTAAATTTACTTTGCAATCTAGAAGCTGGTATGATAAGCAAAGTCTTGATGACGCTTTGGCGCATTTGGCATGTGCGGAACGAAATTGTGCATGCAAAACCTCCACCACCGTTGGAAGTGTCCAGGAGATTCCTTATGAGCTATTTGGACTCCTTAATTCAGATCAAGCATCATCCGGCTGAGGACATTATTAAAGGAAAATTCATATTGGATCTAGATGAGAATCATAGACATACCGCTGTGAAAAGAACTCCAGATCAGTTGGTCAGCTGGGTACCTCCTCCTAATGGCTGGTACAAGTTTAACACTGATGGATCTTTCGGTACAAGTGGAGATGCAGGAGCTGGGGCAGTAATTCGTGACCATATGGTGAACATTATCTTATCAGCTTGCCGAAACCTCAATTCCTGCAGGGATGTGCTGGATGCAGAACTAAAGTCTCTCCTGGAAGGTATCTCGTTGGCATTACACTGGTGTAACCATCCATTACTGATTGAGGTGGATTGTGCGGAGATAATCAAATTACTGGAAAATAGAGAGCTGGATAAATCTGTCTATTCAACGACGATAGAGGAGATTAAAACCTTGATGGAGGCTCGTCAAACTTGTATTACTCATATTAAGAGATGCCAGAATACTAGTAGTCACTTTATGGCAAATTACGCTAGAACTAAATCTCTTACGGCTGTGTGGCTTGCCTCTGGTCCAGAGGGTTTTATGAGCACATGCCGAGACTGTAATTCTTGATATGTTCTGAGTAATACAAATATATTCGCAAAAAAAAAGAGTATCTCTGATCGGCGGGCTCTACACTGATCAGGGGAAGAGAGAGATTGGGAAGTGTGTGACTACTTGCTTGGGATCGCAGATGCGCTAACCAGGTCGTGCGTGACCACCTATTCTTCATGCATATATAGGCATCATGTCCATTTGTGGCGCCACATCACATGAGCACCGAGCCCAATCAACCCGAAAACAACAGGTTGGTGATCAATAAATTTTGTAGTGTGACTATTTTGAGAGATGGTCGATGGTTCAATGACAAATTGGCCCACATAAGCTCTGTAAGGTCCGGGAGTATTTGTTTCTTTAAGATAATGTTTGCATATACGTGCATGCTAAAATGTTTGCAAGAAATATATGTCTGACAACTATTCGTCGCTCAGATCAGTACTACATTGTGGACATGACACACATAACATGAGCTCACTTGGCTTTAGGGAGGTAGTTATGTGGCACCCGTTGGGGGTGCGAACATCGTACATGGACAAACGTACGAGGTGCACGCAACGGCGCAACCGCATTTAAAACCAGCTCCCATGCCGTGGAGGGCGCGATGCCGACGACTTTGGCGCAGCACGGATAGGCCCTTAGTGTTGGGTGTTGGAGTACACTCGGGGCTGGTCCAAACCAAATTTGGACCCAGCGCCGATATTTATATTAAAATTTTGTACTTATTTTTAGCACGTTATAGATTAATGAGTATACTTTTATATTTTGTATTTGGTATTGTTAACCACATAAAAATTGTAACGTTAGTTGTAGCACTCTTTTTTATGTAGCCCTAATGCATATACTTGAAAAATACATTCACATTATGCTAGATTTGAATTATATTTTGTAGTATAGTTTTATTACTCAGCAATTAATGTGACTAAATGTATATACTATATGTAGTGTATACATATTTATGATATAGATACATATAAAATACATGGTCTAACAAATATCTTAATAGATGGTTTTGTGTATGTTTAGAGAAACTTCCGTAGAACTATAAATTGAACGTTGCCATGATAATTTGAGGATCTCATCCTGCGAGGACCCGGGGCGGTGCCCCATTTGCACGGCCTACGGCCCGCCTTACGCTACATACATGAGGACCGCATGGGTGTAGGGTGCCCTCGTGCGGATGAGTAGTGGACCTAAATCAAAGACCGACCAAGTTGACATCTCTCAGATTCGCTGGCCGTACCATCAGGGACTGCGTACCATGCTACACCGAACTACCCGAGAGGCCGAGAGACAAGTCTTTGTCCGATCCCAGCCTGTTCACCTGTGTGGCTTTTCAGGTTTACAGCACAGCAGACATCAGCTTTGTGTCCACGGCAAGCGTGTAACTTTTTCAACCATGTCTTCGTCCCCCGGATCTCCGAGCTAGCGAGGTGCGGTTAAATCCTAAAATGATTCTGCTAACAACCGCGAGTTAATTAACCTGACTTGAAGTAAAACTTAGCGCGGCCTTTACGTGCATACCTCAACGATCACAATGACAAGATCTTTTTCCTATTGTCCAACGCCGAATCATCAACCTCCCGCAGCACGTCACGTCGAGCGCGTCCCCGTCCAACGCCGCAAGCGTGAGCGAACGGATATCACCGGGGAGCGGGGAGCCCGACTTCCGGGATACGTCCCGCCCCCGGAGTCTATCCCGATTTGGCAGCTTGGATTCGGGGTGACGCGAGCCACGTCGCCGCCGGCGAGAGGACACGCAGGCATGGCGCGCGATCCTTGGGGGGGCCCCGTTCTTCTTCGTGGTCCGGATAATTTCCACGGTGGGTCGCCGGTCGCCATGCTCGCCGCCGCTCGTGCCGGGAGACCAGGGAGCAGCTAGGCCTACGGTTTAGTGGACCTCCAGGATTAGTTTAGTGAACAACCACTCCACGTGTCTCGACTTTTGTTCGTAGATGATCTCGATGGCCAGCGCCCAGCAGGCTGTGCTGATCAACAAGTCAGTGACGTTGTTACCACTGGGCACTGGCTCCATGCCTCCGTGAACAGCGATACATCATGGGGTACAATCGTATGTGCGTGTTTGCCTTGCCGTGCACTCGAAACGAGCAGATCGGGTGGCAGCGGCATCAACTTGCCTGATTTGGCGAATGGTTTGGCCTGTGATTCTACCCATGCGATCGACGCAATCTACTCAAGTCACGATTCGGTCACTCACACGAGTCTTTTTTTTTTTATGAAACACAGTATAAACGCAGTAGTTCACGTACACGTGCATACACTCACCCTATGAACGCACGCATGCACACGTCGAGTTGGGTCAACTTGCATTGTAGAGGCTGGGCCGGCAGGTCTTTAATAGAGTATAGGCAAGCTCGTCCATCGGGGCCTCCAAATTCGTGTCCGACACCCCAATTAAGTCCCAATTTGGGGTGCCGTAACATGTGTCCGGCTAATTGAGGGTGCTGCCCACCGTGGCGCACTCTAAAGACAATCCCTCCAAACGGCTCAAGATTTCAACCAAACTACAAACATCTCGTGGGCGTAAAATGAAAATAATTTTTTTTAACTCAAACTCATACAAATTTAAATCTAAAACCATAATCTCTGCCATATAATAGTATGTCTTAAGACATGGTGCGCGTACATGGCTCAGGGTAACGCACCACGATCGATAAAAAAACCGGGACAACAAATCAGTCTGAGCCGGGCTGTATGTGCGCAGCAACTGAGTCCTTGCCTCGTGTGCGTGTGAGGCGTGGCTCGCTTGCTGGGCTGGGCCTTTTTTTTTCATACTTGTATTCATACGAAAAAGGGAGCCTTACACATCCAGATACAAGCAAAGAAAGAACAGAGAGGAAACCAAGAACAGCGGTGTCACACTCCATCTTCAACCTCCAGGTCGCCCGGCATGCCGTCCCTCCACCGTCGAAGACGCCGAAGAAACCAGCCGCCAGGAACACCCACCATGGGAGCAGAAGAGCTCCTAGCCCGAAGGCGGTGACGAACCGCAGTATACACCAACTCCGTGGAGCTGGATCTGAAGCCGACGAAGCAGTATCGGCCGGGGGGGCTCCCCAAGCTCGATCTGCACCAGATCTGGGGCCAGCGCCGCAGATCCTCCACCTGTACACCACAAGCCCGCACAGCCGCCGTCTTGAATCCCCTCCGCCGGCCTCCTATACACTCGCCACGAACCTGCCGTCGCCGCCGGAGATAGCAACGATAGGTAGGTGACTCACCCGCAGCTCGGCAGCGCCGTCGAAGACGACGCCGGAACGGGGAGCCGCAGAGCACCAAAAGGTCGACGCCGATGACCCCACCACGCCAGCGCCGCCCCAAATCTCCCTATCTACACACCGGAACGCATATCCGGGGATTCCCCACCCTCCCGCCGCCATAGCGTCCGGCGGAGGGTGAGCAATCCCGCGGATACGCCGGCGGCCGCCGGGAAGACCCGAGTCGCCTCCGATTCGCCTCTGGGCACTGTAGAGAAGGAGAGGGTTCCAGAAATGGGGTCGAGTGATTATGACTTGCTGGGCTGGGCCTTGATGCTGCCTCAGCTGGATAGCATCTACCAGTAAAGAAAAGAACGTGCGTGCATCTAGAAAAAACGTGTACGTGCATGCCTACCAATTGGATTTTTTTATAGAATCGAATAAGAAAGACATCGGTAAATTAAAATCAGACCCAAATTACAATAATGAGAAATCAAACGGTTGTAATTAATTTTAACAACTGCCGATGATCCATGGGAAAACAATATACCAAATACTCTGCTCATGATTAGTAATAATTAATTTTAACAACATGCCGATGATCCATGAAAAAAGAATATCCCAAATAATCTGCTGATCATGATCAATAACAAATAGACAAATACCTCCGTCCAAGCCCAAGCATATCCGCGACTTTTGTATGAAGTCAGATTGAGATGATTGCCATGGAAAAGTAGATACAGAGAGGCACACTGCGGTTGTTCAGCTTTGGGGTCCGTCGGTGCATGGGCCCCTCTCTCCGGCTAGGGTTAGCCATGAGGCGCGTGTCGGTATAAAACATAATGGCGACACTGTGAATTTCATGAAGAAACCCTCGTGAATCAGAGCAAGGAGTCAGGTCGAGGCGTGCGAGACAAGGAAACAAAACATTTACAAGGGAGGAATCCAGGTGGTGAGGGTGGATTAGTGGCAGAGTTTCGGCGTGTAATGGATGTTTGTCTTTGTCAGGTCCTCTGGTATATATAGGTCGAGGTGGTGCATGATCGTCATGCTCCTAGGGTTTCGTTCTTGCCTTGTATGTTAAGTCTTGATCTTATAGCCTTCCTTTGAATGTAGACCGTATTCGAGTAGATCTTCGTAGAGTCTTGGTGCGGTACGGTAGGTCTAGGTCGGTGCAGAAGCTTTTGTAATAGAGCCTTGGTGCGGTACGGTAGGTCTAGGTCTAGGCCATTGATCTCATAGGTCACGTCGGGTGCATTGCCATTGGAGAGCATGTTGAACATCGGAGATCACTGAAGCACGTTGATGTCATTGTGCGAGCCGGCCATGTCAAAAATGAGTGCCAAATCCACAAATCTTGTGATGCCACGACATCAAGTACGACCGTGCACGCCCCAACATGGCCTTTGTACTGCCCCTGCCAAGCAAATGGGCAGTTCCTCCACTCACAGTGCATACAATCTATACTTCTAATCATCCCTAGAAAGCCTCTGGCCTCGTTGATGGACAAGAGCCGGGCCATGTCCTCAGAATTGGGTTCCCTCAAATACTCCAAGCCGAAATCCTGCACCACAGCTCTGCAAAACTTATACATTGCTTCTAGGCACGTGGATTCACTCATCCGCACGTACTCGTCAACAAGTTCATAGACAACTCCATATGCAAGTATGCGAATTGCGGCCGTGCATTTCTGATAGGGCGAAAAGCCGAGGGTACCACACGCATCTCTTTTGCATATGAAATAATTATCAAAATGCATCACCCCCAACTGGATACGACTGAACAATAATCTTCTCATCCGGAAACGGCGCCAAAAAATCTTGGGAGGATATGTGGGTTTCATCCGACGAAACTAGTCCCCATAGAGCTGGATATGGCCAACTGACATGTTCTTGTGCAAGGCAGGAGAACGGCCCGGCAACGACCCTCGGAACACCAGCCGCATCCTCTCTATGTACTCATTGACGATGAGGGTGGCAACCAGGCCGTCACTCTCATCATCGGAGGAATCGCCCTTGTAATACCACTCATTAGAGCTATCCATGGCCGAGTTCGTACCTGAGTTGTTACCGGGGCAAACGGCTGAACACCTTGTGGCCGGCGTCGGGGCCGCGGGCGCTGCGAGAGAGATGGCCGCAAGATTCACCGGCTGTGACGGGGAGGAAGCTGCTCCGGTCACGGCGGGGAAGAGGAGCAGGAAACGGCGTCCCCTGATTGGCCTGCAGTGCCAAATTGGGGTGCCGATGATGGTGTGGCAGCGAGAGGGGCGAAGGAGGCGGAGGAGATTGTGGTGGGGAATGGTCTGATACATGGGCCAGGGGCGGACTAGGGAGGACAGAAGAGCGCTCCGCACGTGTCTGTGGCTGACGCAAACCTGGCCCAAATTTGGACCGAGAATGAGTCGCGGCGGACAAAAAACGGACCTCGGTCCGTTTATGTCGTCCCGTTAGGCCGTGTTTTTGCCTCCCATGGATAGGAACGAACGTACGTAGACTCGATACGTCGGTCCGTTGGAGTCATCCTTACCCTACATACACGGACATACGTGACGACCACGTGAGTCTAGCGCGCCCTCGTGCGGATGAGTAGTGGAGCTAAATCAAATGCCGATCGATCAAGTTTGACATCAATGGGTTCGGTTCGCCGTTCGCACGTACCATCAGGGACTGCCTGCGTACCATGCATGCTACACCGAACTACCCGATACAAGTCTTCCCACAGAGGCTCGATCCCAGCCCTGCGTGTCGAGCTTCTTCGCCTCACCTGTGATTTTTTCAGGTTTACAGCACAGCAGACATCTTCTTTTTTTTTTTGAGATTCACAGCAGACATTTTTGTGTCCACGTCAGTGGCGGAGCTAGAAGTAGCGGCCAGTGATGTCAAACCTCAAAAAATTTACAGTGTTGTCAGAAATTAGAATTTATAGGGTCAATTATGGTGTATTTAAAGCAGAGGTTTTATTGTTCATCAATTTTTTGTGTGGTCGCTTGACCACATAGTGCATGAGCAGCTCCGCCACTGGTCCACGTACGGTAAGCATGTAAACTTTTTCAACCATGTCTTCGTCTTCCGGATCTCCGAGCTAGCATGGTGCGGTAAAATCGCAATGATTCTGCTAACAACCGCGAGTTGATTAACCTGACTTGAAGTGAAACTTAGCGCGGCCTTTACGTGGATACCTCACCAGTCACCATGACCAAACCACCGTTCACCGATCGATCGGGCCGTAGTATCATGTCAAGATCTTCTCTTGCCCATTGGCCGGCCGTCGCCGCCGACTCATCATCATCATCGTCAGCCTTTCGAATCACGTCACGTCGAGCGCGCGTCCCCTTCCAATTCCAACGCCACAAGCGTGAGCGAGCGAAGTAGGAAAAATATCGCCGCGGAGCCCGACTTTGTCCCGCGCGCGGAGTCTATCTCCATTTGGCAGGTTGGATTCGGGGTGACGCGAGCGTGTATACGCCCGCCGGAGCGTGACCTGCCGCCACGTCGCCGCCGGCGAGAGGACACGCAGGCATGGCGAGCGATCCTTGTGGCCTCCCGACGTTTTTCTTCGTGGTCTACGGCCGGTCGCCGGTCGCCATGCCAGCCGCTCGTGCCGGGACCCGGGGAGCAGCTGGGCCTACGGTTTGCTAGACCTTTGCTGGAGGATTAGTTTAGTGAACAACCACTCCACGTGTCTCGACTTTTGTTCCTTTGATGATCTCGATTGCCAGTGACGTCCCGCGGTAAGCATGCCACTGGACACTGGCTGCTGTCTCAATGTCACTGTCATTACGGGGGGGAAGTGATAGGAACAGCGATACATCATGGGGTACAACGACTACAATCGTGTACTTACTATGTGCGTGTTTCTAGTCTATCTCCTTTCCTTTGCCTTGGCGTCTACTCGAAACAAGCAGATCGAATGGCGGGCCGCAGCCACTTGCCTGATTTGGCCAGATTCTATACCCATACGATCGATGTAATCTGCTCATGTCACCATTGGGTCACACACAGGAGTCGAGTCGACTGCACGAAACTTGCGAACCCGGACTGGAAGGGGGGGACATGGTGTGGATTGCAGGGGGGAACTTTTATAATCGTATCCCAGGTCCAGGTGGAATGTTGCTTTCGGAGCTACTCCCTGCGATATCTGCGGTACAGTACAGAGATTATGAAACGGTTAGCAGATATTTGCCACACTCTTGTTTTCAGTCTGTGAACCCCTATTGATTTTATCTTTTAAGTCAAACCTTTTACTGTTTGGCCAAATTTTAAAACTCTAATTCCCATACAAATTTCACCCTAAAAGCAAACACTTTAAAAGGGACGGAGCAGCTGGAAAAGTGTTCCCGGACACCCGTGATCCTGACGTTTTGAAAAAATCAAAATAGAAAATTACGAGTTTCAAAAAATCTGAACAAAAAAATTTCTGGATGTGGCCAATAGTGTATTCTACAAACCTGCAAAATATCAAATTTAAACACATTGCATTCTGAGCTACACAAAAATGAAAATATCTAATAAATTTAGAGATTTAAAAATAAACATATTCAGTTCCACACTTTCGTCATTTTTCTATAACCCAGAGTACAAACTATTTGATGTTGATTTTTGGCACATTTCTAGAATACACCGATGGCAACTCAAATCGATTCAACGAAAGAGCAAAATAATTTGGACAAGATGCCCTTCTTTTTGGAACTGGCATGCAGCATCAATTTTCATGATCCTCAGCACAAAAAGGCAGAGCAAGCAACAAAAATGCTTCACTGGATGGTAGGCGTTTTCCCACAAAGATAGGAGTATATTATTGCAATGCACAAGTTAACTCGCACACGGTCGTGGAATAATTGAGAATCTGATAACCACCTTAGCATGACAGGGCGGTAAAGTCACAGGGACTAATGACAACTCATGCAACTACCACCCATCCAAACCCACCGTTGACATTTATCCTCCAGTCCCACGAGGGCGACAGTCAGAGCGAACAATAAGACAATATATATCTATTAGCTGATTGCGCTATCTCGTACTGCAGCCAATTTATACTGGCACTACTCTCAATCCTCTGGTTTCTCTTGAACAGGCAAAAACCTGTCCACGCAGCCCTCAAGGGTGATCTTGAGTAGGGTGTTCTTATCATCTGAAAAGCACAAACCTGGAGTCAGATCTCCGCATTCGGTAATATCATGCGGTAGTGGTGAGTTTATTTCAAAGCAATCAAACACTCTAGCAGTGTGACAGTATCCATACTTCTTTTCCTTGCGAACAAGCAGGCATAATTACCTTATCAACACAATATCATAACATAACACATAATGTGTTCTAATACTGGACTCTTTTACAGTGACAACAATATCGTTTGACGTCAACTTAAATGACACCTACCCATATGAAAGATGTATGTGATCAGATGTAAAACCTAACAAGATGCAATTTACAGAGAAAAAGTTGCAATGCAGCTTACTCGGTCTTTGGCTCAGGCTTTGGCTCACTGATGAATGTTCCCACACTCTTGAACCAGCGTACCAGGTTACGGTGATCTTTCACGTAAAGCCAAGCTTGTAGAAATGGAAAGAGCTTCTCGTTTATGCCACGGGCCTCAATGTAAAGATGGAACGCATCACGCATTTTCTCATCCAATTCCCTGTCGATCAAAAGCAAAACTCTATATATTACAAATAAAACGTAGCAAGTCAACAAGGCATCGGTTCCATGTTAGTATTATCATGTTTGCAATGTATCAACCAGTCTTACCGGCTAGCACCAATACAGACCAGAATTAGTTTATCAGCAGGCACTAAACAATTAAACATCACATGACTTATGCATACCAGGTATGACAAGCAACCATTATCCAAGCAGCTATGTGAAGTTGCAAACACAACAGCAGCATACATCACCAATCGATTATTACAAGAAACGCCTTTCCAGATTTGATTAGATCAATGGAGAACACAGTTCAGGATCTTTTAGTATAACAATTTGAAGTTTTTCAGTACTGGAGTGCACTATATAGCAGAACTAAGTAGGCACATACATTTATCTGCAATTATTTCCTTTAGGATCTGATAGCAGTAACTAATAAAGCCTACTATCATGTAACATTACAACTGACATCAACCTAGTGCACAGTCAGCCAGTCACTACAACATGGCTACAGGCCAGAGTCTTGATCGAAGTGTCTAACAAGCTCAATGTGCGATTGGTTTCGCTGATGTGCCTACTGGTTGATTTGTCAGATATGTATGATAGTTGCTGTGGGAGCTTGTTTTGCATCAGAGGAAAATGGTTGCAGCTGGGTCTGCTGTAATTGCGTAGGCTTTGTGAAAGACCAGGTCGCTAGGAACAATGCCTACTTTTGCAATTGCCTAGCAACCTTGAGACCATTGTTACACCAAGTACGTTACTGGATGATCTCTGGTCAAATCTGCAGAAGGAAAACGGACAAAAGGCTCCAACAAGGATCCAGAAGACAAAGGTAGCTGCAAAGGTGTTTTGATCGTGCCGAAGGGTGGCAGCAATGACTAGAAGATTGCTTTGACACCTTGATCCTGATGGCAATGACATGTGTTGCCTGATGCTTGCGTTTTTTCAGTTGCCCTGTTTCTGCAGGGCCTGGCGATATGTTGCCTTTTGCAACTATCCAAATGTGTTATTCCATTGCTTGTAGCTCAGTTTCATCTGTGTAACATAGAACTATAGGTCTATTTTTGTTTTCTGTTAGCTATTGGTACTTTGTTATGGATGGTTTGGTTAATGAAATAGGGGACAAATCCCTTTCCCCAAAAAATAAATCTCGACTGTATCAAAAATTGCTTTTTAAAAAGGGATACTGTAGCAAATTGCTATTTGTTAACACACTCATTTATTTTCTTTAGTTATCTCGACTGTCAGTTTTCTGGACATACGGTTACTGACTCACTGACTGAAAAATTGACTTGGCATGAGTATCGAGTTTTGAGAACATTGGTATACCTAAAACTTTTCCTTGACACAAATATCTGTATTTCGACAACCCATTGACTACAATTACTACAGAACTCTCCTAGCAAAAGTGCAAAACAATGGCAATTTTTTATTTCAGACAAACCAGCAAGCAATATGCAGTTGGAATATCTCCTTACACCAGTTGCAGGATCTTCTTAGATATTAGTGCCCATCTCAAAAATCCTTGACAGCCTGCTCCTGGTCCTGGACACCTGAATTGCCTAGTGCCTACCATGATTTAGGACCTATTGTTTATAATCAAAACTACTATCATTGAGCTTAGGCCTTCAGACTCATAGCTAGCAACTAGCAAATCCGCTTAACCATTCTGTCTGCCAGAATCATACTAGAGCATATAAACAGTATATGTATACCTAAGCACGGTTAACACCAGATGTGCCAACTAAATTAGTAAAATCACAATTCATACTTCTTGGGAATTTGTCATGTCAATGTTGCATACTGAAGGTAATCAAGCTGACTGCCCACTAAACAATTTTGTTGCGCAGCAAATCAGGTTCCTCAAAAAATAGAGCAGTGATACAAACATGCTCCTCGACAAAATCAGAAAACAATTAAATTCGTACTTCTTGGGATTTTCATTAGTGCCCTTCTCAAAATTCCCTGACAGCCTGCTCCTGGACACCTTAATTGCCTAGTGCCTACCATGATTTCGGACCACTGTTTATCATCAACACTACCATCATTGAGCTTAGACCTTCAGAATGATATCTAGCAACTAGCAAATCCGCTTAACCATTCTGTCTGCCAGAATCATACTAGAGCATGTAAACAATCAATGTATACCTATAACACCAGCTGTGCCACCTAAATTTAGTAAAATCAATTCGTACTTCTTGAGGTTTTCACGCTTCAATGTTGCAAACAAAAGGTAATCAAGTTAACCGCCTACTAATCACAATTTTACCGCGCAACAAATCAGGTTCCTCATAAACTAGATCACGATACAGGCCTCCACCGAGCAAATTCAGAAAACAATTAAATCCGAAGGCATTCGCAAGAGATAACTCACTGGAATATGCGACCCTGGTACTCGCCACCTCCCTTCGACCCCAGCGCCACCGCCGCCGCCCCAGATGGCGCAGTCTTGGACCGAAGGCAGACGGAATGGATCCCCACGGCGTCGGGATACAGTCCACATAGGAACTGCATCGACTTGCTGCTCTCCGGCCTGGAGATGTCGACGTGGAGGAAGAGCTGGCTAATTGACTCGCTCGCCCCGCCTCCGGCGTCAGAGTCGGAGACATCAGAGTCGGCGCCGGGGGGCATGATGTTGGCGAGCCTGGCGACGGAGATGGATATCTCCTCGCCGGCCTCGCCGTAGACGCGGCGGAGCACGGGGCCCGAGGACTGGTCCAGGGCGCCCTTGACGATGGTATAGGGCCTGGGCGGGCTTATCTTGGGTGGGGGCGTCATTTTGTTGACCTCGAGGTAGTGCTCCTTGAGGGAACGAAGGAGGATGGAATTCACGGCCGACGAGGACGCGACTGCGGTGGCCGCGAGGGTTGGGCGCGGCCGTGAGGTGGAGAGGGCACGGCGCAGGAGGGCGCAGCTGGTGGCGGAGGGGGCGGCGCGGCGGAGCATCTGTGGCGGCGAGGAGGAGAGAAAGGGTTTAGGGGTTAGCAGCACCAAGGAATGGGGAATCGGCGATTTGTTCGTGACATGTGGGGACAATGGATATTGTTTGCAGTCATTAATCCGTCAAATGCCCCAACGCGAATTCCTATCAAATCTCTCCATATCGGAGGCGATATACACGAGAACCTGACTGTGGTACAATAGTTAGAACCCACCAGAGGTTAAATCTCAGATTTGACATAGATATTTCTCATTTAGGTGGAATATTCTTCAGTGGGAGGTAACGTTTCCGTCGACAGCGAGTCGTTTGTGGTGACTTCGTCAATCTCAAGACCCGACCACCGGTTTAGTCTTTCGGAGGTGCTCATATGGGTAGGGTGTGCGTGTGGGTGCACGTGTATGTGAACGTCTGTTTTGTACTGTGTTTCGCAAAAAAAAAAGACGACATACACCCTTTCATATCTATTTCAATTTTTCAAATGGGAATACTGAATACTATTCACCACTTTCCACCCCACAACGTACATACAATGCTCTCGATGCGCGACGTAGCTTCAGTGACCTGCAGGTCACAAGTCACGGAGCGAATTGGGTGAATTTTGTTCCTCCGTTTTAGATCCAACGGATAAGATTTATCCAAATCTAAAACTAAAAAAATAAAGCTTTTCAAAAAACGAAAAAATTCTAGTAAATCATAAATGCTTCGCTAGCTATACAGTGAAAGTTTCAACTGATTTGGACCAATCGTTCATAAATAAATAGTTTTTTTAGTTTAAAACATAAAACGCTATTTATACACAAAGCACTAATCGAAGTACGAAACTTTCACAGAGTACAAAACGAAACATTTATGATTTAATAGAATTTTTCAGTTTTTTCTAAAAAGTTTTATTTTTTAGTTTCTGATTTAGGAAAATCTTGTCCGTTGGATCTAAAATGAAAGGACGAGATTCATCCAAGTAGCTCGGTGACTTGTGACCTACAAGTCACTGAAGCTGCGTCCGTGAAAGTGTAATAGCGCTACATAGGGCTCCTTTGATTAAAAATAATACCATAGGATTTCCAAAGGATTTTGACCCTTAGGAAAAAATCATATATGCGTCGTTTTCAATTGATTCGTAGAATTGAATTTTAGCAAACATAGTATTACATTACACTATGTTTTTTGAAGGAAATTTTCCACCCACTCAAAACTCATTTTACATTTTTTTGCTTTTCTCGTGCATCAAACACTACTTAGCGAAAATTTTGGTAGGCTCTAAAGTATGTAAGATTCAACTCGACATAACCTTGGCGCCGCCGATCCACCTCGTCCTTGTGGACTTAGTGTCATGGTGGATCTCGGCCCTTTTCAGCGGTAGGGCTCCGTTCTTACATGTTATTTGTGGTTGGCTAGGGTTTGTGTCCTAATTCGAGAGATGAACTAGGTGGCGGTTGTTCCCTGACGATGGAATAAGATTCTCCCTGCCTAGCCTCCGTTCGGTGAGCGTGTAGAGGTGTATCTACGACAGATCTCGTGTGATAAGTCGGTGGTTGTCTTCAGTGGATCTGTTTGGATCTGATATTTGTTTGTTTTTATTTGTGTGTCTATAAGTTTGATTTTTCTGATCTATACTTCTCGTCATCAGCGGGGTTGTTGTTCGGGTGCGTTGGTCATGTGATGCTTAGCACGAGGATTTCCCGACTGTATAGTAGAACAAGGTTCGCCCGGCTCTGATGACGAATGGTGATGACAGTGGCGCGCCTTTGGGCTCCATCTATACGGATGTCATTTTTGTTGCTTGGCGTTTTTGTACTGGCTTTGACAGTTGATGCATAGATCAGAGTTTTTCCTATTAATACCCGGGAAGATCATCCTGGCCGGAGCCCGGAGAGCACGCCGTCATCCACGGCTCCGCGGCCGTCATTGACCTCTACACCCAGTCCGCCCTCCACCTCCCCGCAGCAGGTTCTCCCAACCTCCGATTCCCGCACTGATTCCATTTTCCTTTTCTTTCACCAGCGCGGTGGAGGTGGACCTGAGGGACACGGGTCTGGTTTTCTCGTGGCCGTGCTCGCGGCTCCGGGAGGCGCCCGGGGACAAACTAGCGGGGTCAACGCACCGACGCCGTGCTCCCCCGACGAACTGGCCTCCAATCCATGGTCAAGCTCCGCCTTCCTCTACCTCTGCACCTCCATCTTGGGGTTGGTTGGCACCCGTACTGTATCCAACCTCCCAAATCTTGGCACTTCCTCATAGGGGGCTCGGCTTGTCGGACGCCGTCTGCATGTCCATCTCCGGGGCGCTCTTGGCAAGGCCGTGGGGATGGTTCGACAAGGATGATCTCGAGCTGGTTAACCAGTGGGCGTTCCGGCATCGACAACGCCGTCAGCATTTTCGGTACGCTGCTGCTTTCTTGGACGGATTAACAGCTTCGGTTGGTGCTTAAAATCTAGTGGGAGTAAAATATTGTAGTGGATGGCCGTTGCGACCTGCCGCCATTGATGCCAAAAACACGTCTCTGCTTCCTCCCAACAAAACAGGGGCAATCATTCGGTCATGGGTCGTCGACATGAGCTGGTACACGTTACCAGTTAATTGTGTGGATCCATACGCCATGTGTCCACGATCGACATCTCTCCGTACCTACCTCCTCCTCGGACCGGTGACTTGTAATACACAAGTCACCGAGCGACTTGGGCGCATCTTGTCCATCCATTTTAGATCCAACGGATAAGATTCACTCAAATCTGAGACTAAAAAATAAAACTTCTCAGAAAAAATCAAAAAAAATCCAGTACAACAGAAATGATTCGATAATTATTCTGTGAATTTTGTATTTTATTTGGACGAATGGTTTGGGAATACGTAGCTTTCTTAGATTAAAACATAAAACACAAGTTATATGCAAACCATCAATCCAAACATGATGAAACTTTCAGAAAATAGAAAAAACGAAACATTTCTGTTGTACTGGAATTTTTTTGATTTTTCTGAGAAGTTTTATTTTTTAGTTTCAGATTTGGTTAAATCTTGTCCATTGGATCTGAAATGGAGGGACAGGATTCGTCCAAGTCGCTCGGTGACTTGTGCATTGCAAGTCACCGAAGCTGAGTCCCTCCTCCTCCCCTTCCTCAATTAGGACCTCGAGCTAGCAATGTCAATACATAATACACATGTCTCCTTCTGTGTATTTGTAAGTTGGTTGGTCTGCGCGCGGGAGAGGAGGCGAGGAGCTGCAAACTTCTGGCGTCCTCGTAAATGGCGATGCCCTGGGACGTGGTGCTGTGCATAGCGGGCAACGTGTGGGTGCTGCTCGACGGCTGGATCTCGACCTGCTTCCTCGCCGCCGACGAGGTCGCCGCCTACTCCGCTCGGCCACCCATTGATGATCCAGTACCTCATTTCTAAGGTGCGTGAATTCATTAGTTCATTCTTCAATCGAAGTTCTTTGCCTGCGATGAGTTTCTTTGAGTTGCATCATTGAGCTGTCGATATTAATGAAAAAAATATGATATTTTCCAAACCTCAGATGCGGCCGAGAAAAGGGGCGAATCGCAGGCGGCGGTGGTGGCGGCGAGATGGGGAAGAGGGGAAAGTCGCGCGTGGTGAATACTCCCTCCCGCCAACCGTTTTCACCATATACAGGGCCCCCTCGGTTCGGCGGCGAAATCTGCGAATTAACCGTTCCGAGGGCCGGATTCACGGGGGCCCTCAAAAAGTTTTACGGGCCGGTGAGTTTTGAGGGTTCTGTTCTCTACGTTTTTAAGGTTTCGAATTCGTATCGGGCGGTTATTTTGCGGGTTTGGGCCTTTTGCGGGCTCTGCTAGAGATGCTCTAAGACTGCTAAAAAATAGGGAATACTAAATGAGTTATCAATTCGTTGATTTATTTCATTTATATACACCTTGTTTTTATAATTTTTCTTACCTCATAATGCTGCATTGTATGATACGCCATAGAACTTCTTTGTGTCTGTTTTCACCATTATTTGAACACCGAGAGATCGTCGCCTAGAAGTTTGTAGACGATATCTCATCTAACTGAAGAATTTGCATGTCAAACACATTAGCCAGTACGGCATGTGTGGACTACTGCTGGTGAGACAATACCTTTGGGCGCTAAAATTTTATGTTGTAGCTAACTATGATGCTAAGCCCCTCTCTCACAGTATCGCGATTTATGAACATAATCCTGTGTACACACAAACTCATCGTGTCTTCTCTTCTACACTTAATAAATACACAATGTGAAACATCTCAACAAACAAGGTTGAATTGGAAGTTTGACTTAACAATTGTCTAGTGGCTCACCATACCAACCCACAACCTCTTTGACATTATACTACTGATTACTGAAAAACAAGTGGCAGAACACACCTCAACAATGAAGAACTGAAGAAGCACTTGGAGGAACAATCGATCAAGCTGGTGGACAACGGGGAGGTATCATAGTCCCCTGATACCGCTGCCTTTTCGGGTTCCTTGTGTTCTGTAATAGATTAAACCTTTAGTAGTTAGAACTGGCTTCTACTCCGTGACATGGTTTGCTAAAGAGCTGTTGTAGCCGTAGCTCTGATGTGCTGAAAAACTGAATGACGTAAGCAAGACCTGAGGTTTCTATAAAATGGAACCGGGGCGTGGCCCTTTTATTCTAAAAAAAGAACACACCTCAACGAATCCATATTGCCTCCCTTATTATTAGCTGGAAGTAACATGCGGTGCTATAGAGATGTCACATGGTTTTGTCAGTAATTATATAACTGAAAACTTTATTGATGCTCCCTCTGAAGATTAACCCGCCACACCTATACTGTCAACACGTTGCAGCCCCCCCTCCCCGCCAAGCGTTCCACTGAGTGTGACTTCTGTATGATTGATTGATTGACGTTGGTCTTTGGTGACGTTCAGTAGTTTTTAAGCCGTAAATCCACATTACAGTACATCATTACATTTGCGGTGTTCTGGTTTCTGAAACTAGACTGTAGTTGAAACTTTTTGGTGAAACTGTTCCGTCGTTAGTTCTATATAGTGGATCGATCTTCTTTATGCACGATGACAAAATGCTAAAATTAGTCTGGCGTACAGTTTTACTACTAAAACTGAGTTAATATACTGTAAAACTTAATTTCTATGAAGAGGTTATGCTGCAATTCATATGCGGTTCAGACTTTACGTCGACGGAGGTGAACAACCTTTTTCTGCTATAATTGGCACACCACACTGTTAAAATTGTCATCTCTTCTCTGCAGGGCTTAATAATGCAAGGTCTACGTTGGGAGAGTGGTTAGCGTAAAACTACCATTTTACATACTAAATCACAAAAAACTACCACTTTTGCCCGCAATCGCAAAACCATACCAAATCGCGTTTGATAGCGAATTGACGCTCAAACTGACATGCCGGGCCCACGTGTAAGTGATGACGTGGCAACAATACACGGCGGGACCCACTTGTCAGCCAATAAAAAAACAAAGCTAGCAAAAAAATCAAAACTGCAAAATCAAAGCGACCACGCACGGCGGCGCCGCCCGGCCGGCCGCTTCCCCTGCTCGTCGCACCTCTGTCGCTGCCCCTGCTCGCCGCGCCGGCGGATGCGCCGAAGGCCGCCGCTGCCCATGCTCGCCACCCGCCGCCCGGCGCTGCCGCTGCTCACCGCGCCGGCGGCCGCGCCGACTCCCGCCGCTGCCCCTGCTCACCCAGCCCCCGCCGCCCCTGCTCACCGCGCCGGCGGACGCGCCTCGGCCTGCCGCTGCCCCTGTTCGCCGGGCCGGCGGCCGCGCCGCTGCCCCTGCTCGCCGCGCCCTCGCCGTCCCTGCTCGCCGCCGAGGCCACTGCTCGCGGCGACCATGGGAACCGGCGGCATCGGCCGCGGACCACGCGCGCCGCCTGGCTCCGGACGAGCAGGGCGCCGGCCATGGGCACCGGCGGCGGCGGCGCCCCGTGCGTAGCTTGTGCCATGGGTTTTTTAATTTTTTTTGATATTTTTTTGAGCTGAAAAGTCAATGTTGCCATGTCACCTCTCTTACATGTGGACCTGTCACGTCAGATTTAGTGTCAATTCGCTCTCAAACCGAATTTGGCGCGATTTGCTAGCAACGGACCAAATGTGGTAGCTTTTTGCGATTGCGGGCAAAAGTGGTAGTTTTTTGTGATTTAGTCTGTAAAGTGGTAGTTTTACGCTAACTACTCACGTTGGGAAGTGCTGAAGAAATGATCAATATACAGTACATAGTATCAATCACATGCAAATAGCGAATTGTTAATACATGTTTCCTTTTGCTTAAAGTGATCGAGACACAGATGTACAGTGCCGGAAAAGGACCGTGGAAATTAAGAGTTATGATTGTCATTCTATCCCTGCATTCTTTTTAATCCGGTATTCATCCTTCTCGGGTTAGTTTTATAGCGAAATACAAAGGGAGAGGCACTAATATGAAGCGATACTAAAGACACCCCTGTTTCACAGTTAAACATAATTGCAAGACCGGCCCACCGGCCAAAGTTGGCCGCCGACAATCTGGCCCACATATCGGCAACGGTTAAAGTTAATTGATTCTCGCCGATGTGGCAGGCCACATTCTGGACGGAAAGTTTCCAATTGTCTGTGTGCGATGTAATGGTAATAATACAAGTATAAAGCTAACCTTTTGCGATGTTTCCTTCCGAAGACATACCGCCATTAAGCCCCACCCTACATCTAATGCATAATTAAGTTTTGGGTGTTTGTTAACAACATAAGAGAAATCTCACCATGTGCTAAGTATGATAGGTCCATTTGATGGTATGCAAAAGACGGTGGTTGACCCTCAAAAAGGATAAAAGGAACGAACACGGTGCATGTAGTTTTTCATTTAAATGCTTGAGGCATAGGGCATCCGTACTATCAAGAGGGCTTCCTCAATGGAAGGCTTGGGAAATCAATCACATACACCAAAACCAAATTTGCACCCCCCCTCCCCCACAGCCTTCCTATATTCACTACCGAAGAAAACCAAACTACACTCCCAATGAATATCCAGAAAATCATCTGTTCCAATGCAATTTCGAGTGGTTCGGAATATTCCGGATTCATTCCAGGTGAGTCGGAATTTTCCGGGTCCATTCCAGACTGATTCTGGACAGCAGAATCCCTGCCGAACCCCCCTTAGGGAGGGTTTCAGGAATTGGCTCAAAATCTCCCGGAACCATTCCGGGCGGCAAAAATCGTGCCAAGCCCCCCCCCCCCCTCTTTTGGGAGGGTTTCCGGAATTGATTCGGAATATTTCGGATCTATTTCGGATGGCCAAAAACTGGCTTAAACGACGAGTTTTTGGTGGGCCTACAAAAGGGGAGCTCTTCTTCCCCAAGAGGTACCACGACCAGAATCATTTCGCCTACCATTGTTGCAGGCTCAAATAACCTATATTTATCTCCCTACTCACTCAAACACCGTGTCCTTCGAAGACTTGGGAGTTGATCTAGATCTACACTTTCGCTGAAGGAATTTGATTTCTGTGGGGACCCCGGACTAGCTGTCCAAAATACCCTTGTGCCTACAACATCAGCGATCCCATGATCAGTGTGTCGCTGAGCACAATCAAACTGGTATCAAAAGAACATCCATAAATACCGAATGAATTTACTTACTTGATTGAAGTCATAAACTTCAACAGGTACTTGCAGCGGAAATCACCAAACAACGTGGAGCCCAAGTCATTTGCCACAACCCTACAGGCAGCTGACTGGGAAGCGCCCTAGTTCGCATCGACGTCATTTAAGTCTTCTTCTTCGAACTGCTCTTCTTCAAAATCTGGCTAAGACAATAGACAGGGACGAAACCAATATGAGTACAATTTGAATTGTACTCGCAAACTACCCCAACATGAACATGTACTAGTTTTAATTTTATAAGACTTTTATTTTTAGAAAAACATCTCTATATCTTTGTTGAAAAAGGTAAAAAGTATTTTATCTGTTTTTGTTCAAAAAGGTAAGAAATCTCCTTTAAAACTTTTCCCCAAAAATCTACCTTTGTTGAAAAATGTAAGAAAATTTTTAAAACTTTTTCTCAGAAAATCACCATCATGTTTATTTCTCCAAAACTCCTCCTTTTTCGACCATAGCCCTTCATGGTCAATCATTTTCCAACAACCTCATACCAGCCCTTCGGTATAGTTGCATAAAACATTTTCCACTCCATTTTCCAAACACAAAACTTTGCCTCCTCGACCATAGCCCTTCATGGTCTTCCTTTTTCCAGCAACCTCATACCGACCCTTTGGCATAGTTGCCTATATAAAACATCTCCATTTTCTTTTCAAATCTCAAAACTTTGCAAAACTTGCACATAGGTCATAGGACAACCTCCCAACTGTCCATTACCGAGGACTCGGCTATTCCAATAGTTTTACACTCTGCAGAGGTAGCACACTTTTCCCACATCCATCCGGCAACTCATCGTGTCAGCCACGTCCCGCCATACAAGGTGTATGCGAAGTTGAGACGCCGACCATAGCCTCTCATTTGCTCATGCTAGTACAGAACCCTGCTCATATGACACTTTCCATCGACACCTAGTCCGGTTCACCCGTCGATGACCCTAAGTGTGAGGACTCATAGTTTTGCCCGGCGGTGTATAGGGGGCAACCTTCTATCCTCCACCAATGTGCGAGGACCCGGGTCAGGGGAGGGTCACCAAACCAGTCCCCTCATGAAACGGAGTCATCTTCGTTGTTGAGGAATCCCATACTAAAATGAGCAAACTACATGACTAAGCCCCGTCCCATATGGGGGTAAATGTGGTCGCACAGGGTATGGTTGGTCGTCATAGTACTGGGACACAATGTGTATTTTTCATAAACACCACCATTCTCCATTTCTTTATTTTAACACCGACATCTCGGCATACCATAATTCATCCAAGGATTTTCAAAGGAGTTTTGAGTAAACAATATTTTTCCCATCCTATAATTTGATATTAACTAACTTATACTTCTACATAGGGTGGCAAAATAGTGTTTCATATATTTTGAAAAGGTGTTTAAAACCATAGTTGCTCATGAGTAAAACATGTATACAAAATAGATGTATCTATTTATGTGCATGCTCAGAGAGTAGCTTGCCTGGGTCAGCAATATGTCCATGGACTTCTCCTTGTTGATCAATATAATAAATTCTCATCCTTCTTCAATAAATTCTCTCCAGAGGCCACTCCGATAGCGTCAATATCTAGCGCCGCAAACAGGAAAATAAACAACACTCAATACACCAAACAAAACCACAAATGATACACAAACAAGTAACAAACCACAAGCATAGAACTAATCATTCAAGCAACAAACTAAGATCTACACTTACAGGGCATTATACTAATCAGTAGTCGAACACTATACACATGCTAGGAACATAGATCTCAAAACTATCTTAGGCAAAGATGAACAACAAGCATCTTTATTTAAACAGGAAATACTTCAGACAAAAGTTAAGCCACCAATTATTCTCTGTGATTCAAAATATTTTACCAAGCTAAGGTAGGGACATTAACAAGATACTCAAGCTAGTACTCAACTTAAAGACAACCAAGTTTAACAAGCAAGGCAAACATATTAATCACACAAACATATCTAACAAATACCACTAACAATACTAATGTATTATACTAACAAGTCAAACAACAGTAACAAGTATATAACACTACCAAAACACTCAACAATAACATAAACAACCTTTTATAATAAAGACACTTAAATCATTTCTTTTATTAAAGGCAGAAAACAACATTTTCACTAAATAATACACCTAGAGAGTTCTGTTAAGCAAACAATCATGCAAAGTTGGATTTAGGTTCTCTGGTAGTATTAGAAACTAACCCAATTGGAGTTTGTCCAAAATTTTACTTATAGAAATTATGATAAATGCTCAAGGTGCTTACTGGCTGAATCTAGGAATGCACACAACTTTTGTTCTAGACATTCAAATCACATGGCACAAAATTCTAGGGGAAGATACTGTCAAGGGCTATCCAAATCAATTGAAGTCATTCCATTTGGATTAAGAAAACTCAAGTTATTACTGAAATAGTGTTTCAGACCAGTGAGAGCCAAACATTTATCAAATCCACACTAATTCATATTTTTCAATTCTGCAAGTTGCCTGTGGTCAGAAAAACATACTAGTGTCACTGTGATTTTTGTTTTGGGCAAAACTTAGAGATAAGTATTTTAAACAGATTTAAAGTGGAGTGTCAGAAACAAATCTGAGGAAAAGAATAAGCAGAAAAAGGAAAAGCACTAAAAACATCACTCAACCTATTCTGTAACTCCTAAAATCACACCAAGTTGGGAACATGTATCCCTAGGCATACAGATGACAAGCCAATAGGATTTACTCCAAAAATCAATTCAGATTAATTTATAAAATTCATACAATTATCTCTGGTCATTTTAGAAACATGCATGTCATTTCAAAATGGAGATTCATTTGCATGCAAGACCAATTTCTATGGTTAGGTAACATCAAGGGCTATCCAGAATAGTTGAATTTATACTTGTTGGAGTTTTAAAACTCAAGTTAATAGCATATATTTGTTTCTGACATGTTTTCTTAACCATTTTTTCTAGGTTGAACCATAACCCCAAACTTGGATCTACGAGCTGCATGTGGTTAGGAAAACCTCCTAGTATAACTGTGATTTTTAGTTTGGCCAAAAACTCGATCTAGGTATTTTATTTGGATTAAAACCTACCGGACAGTTTCTGCCTAAACAGGGAAAGATTAAACTTCTGAAAAAAAACACAAACGGGCCAGATTTGAGCAGATCCGGGCAGCACAGTGCCGGATTCGGCCCAACATCGTTCTAGGGCGCGCGCGGATTTAAAAAAATAGGATTCAATCTTGGCCGTTGATCTGAGATCCGACGCTTGCTGTTCTTCTTCTTCTTCTTCTTCTTCTTCTTCTTCTTCTTCTTCTTCTTCTTCAGGACAACAGCGCGTACACGGGCAGGGAGGAACTCGACGTGGGCTGCTGGTTGCTCACCGTGGGGGCTTCTGGGGACGGCGAAGACGGTGGAGAGGGGTGCGGAGGTCACGGGAAGGGCAGGTGTCGTGGGTTTGTCACGTCAGATGTCATGGATGACTTCGTAGGTGTGGTATTTTCGCGAGTCAATCGTCTCCGAGCTTGGGATCGCAGGAACAAGGATGAACACAGATTTACCCAGGTTTGGCCCCTCAATGTGAGGTAAACACCTACTTCCTGCCTACCCTATTGATATGATATATGAGGTGTTACAATGGAATCGATCCGATCTGGGTACTCGCCGTAAGAACTAGGGTTTTAAGGCTTGATAGCTTGACTCTGTCTAAGTCCTGCGAGTCCTCTTTATATACACAGAGCCTCTCTAGGTTACAAGAGTTCTACACAAAGCCGATCGTCTTCTTGTCTTCCAAGGCAAGTTTTACCACCGACCTTCTGGAGCCTTCCTTTGGCAGGTCGCGATCCTTGATCGGCCCGTCTTGACATGGCCCAATAATAGCGTGATCATGAAGACAGTGTTCAAAAAAGCGTTTCTAAGCGTACGCTTAAGCGCACTTAAGCGCTGAGCGGAGGCCAAACGCTCAGCCGCTTAATCACTTGAGCGGACGCTTAAGCGACGCTTAATTGCGCTTAGCGCTTTTTTCCTTCAGAAAAAGGAAAAGCGGAGGCTCACCGCTCGCTTTCCGCTTTCCGCTTTTTTGAACCTTGCATGAAGATGAAGTCGCCGTTTTAGCTTTGAATAAGTCGCGGGTTAATTTTTGCCCCGACATTAGCCCCCAAGTGTAGCCTGAACTTCATGGAATATCTTGATATGTTTTCTTGGTCTTGAAAGGTTCCTTGGACGTTTAGGCTGCACTTTTTTCTTTCTGGCTTGCACTTCCTTGTTTTGCGACTCATGATCACGTTGGATTGGCTTTTACTCGCACTTTTGGAGCGGCCTTGAAGATGCATCTGACTTCGTGAGCTTCTTACTCTGTCAAGATTTGTCTGATAGCTTCAATACTTGATGATGACCAATCTTCAAATTTTTGATGACAATATGTTGTAGCCCCCAAGGATTGAGATGATGTGATTTGACAATCATCTCAATTCTTCTCAGAAGGTTTTGAAGATCGTCACCTGTAGCTTGATATCATAGATAAAAAACAATTGTTAAGATATAAGCAATTGCAATTGGTGTTGCCGTACTATAAGCAGTACATTGACCTCTAGTTAGGCCTTTCTGAATCCATTAAGTGGGCACTCGCACGACTCAGTATTTTCTAGGAATATGTGTGTTCAGGGTCGAGAGCGGCCATAATAGGCAATCAAGCTCGATTGACGCCACACCCCAGTACTTTGGACGCATAATGCAAGTTGCAATCCGACTTAAGGTAAGTTTGATATTTGCCAGTAGGCTGGCTGTTTCAGGGTACAAAGCCCCCAAGAAACAAATGATATATAGCTATAAGTAGCTTTGTTTATGATGACACATAAGGTCACGCCTTGGGGCGACCGAGTGTTATACATAGGGTTGGGTCGCACGTAGGCGGCGATCCCAGTTTGAGACATACGGCCGCGCCTAGGTGGCGGCCGATTTCTGATACAGGTGTTGCAGGTCGCGCCTAGGTGGCGACCAATTTTGAAGCAGGAGCCCTTAGTGGCTAGGATGATACTCAGCTATAGGCAGCTGGAAAAGATGAAGCTTAGCTCTGATTAGCTTTTTTATGTGTAGTAAGGTCGCAGTTGCGCGACGTTCCAAGGGCGAGGCGCTTCTAGACGATCCTCGAAATCATGGCGATCACTGCTTTCTTCCTCACATCCAGCAGATAGTACGATCCATTGTTTAGTTTTTTGCTGATGATGTAGGGTCCTTCCCATGGAGAGGATAGCTTGTGCATTCCCTTGTGGTCTTGCTTGAGTCGCAGCACTAGGTCTCCTTCTTGAAAGGTGCGGGTTCTGATGCGTCTGGCATGATAGCGTCGCA